>JAWHQI010000014.1:7877500-8492500 GCA_033032865.1 Dactylorhiza incarnata | reverse complement strand
CTCAACACGACCGCTACCGCTAGCGATATCGCTACCGCAGGCGCTATCGCTAACACCAGGCGCTATCTCGAGTTCGTGCACAGAGCCACGCAGCCGACGGTTTCGTAACCGCTCAACACGAGCGCTACCTCCAGCGCTATCGCTACCGCAGGCGCTAGCGCTAAGTTCTATAAAATGATGTGTTCTCTCTCGTTTTGGGCAAGAACTCCAGAGAGGTTGCTTGTGCCACAACTCCAATGCTGTTATGCTGCCGAAGATGGATCTCCCACAAAAAGCTTAAGGAGAATTCTGGAGGAGGACTACGTCACGCTACATCCGAAGGACGATCGCTTCGACCTCGCTTATACTACAACGATCCTTCATCCTCGACTCCAGAGATCTCATATAGGGAGTTTTATTATTGTTTTTCATTATTTCCATTCCATACTTTTTGTAACCGTTTAGAGAATTCGCCTTGTGTTGGCGACTAGGTCTGGGTAGGACTTAGGGGGAAATTAGCCTTGTGTTGGCGACTAGTTCTAGGTGATTAGATCTAGGGGGCTCGAGGCCATATCTGGGGAAGGATTGGCTAGAGCGGCTTGAGGCCTTATCCGGGGAAGGATAGGCTAAAGCCAACCGGTTCGTGGGGATACGAGTCAGTATAGAAAAGGAAAAATTATTTTCATTTGTACGCCTCCGATTTCTAGCGATATAGAAATCAAATCTATGTAAACACTTTTTCATATAATATAATCATGTCTCTTTTGTGTTTACTTTGATTTCTATCATTTGGCGTAATCTCTATAATATTGGTTACAAAGCTTTCAATTCTAAAATCTAAATTGTTTATTTCAATCTCTTTCATCATAAAACAATTTAGTACTTGTTTCTAAATCCTAAACTTGCAAATTATGATATTTTCTTCCTTTAGCTAAATTGTTATTTTGTGTTCTAATATTACTTTAAACAATTTAGTAATTTCCATAAAATTTATAAAAAGATTTTTATTGCCTTATTCACCCCCCCTCTAAGGGCGCCGTAAGATCCAACAGTTTCTTCTCTTGATTGTAAATACTCTTCTTCTTCTTTGGCAGTTTAGATCCCTGAGCAAATGATCTTGATTGGTGTCTCAGGGTAAATATGTTCTGCAAAGAGGAGTTAGCAAAAAGAAGATAAATAATATGTTAGATCTGCTTCTTCTTTTGCTCCTCTGTATTTCTCTTCCTGGTTCTTGCAAAATGATATTGTCTGTTGTATATGTTCTTGTTCTATCTTATCTTCTCTTCTCTCTGTATATATCATCTGGAGAAAGTATTTGGGCTGATTTGAATTCTTGCCCGACAAGGAAGGATATAATATCTCTTTAATTTCCTAGATTCCTCGAGCACACAAATTGGCGTCTTTTGCTTATCTGCAATGGCTATATTATTTAATGCTGCAATGGCTATATTGCTAAGGCAGCAATATATAACAATATATAAATAGAAATGATAAAATATTGCTTTAATAAATATGACAACATATTTTAGTCGAGCTGAGAAAGGAGAATTTATATTGCTGATAATATTTCGCAGAGCTCAGCTTCAAGTTCGTCGATTGAACATTTGATTCGTCATTCTGAGCTTCTGCTGAAGATTCGTCGAAAGCAGACTTGAGTTCGTCAAACAGAAGGATTCGTTGACCGCTGAGCTTGGATAATTTCGTCGACCGCTGAAATATTGAGCTGTTCGTCGAACGCAGACTTGAGTTAGTCGAACATATCCTTTTGTCGACCGCTGAGACGGGCTGGATCGTCGACCGCTGAGACAATCTGTTCGTCGACCGCTGAGATGCTGAGATGGGATCGTCGACCGCTGAGATGTTGGGTTGTTTGTCGAACGCAGCTTTTCATCGAGCGCTGCTTGGATTTCGTCGATCGCAGAGCGCCGTTCGTCGAACGCAGATAGCCGTTCGTCGAACGCAGAGAACATATATAATTTTTATCTTTATCTTATTTTCTCAGTCTATTAATTATATATATTTTCAGCCTATTATCTTAATGGGATTTGATCTAAGTTATAAGATGTGTTATGATAGAAACTTAGACATTTAAAGATGGATCCTAACTCAAATCAAAACTAAGGTTCCAACAATCTCCCCCTATTTGAGTTGGGATCCTAATCCAAATCAAGACTAGGTTCTAACAATCTCCCCCTATTTGGTTTAGGATACCTAAGCAAAAAAAAAAAATATTGAAAAGCTTAAGGCATTAGGGTCAGAGATTATAGAAGAATTTATTGTTCTCTTTAAAATGTTTAACCATAATTTTTTTATTTAAATAGGATTTTAATATTTTGAATTACTACAGCTGTTAATTAATTCTAAGGAATTTTTAAAATCAGAAAAACATTGCCTGATACCTTCTTTCTATAGAATCCCCTTAATCAGAAGAGACTCACACTTAGTGCTCTGATCATTTCTGATCTATGCAATCTGAGTAGAATGCTCAACATGATTTTGGAGAAAATCTGTAAGAATGCGAAGTTATCTGACTTTATTTTTAAGAAAAAAAATTTAAATGAATCTTATAATTGCTGTTTAATTATAAAAGTTTTAAAATAGATAAAAACAAATGCCTTATAATTAGATATATTGGCCTTTTTATCTCATTAAAATATAAATTTGAAAACTTATTTTGATTTTGCTGTACATAAAATATTCCTTTTTCTTTAAAAGATTGTTTAAACTTTTCAGCCTTAATTAAATTATTTTTTAAAGAATTAATTTGTTCTTCTGATATTTTCAAATTTTCTTTAAGTTTATCATAAGTTAAATTGTTTATTGTTAACTCTTTTCTGATTTTATTTTCAGATTTTATTAAACCTATATATGGAATTTTAAAATCTGATTTGATTTGTCCTGAAGTAAAGTCAGGAGTTGAAGTTACCTCAGTTACCTTTTCTGATTCAGATTCAGATTCAGATTCTACATCTGAGTAGTGGTTTGAGCCATATATGGCCAACATGCAGAATCTTCTGGCCTTTTGTTCTTCTTCTTCTTCTTCTTTACTTAGATTAGATGATGGTTCTGCATCAAAAATATAGTTAGTGGAAGAAGTGGAAGAATATTCATTTACCATCCTTGAGAGGGAGTTCCAGAAGCCCCTTGCTGAAGTGCAATCCGCCACTTTTTGAAGAATGTCTTTTGACATTGATTGAGCCAATATGTCCATGGCCTTTGCATCAGCACTTATCAACTTCTCTTGATCATCTGTTGAAGAATTTGAAGATGGAGGTCCTGTCAAAATAGATTTGTAAATTTCTTCATCTATGACATTCATATATAATTTAATTCTAACTTGCCATAAGGAAAATTTATCCAAATTACAGATTGGTGTATTAGTGATTAAAAAATCTTCTTGTGCCATTTGATTTTACAAATCTTAAAAAAAAAAAATTTAAGAACTAAATGATCTTTGTGATTCAGGTGTTAGCCTGTATATAAAATCAACTACCCTCTGATACCAATTGAAAGTGCAATTGAGTATCAGTTGAAAGTGATTAATATAATCAACCTGCTTTGATACCAATTGAAAGTGAGTTTAGTTCTTAAATTAAAAACTCTTTTTAAGTTATTTCAAAATAATGATATGTATGAATATGTGTAGTGCTGAGTGAGTAATAAAAGCAAACACAAAGAAGGCAAAGCACAAGCACAGCAACAAGAACAAAATGCAAAGCAATCCAGAAGACAGTAAGAAATATTATAATTCCCCAATCAACCTGGGTACATCTACTCTTCTACCCACTGGTAGGAATCCACTAGGATTTTTGATCAGGTGTCCTAGCACCAATGAGCTTTTGATAAGGTGCCCAAAAACCAAACAGGATTTTTTGATCAGGTGTCTTGCCACCAATGGGTAAACTTTTGAAGGGAGTTTTAACCTTGTACAAGATGGGGTAAGAAGGAGAAAAGATATATTATTCTTCTCTTTTGCTGAGAAGACTCTTGATGATCCTGATGGGTTGTTGAGATTGGATCTTTGATGATGTTAAAGAGCTCCCCCTGTTTGATATGAATTGATGACAGCTTGTGGAGGCTTCTTCTCTTGATTGTAAATACTCTTCTTCTTCTTTTGCAGTTTAGATCCCTGAGCAAATGATCTTGATTGGTGTCTCAGGGTAAATATGATATGCAAAGAGGAGTTAGCAAAAAGAAGATAAATAATATGTTAGATCTGCTCCATCTTTTTGCTCCTCTGTATTTCTCTTCCTGGTTCTTGCAAAATGATATTGTTTGTTGTATATGTTCTTGTTCTATCTTATCTTCTCTTCTCTCTGTATATATCATCTGGAGAAAGTATTTGGGCTGATTTGAATTCTTGCCCGACAAGGAAGGATATAATATCTCTTTAATTTCCTAGATTCCTCGAGCAGACAAATTGCAGTCTTTTGCTTATCTGCAACGGCTATATTATTTAATGCTGCAATGGCTATATTGTTAAGGCAGCAATATATAGCAATATATAAAAAGAAATGATAAAATATTGCTTTAATAAATCTGACAACATATTTTAGTCGAGCTGAGAAAGGAGAATTTATATAGCTGATAATATTTCGTCGAGCTCAGCTTCAAGTTCGTCGACCTGAACATTTGATTCGTCGTTCTGAGCGTCTGCTGAAGATTCGTCGAACGCAGACTTGAGTTCGTCAAACGGAAGAATTCGTCGACCGTTGAGCCTGGATAATTTCGTTGACCGCTGAAATATTGAGTTGTTCGTCGAACGCAGACTTGAGTTCGTCGAACGCATCTTTTCGTCGACCGCTGTGATGGGCTGGATCGCTGACCGCTGAGACAATCTGTTCGTCGACCGCTGAGATGCTGAGACGAGATCGTCGACCGCTGAGATGTTGAGTTGTTCGTCGAACGCAGCTTTTCGTCGAGCGCTGCTTGGATTTCGTCGATCGCAGAGCGCCGTTCGTCGAACGCAGATAGCCGTTCGTCGAACGCAGAGAACATATATAATTTTTATCTTTCTCCTATTTTCTCAGCCTATTAATTATATATATTTTCAGCCTATTATCTTAATGGGATTTGATCTAAGTTATAAGATATGTTATGATAGAAACTTAGACATTTAAAGATGGATCCTAACTCAAATCAAAACTAAGGTTCCAACATGTTGACTCTTGTAGTGCTCTAGTTGAGTACTCGTGTCTTGCATAGGGATTTTTGTAGAATTAGTTTTTATTTATGCTTCTAATTTATAATTAGTAGATTTGCGTAGATTTTAATTTATTTTACTCAAAATGGTGAATGTGGTTGAATCTAGAGGTAGCGGTGTATTGTGTGTAGGAGAGCGCGAGGTTCATGTTGCTTGAGTCGGGAGGAAGGATTACCTTTCTCGGGGGCTAAGAACTTGCCCCAAGTGACTCTCGAAGCATGGGTGCGAACGATTTGCAAGTTGAGCGTGACGTAGGCCAAATATTTGGCAAGCTTGAGCTTTGTTCTACCATTCCTATACGCTAACCGTTGCTAGCCTATTTTGTGCCTACCCCACCTTTTGGTTCAGCTCCACCATACCTCACCAAGGACTAAAAGCTAATCCCATTATCGCAACCAAACAAAAAAAAAGCATTTATGAATTGTAATTTTCCAATGCGGTGCGGTGATGCGAAACTTTAGTGTTGATGTGGAAGTTTTCAAAATTTCTATATGCTGAGTTTTTTTTTGCGAATAGATTTGGGGATTAAAAAAAGAGAAAAAAAAGAAAAGCAAAGAAAAAAATATATCCCTTGCATTTTATTTGAAACATATAGTTCTATCGATTGGAGTAGGTCGCGTGCACACCCGGTTTCAAAGTCAAGTCTGGGGGTGTGTTACACGTGTATTATTGGGGCTGTTACGATTTAGCACTTTTGTATGATCATTTGGGTTGCGATTAGCCTTCACGTTTATCTTTGTATTCCAAACCGTAACCTACGCCTCGTATTAACAAAAAGTCCTATTGATTCATCTTGTGAGTTCACTAGCGTCGTGGAGAGAGTGTGACAGGGCAAGCTTATGGCTCTCGACATTGATGGATTTCAACGGAGATAATTCAGAGTTCCGGTCTTGGGTAACACTCCCCTTTGCGTCTTGCTAACTTTTGTACTACGCGTGACCACGAGATTCACCAACATTCCATTTTTGAGTAAAAATAAATTCATTTTTATGCATCTACACTTTTTATAAATTAGCTAGCATATTTAAAAACTTCTTCTAATGAATTTCTATGCACACAAGTATGCAACTTCGCAAACTACGCCATGTCGCAATTTTTTGACTAGCTATGCTTTTCCCACTCCGCCGGATTTGTTTGCTCGGGACGCGCAAACAATTAAGTCTGGGGGTGTGATGAGTCCCATTTATATACACTTTTATGGACTCACTTGGGCTAGTTTTCCAGCATTTGCACTTCACTTTTAGTTCATTAATGCTTATATTTCTTTGGTTCACCCTTCTCACACGAAGTGCACTTTTTGGTCGTTATGGTGTGCAATTGAGCACTATTTTGTTGGGGGCAAGCACATAGTCCTCCCCATTCTTTTTCTGTTATTATACTTGTGCTGGAGGTGTGTTCCCAGCGTGTGGATTCGTTGTGCAGGTGGGCAGATCATCCATATTGCCCAGAATTCATCTTGTATAAATCACACGGTCGTGCATTTACTTGACGCACGGTCGGCTGCGGTCGTGCTCTATGATTGGCTGGTCAGTATGGTGATCTGCCCCGCTCGTGCGTTTTCTTCACGCACGGTTGGCCTCAATCGTGCGCGAACAAAATGCACGACCTCCTGTTGTTTGCTGGATTTTGAGCTTTCTGAATTTGCCCGTGCATTTTTACGCACGGTCGGCTTCGACCGTGCGTGATAAAAGCGCACGGGCGCTCTGGGTCGTCTTCCTGGGTATTATTCTTAATTTATATCGCATGGTTCACGCACGGTTGTGCGTTCGACCGTGCGTGACAAATTTCTGACCAATTTTCTATTTAAGCGGAAGAATCCGCCCTAATCGAGCAATCAATTTTGTCGCGCCCAGAGCTCTAGTTCCGCGCCATTTTCGCCGCTCCATCGCCGCCCACCTTCGGGAGGAGCTCCGACCGCCATTCTCTTGCAAATCTCTAGCCGGAGTAGCCTCGTGTCCTCCTCCATTGTTTGTGCACCTCCAAAGCTAAATTTTGAGGGATTCATTACTGCATACATGAAGTTAAGTGCAAATTCCACACTTGTCGCGCCCAAATATCAACGTCGGTGCAATGACCGTCGACACTAAGGACCCACCACCTTATGCACATGAATTATCACAAACTATCTACAATCTCCAAACCATAAATCACCTGGGCTTAATTGCCCAGCCAGAACCAATCTGAGTCACAAACTCACCGGATCAATAATCCGCAACAACAACCACCGAGCCTACGGCTTGGGGTACCAAACCAACTAAAATCTCATGACCACGTGGTGTGGGTGTGTGTATTGTTAAGTTAATCTTGTACAACATCTCACTCCTATGACTTATGGTTAATCTTAGACCTCCTGAGGGTTACCCTGTAAGGGGCTCACTACGGTACTAGGAGCTATAATGGGATGACACCCCAAGGCTCCCTTTCTCAAGGCACTTACTATTATTGGTATCTACCCTTAAGAACTCCCCTCTTACAATTTCTTTTGAGTTAGACCTAAGTGTTTTATGACACACCAGGGAAGACGATCTTTCGTCAATCCCTAGCACAACCTTACCCTTAACCCACCAAGTGCACTTTCATCACCTACACTCCTTAGGATGGACTCCTAACTATTTAACCAACCCATGTGCACCATTTGCACACCATTTCCACCTAGTAGGCCACTAAATACCTATGTTTCACAGTTTTACTAAACGCAGACCAAACTAACTATATGAAGCTTATAAGCAGAGGTACTCCAAATATTCATCCAATTGACTCAAGATATTTACTGGAGGTCTATCATGATGTTATAAGACTAAATCTAGGTAATCATATTTTTCCTTAATTATTTAGCATTTATTTTAATTTCTCCAAACATCTGCCAAGTATGAAAATGAACATGAAGTGTAAGGAAATCTTATGATATGGCTCTACAAAAATTATGGTAAATCAATGATGACTAGATAACAGCAAATACATCATATCATATTTGTACAGTAAGAAATTGTCCTCTATTTTTATTATTTATCATCTATCCAAACTTGTAGGTTTATGAAAGAACCACCAAAAATATCTACACCAAAATTATGGGAAAAATACCAAGCTCTTATGTTCATTAGAAAAGTCTACTTACTAAATTTCAGGATTTATGGAAATAATTTTCTCACTTAAATAAATACATTAAGAAAACCTCAAATAAGATAAGTTGTGAAGTAGCCTACTGATTTAAGTCTCAAAAAATTATATAAAAAATCACAGAGCTTCCTAATGATCAGAAATGTCCTATCACCAATTTGCAAAATTTCCAAAGAGTATTGGACCCTAAATTATTTTTCTTAAGCCTAAGACAAAATAGGTGCCTTATGAATGAAGTACTAATTAAATCATTTAAATAAATGCACAAAAATTACCAGAGGTCCAAATCATGATTATAAAGGCACTACCAAGGTTTCATCTCCATCCAAGACATTTTGAGCATGTAAATAATTCTTATAAGAAAATTTCCTAAAGTGGTTATGTCCTAATTTAGGGGGAATAAATTCTCCTATAATTCTCTCAAGACTCCCTAGGGCATAATTACACCCCATGAACATATCTCCTAAGTTCCATGACCATTCTATAGCTTTTGACCACATGTCCTTCACAAGGTTCTAAATGCACACCTAGGGATAAAACTAGGGTTCTAAGGCTTAACCACCTCTACACCACCCCATCTCACTCATGAAGGTGTTTTAGGTGATCCTAAACCAGTGGACAAGGTTTCACCTCATGGTGAGGAGATTTGACCACAATCACCCAAGATAAACACAATGCCCTAACTTTGATCCAATTTGACCTATCTTGGGTTGACAAATTACCCAACAAAAATAGTCCCTATTGAGCTGAGATTTTTACCAAGGTCATAACATAACCCTAAGGAGCACCCACCAAAATTTGGAGGGCATTGGAGGTCATTTGACCCACTAATTAATTAATATACGATTTATGAAATTATCTCAAAAACCTTAGAAAAAGATTCTCCTAAAAATCCCATCTTTTAGTATGTTGTGTGGGTGTATATAACTAGCCTAGGTTTTAAATATCATGGCCATAGCATCTACCCATTAAAAGATATACAGGAAAGAGTGACTGCCCTACCATAGGGACCAGTCCCACCATTTTGGCTCTACAGGGAGCTACATTACTCCTTTTGGGCTGAATCTTTTTTGAATTAAAGTACACACCTAGGACTACAACTTTGGTGTTGGGCACTTTTTCATTAGAGGTAGTCTGGTATTTTTAGTAATTAAATTGAAACACTACTTATTATGTGACAGAAAACAATATAATCATTCAATTATATTATTGACTATGCGTTCGACGAAATATTTACTGCGCTCAACGAAAACTGAGCAGATCTGCGTTCGACGAAAACTAACTGCGCTCGACGAAGACAGAATAAATCTGCGTTCGACGAAATATAACTGCGCTCGACGAAGACAGAATAAATCTACGTTCGACTAAAACTAACTGCGCTCGACGAAGACAGAATAAATCCGCGTTCGACGAAAACTAACCTGCGCTCGACGAAAGCAGAACAAATCTGCGTTCGACGAAATCTAACATGCGCTCGACGTAAACAGAACAAATCTGCATTCGACTAAACTACGCTCGACGAAATGAATTCCGTTCGACGAACTCCATATTCAGTTCGTCGAACTCAAATATCAGATCGACGAAGTCTAAAACACGATCGACGAATCAGTTCTGTTCGTCGAACTCAGGATTCCGTTCGACAAACTTCAACAATCAGATCGATGAATTAAACGAAATAAATGTAAACATTAAGAACAGATCTGACGACTCTCTATCATCATCCCCGAGGAATGGATGGCGCGCGATAGCCTGACCTAGGCTTCTTTGCGGGGTGATTTCCCGGCCACTTGTACCTCTTCCCGGCCAGCCAATGCCACCACCACCTCCGTTGAGGTGGTGGCCGGTGATAGGGGTGGTTGGCCGGCCTAAGGTGGTCGGATCGGGATTTTAGAGGAGGGAAAATGAGCTCGAAACGAGCCCTTTTTGGAAGCACCATCCGAGCCCTATTGAGCACGGATCAAGCCCCCCAATTACGAAAAGATCTAGCACTAAGGGAGGGGAGGCGGATCGAACCTGTGTGGGGGCTTGGTGGCGTGAATTCCGATGAGTCGCCATTGACGGTGCTGGAGATTTTGGTGCCATGCTGATCTAGGGTTCCTCTGCACGATTCTCACTGGAAGGTTTGGGGTTCTCTTCCTCTCTGAGCACTGAATCAAATGGGGGGGGGGGGGGGTTTCTATCGAGCTTGGATGGCTTTATTCCTGAAAGCCATTAATGGCCATTACCCAGATTTCGGTTACGTCTAATTTTCCTTTAATTCAGCCCCTCTGGTCATAGAAAACTCTAGAATTCGTTTGTAACTGATGGGGAAAGGTGAATGCTCATCAATTGGGGAGCGATTGAAGGATCAATTGCATTTAATCTCCATGAATACTCTCTTTCTCTTTCCGATTTGGGGGAAACCTCTAATTTCTCTCTCCTAATCACCAATTACAGAATTTAAGTGATAATTTTAGTAATTAGCAGGCCCACTAGATGGTGGATCTCTTTAGTTGGGCCTAGCCCAAATGGATTTGGCTAGATCAGGTTAAATTAGGGTAATTCGACTCTAAATTAAGCTTGAGTTGACTTTGGTCAAACTGACCAATTGGGTTGACCCCAAAGGGTGACTTGGGATCCATTGGCTTCCCTCAAGGGTTAGGAATGTATAGGTGGAGTCAAGGTTCAAGGTGGGGCCCTAAAGCCCAACCCTAGGCTTGGTATCTGAAAATTGTTATTTTCAGACCACTTGGGTTTTCTCCTTCTCACCTAAGTTCACAAGGTCTTGGGCTCTTCTTATGGTTTTGTCATGACCTAGTCATAACAAAACCAACTTAGGGGTCTAGCTGTTTGGGGGATGTTACAAATCCCAATACATAAAAATAAAATTTTCATCCTCGAAATTCAGGTTAAGCCTGTGGGGGTTTCTACTACAAGAAAGAAAATGTAACATCCCAGGGAAATTAAATTATACCTATTGTGAAGAGCTGCGGGTACTTTTGTTGCGTCAAGTCCAGGGGCTCCCAAGTATGCTCTTCCTATCCATGATTCCTCCATACGACCTTGACCAGCTGAACCTTTTTGCGCCGCAAGACTCGTAACTCCGTGTCATCTATCCGAACCCGCTCTAGGTGAACTGACCGATCAGTAGCTACTGGCCCCTCTGAAGTAGATATCTGCTGCTCTGGACGAAGTAGAGCCTTCCTAAGGGTGGAGACGTGGAAAACGTAATGCAGACCCTCCAACTCCGGCGGTAGCTCCAGTCTGTAAGCCAAGGGACCGAACCGCAACTCGGACTGAGCTTCTTCCGCCCGCGAACCCACGAGACTCCATGCATTGGACGTATCTTCAAGAAAACCCGATCTCCCACCTGGAACTCCACCATACGATGACGCGCATTGTAATACTTGGCTTGCCTTCTCTGGGACTCCAGCATCCTACTCGAATCAGCCTCACCTGAGCCTCCTTGTCCTCCACGAACTCTGAGCCAAGTGCCTTGGGATCCTCATCCTGAATCCAAGACAACGGTGTCCTGCACCTCCGTCCATATAATGCCTCATAGGGTGCCCTACCTATACTAGCCTGATGACTGTTGTTGTATGAGAACTCGACTAATGGTAACAGTATCTCACATGGCTCCCCGCGGTCCAGAATGCAAAGACGTAGAAGATCTTCCAAGGTCCGGTTGGTACGCTCTGTTTGCCCGTCTGTCTGGGGGTGGAAAGCTGTACTAAAAGTCAACTGGGTGCCTAGGTAGGCCTGCACCGCTCTCCACTCCCTTGACGTAAATCGTCCATCTCGATCTAACACGATCGTCCTAGGCACACCATGATACCGAACAAACTGCTCCACAAACCTTCGTACCAAAACTCTAACTGGATCGTCCTTCCTGATTGGAATGAACCTGGCCACCTTCGTCAATCTGTCGACGATCACCAAAATCAAGTCATTCCCCGCATGAGATAGGGGAAGACCATGTATAAAATCCATCGCGATGTCGTCGAACTTCCACTCCGGCACCAGAAGTGGCTGCAATAATCCTGCTGGGTTCTGACACTCCGCCTTCACGAGTTGGCAAGACTCGCAGTGGGTCACAAAATAGACGATGTATCTCTTCATACCCGGCCAGTACATGGTCCTCTACAAATCCATTGTCATCTTGGTGATACCCGGGTGCATAAAATATCTACTGCAGTGAGCCTCTGTCATAATATCCTCCCGGATCCGACCCCCTGTCGGTATATACACTCGGCCTCTAAAACTCAACAGGCCTTCCTTCAGCGAATAATCTCCGGCTGAGCCTGCCTCCAAGGCTCTGAATATCGGCTCCAGCTTGGCATCCTGCCTCTGCCCATCCCTGATGCGGTCTCGAATGTCGTAAGTGGTACCCATCACCGCTAAGTACTCCTCGTATAGCTCCGGATCACCCTCAGATACTAGGGAGATCTGCATGTCCTCGAACATCCATACTAACTCCATGGCCATCAACTTGGGCTCTGCTCTAGACGTGGTAGCTCTTTTGCTCAGTGCGTCTACTACTACATTTGCCTTCCCTGGGTGGTAATGCATTGTGTACTGGTAGTCTGATAAGAACTCCACCCATCGCCTCTACTGGATATTCAGCTCCTTCTGCGTATCTACATACTTCAGATTCTTGTGATCTGAGAATATGTCGTAGTGGACACCATAGAGGTAGTGTCGCCAGATATTTAGAGCAAACACAACTGCTCCCATCTCCAAGTCATGCACCGGGTAGTTCCGCTCGTGATTCTTTAATTGGTGGGAGACGTAAGATATCACATGCCCGTTCTGCATCAGAATGGCACCCATCCCCTGGTATGATGCATCCGTATACACCTGGAATCCTTCCCTCCCTGACGGAAGGGAAAGGATGGGGGCCAGCTCCACTGATGATGTGGCCTAGGAAGGCCACCTCCTTCAGCCAAAACTGGAACTTGCTGAATTTCGCATACAGACAGTGCTCCCGAAGCTTCTCCAATGTCAGTGCCAAATGTCGTGCATGCTCCTCCTCTGTCCTCCAGTAGATTAGGATGTCGTCAATGAACACAATGACAAAGATGTCGAGATAAGGCTCGAACACCTGGTTCATCAGGATCATAATTGTTGATGGTGCATTTGTGAGCCCGAACGACATCACAGTGAACTCATATAATCCATATCGGCTGCTGAAAGCCATCTTCGGGATATCCTCCTCCTGGATCCTCAGCTGATAATACCCAGACCTCAATTCCAGCTTCGAGAAGCAGTGGGCTCCCACTAACTTGTCAAATAGCTCATCTATCCTTGGTAGAGGGTACGTGTTCCCCACCGTCAGCCTATTCAGTGCTCTGTAGTCAATGCACAAATGGAGCGTCCCATCCTTCTTCTTCACGAATAACACCGGAGCTCCCCAAGGTGAGGAACTCAGTCTAACGAACCCAGCTTCTACCAGCTCCTGCAGCTAGCTCCAAAACTCTACCAACTCCTTCGGGGCCATTCGATAAGGAGCTTTGGATACAGGCTTTGCCCCTGGCACCAGTTGGATCTGGAAATCCTTCTTGCGGTGCGGTGGTAGCCCGGGAAGCTTCTCCGAAAAAACATCAGCAAAATCCCGTATGACCGGGATATTTGACACCGAGTCTTTGACTTCCGTCGCCTCGAAGAGCACCTTATATACCTCGTCTCCCTGCAGGTGGGCCTTGACGGCCTGAACAGATGATAAAAAGACACGAGAGGCGGATTTAGTACCTTCAAACACTACTTCACCATCTTCATGCTTTAGAACGATCCTTCTTGTCGGGCAGTCAATCTTTGCCTGATTACCGTACAACCAACTCATGCCCAGGATCAGGTCGTAGTCTTTCATCTTCAACAGAGTTGCCGGGACCTCGAACAGTCTTCCTCCAATTTCCACCCTCATGTTGCACGTGGCATTTGTTAGAACCTCCGATCCATCCAGAAATCGCACCCTCCTGTAATCGCCCTTGAAGTGTTAGACTTGGTCCAGGTCGTCGATAAATTTAGCCGAGATGAACGAGTGAGAGGCACCCGTATCAAACAAGGTAAAAGAGGGTTTGTCGTAAACGCGCACTAAACCTGAGGGTTTTGTTGTTTTGTTCAATGCTAAGGTCAAACTAAAACATACAAGGTATTAACAATTAAAAGAAACACATCAAAGTACCTTAGATGACCCTTGCTGGGTCCCGGGGCCTTGCTAGGTCTAGGGCGTACATCTGCTCCCTGTACTATCTCCGGTCATCGCCCTAAAATCCATGACCTCGTCCACGTCCTCGGCCCCCGAGATGCTGGCCCAGATGGTGCTGCCTGTAGTGCTGGTGGTGCATTCCTCCGAGGGCAGTTTCTCCTGATGTGGCCAGTCTGGTGGCAGTGGTAGCATTCCGGAGGTGGCCCACCTCCTCCAATCCTCGGCATCTCCAGCATCTGTAGAGGCTGAGGAGCCAACACCATCGGATCCCTTTGTACCTGTCTCTCCTCCTGGCGGGGTCAGACCTCCGTCCTTCTTTCCCCAGCGTCTTATCCTCTCGGTTGGTCCCTTCTGCCTCCTCGTACCTGTTCCTCCATCGACCTCTTTCTCCCATGAACAGCTTGCTGGTCTACCTCCAGCTTCTTGGCCATCTACAGGATCTTAGTCATACTGTCGTCGGAGACAAAGAGGAGGGCCTGCCTCAGCTCATCACGAAGGCCCTTGTGGAACCTCTTTGCGTATCCTGCATCATCCAGCTGATACGATACTGCAAACCGGGATAGGTGGGTAAACTCCCAGTGATACTCCAGAACTGTCCTGTTCCCCTGCCTCAACTACAAAAATCTGGCCTCCAGCTCGTCCCTTACAGACTGCGGCACAAAATGCTCCAGCAGTGCTACCTTGAAATCATCCCACGAAATGTCCGCAGCCTCCAGTCCTGCATAAGTAGTGTCCAGGAACCTCTTCCACCATCTCTTGGCATGGGACTCCAAGCAAGAAACCACCAGTGGCACCTCCATATCTATCGGGCACTGAATCCCTATCAACATCTCCTCCATGATGTTCACCCACTCCACAGTCCTTACAACGGTCTCCGTCCCGATGTATGATGGTGGGGAGAGACCTCGAAAGATGCTCAGCCAGTTGGCCTCTGGGTTTTGCTGAGGAGCCGGTGCCTGTTGTTCACTGAATGTTTCCAGAATAGCAGTCAGTGTCTGTCCCAACTCCGACTGCTGGAACGGGGTAGGAGCCAGTGGTGGGATGATGTTTGGAGTCGGTGGAACTCCATGCTGCGGTGTGGGGTTTGTTGCAGGCTACACAAGAAAAATTTACACTCGTAAGGGACTTAGCTAAAGAACATTCAGTTGTAAGTGGATATTTTCATGTGATTTCCCTTATGGGCACACCATTGCTTCCGCTGCTAGTTTGTCCTCAAACTAAGCTCGCGCGGGGTGGCCCAGGGTTTGTGGACTTATTTTCTTTGGATCGAGGTTTGCTCAGATACCACTTGTAAGACCCTTTTTTTTCTTCTTAACACGAGATCTTAAGCCCAGAACCGCCGCTTTGCGGTGACACCCTCGCTCGGGAAGGTTTTACCACAAAACGCCGATGCTGCCGGCCAAATCGATCTAAAAGAAGCAAGAACAAAGAAACTAAAACAAGAGCCAAGTCCACATCACATAGAAAAGTAAAACATCCAAAAAGAGATGTCCACATAAACATAACTGAAATAAAAGGAGATAACAAGGGCTCCTTCCCGATACATCAAATCCTCACTATAATTTTGATGAGTGATTTATTTACTCATCATTTAGTATAAGTTTATTATAATTTTAATATAAAATTATGTTATTTATATAAATTATATCATATAAATCTTTCCTATTTTAATTTTATAAGCTAACTTAAGGTTATTTTGTGTTTTCAGGTTTTCTGGACATTTGGAGCAAAAAGTACATTTACACGCCCCAGGTCACGGGCGTGACCAATGGGCATGTAACCTGCGCGGTGTTCCAGACCTGTATCTGCCACCCCGGGGTCATTCCGTGAAGAATTCGCCAAGTACACGTCCCAGGTCACGGGCGTGACCAAGGGCGTGACCCAATGTCACGGTCGCGACCCGCTGAGATCAACGAACTGCTCTGCTGCTGCGTTCGACAAAAACTCAGGAGATCGACGAACTGCTCCGCTGTTGCGTTCGACGAAAACTCAGGAGATCGACGAACTGCTATGCTGCTGCGTTCGACGAAAACTTAGGAGATCGACGAACTGCTCCGCTGCTGCGTTAGAAAAAAACTCATGAGATCGATGAACTTCTCCGCTGTTGCGTTCGACGAATATTCAGGAGATCGACGAACTGCGCCCGGCTGCTGCGTTCGACGAAAGCGCTGAGATCGACGAATGTTCAACAGTACTCTTTCCCGCCAAAAGCCAGATTTTAAGATTACACGCCCCAGGTCACGGGCATGACCTAGGGTGTGACACGGCTGAAACGCTCGCATTTACGGCAGATCGCGCCCTCTCCGCCAGCACCGATCACGCCCCCTACACGCACCTTGGTCACAGGCGTGACCAAGGGCGTATAACATTAAACTTCTGCCTATTTAAAGGGAGCTTCTCCAGAACTTAGGAGACGAATTTTTAGGATTAGAACTTTCATTTCATGTCTTTATTTTCATGTTTTTAGTTGTTCTTATAATCCTTTTACTACTTGCAAATTGTACCTTTCAATTCAATAGTTGTAATTTCCTTTTCTTAGTTTGTAATTCTCTTTGCATCAATTAATAAATTAGTTTTATTTCTCTCATTTTCTTCCCCCTTATTCATGTATTCTTTTATTTCTTTTGATTCCTCAATCTCCATGAGTAGCTAAATTCTATTAGTACTCGACCGAGATGATCCAAGGGAAATATAATTTATGATTTAAATTCTAGCTTCTCTTTCTCTTCCTTAGAATACTTAAGATTTATCCTTGAACTTATTTGGATTGAGATTATATTATCGATATATAAATTTTCATTCTTGTTTTCGTAATCTAATAACCGAGAGGTTTGGAATTCGAATCGATCGTTTCAAGGATAAAGAGATTTGAATGCACTTCTCAAGCGAGGATGATATAATTCTCCCGGATTGGAGCCAAATCCAATAGAGGGGTTCACTACGATAAAGCGAGTCATAGGGATTTTGATTCTAGAACGAAAGTTCGATTGATCAACCTAAACTCAGTTGAGCGTATCCTCGAGAGAGGTATGTTCATAAATCGGGAACCTCCACGGTCAAGAAATTTATTAAGAGAATTAGAAGTTGTTCTTATTATATTTATTTTCCAAGGTGATTCAAGATCGAGTGCTAGCCCTTTTACTCATCGTTTTAATCTTATTTTTATTTTCTTTTTGCAAAATCACTCCCAAGTTTTATTTGATAAAATAATAGAGACTTTCTTGAAGTAAGAGTAATCGACCCCCCCGAGTCTAATACGACCTTGGGTTTTTATAACCTATACTACATTCGATACGGTACACTTGCCGTTATCGTTTGCGGATATAGTTTTGCGCATCAAGTTTTCTTAAAGTTTACCTTGGTTTTGCGCTCTTTGGAGGCACCCCTTGCTTATCTTTAATTTAATGTATTTTTCTTAAAGTTTATTTTCTTTCAAGTGTTCTTCATACTTAGTTTTAAACATTGGGGACAATGTTTAATTTTAAGTATGGGGGTGTAGCTTTGCGTTCATAGTATTTTTATTTGAAAAAAAAATTAATTTAATAAAAATCTAATTTCTTGGAAAGGGCGCTTTGGGCTTGCACTCCCATCACAGCTCCTAGTACCTTGCGAACCCTTCACCGGGTAGCCCTCGGGAAGTCCAAGAAATATTATATAAATAATAATAATAATAATAAATATGCCTAGCCTTGTTGTTTTTATTGTTCTAGAAATTTAGTTTGAGGTTTGATTATAAGTATTCTTACATTTTTAATTTAGCTAATTTTTTGTTTTCTCAGAATTTGTTAAATTTAAATTTGAAGTAATTTAGTTTTAAGAAACATTTTATGTTTTTAATTTGATTAGAGAATCTATTTAACACTACTTCTCCTTTTAATTTTAAATAGCTTCACTTTGTGGTAAATTGGCTAAACACCTCTAGATTCCTATTATATTCTCTTTTAACTTTAAGATCTTAGGAAATTTCATTCCACCAAAAATTTGCTCTCAAAATAGTTTAATTTATAAACTAGAAGTATTTCGTTACCCTTACCCTTTGTTGGCAAATAAAAAAAAGGAGAAAAAAGATCATATGTCATGGGAATAAGAGGATAAAATTCATTATTTCCTAAACATATGCACCCAAAATCATTTAAAAGATTATATGTCATAAAGTAAGAGGATAAAATTCATTACTTTTAAACATATACATTTTTGGTTTTTAATTGAAGAGAAATTTTAAGAGATTATATGGCATGGAAAATAAGAGGATAAAATTCAATATTTTCCTAAACATATACAAATTCCTATTCAAATGAGGTGAGAGGATAAAATTCATCACCTCTATTCAAAAACTCTTCATTTGCCATTTCGTTCAAACCCATCCCTAGCCAAATTCATTGTTTCTAGTCCTAAACTAAATTATTAAGAGAGCAATATTTTGGTAGGTGTCTTTTCCTTAAGTTTCTTCAATGTTAGAGTGTCTATAATTTTAATCTAATTTTGTTTGAAAATTTCTATAATTTCGATTGCTAAATAGTTATCTTGAGAAGTAGTCAGCTAAACAAATTTCTCTTTTTAAGTTATCAACATAACTTATGACTTAATTCTTGAATTCCTAAAATTTGCTTTTGACTTACTCATGGTTTAACAAAATTTTAGTTAATTAGAAATAATATCGATGTCTTGTAATTCTTTTCTCATTCTTTTGCTCTGGAATAACAAAAACTCAAGTATGGGGGTGTTTGATGAGTACTTTTTATACTCATCTTTGAGTATAATTTTAATATAGGTTTAATATGAATTTATATAATTTATATGTATTTTCTTATTTAATATGTTCCCTTTTAATTTTATAAACTAACTTAAGCATTTTCTGTGTTTTTCAGGATTTCTGGGCATTTTGAGCAAAATTGTCAAGTACACACCCAAGGTCACGGGCGTGACCAAGGGCGTAACAACCAAAGATGTGTTCCAGAACTACCGCCGCCACCCCGGAGTCATTCCGCGAAGAATTCGCCAAGTACACTGTTGGACATGTGTGTCACATCTCTTTGTTTGAGAATAACAAATCCCATATTATATTTGATATTGCTTGTAGTGTGTTTATAGTGTGCAGGAACTATAGGTGCAATACTCCACATGTAGAAGGCAGTATGGAATCAAACTTTTGAAAGGAGCAGCACTAACGCCAGCGCTTTCGCTACTGCCGGGCGTTAGCTCGTTCGACGAATGTCGAGCTGCGTTCGACGAAATTTTTGTTCGACGAATATTTCGTTCGACAAAAATTTCCGTTCAATGAACTTCGACCTCCGTTCGACGAAAATTCCGTTCGACAAATTCCATTCGACAAAAGTTCGTTCTGCCACGCCACCGATAGTTTTCGCTACCGCCAGCACTAGCGATATCGCCTGGCGCTATCTCAAATTCGTGCACTGCGCCATGCCGCCGACGGTTCCGCAACCGCTCCACAAGAATGCTACCGCAGGCGCTAGGAGCTAACACAGCGTTATCTCCTAGTTGTATAAAATGATGGGCTCTCTCTCGTTTTTAGGGTGTGCTTCCAGGGAGATTACTTGTGCCATATTTCCAGAGCTGCTACTCTGTCGAAAGTTCATCTCCTACTCAAATTCAAAGAGGATTTCTGGAGAAGGAAGCCACCACGCTGCATCCGAAGAATGACCGCTTCAACCTCGCTTATGCTACAACGATCCTTCATCCTCAACTTCAGAGATCTCATATAGGGAGTTTCATTATTGTTAATTTTATTTTCATTCCATATTTCTATTGTAATCGTTTAGTTAATTCGCCTTGTGTTGGCGACTAGGTCTGGGTAGGACTTAGGGGGAAATTCGCCTTGTGTTGGCGACTAGTTCTAGGTGATTAGATCTAGGGGGCTCGAGGCCATATCCGGGAAGGATTGGCTAGAGCGGCTTGAGGCCTTATCTGGGGAAGGATAGGCTAAAGCCAACCGGTTTGTGGGGGATACAAGTCGGTATAGAAAAGGAAAAATTGTATTACTTTATACGCCTCCGATTTCTAGCGATATTGGAATCAAACTTATGTAAACACCTTTTATATATATAAATACAATCATGTCTCTATTTGTGTTTACTTGATTTCTCTCCTTTGGCGTTATCTCTAAAATATTGGTTACAAAGTTTTCAATTCAAATTACTATATCTAAATTGTTTATTTCAATCTCTTAATCATAAAACAATTTAGTACTTATTTCTAAACTTGAAAATTATAATATGTTCACAAATTAGCTAAATTGTCATTTTGCCTTTCTCGTATTATAAAACAATTTAGTAATAATCATAACATTATAAGAAAGAATTTTATTCCCTTATTCACCCCCCTCTAAGGGAGCCGTAAGATCCAACAAGTGGTATCAGAGCCAGGTTATTCCAAACGGTTTAAAAACCAGGAATAATGGCGTCTCATGATCTCGCTTCTACTAGTGGGGAAAATTTTCTTATAAATGAAAAATCTTTAGCACCACCTTTATTTGAAGGCAAAAATTATAATGGGTGGAAATTTCTTATTTAAAAATTTCTTAAATCTTTGGATATTAAAGTATGGAATATTACAATTAAAATGCCTCCAATTATTCTTAATAAAAATGAAATGCTTTTAAATGCCAAATCTATGAATAGTCTATATTGTGCTCTAGATCAAAATATTTTCAAACTTATTTATACATTTCCTACTGCTTATGAAGTTTGGAAATTTCTTGAGAATACTTATTGTCTTCCTTCCACAGATGATGAACAAGAGCAATTCCTTATGGATCCAAGAGAAGAAACCGATGAGGACTCATGCTTGGAGGAAGATCTATCTAAGAGAGTCACAATATTGGACTCAATTGATGGCAAAACATCAAGCAAAAGAGAAGACGGAAACTATAGCAAGGTAAGAAAATCTAAATCTTCTCTTTTTATAATAAATTCTATTTCTACATTTCGTGTGCTTATATTTGCTAAACGTAAAATTTCAAAGCTAAAATATGCTAATTCCAAATTACGTTTAGAAAATAAATCTTTAAAAGCAAATGCTAAAGTAGAATCTCATATTGATGTGTTAAATTCTCTTTCATCCTCTTTAGTTGAAATTCCTACTCCTTGTGTTGATTGCAATCTATTAAAAGAAAAATTCAAGGATATTGAAAAAGGGCTCTTAGTTTCAAAAAGGCATAATGATAAAATGATAATTGAAAATGATGCTTTATCTTGTAAGTTACTACAATTAAAATCTTTTGTTGAAAAATTTTAAATGTCATGTAATGAATTTCATCATAAGATTGTGAATAACAAGGATAAATTAACTTACAACATCATTTCTAAAAAGGATCATTTTCATACATCAACTCAAAAGGAGTTTAGTTTCAAAAAGAATTTTGACCCTCACAAAATTCTTAAGAGTCATTATTATAGGTCTCAATATATTTTCAATCATGACTCAAATTTAAAAACTCCTTTACATGAAAATCAAAGTACAAAATATTATCCTTCATATTATAAGAGTATGTCTATAAGAAAGAGTGGAAATGAAAATCATCAAAATAATAATCAATCTTTTAAAACATATTGTAACCCACTCATTCAACAATCACTTCTAAAGAAAGATAATCACTCTTATAAACTTTCAAAGAATTCATATAATAAAATTCATTATGATTATCAACATCAATCTATTTTGAAAAATAATTTGAATAAACATGAATCACAAATGAATTATTTTTCAAACAAATATAATCATATAATGATATCACATAATCATAATATGAATTTAAAATATAAACAACCAAGGTATGAATGGAGACCCTTAAAGAAAAATGACACATCAACTTTAATTGAAAGGGCCCATTTATCCTTGTCTCCTAAAAAGCCACCACGATGTATTTGGGTACCCAAAGGAACCATCCCACTTGGTCCCCTTTGGATACCTAAATCCCTTATTCATTAGTATCCTATCAATTGCATGAAGTAGAAACAAATAAAAATGACATATCACTACTTTACTTCATGATATGCTTATTGTCACTTTTCTTTTGTTTATTTTTTATTTTTTGAACAAACATGCTATGATCACTTTATATATCATGAAATATGACTTTCATATATTAAGCCTAATGTTTATCAAATTAAATTTGAATTAAAATTGAACATTAAGTCATATATTTTTCAAAGTGATCTATCTCTCATCTTTGATTGTACTTTATCCTTTTAAATCCTTTACCCTTAATTGTCTTGAATTATCATTAGAAATTGAATATTGAAATTATTATGAAGACTATTGAAACTATTTTAAAGATTGGATTTAAATGGTTTATTAAAGGGCTTAAACTAAAAATTAAAATGCGCAACATTTTTTTTGATTCTATATTTGTTTGCTGCATATGATAACCCTTATAATGAAGAACATTATCTAGAAAAATTGAAAACAAAAATTCATCTAAACGCATGTTTAATCTTTCAAAAATGCGAGTTTACGATCAAAACTTCAAACATCCATATCTTTTGATCCGCTCGCCTGATTTTCGCGTTTAATATATTTTTCGGAAAGAGCACAAAAATCTTAGTTTGCTTGATTCGGAAATTTCTGTGTTTATGGATTTTTCATCACATGCTAATTTAGATATTATGTGTGTGATGTGTGTCACCAATATTTGCATGTAATTTAGACCTTAGAATCATCTTGTATCATTAAAATCAAAAGTTTAATCATTTCATTCTAGGTCTAAAGAAAATTAATTTGAAAGCTTCTCATATTACATGCAACATTATCTCCGCTAATCCTATGTAATAACATTGCATTCAAACTCATCATCCAAGTATCACTTCTTGGTCTATGCTTATATATTTATGCTAGGTATAACATGTACAATGTTATTTAAATTTGATGATAACTATGTGATTTGAAATTATAATAGAATACTAAAATTCCAACAAACACATAGTTTATGGATTAATCATTAGAATATTTATGAATATTGTTTCATGAATCATATATTATCATGCAAAACCAAAGATCAATAAATTCATTTATTGAATGACATTTTATTTCAAAACTATATATGTGTGATCTTTGTCTTTGATATGATAACATGATCATCATTTTTTAGGCTTAAAAATCAAACATGCTTATTCAAAAGAAAATCACTATATCACTATATCATAAGTCTAGAATGATTAGAATTCTCATACATCATGATGATCTAACATATATTCTATGCAAAAATTCTCTTTAATCATAAATCATAATTCATATTCTATCAAGAAATATCTCAAATCGATAATAGGAATTATGAATCTTATGATAAAAATTATGAATAATGTTTTCTTTACATTATTTGATGTATTGATTTGCTTTGCTAGTGATTGCATGTATCTCTCATATTTGTAGACTCTAGAATCAACATTGTAATGAAAGTATAAATCAAACTAATTCATCACTTTATCCTAGATCTATAATTTGAAACTCTATTTTGGAATACATGCAATTTTAATATAAATCTTATGACATGACATTAAACCCAAAACTCATCATACTAGCATTGTCAATTATTGAATATTATTAATTGTGCTAGTTATCTCATATCGTCATCTCATAATAGTAGAAAAACTATGCCGCAATATATAACTCATCACATTAAACAAAACCCATAGTTTGTAAATCAACCCATAGTTTAAAAGCATAGGTTATCCAAAGATTATTCACCTATGACTTCATATCTCACAATAGCGGGGGCGTAGTGTTGTATGCATTAGAGACCTAACCTCTAAGTCATGTCTTGTCCTTAACTGGGGAGGGTTCCAGTGGGGCCTTGCGAAGCACTAGGGGAAAGAGTGCTAGGTTGAGCATTCTCTAGTGTGTGCATATGGGATTAACACCCCAACCTACGACATGCGTGCAACTCCTCATGCCCATCCGTCACTTAGTACGGGGCAAGGGTGTAGACATTTAGTCCGGGTAGTTTTAATCTTAGGACATACTTATATTTCGCATGATCATTTTATTTACTTATCACTTAAATCATGCATATTTTGGGTTGTTTAATAAAAAATTGTCCTCTTGTGTCTTCATAGTTTATATTTTCATGTTTAAATGGTTTTGTAAAACACAAGAATTTGAAAAGCCAAAGTTTCATGCAAATTTGATCCACCTAGAGATCTCCAAAAATTCTGAAATTATAGCATGGAACTACTCTAAGGACACTTAATCAACATCAAAAATCAGATTTTTAAAATTCTCAAAAAATCACATTCTGTTTGCTGCGCTATCACTAGCGCCGGCGCTAGCGTGGGTGTTTGATTTTTCTGAATTTTAAAATTTCTAAAAATCTATAAAAATATTTTAGTTCATATATACTACTTAGTTCTTGTGTTTTTGACTTTTTGTTATTTTGTTTTTATTCATATTATGAAAAATCAAATAAAAAATTTAAAATTCAAAAATACAAAAATATGTTTTTGTTATCTGTGTTTTATTCATATTATGAAAAATCAACTACAAAAGTTCAAAATTCAAAAATACAAAAATATGTTTTTGATATTTGTGTTTTATTCATATTATGAAAATCTACTACAAAAATTCAAAATTCAAAAATTACAAAAATATGTTTTTTGTGATTTTCTATTTTTTAATTGGTTTAAAAATGATAAAAAAAATTGTATGGTCTTTATTGCCAATATCAAGCATGAATGAATTCTATTATTTAGAATTTGTTACAATGTTAAAATTTATTCCTTCAAATTACTATGAACATTGTTTTGTTTATCATGCTTTGATATATCTATTTAAAGTGCATCAATTGTATTGAAAAATGTGTAGAACCAAGCTTAGCATGCCTCTAAGTATGAGTAAATGTTTTATGATTGATAATGATACATTTCACTCACTTATTTTGGTAATCAACATGTGTGTTTAATCTAAAAATGCTTGCTTGTGTATTGTATTTGTACAATGAATTAAATCTTGCATAAGTTTATTGCCTACACTATATTTGAATTGCACTTATGAAATTTAGAAAAGTGGTTAAGTTAAAAATTTGGGGTTTGCAAAACAAGTGTATTCGGAAAATGTTGTCTCACAAATGTGAATAAAAAAATTATATATGTAGACAAATATAACTCCACCAAGCACTACTTGAACCTCCTGATAAGTCTTCATAAGCATTGTGAGGTTGAGCACCTTGGAAAGAATAGTAAAGTGTCTTGTGCAAACCTTGGTTATTACACCACTTTGTTAAAAATTATGTGTATTAAAAGTGTGTGAAAGTAATTTACTTGTGTTTAATTGTGCACTCTACTTTACATATGTCTTGTATTTTGTTGATTTAAATCAATTGTAAACATTACCCAAAATACACCTTTGTGCACAACATTATCTTTCATAACACTTCTTCTCATGAGTATTGGATTCTAATGCTTTATCTATACTGCTCTTTATATAAGAAATGCACTAGATAACCTAGCATGATCTCTACAATGTTTTGGTATTTCTTGAACTTAAAACTAAGTAACATTGTAGTATAATATTTCTTTGATATGTTCATTTCATGCTTGGTATCTTTATGAAAAACTTTGAGATTTCAAAAAGGTTAAAACATCTTTCAATTTTAAACTAAAATACATATTTTTACTTATGCTTTTTCATGCTTACAAAAAGATGTTTCTTATAATCTTCCGCTTGCTTACAACTCTTATCTTTTATTTGAAATCTCTTATATACTATGCTTAAAATATTTATCATTATCTATATTACAAAAGCTCGATCATGCTTTATCATTTATAAGAAATGTCTCCTTACTACCCTCACCCCACCTTCTTTTGATAATACCAAAAAGGGGGAGATTAATTGAAGAAATCTATATAGGAGAAATATAGAATATTAAGGGGAGAACAATTCATGTAATCTATCATTTAGGGGGAGTAAAACATAAATTACATTTATGTAGGGGGAGCATTAAGAAAGGGGGAGTATGCACATTATCATGCTTATCATTTACTATAGTTGCACTATTATCTTGCTTATCATATACAATAAACACTATTGTTGATTTCTTGCTTAGAGGATTTGTTATTATCAAAAGGGGGAGATTGTTGGACAAGTGTGTCACATCTCTTTGTTTGAGAATAACAAATCCCATATTGTATTTGATATTGCTTGTAGTGTGTTTATAGTGTGCAGGAATTATAGGTGCAATACTCCACAGGTAGAAGGCAGCATGGAATCAAACTTTTGAAAGGAGCAGCACTAATGCCAGCGCTATCTCTACCGCCGGGCGTTATCTCATTCGACAAAATTTTTGTTCGACGAAAATTTCATTCGACAAAAATTTCTGTTCGACGAACTTCGACCTCCGTTCGACGAAAATTTCGTTCGACAAATTCCGTACGACAAAAGTTTGTTCTGCCACGCCACCGACAGTTTTCGCTACCGCCAGCGCTAGCGATACCGCCTGGCGCTATCTCAAATTAATGCACTGCACTACGCCGCCGACGGTTCCGCAAATGATCCACACGAACGCTACCGCAGGCGCTAGGAGCTAACGCAGGCGCTATCTCCAAGTTGTATAAAATGATGGGCTCTCTCTCGTTTTGAGGGTGTGCTTCCAGGGAGATTACTTGTGCCATATTTCTAGAGCTGCTACTCTGCCGAAAGTTCATCTCCCACTCAAATTCAAAGAGGATTTCTGGAGAAGGAAGCCACCACGCTGCATCCGAAGAATGATCGCTTCAACCTCGCTTATGCTACAGTGATCTTTCATCCTCAACTTCAGAGATCTCATATAGGGAGTTTCATTATTGTTAATTTTATTTTCATTCCATATTTCTATTGTAATCGTTTAGTTAATTCGCCTTGTGTTGGCTACTAGGTCTGGGTAGGACTTAGGGGGAAATTCGCCTTGTGTTGGCGACTAGTTCTAGGTGATTAGATCTAGGGGGCTCGAGGCCATATCCAGGGAAGGATTGGCTAGAGCGGCTTGAGGCCTTATCCGGGGAAGGATAGGCTAAAGCCAACCAGTTTGTGGGGATATAAGTCGGTATAGAAAAGGAAAAAATTTATTACTTTATACGGCTCCGATTTCTAGGAATATTGAAATCAAACTTATGTAAACACCTTTTTATATATAAATACAATCATGTCTCTATTTGTGTTTACTTGATTTCTCTCCTTTGGCGTTATCTCTAAAATATTGGTTACAAAGTTTTCAATTCAAATTACTTTATCTAAATTGTTTATTTCAATCTCTTAATCATAAAACAATCTAGTACTTATTTCTAAACTTGAAAATTATAATATTTTCACAAATTAGCTAAATTTTCATTTTACCTTTCTCGTATTATAAAATAATTTAGTAATAATCATAACATTATAAGAAAGAATTTTATTCCCTTATTCACCCCCCTCTAAGGGCGCCATAAGATCCAACATACACGACCCAGGTCACGGGCGTGACAAAGGACATGACCCAATGTCATGACCCCGAACCGCGGAGATCGACGAACAGGAGAGAGTTCGACAAATGTTCAAAATTGTCAAGTACACGCCCCAGGTCACGGCGTGACTAAGGGCGTGACATCCAAGTCACAGTCGGGAACCCACCACCAGCTGCCAGCACGCCTGCCACGTTAATTAAAGTTACACGCCCTAGGTCACGGGCATGACCAAGGGGCGTGACATCCAGTCACGGGTGTGACTCGCCCCGCGCGCCATCCCACCAAAGATTTCCTGCCAGCAGCACATTTAAAGATTACACGCCCTAGGTTACGGGTGTGACCTAGGGCGTGACGCATCAGAAATGCCTGCATTGAAGCCAGAACGCGCCCTCTCCGCCAGCGCCGATCACGCCCCTTACACGCCCTTGGTCACGGGAGTGAGCAAGGGCGTGTAACCTCAATTTTGCAGCTATAAAAAGCCAGCTCCAGCTGATGTTTGAAAAGGAATTTCGGAGACGAATTTTAGGATTAGACATTTTCATTTCATGTTTTATTTTCATGTTTTAGTAGTTCTTATGCTCCTCCTTTATTTCTTGCAACTGTACTTTCAATTCAATAGTTGTAATTTCTTTTCATTTTGCAGTAAATAAAATAGTTCTTTTATTTTCTAATTCTCTTCTTTCTTCTTCATGAACCTTTTTTATTTCTTTTGATACCAACTCCAAAGTTTTAATTGATAGAATAATAGAGATTTTATTGAAGTAAGAGTACTCAACCGCCTCGAGTCTAATACGACCTTATTTTAATAACCTATACTACATTCGATACGGTACACTTGCCGTTATCATTTGCAAGCATAGTTTTGCGCATCAAATTTCACTCGCGGAAGCAAAATCAACTAGAACTAAAAGACACTCACGGATCCTGTCATCGGTGCTCCCGTGCTAGACTGCCCTGCCTCCATCTGCACCGGCCTCTGGGGCTGCTCCGTCACCGCGGTCTCCTAAAATGATAAGGTCCACCGACCGTTAGTCAAAAAGACTAAGCCAATCCCCCACTCCTCCCCCGGTGACTCCTAGGCACCGAGCGGGAAGGATGAAGCGGAGGACAAGAAGGGGTATAATCAAAAAGCAAATGACAGGGCATAATCTACAGGAAGAGTTCTACCACTACTCAAGTATATATATGCATAATCGAAGCAGTTAATAAAGCATAGTAAGAGCAGGTAAAAAGTAAGTAAAGTGCAGTAAGTAAAGACATGTATATAATAGAAAGTAACCATTGATTTATAGGAATGCCCACACAAACCTATAGACCAAGGGGTCGTTTAGCAGGGCTTATCGTATAAGAAGTCTCATAACCGACTTATACGATAGGGGTAGGGGTTGAAATGAAATGTTTATGCTATGACATGCAAGGTATGCAGTTTATGCTATGTTCATACAAGTGCAACTCACACACTTCGACTCTATGCGCACAAACCTTTAGTTCCCCCTTTGGAGCTAGCAAGACTCCTAGGATACTCCCGTAGTGGCAAACGGAAGCGGTGGGTTGGGCCTCTCCCACCTTTAGGTTGGTATATGCACTACCTAACCTAGACCTATCGTACGCCTCAACGCAAAAACCGCAGAGCATCTGCGTACTCTTACTAGCTGGACCACCAGACTTTTATGGCTAAGTGCAAATTCCACACTTGCCGAGCCCGAGTATCAACGTTGGTGCAACGACCGTCGACACTAAGTGAAAGTGCACTGTTAACCTCACTAAAATTCTCTAGAGGGGGGGGGGGGGTGAATATAGATTTAAAATACTTTATGCAATTATATATATATGTGTGTAATAATCTCAGATTCAAGCTTCCCACAAACCAAGAAGAATCAAGCAAGTAAAGAAGAAATATAGCAAGAAGAAAATCACAGCACAACACAAGGAAATATAGTGGTTCCCCAAACTTTGGGTAGTCCACTCTTCTACCCCCTTGGTAAGAATTCACTATCTTGCACTGAGTCTTTTGATAAGGAGACTCTTAGAACCAGCCTGAGTCTTTTGACAAGGAGACTCTTAGAACCAGCCTGAGTCTTTTGACAAGGAGACTCTTAGAACCAGTACAACTGAATTTTTTGAAAAGAGATTCTACAAACTCCTTTACACTGTTTGAAAATGAAATGAAGATAAGAAGAAGAAGTAGAAGAAGTAATTTAAACAAGAAAGAATCTTCTTCCTAGCAAGAAGATTAGAAGCACAAGAATAGTGAATGTAATCTCTCTTCTATAGTGAGAAGGAGATTGTAAGCTTTTCTCTCTTTTGTGAGAGCTTTCAGAATATGCAACAGAATGGCTTCAGAAGGAGGAGAAGATGAAGGCTTATTCTTTGCTGCAGCACACTATCTCTTTTCTCAGCTTCCTCACTCTTCACTTGGGAGCTCTTCCTCTTTTTCAAATGTATATGGTGGATCACTGGTTGTTATTCTCTGTCGACTTCCTTCTTATTTATATCTTTGTTTGAAAAGATATTGCTAAAGGAGAATAATCAATTAGCAGACAGAGAATTAGAAAGAGAGAAAAATTTCCATACTAATTTTATCTGTAGAAGGAAAGAGTTTATTCTGATTTCAAATAATATCCAAATAAACATTAATCAAATTAGACAAGAATCAATTAGAAGGAAAGACAGATTCAGAACGGCTATAAAAGTATAAAATCATTCCATAAAATTCAGATCTTTAGAAAGAAGGAAAGAGATCTGGCGTGATTTGAATTTGACATAGAAATCGATGTGCGTCGATTACTATTCGACGTAAGCGCCGAGTTCATCCTGGCTGGACGTCGAGAGGAGAATAAGGATGGTGCGTCGACTAAGGTGCATCGACTTTATTAAATGCGTCGACTAGAAGTCAGAGTTACGTCGACAAAGATTACGTCGAATTCTTCTTAGAGTTACTTATGAGAGAAACGTCGACTACATTTCGACGTTGCGTCGAATACTATTCGACGCATATTTACTTAGACTAATTTTTCATCCTTAGAAATTATATTCTTCTCAATTCTAGGGGTTAAGATAAATCATTTCCCCAACAATCTCCCCCTATTTGTCTTAACCATATTTAGAGGGAAATTGTATCAGTATTTAATCAACTCAGCAAGACATTCATATAGGTTAGAAATATGTTAAATAATCAGAAGAAGATAGAATAAGAAATTATATAAACAAATTTCATGTTCAGTTGACTAATCAGCATTTAAGCATAGACAATTGTTCAAATAGAGTATATCATCATTGTTCAGGGGTAGGAGGAGTTTTTCTTTTCCTAGTGAATACTTTTGTGGGTTGCTCCTTCTCAGTAGCAGGTGATTTCCTCAGCTCCCCCTAAGTCTCAGCAATTTGCTCCCCCTGAGTCAAAGTAGTTTGCTCCCCCTGGGAAGGAGCTTCCTTTGAGCCTTTTACTTCTTCTTCAGTTTCTCTTTTATCTCCAGCTCCTACTTCAGCCATCACAGTATCAGCTTCATTTTCTTTCTCTCCTTCAGCCTCAGTTTCCTTTTCAACTTCATTTTCCGCCCTACATGCCTCCCCTTGTAATAAAATCACTTGTTGAGTAGCTTCTCTTGCTATATTGAGTACCTCTGTTAGGTGCTCTTCACTATGTAGCTTAGGTACAACTTCATTCCCAATGGTCTTGAGTAGTGCAAGACTATCATTTTTTGAAGTAGGAAGAGACTTGTGAGAGAGAGATTTATGACTGGAGAGCTGCTCTTCATCTAACCTCTCCCCCTTCTTGACCTTCTTAGCGAAGGAGATTAAGAAAGATCTGGTGACCTTAGAGGAAGAGATAGAGGTCTTCAGGCTTTGCACAGAGGCACTGACCCCATCTATTTGGGTCTGCATGTGTAAGATGGAGGAATGAATCTTGGAGTAGTGCCCATCCAGCATTGCTTGGAATCTTTGGGCTGTGGATTGGATGCACTGAGTGATGAGGTTTTCAGTGGATGGAGATGGTTCAAAATGTGGTGGTGGAGGAGGAGATAATGGAGGAGGAGGAGATAATGGTGGAGGTGAATGTAATGAAGGTGGAGAGGGGACTGTATCATTGTGATGAGGTATATTTGATGGAGAAGGTGAAGGAATAGTGGAGGGTTGAGCAGGAGATTGAGTTGGTATTTGTGAAGGTGTGGTGATGGTGGTAGAGAAGGGATGTTTGTTTGAGAAAGAGGAGGTGAAGATGGATGAGCAGGAGAGTTAGTGGGAGAAGAAGTCCTTTCAGGAATGGAACCAGGCTTGGGAATTTGCCTGGTCCATTTTGAGAAGAGGGCTATGGACATCCTCTTGCCAGGTGGAATGGGGATTCTTTTTTGACCTACATAGGTCAGGGAAGGAGTGGAAGGGTACTTGGCTCATAATTCTCATGTAGGCATTCTCTTTGTAAGAATATTTAAAGCCTATCATTTTGAGCAGGCAGTTTGCCCAGTCTACCTTCTTCTTCAGCACAAGGGCCCCCATGATGCTCAGTTGCTGCTTGGGCACTGCATCATGGGCAGATATCTTACATAGTAATATTTTCCCTACTATGTCTGCCAACAGTCTATACTCATCAGAGAAGTCTATTTTCTTCAGGTGGATTGGTCTATCTTTGGAGAACTTCATGGTGATTAATAGATTCTTTATTTCATCAGGGGTAAGTTCCACAGGTTCATCACCTGATAGGGGAATTATTTTAGTTATTCTTTAGAAAATGATTTGCTTTCCCTATTTGAACAAAGATAATATTGGACTGTACCTGATGGTAGATCAAAGGTGGTCCTAATGTGTTCTGCAGAAATTGAGACAAGTGTCTCATGGATTGTTCCTGTGATTTCTCCTTGTTCAGATATCTAAACATGAGTCATCAGCTCTGTGAGTTCTGTCTCCAGGAGCTTACATCTTGTGGAGATGAGCTTATCCAGACCAGCTTCAGTGAAGAGAGCTATGATGCTCTTATAATTTTCTGCGGCGGCTTGGAAGGACTCGAGGTCAATGTCGAACCCAGAGTTTATCTTGGGAGCCATTGTAGGTCAGTGAGAAAGAGGAAGAAATGGCTGGAATAAGAGGTAAGAGGGATGAAAGATGCAGAGTGCGAGAGGATTTCTAACTGAAGAGTCTATTTAAGTTAGGTGAAATATCGAAATGAGACACAATTCGAGGCACATTCGGTACTACAGTGGATGTGACCAAAAATATTTTAGTATTGCCGCTCTTTTTCAAGAAGCCGACGTTACGTTGAGTGAAATTCGATGTAAGCGTCGATACAGTCTGAGGTAAGATGTTAGGGTTTCATATCGACGTATACGTCGATTGGAGTCGACGCATGCGTCGATTTAAGTTATTATTGATAGTTATCGACGGTGCGTTGATTATAAAATCGACGTGACTTTCATTTTCCTGAAAAATTTTGGGGTTTCCCTTAGGAGATTATTTCTTCCTGCTCCTAATGTTTTCTAAGACAGTCTTGGACTAATTTTTATAATCAATTAGATTGATTGTACCAACATTGTTTGGCAATGCGGCTAGTTTTATTGCAGATATAACATCTGACTATCTTTAGATTATGGGATTTTGAGTTTAGAGAGGGATAGTGGTGTTGATTAGGATAAACATTTTGATTAGGATAAAAATTTTGGTTGGGATAAAAGTTTTGATTAGGATAGAAATTATGATCAGGATGAATGGGTCCTGAATGGGGGTTAAGATGGAAGGTTTTTGGAGGATGGAAGTGTTCTGTCTTTATGTTGCTCTGAGTTTGTATGCGTCGATATCTATTCGACGTATGTTGATAGTTGCGTCGATTTATACTCGGTGCTTTCTCCAGATTGCGTTGATCTGGAATCGATGCATGGAAGAAGTTGCGTCGATTTGAAGTCGACGTACTCTTATTCAAGCGTCAAGTTGCGGTCGAAGCATCCGAGAGATTGCGTTGAGTAGAATTCGATGCACTATCATTCATGCGTCGATATGAAGTCGACGCAATTGTGTTTTCACAAATTTTATTTTTCCCTTTTTCTGATTTTATTTCTTTATGAGTTGTTTCTCTTGGCCTAGTTGCCTTCTCAGAAGAAGTTTGAGAGTCATCAGCTGAATAGTATGATGTTTCATCAAATTGGTTTATTTCCTTGAAGTCTTCTCCCTTATTTTGTGAGTCTTCTTCTTGGTTTGTTGATTTGATGGGTTTAGTAAATTTAACAGGGCTCATCCAAGCAGGTTTGTTGGATGGAATTAGACTAGCTGGGGGATCAGCTCCTAGCCCAAGATTTTTATGTCTTCTTGTTTGTTTTTCTGTGATTTCTTTAAGTGTTTGGCTTCTCATTCTTATTGATTCTTCAAAGGCTTTTGCTTGGGATACCTTATTCTTAAGGAGATGGTTTTCTATTTTAGCCCTTTCTATTTCTTTTTCTCTGATGTTATCCCTTAACTCATAATTTTTAGAACAAGTATCCTCTATATTTCTCTGGTTTTTAATGACATTAATTTGTTCTTTTAGATTCTTAATTTCTTGTTTAGCTTTTAGTTGATCTGAACATAATCTCTTAAAATCATCTTTGAAATCATCACATAGAAATATATGTCATCAAAAATGCTTACCTCATCCTTATCCTCAGATTCCTCTATGAGAATAAGGCTATTTTCTTTATCATCTTCAGAAGAGATGCTTCCTTCTGATTCTGTCTCACTCCATGATTTAGCACCATGTTCTTCCTTTGAACTTTCAAGAGCCATTAAACATAGGTCTTCTTGCTTAGACTCTTTATTGTCTCTTTTGGATGAGGTGCTGTCCTCAAAATCTGTTTCACTCCAAGCTTCTGCATTGAAGCCTCTTTCTTTCTTCTTCCCCTTTTCTTGAGATCTTTATTTTTCAGATCTTTCTTTTTCTCAATATTTTCTGGACATTCTGGTGCAATGTGTCTAGTTTTCCTGCAGGAATAACAAATGATTTCTTTAGTAGGAGTTTTATCATACCTTGGTTTTGATTCTCTCCTTCTGGACCCATCTGTCCTGACCCATTTCTTGAATCTTCTGGCCAGGAGGCTGAATAATTCTTCTTCAGTGACAGGGGTCTCCTCCTCTGTTGCTTTCAAAGCAATGTTTCTATCTTTTGAGGAGGTTGGAGTGCTTCCTCTTCTTTCCTTCTCTTCTCTGGTTTTCAGCAGTTGCTCATAGGATTTGAGTTTTCCTAAGAGGGCATCTATTGAGATTTCCTTTTGTCCTCTTGTATCTCTTATTGCCCATATTCTTGAGTCCCATGAACTTGGGAGACTCATTAACAGTTTGTCATTGATCTCTGTGAGAGAGACCTCTCTATCCAGGCTCCTTAATTGATTGATGATCAGACTGAATCTGTCATACATCTCAGATATGCTTTCTTCATGCTTCTTTTGAAAATTCTCATATTGGGAGATCAATAGAGCCTTTCTATCTTTCCTTTCATCAGCACTTCCTTCTACCATCTTGGTAAGAGCCTCCTAGATTTCTTTGGCTGATTCACAGTCAACAACCTCTTGAAAGATTTCATCAGAGAGGGTTAAGACAAGAATGTTCACAACTTTTGCATCACATGTTCCTGCCTTCTTCTCTTCAACTGTCCACTCAGCCCTTGGGACAAGTGTTTGAGTCACTTCACCACTTGAGTCTCTTCTATAATGCTTGGGAGGACCTATCAAAATAATATTAAATAATTCTTCATCAATAGAATTCTTATAGATCCTAATTCTTGTTTTCCAAATTGCAAACTTTTCAAGATTGCACATTGGTGGTCTGGTGGAAGCATAATCTTTGATTTGTGCCATGTGAAAAATAGTTTTTAGAAATATATATATATATATATATATATATATATATATATATAAAGGAGGTAGGATCTTTGTGATCAAGGAGTTAAACTTTTTAGATCAACCTAGCTCTGATACCAATTGAAAGTGCACAATTAACCTCACTAGAATTCTCTAGAGGGGGGGGGGGGTGAATAGAGATTTAAAAATACTTTGTGCAATTATATATATATATATATGTGTAATAATCACAGATTCAAGCTTCCCACAAACCAACACGAATCAAGCAAGTAAAGAAGAAAAATAGCAAGAAGAAAATCACAGCACAACACAAGGAAATATAGTGGTTCCCCAAACTTTGGGTAGTCCACTCTTCTACCCCCTTGGTAGGAATTCACTATCTTGCACCGAGTCTTTTGATAAGGAGACTCTTAGAACCAGCCTGAGTCTTTTGACAAGGAGACTCTTAGAACCAGCCTGAGTCTTTTGACAAGGAGACTCTTAGAACCAGTACAACTGAATTTTTTGAAGAGAGATTCTAAAAACTCTTTTACACTGTTTTAAAATGAAATGAAGATAAGAAGAAGAAGTAGAAGAAGTAATTTAAACAAGAAAGAATCTTCTTCCTAGCAAGAAGATTAAAAGCACAAGAATATTGAATGTAATCTCTCTTCTATAGTGAGAAGGAGATTGTAAGCTTTTCTCTCTTTTGTGAGAGCTTTCAGAATATGCAGCAGAATGGCTTCAGAAGGAGGAGAAGATGAAGGCTTTTTCTTTGCTGCAACAAACTATCTCTTTTCTCAGCTTCCTCACTCTTCACTTGGGAGCTCTTCCTCTTTTTCAAATGTATATGGTGGATCACTAGTTGTTATTCTCTGTCGACTTTCTTCTTATTTATAACTCTGTTTGAAAAGATATTGCTAAAGGAGAATAATCAATTAGCAGACAGAGAATTAGAAAGAGAGAAAAATTTCCATACTAATTTTATCTGTAGAAGGAAAGAGTTTATTCTGATTTCAAATAATATCCAAATAAACATTAATCAAATTAGCCAAGAATCAATTAGAAGGAAAGACAAATTCAGAACGACTATAAAAGTATAAAATCATTCCATAAAATTCAGTTCTTTAGAAAGAAGGAAAGAGATCTGGCGTGATTTGAATTTGACATAGAAATCGACGTGCGTCGATTACTATTCGACGTAAGCGCTGAGTTCAAACTGGCTGGACGTCGAGAGGAGAATAAGGAAGGTGCGTCGACTAAGGTGCGTCGACTTTATTAAATGCGTCGACTAGAAGTCAGAGTTACGTCGACAAAGAGTACGTCGAATTCTTCTTAGTGTTACTTCTGAGAGAAACGTCGACTACATTTCGACGTTGCGTCGAATACTATTTGACGCATATTTACTTAGACTAATTTTTCATCCTTAGAAATTATATTCTTCTCAATTCTTGGGGTTAAGATAAATCATTTCCCCAACACTAAGGATCCACCACCTTATGCATATGCATTATCATAAACTATCTACAATCTCCAAACCATAAATCACCTGGGCTTAATTGCCCGGCCAGAACCAATCTGAGTCACAAACTCACCAGATCAATAATCCGCACCAACAACCACCAAGCCTACGCACCGGGGTACCAAACCAACTAAACTCCCGTGACCACGGGGTGTGGGTGTGTGTATTGTTAAGTTAATCTTGCACAACATCTGACTCCTATGACTTATGGTTAATCTTGGACCTCCTGAGGGTTACCCTGTAAGGGGCTCACTACGGTACTAGGAGCTATAATGGGATGACACCCTAAGGCTCCCTTTCTCAAGACACTTACTGTTATTTGTATTTACCCTTAAGAATTCCCCTCTTACCATTTCTTTTGAGTTAGACCTAAGTGTTTTATGACACACCAGGGAAGACGATCTTTCATCAATCTCTAGCACAACCTTACCCTTAACCCACCAAGTGCACTTTCATCACCTACACTCCTTAGGATGGACTCCTAACTATTTAACCAACCCATGTGCACCATTTTCACACCATTTTCACCTAGTAGGCCACTAAATACCTAAGTTTCACAGTTTTACTAAACGCAGACCAAACTAACTATATGAAGCTTATAAGCAGAGGTACTCCAAATATTCATCCAACTGACTCAAGATATTTACTGGAGGTCTATCATGATGTTATAAGACTAAATCCAGAGAATCATATTTTTCCTTAATTATTTAGCATTTATTTTAATTTCTCCAAACATCTGCCAAGTATGAAAATGAACATGAAGTGTAAGGAAATCTTATGATATGGCTCTCCAAAAATAATGGTAAATCTATGATGACTAGATAACAACAAATACAACATATCATATTTTTTCAATAATAAATTATCATCTATTTTTATTATTTATCATCTATCCAAACTTGTAGGTTTATGAAAGAACCACCAAAAATATCTACACCAAAATTATGGGAAAATACCAAGCTCTTATGTTAATCAGAAAAGTCTACTGACTAAATTTCAGGATTTATGGAAATCATTTTCTCACTTAAATAAATACTTTAAGAAAACCTCAAATAAGATAAGTTGTGAAGTAGCCTGCTGATTTAAGTCTCCAAAAATTATATAAAAAATCACAGAGCTTCCTAATGATCAGAAATGTCTATCACCAATTTGCACAATTTAACAAAGAGTATTGGACCCTCAATTATTTTTCTTAAGCCTAAGCCAAAATAGGTGTCTTGTGAATGAAGTACTAATTAAATCATTTAAATAAATGCACAAAAATTACCAGAGGTCCAAATTATGATTATAAAGGCACTACCAAGGTTTCATCTCCATCCAATACATTTTGAGCATGTAAATAATTCTAATAAAAAAAATTTCCTAAAGGGGTTATGTCCTAATTTAGGGGGAATAAATTCTCCTAAAATTCTCTCAAGACTCCCTAGGGCAGAATTACACCCCATGAACATATCTCCTAAGTTCCATGACCATTCTATAGCTGTTGACCACATGTCCTTCACAAGGTTCTAAATGCACACCTAGGGATAAAACTAGGGTTCTAAGGCTTAACCACCTCTACACCACCCTATCTCACTCATGAAGGTGTTTTAGGTGATCCTAAACCAGTGGACAAGGTTTCACCTCATAGTGAGGAGATTTGACAACAATCACCCAAGATAAACACTATGCCCTAACTTTGATCCAATTTGACCTAACTTGGGTTGACAAATTACCCAACAAAAACAGTCCATATTGAGCTGAGATTTTTACCAAGGTCATAACAAAACCCTAAGGAGAACCCACCAAAATTTGGTGGGCATTGGAGGTCATTTGACCCACTAATTAATTAATATACGATTTATGAATTTATCTCAAAAACCTTAGAAAAAGGTTCTCCTAAAAATCCCATCTTTTAGTATGTTGTGTCGGCGTATATAACTAGCCTAGGTTTTAAATATCAAGGCCATAGAATCTACACATAAAAAGATATACAGGAAAGAGTGACTGCCTTACCCTAGGGACCAGTCCTACCATTTTGGCTCTACAAGGAGCTACAGTACTCCTTTTGGGCTGAAACAAATTTTGAATTAAAGTACACACCTAGGAATACAACTTTGGTGTTGGGAATTTTTTCATCAGAGGTAGTCTGGTATTTTTAGTAATTTAAATGAAACACTGCTTATTATGTGATAGAAAACAATATAATCATTCAATTATATTACTGACTCTGCGTTCGACCAAATGTTTACTGCGCTCGACGAAAACTGAGCACATCCGCGTCCGACGAAAACTAACTGCGCTCAACGAAGACAGAATAAATCTAAGTTCGACGAAATCTAACTGCGCTCGACGAAGACAGAATAAATCTGCGTTCGACGAAAACTAACTGCGCTCGACGAAGACAGAATAAATCTGCGTTCGACGAAGAATAACCTGCGCTCGACGAAAGCAGAACAAATCTGCGTTCGACGAATCTAACCTGCTCTCAACGAAAACAGAACAAATCTGCGTTCGACTAAACTATGCTCGACGAAATAAATTCCGTTCGACGAACTCCATATTCAGTTCGTCGAACTCAACTATCAGATCGACGAAGTCTAAAACGCGATCGACGAATCAGTTCTGTTCGACGAACTCAGGATTCCGTTCGACGAACTTCAACAATTAGATCGACGAATTAAACAAAATAAACGTAAACATTAAGAACAAATCTGACGGCTCTCTATCATCGTCCCCGAGGAATAGACGGTGCGCGACAGCCCGACCTGGGCTTCTTTGCGGGGTGATTTCCCGGATACCTATACCTCTTCCCGGCCAGCTAATGCCACCACCACCTCCGTTGAGGTGGTGGCCGGCGATAGGGGTGGTTGGCCGGCCGGAGTTGGTCGAATCAGGATTTTAGAGGAGGGAAAAAGAGCTCGAAACGAGCCCTTTTCGGAAGCACCATCCGAGCCCTATTGAGCACGGATCAAGCCCCAAATTAAGAAAAGATCTAGCACTAAGGGAGGGGAGGCGGATCGGACCTGTGTGGAGGCTTGGCGGTGTGAATTCCGACGAGTCTCCATTGATGGTGCTGGAGCTTTTGGTGCCATGCCGATCTAGGGTTCCTCTGCATGATTCTCACTGGAAGGTTGGGGGTTCTCTTCCTCTCTGAGCACTAAAGGAAATGGTGGGGGGGGGGGGGGGGTTTCAATCGAGCTTGGATGGCTTTATTCCTGAAAGCCATTAATGGCCAATACACAGATTTCGGTTACGTCTAATTTTCCTTTAATTCAGCCCCTCTGGTCATAGAAAACTCTAGAATTCGTTTGTAACTGATGGGGAAAGGTGAATGCTCATCAATTGGGGAGGGATTGAAGGATCAATTGCATTTAATCTCCATGAATGCTCTCTTTCTCTTTCTGATTTAGGGGAAACCTCCAATTTCTCTCTCCTAATCACCAATTACAGAATTTAAGTGATAATTTCAGTAATTAGCAGGCCCACTAGATGGTGGATCTCTTTAGTTGGGCCTAGCCCAAATGGATTGGGCTAGAATAGGTTAAATTAAGGTAATTCGACCTAAATTAAGCTTGAGTTGACTTTGGTCAAACTAATCAATTGGGTTGACCCCAAAGGGTGACTTGGGCTCCATTGGATTCCCTCAAGGGTTAGGAAGGTATAGGTGGAGTCAAGGTTCAAGGTGGGGCCCTAAAGCCCAACCCTAGGCTTGGTATCTGAAAATTGTTATTTGCAGACCACTTGGGTTTTCTCCTTCTCACCTAAGTTCACAAGGTCTTGGGCTCTTCTTATGGTTTTGTCATGACCTAGTCATGACGAAACCAACTTAGGGGTCTAGCTATTTGGGGGATGTTACAGCCCGAGCTCGGACAAGGATTGACAACCCTAGATTCCGGCCATGAACCTCCGATGAGTCTCCGCCCCTTTGGTTGTAATCTCGCCCCCTTCATATTGTAGTACTGTTTTTCTTCTATTATTTGTGTGTATGGATAATGTATGCAAAATCTTGCTATGCCATTTAGTATATTTTATGTCTATATGAAATATCCCTGTGGTCTATTTTAGTGAGGAGCGCCCCATTCCATCCACCATCCATTCCGCCATCACGTTCATGTGCCGCACTAGCAATTGCTAGTGGCGTGCTTGGTGAAGACGTGCTTACGACCCTCAATTCTGCCAGTGCGAACCACCTCATCCGCAAGCCTACTCGTCCATCCACCTAGTGAAGCGTGGCATAGCGACCCGTGTAATCCATCCGTCTAGCCAAGAGGTGCTAACGGCCCTCAAACCTTTCCGCAGTTACACTCACTTCATCCGCTTGCCTACTCATCCATCCGCCCTTGCGAAGTAGTGCGTTCAAGGCCTACGTAGTCTCCATCCCTCCTGGCGAAGCATTGCATAGCGGCATTGCATAGGAGTAGTTGTAGTTATTTTCTTTTATTTTCCATAAACCAAAACCCCCCTCTTTCCGCAATCCATCCGACCTAAAGGACTTCAATCTCAAGTCCATCCTCAAAAGTAAACTCCACCTTACCGTGTTCCTTCGAGATCGATACTTGGGGATTCACTCCCACATTTTATATTACCTGAACGATCGGTACACTGTCGTTTCGTGCCGCAGTCTCGCTACCGCCTATAGCGGTGTGCTAGATTTGTGCATTTCTGGATAAACGGGAATGATCCAACCACCTGCAATCACAGCAATCCAGCTGGGAATACACCTCCAGCACCAATCAGACAGAGAAAAAGGATTGGGGAGCACCATGTGCTTACCCCCAATAACAAGGAGCGCAAATGCACACCAAAACGGGCTTAAAAGGAGCACGAAGCACGCAAGTGTGCATGCAAGAGCATAAGAGAGATAGATGCAATAATAGCTCGAGACTGACGCACATGAGAGTGAAAACTAGACCGGATGAGTCCATAAAAGTGTGTATAAATGAGACTAATCACACCCCCAGACTTAACCGTTTGCACGTCTCGGGCAAACTACTCAGCTCTCCCGTCAGAACACTTGGGTGTTAGAGTGAGTTTGAGCGGTAGAGACCCATACGAAGTCGCATGCTCACGTGCGTAGAAATATGTTAGAATAGAATTTAACTCAAGATTATATTTAACTATTTCTAGAACTGTAATTTGAAATCTAGTTTACTCGGATGGTGAATCCCGGTTAATCTTTCGGTCGCGCACAAGGGACAATAGCGTTACTAATGAGTAGAGTATTACTCGAATCAAAACACGGGACAATCTCCTTAGAAACCCATCAAAGTCGGTGTCCATAGGCTTGCACATTCGCACTCTCTCAACTGCATGAGATGACTCATATCTAAAATCAATAGGACTTATAGGTTAAGATTTGGCTTAGGTTGAGTTTAGGTTAGATAAGTAGAAGAACGATGGGCATCGCACTCAACATAACCTGAGTACTCAAGAGTATAAAATCACCAATACAACAATTTCCAGAACCACACAACATCCCCAAACTTCAACTGGACACTTGGTGTGTGCTAAGCCGACCATACATTGTTTTATCGAGAGATTGTATTTGAAAGTTCTTTTTGCACAATTATTTTTATTTTTCTCTTCTCGACATATATATCTTTTGTAAGCAATTTATAAACTTCTCCTTTAGCTTTCTCAAAACTACCATACACATCAGAGATAACACCAAACGTGATAGATATATAAATTTCTTTCAAACTCATTTATTGGTGCGAATATAGGTTTGGCCGTATGGCTTTGGTGAAATTTAAGTGGAGCTAAACAAGAAGGATAGGTAGGCTCAAGTGGGCTTGCAAGGGTGAATACATTGGTTAGGATTTCAAAAGCACAAACGGATCAAGAAACGGCCTACATCACGCTTTATGACGAGTTATTCAACGCAATCGTTTCAAGAGTCGCCTAGTGCAAGTTTTAGCCACCGAGAAAGGTTATCCTTCCTTCCGACCCTAGTAATAAGCTACTACTAATCTTGCTACACTCGAACCTATGCTACCGTTGGATTCACCGGATTCACCACTAGTGTGAAATAAATTGCAACTGCTATAACAGAAATAATTAAATTATAACATTGAATTTTATTCTACTCTAATTGAATTTCTAGGCGTGACGGGAGCACTCGACTAGAGTACTACTCGAGTCAACATTTTTCTCCACCCTTCACTCCTACACTAACAATCCAATTCTTACGAGCGGGGAACCTCGCAGCAATACCCAATAAGCACGTGTGATCAAGTACGCGTGAACTAGGTGCAAATGTATGCAATGTGTGCAACAAAATTGAAAATCCTAACTCAGCACATTCTAACATGCTATGCAAAGTGCGTGCACGTGCATATCTCGATCTCTCCCCCAGACTTGATCAAAGCTATATAAAATAAAGAATTCATGACTAAGGAAAATAGGGGTAGAGTGGACCTATGCTCACGAAGGAGCATGCCAGAAGTGCGGCAATTCCTTCTTTAAATTTCTCCTTCCTCATCCCCCAAGCGAGAGCTTAAACCTGCGATGTTAGCATAAAGCAAATAACAAAACATAATAAACAAAAATCTAAATGAAAGTTCAGAACCGAATGGTTCCCCCATGGGTTGTCTCCCAAGAAGCCCTTTTGTTTAACGTCCTTAAGGTGGACCAAATACCTGTATTAGCAGATTATAGAATTGTTCACGCAAAATTAAAGAGAGGAGATCATCCAAGTCTTTGCTGTATTATTACACAACCATATGGAGAAATCAACTATACGTTGATTTAAAATAGTAACTGCAGATAGAAGAAAAAGGTCCGGAGACCCACAACTGATGGCAACGAAGTAAGAGGTCTAGCCTCCATCCCCAAGTCTCCTTTTTTTTTGCTCTCTTTCTCTCTTCCAAGAGTATTTCTTCAAAGAAAAATCGCTTTCCCCCTGCAGCCAGTCCTTTAGGGGAAGCACATGTGGTGACACTGGAGTGGACAGAGCAATATCGTCTGCCACTGCAACATGCTTATCCTGCCAGGAATGCATCATCCGACTGCCCAAAAATGGGTCAGCATATTCCAAATTCTGCTGGGGCATAAATGAAACGATGTTAGAAATAGCAGGAAGAGATGGATCAAGAGTAGACTCAACATCCGTAGGAGCAATGCATGAGAAAGAAATGTCACAAGTAACATCCTCTCGTAAGAGATAATCAGATTCCACCTGGATGACCAACACTAACTCTTCCTGTTGAATTGTAACCAATGAAAGAGGGTCAAGAAACAAAGTAGATGAAGAACATAAAGAATCATTATTCGAGGGAGTGATCCCGGTTTCACTCCCTGCAGATTCTGATTGTACAACTGTCACATCATGAGGAGGGTCTTGCAACACGACCGAGGCAAGAGACAACAAAGTCTCAACCAGCATAGTCAATCTATCAATATACTCTTGCCGCATTTCAAGGGATTGAATTATAATTTGAGAAAATTTGAAGAATTTCTCCTCCAAATAGGTTGTATCCTCATCATGTTGTGGCAGAGGCAGTAAAGAACATGACATCGCTCCTGCATACACACAACCCGGAAATAATAGAAATAAATAAAAAAAACAACTCCTGTAATTATTAACTCAAGCACCAAAATCAAACTACGCCTGCATTCCTCGGCAACGGCGCCAAAAACATGATGCGATTTCGGCAAGTGCACCGGTCGCACAAGTAATAAAATTGGGAGTATGTCCCCGAATATCGTCTCTCAAGGAATGCGCGTGGTTAGTTTGACTCTTCGGATTGAGAATATAATTACGAGAGTAAATTAAAGGAAAAATCGGGGCTTTGATTTTGGTTTCCTAAATTACTACACAGAAATGAAATGCGGGTCAAAACTCCGCTTCGCAAGGCGGGATGGACGCAACGGCCGCGATGCCGTGCTTCTGTGAGCGGGTGGATGAAAAGGCTAGCAGATGAGGGTCGTAGGCACCTCATCGTGGAACATGCAACTAGCAATTGCTAGTGCGGAGCACTACAAAGCGGTGGAGTGGATGGCAGACTACGGCGCTCCTCAAATCTCATAAACCACAAAAGATCTCAAAAATATGAAATCATATTAACTAAAACATAGAGTTTATGAACATCATCCACAATAACAAAGACATACAAGGAAAAATCTGAAGCAAAGCGTAGGGGAAAGAGGAAACCGAAGCTCGAAGACTATGCTGAAGATTCTCGGCCGGAATCGTAGGGTTGTCAAGCCTCGTCCGTGCTCGGTCTTCAGTTGCGTCCGGGGTCCGGAGGAGCTGTCACCTTCCTCTACTATTACCCGTCTTCTTCATGGTCTAGCTCGAGGTAACTATTGTTCGACACCTTGAATGCAGCGGAGACTTTTCGTCGATGGCGTTTTTGAGCTCAAGGATGATGGAGGAGGCCAAGGAGGGAGCTTTGGAGGAAGATTTGCAAGCCAAAGGTCACCGGAGATCCTCCTAGGTCAAACGGTGGTGGAGAGGCGAACTGGGCGAAAGTGGCAGGCTTCTGAAGCTTTTCCCGCGGGGGCTTCTGATTGCAGCAGATTTCCTGCCTTAAATACTAAACGGTCAGAAAAACAGTCACGCACGGTCGAACGCACGACCATGCGTTGCCCGTGCATTATTTAACGAATAAAATGGCTTGAGGAAGAAGCAGCAGCGCCCGTGCATTTTACTCACGCACGAGTGAATCTGCCAGTGCGTAAAAATGCACGAACAAATTCAGATTGGCTAAAAATCAGTCAAAACAGGCGATCGTGCATTTTACTCGCGCATGGGCGACTGCCCATGCGTAAAAATGCACGAACAAAGTTAGATCACTGGTTTTCTACCCAGATGAAGGCACACGACCGCAGTCATCCGTGCGTCAAGAGAACGCACGACCATGCGTTTTACACAATCATGATTTCTGCATAAACGGGAATGATCCAACCAATTGCAAGCATAGCAATCCAGCTGGGAATACACCTCCAACACTAATCAGACAGAGAAAAAGGATTGGGGAGCACCATGTGCTTACCCCCAATAACAAGGAGTGCAAATGCACACCAAAACGGGCTTAAAAGGAGCATGAAGCACGCAAGTGCGCATGAAAGAGCATAGGAGAGATAGATGCAATAATAGCTCAAGACTGACGCACATGAGAGTGAAAACTAGCCCGGATGAGTCCATAAAAGTGTGTATAAATGGGACTCATCAGATCCCAGCATGCGGTCCCTCGGCGAGTGCGAGACAGGGAGGAGACAGTTCGCCTGGGGAGCTCGCGGGGCGAGTGGAGCAGGTCAGGTGTGTGAAAAGGGGGAGTCCCTTCTGCGAGTTGGTGCTCTCGGCACCTCTCCCTGAGGGGTTCAGGGAGCCAGCTATGACGTTGTATACTGGCAAGGATGACCCCACTAAGCACCTACAGTGGTTTGAAGACATGGTCTCTATCAGACCTATGTCGGACTCTTTCAAGTGCCGACTCTTCGCCACCACCTTAAAGGAGAAAGCGAGGGATTGGTTCCACCAGTTACCCTCCGGTTCGATATATGCTTTCGAGGATTTGCGTTGCGGCTTCCTACTGCACTTCTCAACCTCGAAGAAGAGGAAGAAGGACCCTGAGGCCCTCTTCCACATTAAGCAAAGGCAGGGGGAGTCGCTAGCTCATTATGTGGATCAATTCCAGGAGGAGGTCCTCCTAATCCAGGAGGTGCCAGGGTACACTCTCCAGCTCGCTTTCATAGTGGGGCTGTGAGAGGGGTTCTTCAAGATGGACCTCAAGAGGAGGGCTCCTTTGTCTTTTGAGGAGCTGATGGAGAGAGCGACGGAGGAGATAGAGGGGGAGGTAGCAAACCCCGAGTTCACGAAGAGGTTGGCACGGCTGAGCGAGCCGGAGGTCAAACATCCGGAGCCAAGGAGAAGAGAAGAGGCAAGAGCCCCAAAGGTGGGGTGGAGGCAGCAAGAAGGGGGGAGGCAATGCTCGGGAAGGGATTTCCACCAAGGAGGGGGAAACTTCCTAGGAGGCCAAGGAAGACCCCACCAGCTAGGGTGGAGGCAGGGCCCGAGGCCACCTCATCCCTACCCGCCTCAATAGGCGATGGCGGTCGGTCGAGGGAGACCAGGCAGGGGAAGAGGAGCCGGAGCCGGAGGATCCATTCTTATGAGGAGGAATAGGGCGGCAAAGATCGAGAGGAGGGGCGGCGTTGCCCTATTGTGACTTCCACCGGGAGGAAGGTCACGCAATGGCCACCTGCCCGAAGTTCCTGGAGATGAAGGTAACTAGAGCGCCGGCGATGCGGGAGCAGCGGGAGGTGAGGATTGAGGAGGTCCTGTCTCAGGACGAGGAGGACGAGAGGTGTGAAGACTGGGTTGATGTGGGGACCCGAGGAGGGATCAGGGTGATCCATGGGGGGGGGGGGGGGGGGTAGGGATTGAGGAAACCCGGAAGGCTAGCTTCCATACCATCTATCAACGTAGCGTGGCCTCGACGTCCCTAGCCCCTCCCCCGGCAAAGAAGATCTCATTCACTCAGAAGGACATGCTGGGTCATGAGGACCCATTTTGCGATGCGCTAGTCATTCAGACAGCGATTGAGAACTTCACCGTCTCCCGGATTCTTGTGGATAACGGGATCTCAATCAACGCCACCTTCAAGAAGGCGTTTGATGAGATGAAGGTGGAGAGCAGGAGGATGTTGGCCTCGGACGGCCCACTGTTTGGGTTCTCCGGTGAGAGGAAGGATGTAGAAGGGGGAGTGGGGCTCCATGTAGTCTTGGGGGGGGGGGGCAGTCCAGGAATTGTCATTTTGTCATAGTGGATGCCCCCAGCAGCAACATCGCCATCTTTGGACGGCCGCTAATCAGTGCATTCCACTGCGTCCCTTCCACCTTCCATCGATGCCTTAAGTTCAACGCGGGAGGAGTCCTAGTCCAGATAAGGGGAGATCCGAAGGTGGCCAGGCAGTGCTATGTCACTACCGTGAACACCATCTCCTGGATGGACGAGGCAGAAGTGTGGGATCAGAAGATGGAGTAGCCGACGAGGCTCGAGGAGGCAGTAGAGGGGGAAAGGAGAGAAGAGGAAGGAGAGGCCCAGGAAGGAGGGGCCGAAGAGCTGAAGGTGGTAGAGGAAGAGAGAGTAGGAGAAGGTCAGGCACAGGAGGAAGGGGCGGAAGAGCAGATGGAGGAGGAGAAGGAGAGGAAAGAGGAAGAAGGGGAGGCCCGGGAAGGAGGGGCGGAAGAATTGATGGAAGTTCAGGAAGGGAGAAAGGAGGAGGAGGCCGAAGCGCTAGCTCACGGCTAGGAGAAATAGGGTGATTGGGAGGAGCAATCCCGACTGGAGGCCATGGATGAGGTTGTGGAGCTCGAGGTCACCACCCGAGCTGGGGTGGTGGAAAAAGTCAAGATCAGCGGTGAGCTCAGCCTAGAGGAGTAGAAGCAAATCCTGGTCTGTGTGCAGGAGAACGTGGATGTCTTCGCGTGGAGCACGACAGAGATGCCCGGGATCGATGCAGATGTGGCTTGCCATCGCCTCAACCTCAATCCTGGTACCCGACCCATCCGACAAAATAAGAGAGCCATTGCGGACAAGCTGGAAGGGCTCATCCGAGAGGAGGTGGGCAAGCTCCTCCAAGTAGGCTTTGTATTGGAGATCTAGTACCCAGGTTGGGTCTCCAATGTGGTTATGGTAAAGAAGGGGGGAGCTAAGTGGAGAATGTGCGTTGACTTTTCTTTGCTTAATAAATCATGCCCCAAGGATTGCTACCCTTTGCCCCGAATCGACGCGCTGGTTGACTCAGCCGTCAGTATTTCTGTGATGTCTTTTTTAGATGTTTTTTTAGGTTATCATCAAATTTGCATGCACCCCCCCCCCCCCCCCCCCCCCCCCCCCCCCCCCCCCCCCCCCCCCCCCCCGATGTCAAGGATGTCTCTTTCATCACGGGGGATGGGTGCTATTGCTATAAAATGATGCCCTTTGGGCTCAAGAACGCATGAGCCACTTACCAATGGATGATGGACCAGGTCTTCCGGGAACAAAAGGGTAGAAATCTGGAGGTCTACGTGGATGACCTCATGGTGAAGAGTCGAGATCTTGAGTCCCACCTCCGTGACCTTAAAGAAACTTTCGGGACATTGAGAAAATTCAAGATGAAGCTCAACCCCCAGAAGTGTGTCTTTGGGGCTTGCCGGGGAAGTTTCAAGGCCACTTGCTCTCTCCAGCGGGAGTGGAGCCCAATCCAGACAAAGTTAAGGCCATCATAGAGTTAAGGTCGCCAAGGAATGCAAAGGAAGTCCAGCGCCTCATGGGGAAGTTGGTCGGGCTTAGTAGGTTCCTCTCCAGGGCAGGAGAGAAGTGTGCACCTTCTTCTAGGTGCTGCGGGGGAATCAAAAGTTTGAATGGACCCCTGAGTGTGAGAAGGCTTTTCAAGCGCTGAAGGAACAATTGACCCAAGCTCCCTTGTTGTAAGGGCCAAGACAAGGAGAGGAATTATCCCTATACTTGGGGGTAGGACCCGAGGCAGTGAGTTCAGCGCTGGTCCGGGAAGAAGGCAGAAGGCAGCTCCCAATCTACTATGTTAGCCGAGTACTAAGGGAGGCGGAGATTCGGTACCACATCCTGGATAAGTTGGCCTTCGCCTCAGTGGTGTCAGCCCGGAAACTCCGACCTTATTTACAAGCGCATTTGATCAAGGTGGTGACCGATCACCCCCTTCGCAACATCATGAAAGGGGTGGAGCACTCAGGGAGGTTGGCTAAGTGGTCGAGGGAGCTAAGTGAATTTGATATTTCATATGTGCCCAGGTTGTCCATAAAGGCCCAAGCGGTGGTGGACTTTTTGGCGGACTACGTGACCGAGGTGGAAGAGTCCGAGCTACCCAACTCGGTGGCCTAGAGGATGTTGGTGGACGGGGCCTCGTGAAAGCATTCCTTCGGGAGGGTGGTGGTTTTGGTAAGCCCCAAAGGGACGAGGATCGAGCAGGCAATCAATATTCATTTTCCCCTCACCAACAACAAGGCGGAGTATGAGGCGGTAGTAGCGGGTCTGCGACTGGCTCGAGAATTGGGAGTGCAGGATGTGGAGGTTTCGACGGACTCCATGGTGGTGGCTTTCCAGGTTAGGGGGAGCTCGAGGTAAAGGAGTCGACTCTTCAGCGATACTTGGAAAAGGTCAAGGGGCTCATAGGGCAGTTCCGGACCTTCTCAATCCATCACGTGCCAAGGGAGGAGAGTGCCGCGGTGGACCTCCTGGCCAGGTTCGGTCCCAGGGCAGGGGGACGGTGTCGGACCTCTTCTGACCATCCATCGAGGAAAGTGAGCTGATGGAGGTAGACCAGCGGGCATCATGAATGGATCCCTTCATCACCTTCCTGACATCAGGGAAGTTCCCTGCAGGGGATATGGATAAGCGGTGCTTCAGGTATAAATTGGTATATTATTCCTTGCATGCAGGAGGACTGTATAGGAAAACACTCTCGGGACTCCTAGCCTGTTGTGTATCATAGGAGGAGGTCCCAAGGGCCCTGGAGGAAACTCACTCAGGGATTGTGGCAGCCACTCCGGGAGCCGAACCTTGGAGGGGAGAGTGTTGAGGCAGGGCTACTTTTGGCCTACCCTCAGCAAGGATGCGGCGGAGTTCGCAAGGAAGTGCTCAAAGTGTCAACTGTTCGCTCCTCTCCATCTCCTGCCAGCCCAAAGGCTTTGGTCCATCACTGCGCCCTGGCCCTTTGCTATATGGGGTTTGGACTGGTGGGTCCTTTCCCGCAAGCGAGTGGCCAAAGTAAGTTCTTATTTGTGATGATTGATTATTTCTCCAAGTGGCTGGAGGTGAAGGCGCTGGCCAAAGTAACGTCTCAAGTGGTTAGAAATTTCATATGGGGTGAGATAATATGCAGGCATGGGCTCCCCCTAGCCATAGTTACAGACAATGGGCTACAGTTTGCCAGCGACAAGTTTGACAGCTTTTGCACCTAGCTTGGCATAGACCTTCGGGTTGCGTCAGTCCACCACCCGAGGAGAATTGGGCAGGTGGAGGCGGCAAACAAAATTATCTTGAACTTGCTGAAGAAGAAGGTCGAGAACCTCAGGGTGAACTGGGTAGAGCAGTTACCCTCGGTCCTCTGGGCCCTGAGGACCACTCCGAATACAGCCATGGGGGAGACTCCATTTAAGCTCTCCCAAGGGTCAGAGGCCGTTCTCCCAGTGTAGTTCAAAGTAAAGTCCCCCAGGGTGGTCGCTGCGGGCAAGGGGGATGAAGAATGGCTAGAGGAGAATGGGGAAGAGCAAAGTCTATCTCTGGACTTGGTGGAAGAGCTCCGGGACCTAGCCATCGTCTGGCAGGAGGAAGTCAAATGACGGATGACTCGGTACTTCGACAAGCATATCAGAGTAAAATAGTTTGAGAAAGGAGATCTGGTGCTGAAGAAGGTTGACGCGGCCAGGAGAGGAGCCACAGTGGGAAAGCTCAATCCCAACTGGGAGGGGTTGTATATTGTAGACGAGGCACTCAAGTTAGGAGGGTACCACCTACGAGATGTGGATGGGGTACTCCTCGTCCTGGCCAGGAGCGGGGATGACCTGAAAAGATTCTATCCTTGAAGCTTTTTGTAATTGACTTGTTATATGTTTTATTCTCCATATATTGGTTTGAAAGTTTTTTCTAAGATGGAGTCCTCAAGTTTTGGTGCTGGAGTGCCCCAGATCGATTCTGCTATCGGGCTCTCATAGACGGTGGGTCAGGTTGATCTCTGGAGAGGCTGGCCAAGTGGAAAGTTTTGGTGATGGAGTGCCCCAGATCGATTCCGCTGCCGGGCTCTCATAGATGGTGGGTCAGGTTGATCTCTAGAGAGGCTGGCGAGGTGGAAAATTTTGGTGCTGGAGTACCCCAGATCGATTCCTCTATCGGGCTCTCATAGACGGTGGGTCAGGTTAATATCTGGAGAGGCTGGCAAGGTGGAAAATTTTGGTGCTGGAGTGCCCCAGATCGATTTCGCTACCGGGCTCTCATAGACGGTGGGTCAGGTTGATCTCTGGAGAGGCTGACAAGGTGGAAAGTTTTGGTGCTGGAGTACCCCAGATCAATTCCGCTGCCGTGCTCTCATAGACAGTGGGTCAGGTTGATCTCTGGAGAGGCTGGCAAGGTGGAAATTTTTGGTGCTGGAGTGCCCCAGATCGATTCCGCTGCCGGGCTCTCATAGACGGTGGGTCAGGTTGATCTCTGGAGAGGCTGGCAAGGTGAAAAGTTTTGGTGCAGGAGTGCCCCAGATCGATTCCGCTGTCGGGCTCTCATAGACAGTGGGTCAGGTTGATCTCTAGAGAGCTGGTAAGTAAGTAATTCATGTTAAGGGTCTCGGTTGGCCAAACCTCTTGAGGCCTGGGTAGGTCGAGCCCTGGTGCTCGCTCGCAGGAAATGAAAGACAGTAATTGATGAGAAATGCCAAGTCCAAGGGTAACGGCGAGACGGCTGGATACGGTGGTCGCACGGCTCGTCGGGTCGGGCGTTGGCTCTCAAAAATACTTGGAGAATTTATACGTGATGACTAAAACCAGCGAGTCAGGGAGATCCGCCGACATAGTGGTTCGCAAGCAGCGCTGGACGCTCGCAGGGGTTGAGCGAGCGAGGCAGAGTATCAACGACCCTGCTCGCAAGGGCCCCTACGAGGCGAGCCAAAAGTATGAAGCGGCCCAGGCCTTACCCGGATATGAAAGCAAACAGATGGTCTATCTAACGAAGTGTCTGCACGAGAGAAGCTACCAAAATGCCTTCTTAGGTATGCGCGAGGTAGGGTAGCGAGACCAAATGAAAGCACGATAAAATGGTAAACCTTGTGACCATCGCCGATAAGGAGTGTGTGAATGCGAGCGTAAATAACAGCGTTGAGACACGAGCGTATTGGCACAAGCATAGCAAAGTACACCAGCGCGAGCGTTGAAGAAAGCGCGAACGCGAGCAAAATAAAATGACAGTTTAAAGATACAAAAAATATTTCATGATTTCATTTCTCAAAAGTGTATTATATATAAAGGCGAACTCGCCAGGCAAAATGAAAATATACATTGAAAAACAAAAAAGATCAAGGTTGGTCGCCAGATAACTCCTCCTCGCTCCCGCGATCTTCGGGCTCTAGAATCGGCGCGAACAGATCCGGGACAACGTGCTCAGCAGTGAACTCCATCGCGTCCGGCACCAGCAGGCCCGCCCCTTGAGGGTGTCGAAGACAAGTTGGGTGACGCCCATTGAATCTTGCGAGTCGCCTCCTTCTCGTCTCGCGACTGTTTGCGGGACCCAGCTCGTGAAGGGGGCGGGGGAGCATCGCTCCGATCAGCTTGCGGACCTACATCTTCAGGAATGCGTTCTCCTTTTCCAGATCGGCGCTCCGCGAGAGGTGTTGGCTCGCGGTCTCGGCATCCTAAAAAAGAAAAACGTAAGCAAGCGGAACATGTAGCGAGCGAGATAAAGAGCATGTATGTGTCGCTTACCATTCCGCCTTGGAGGCTGGCGAGGAGGCCTTCGGACAGGGCCTCTTTCCCTTTGAGGCGCGCGACCTCGTCCGAGGATGCCTGGAGCTCGCCTTTTAGCTCCTTTCTTTCGCGGTCTGATGTTAGGTACCGCCGACCCACCATGTGGGTGAGCTCCATGGCCCGAAACTGGGCTCGCATCGCCTCGTAGACGAGCAAACTGGACTTTATGGCACTGAAGAGGGCGGCGTCCTCGCGACCATACAACCCGAAGATGAGGGAGAACGCCTCGCCCCCAACCTTATCACTCTCAACCCAGGAGGGGAGGAGAGATGAGCAGGAGATCCTGTTATGGTCAGGATCACATGCGAGCACCGGCTCGCTGATGGCATCGGGGAGCTTTGCGCCAAGGCTGAAATTCTTATGGCCCGACCTCTTAGGCTCGCTCGGAGCATCACCAACCCCGCGACTCCCCTCGGCGGCCTTCTGGCTCGCGGGCGGGAGGAGGGGAATCTCAGCCTCGCTCAGGTCCACGACCTCTTTCCCCTTAGTTGGGGGGGGGGGGGATGGGTCCCCTTGTTCCTTTTCTTCTCGGGGGGTTTCACGGCGACCTGGCTCGCGGGAGGCGGCTGTTTCTTACCCGAAGTCGAGCGGAGAGGTTCTCGGCACGCATAGGCATCCACGACGGTGAGAGAGCTTGAAGAGAGGGTTGCGCTTCTCGCAAGTGGGGGATGGATGGGAAGATCCCGCTCTCCTGCAAAGGCAATGAAAGAGTTAGCAAATAGAATAAGAAAAAACTATAGGAGCTTGTGAGTGCGATCCGAACCTTCTCCTTCCGGACCGGCAGTGGAGAGTCCACCATCTACCGGAGGTAGACGACCTCGAAGTTCTTACCATCCAAGTATTGGTAGAGCCTCGCATCGTCACCGCCGAGCGAGGCAGGAGGGCGGTAGGTTGCATCATCCCGTTGGAGGGGGGAGAAGGGGATATTGTCGAACGGTCCTTTTACTAGGACGTATTTCTGGTGCCAGTAATGGGCTTTGTTCACCGTCTCGCAGACGGTGACATGCTGGCTCGCAAAATGGGTTATCCCATCTTTGTATGCGCGGAAGGAAAAGACTTTGCGGAAGACGAGCATGCTGAACTCGATCTTCTCCTCCCGCAGGTAGCAAGTGAACGCGACCACCACAACGATCGCGTTCGGCGTGTAAGACCCCAAATCAGGAAGGTAAATTTCTGGAGTTCTTAACGTTGTCGCCCAGGCGACAGTGGCTATCGCCCGGCGATAGCGTTGTCGGGTGGCGGCAATCGCTGGCGACAAGGTGACTGGGGTCATGCAGCAGTGTCGCTGGCTGGTCAAAGTCGGTTCATAATGCTGTCGCCCAGGCGACAGTGGCTGTCGCCCGGCGACAGCTCAAAGTTGGACTTTGTGGCCAAAATCAAGGGCATTGATTGCTTATTGACTTTGGGGGCTTGTTTTGGCTTGGGAGGCTCGGTGGCAGCATAGAAGGCCGAAATCCTCTCTCTTTTCATTATTTTCCTTAAGGCTTTATTTTGGAGAGAGAGAGAGAGAGAAGCTTGGAGAAGAAGAAGGAATAGTAAACCCTAGCTTGAAGCTTGGGTTTGGAGGAGCTACACTCATCCAATCCCTTCAACGTTGGTGGCTACGCGTAGAGGAGGGCAAGGCGTTCCTTTCCATCCATGTGGAACGTCAAGCCATGGGCTCAAAGCGGCGTTTAAGGGTAACGAACTTTTCTACCCTCTTTTGGACATGCCTTAGTCCTTTCCCTTGCATCGTTGAGGCACCTACCCAAAAGGGTGAGGTCGTGGCCTCCGATGGGTCAATTTGTGCTATCCCCGTCAAAGCTTGCATTCATGTAGAGTCCACGCGTGAGATGGACGTAGGCGCGCTGTGTGAAGCCCATCCGAGACGGTTCGTCCGGATTGGTGATACTTTTTAGGTATTGTGCGTGCCAGGGAAAAACCCCATTTTGTTATACTTGCCTCGTAGGGTTAGAGGGTGCTACTGCATGCGCAGCAACGCCCGGGGGTGTGCCCCGGGGAGCACCCGAAGTTAAAAGGCAGAAATGGAGTTCTGTCCAGCTGTCGCTGGCGCGACAGTGACTGTCGCCTGGGCGACAGCTTCCCAGAATTGGGTTCTGGTGAATTTGGGTGTTCTGAGGCAGTGGGAGTGCTATTGCATGTGCAACAATGCCTGGGGGTGTGCCCCGGGAAGCACCCACAGCTAGAAGCCAAATTAGGGTTTTGTGCACTGTCGCTGGCGACAGTGACTGTCGCCTGGGCGACAACTTCCCATACTGAGTTCTGGTGATGTTGTTGTGCCCACCTGTTGAGGGGACCTAAGGCCGGTGTACCCGACCTGTGGGGGTGTCCTGGTGGATGACTTAGCGGCCCGTGGAGCCGGCTAATTGAGAATACCTGGGCTGAAGGGACGCCATACCCGCTTTTCGTGTTGTACAACGAGAGCTGTGAACAATGGGCATTTGGCAAACCTGAAACCGCACCATTGCAGCACCTGATTAGTAAGCCTCGGACAGCATGTCGGGAGGCAATGGGACAGAGTCTTCGGACTACGTTATGTTCACAATTAAATCACGGGGGAGCCCTGGTATTCGGGCCGCCGACTTTAGCCTCGAAGGGCAAATCCATCAAGAGTGGATGGTGGTGGAAGGCGTAGTACACCAAAGAGTGCCTGAGTGCACGAGACGTGGAGGCCATTCCCACGTTTGTGTTGTTGCATATGTATAAAATGTTGTAGGCTCGTCTAGTCGCACTCTTATATATATATATGCTGTTGAGAATGTTTTGCAGGGATGTTTAGAACTGCCACCCCCTCGAAGGGGTGGGGTCGTTATAACTTGGTCAGCTTTAGCTGACCGTTGCCCTGTTTTGCCACCATCTTTGGTGGGCTTGTTGTACAGGAGCTGGACCAAGCGGGACCTTGGCGGGCTGAAGCCCCTGCGCTGCTGCGGCCCTTGAAGGCCTTTTGTCCTTTCTTCTGTTTTCATGTATGGCCGGCCTGCGTGCCGATGTTGGTAAACTGTAAGGCCGTCGTGCCTCTTTTGTGTGTTGTAAAACATTTTATTCCAAGTTAATAGAAGTGGACATACCCGAGTTCGGGTCTTGTGGTTTATAATTCTATCTCTCTCTTTTGCTTCCGCATAGAATGCTCTGAGTTAGGCTTCGTGGTATAATGTCGTTGCATATTCAATTAAGTGACGTTTCCATTTGTTTTGTAGTATATGGCGTGGGGCCCTGGCCGGACCTTCTGCTATATGCTTCTGAACGGATGGGGGTGTTACAAATTGGTATCAGCTTCTAGGGTTCCGTATCCTTCTAAGGAATTCATGGGCGAATTCTTTTAAGGGGTGGTGAGCACGTGTATGCGCTACCGTTGAGACGTAAAATAAACCCAAAAATGTCCACTTAGGAATAAAAGGTAACAACAAACCAACAATAATTGCATTATTTTGGAACCTGAGCGTTCCTTTTGTTGTTAGTTGCGACTGTGCTGTCGCCTAACTGTGTGTTGCACTTGTGTAGGGCACTCGAAGTGCAGCGGGACCGTCGCGTCCCCGTGATGTGCATGAGAGTAGTGGGTCTGCTGAGGCCCCTACAGCTCCGTCTGCTGAGTTGGTTCGGGTAGTTACTGAAGCCGTTCTAGCTGCGTTGAATGGCCAGCCTGAAAGGCAAGGCCAACCGCCAGTGCAAGAGGTGGCCCCTGAGCCACTAAGAGTGGAGAAAGTCCCAGTGAGGCGTGCTCCTGAGCAACAGCTGAAGCACTTTCTGGGATTTCGACCTCCTCCGTTCACCGGGGTTGAATCCCCAGCTGAGGCCGAAGACTGGTTGTCGCATGTGAAGCGAATTCTGACAGCGACACAGTCAGAGGAAGCGCAGAAGCTGACCTTTGCTTCTTTCTTGCTAGAAAAGGAAGCTAGGCGGTGGTGAAATGAGGTTGAGAGGCGCCAGTTCGCGGGAAGACGACTGGTTGATGTGACGATGGAAGAGTTCTCGAGAATCTTCCTCGCAAGGTATGTGCCTCAGTCGCAGCAGATCGCGATGGAGAACCAGTTCTTGGCTCTTACACAGGGTGGTAGACTGGTTGATGACTACTTGCATGAGTTCACCCGCCTCGGGCGCTATGCTGGGACTTCTTTCGATGATGAGGATAGAAGGGTGAACAGGTTTTATGGAGGTTTGCGTACTGAGTTGCGGCATCTTCTGAAAGGGTCGTTGACGCAGGGTTTCACGACCCTCGTTGGTTCAGCCCGAGCCCTTGAGCAGGACATGCTCAGGGAAAAGGGCAAGGCGGTTGTTGTCGAGGCAGTGCCAGAGGGCAAAGCGCCGAGTGCGACGAAGTTGCGGAGGTTGAGTCGCTGGAAGAAGGCTCGAGTATCTGGGCCAGCTCCCTCTGCTTCGGCCGTGTCATCTGGACGTGGCCCTCTTATTTGTTTCACTTGTGGCAAGCCTGACCATTTCTCTCGGGATTGCCGCAGTGGGCTTCCAAGGCCAGAGAAGAAGGCGGGGCCAGCTTATTCTGAGAAAGGGAAGGCAGCTGAGTCCACTGCCTCCCGTATGGCTCCCCCGCAGCCCAGAGTCTTTAGTCTTGATCAGCAGGAGGCTATCAAAGCCAAAGACGTCGTGATAGGTACAATTTAAGATACAGTACTTACTGTTTTATATACCTGTTCTAATGTTCATGCTAACCCCAATTGGCGGCGTAGGCTATGTAAATGTTTTAGGCGTCCCTGCGAGAGCGCTTTTCGATACTGGAGATTCGCACTTCTTCTTATCGTCGGACTTCGTCCAACGTATTGGTGCGCCGTCGATTGCTTCTGCAGATGGACTGGAGGTCCTATTGCCGAATGGATATTCGATGCGTATGGAGAGGAGTTGCTGCGTAAAGGTTCTAGTTGGTAGTCGGGAGTATGACCTGAAGGCATCGTTACTCCCCCTGGTTGAGTTCGATGTTATCTTCGGTATGGACTGGCTGTCGGAACAGTATGCGTGTATCGATTGCACCACCAAGGAGGTGAGGTTTGGGCAGGGTGCCGATCGGGAGACGGTCTTTGCGGGCATGCGTGGATCGAGCAAGACGCTGATGTCTGCTCTCTAGGTGTCCAAGGCAGTGCGACAGGGAGCAGAGTTATTCTTTGCTCTTGTGGAGGCTTCAACGCCGAGGCCCAGCCTAGCGGATGTTCCGGTAGTTGCAGAGTTCCCCGATGTGTTCCCGAACGAGCTCCCCGGTGCTCCCCCGCAGCGGGAGATAGATTTCACGATTGAGTTGGTGCCAGGCGCTAAGCCTGTGGCCCGCTCGCCGTATCGTATGGCTCCGAAAGAGTTGGCAGAGTTGAAGCTGCAGTTGCAGGAGCTGCTTGAGCAGGGCTACGTGCGTCCGAGTTCCTCACCTTGGAGTGTGTTGGGTTTTTCTAGAACCATAAATCAAATGTAGGCGCAGCGGAAATGAAGAGAAACAACCCAAAAGACTTTGATCGGGCCATGAAAATTGAATCAAGAAGTTAATCAAAATGCTAGGTTTGAAATTACCTTGGCGGGATTGGATCAAATCCAACCTAGATGCTCCAAGAAGAAGATTGCCTTCGTCGGCTTTGCAAGAGTTCTCACGTAGAATAATGTCTACGTCTCTACAACAGTCCACACGAGCCGGGAGAAGAAGACTACACCTTGCGCTTCCACGGATTGCTAGATCCACTTCAGGAAGAACAACACCGGCGACAATCGTCGGAGAGGAAGTCGACGGAGGCGATTCAGAAGGAACTCCTTCCGTCCAGGGTTCGAGCGGAACTCCTTCCGTCGGCTTCTATTTCGTAAGTTATGAGAACCCTAAAAGAAGTCCTATTTATACCCAAAGGATAAACAGCTTCTAGAAGAATCGCTATCCGCAGACCACACAGCAAAATAGGGGCTTCTGTTACAATTCGTCGGGATTCCACGGAACAGCATTCGTCGAGTTTTCACGGGACAATCCGACGAATTCCGACGAATCACATCAGACGGCAACATTTGCCGAGTTAATGCTCTCTGTGACAATTCGTCGAGATTCCACGGAACAATCCGACGAATCCCGACGAATCCGACGAATCATGTCAGACGGCAACATTTGCCGAGTTAAGGATCTCTGTAACAATTCGTCGAGATTCCACGGAACAATCCGACGAATCCGACGAATTCTATCCGTGTAAACCCGACGAATTCAGACAGCAACATTTGCTGGACTTCCCCATTCTATATGGTGATTGGTAACCTTTACCAACATAGTCAATCTTCCAACTTCTCCACATGCTCTTATGTGCGACCCAGCAGGCTCATATCGCGTTGGCAGTGACATTACAAGTTTGACCACTTCTAGATCACAATGGTAACTCCAACAGAGTGCACCGGTCCTCTTTGTCAAAAAGAAGGATGGTAGCCTGCGGCTTTGCATCGATTATCGGGAGTTGAACAAGCTGAAGGAGAAGAACAAGTATCCTCTTCCGAGGATAGATGATTTGTTCGACCAGCTCGTTGGTTCGACAGTATACTCGAAGCTGGACTTGAAGTCCGGCTATTATCAGGTGCGGATCAGGAAGTGCGATATCCCGAAGACTGCCTTCAGTACGAGGTACGGGCAGTATGAGTTCACCGTGATGCCGTTTGGGTTGTCTAATGCGCCTTCAGTGTTTATGGACTTGATGCACCGGAATTTCCGAGAGTACCTCGACCGGTTTGTGGTCGTCTTCCTGGATGACATACTAGTCTACTCTCAGTCCGAGGAGGAGCACGGTGATCACCTGCGAGTAGTTTTGGAGGTTCTGAGGAGGAACCAGTTGTATGCCAAGTTCTCGAAGTGCGAGTTCTGGCTTCCTTCCTTGGCGTTCTTGGGCCATGTGGTTAGTGGTTCGGGTGTGGCGGTAGATCCGGTGAAGGTTTCGGCCATCAGGGAGTGGCCTGTCCTTTCTTCTGTAGCGGAGGTCCGTAGCTTCCTCGGGCTGGCCGGTTATTACAGGCGCTTCGTGGAGAACTTCTCCCGTATCGCGCTGCCTCTTACGACGCTGACACGGAAGATGCAGGAGTTCATTTGGACGCCCGCGTGTGCGCAGGCTTTCGAGGAGTTGAAGCGGCGGCTTACGACGGCTCCGATCTTATGTTTGCCTTGCGGCACGGAGGGCTACGAGATCTACACCGACGCTTCTGGGAGCGGCCTTGGCTGCGTTCTGCAGCAGCATGGCAAGGTTATATCGTATGGCTCTCGCCAACTGAAGGTGCACGAGCGGAATTATCCGGTCCACGACTTGGAGTTGGCGGCCGTGATATTTGCCCTGAAGCTATGGCGGCATTATGTGTATGGCTTGAAGATCAATATCTTCACGGACCATAAGAGCCTGAAGTACCTTCTGACGCAGAAAGGGCTGAATATGCGGCAGCAGAGGTGGATGGAGTTCCTGGGGGACTTCACCTTCGAGATCCACTACACTCCCGGGAAGGGGAATGTTGTTGCGGATGCACTCAGTCGCAGGGCTCCATCGCAGGCCAACTGGATTCAGATGCATGATGAGCACCTGATACGTGACCTGGAGGCCTTGGGTATTTCTTGCGTAGAGAAGAGGAGCAGTGCCAGTGCCTGTTTGAGTTGGACTGAGGTGCAGTACGACCTCGCAGATAGAGTCCGCCGGGCTTTTGAACTCGATCCGAGTTTAAAGCGCTACACGGAGGATGCTGGTGGTGGGCCGGATGCCCAGTTTCAGGTTCGAGACGGGTTGCTGTGGAGAGGTGACCGTTTGTGCGTCCCCAAGGTGGGTGAGCTGCGCGATGAGTTGATGTACGAGGAGCATCGTACCAGGTATTCAGTTCATCCGGGGAGCACGAAGATGTTTAAGGACATGAAGGTCCTTTTCTGGTGGCCGGGTATGAAGAGGGACATCGCTCACTACGTGGCCAAGTGCCACACTTGTGCGCTAGTGAAGGCGGAATGTCAGAAGCCCAGTGGCTTTTTGCAGTCATTGCCTGTTCCGGAGTGGAAGTTTGATGACATTTCCATGGATTTCGTGCATGGGCTGCCGAGATCGCAGTGCGGGAACGATGCCATCTTGGTAGTTGTAGACCGGCTGACAAAGGTGGCGCACTTTGTCCCCAACCGGAGGGATGACTCGGTGGAGAAATTGGCGAAGTTGTATGTTGATAATATAGTGCGACTGCACGGTGTGCCCCGTAGCATCGTCAGTGATCGTGATGGACGCTTTACTTCAAGCGACTGGAGGCTAGTCAACCGTCTTTTGGGTACGAAGCTGCAGTTTAGCATGACCTTTCATCCTCAGAAGGATGGCCAAACTGAGCGTACCAACAGGACGATGGAAGACATGCTCCGGATGTGCGTCCTGGATTTTGGCAAGGGGTGGGAAGATCACCTCTTTCTTGTTGAGTTCGCGTACAACAACAGCTATCAGGCGAGTATTCAGATGGCGCCTTTCGAGGCCCTCTATGGCAGGAAGTGCCGCACTCCCTTAGCTTGGGCGGAAACGGGCGAGACGAAGCTCTTCAAGAGGAAAGACGTCGAAGAGGCGACTTCGACGGTACGTTTGATCCGGGAGAGGCTTTTGGTTGCGCAGGATAGGCAGGCGAAGTACTATAATGCGAAGCACCGCGATGTCCAGTTCGCCGTTGGCGATAGGGTTTACTTGAAGATCAGGCCATTCAAGGGCGTGTCCAGGATTCGGCGCTTGAAAAAGCTGAGTCCGAGATACCTTGGACCTTTTGAGATCATCGAGCGCGTCGGCGAGGCGGCTTATAGGCTTGCGCTATCGGCGGAACTGAGCGGGCTACACGATGTATTCCACATCTCCGTGTTGCGGAAGGCAGTGCAGGAGCCTACGCAGGTGGTCGCGGCGGATCAGGTGCCCGTGGATAGTGGGCTTAAGACGACGGTCAGGCCCGTTAGCATCGAGGATGCTGAGGTGCGTCAGTTGCGGAATAGGGCGATCTGTATGGTAAAGGTCCGTTGGGACAACTGCGCTCGCGAGGAGCTCTCATGGGAGCGTGAGCAGACCATGATGGAGGAGTTCCCCGAGCTGTTTCGGTGACGTTTATCTCTTTTTCCCCTTTGTGTAAAAACTTTTGATATATATGTATATATGTGTGTTTTTATAAAATTTCGGGACGAAATTTATATAAGGAGGGGAGGGTTGTAAGACCCCAAATCAGGAAGGTAAATTTTTGGAGTTCTTAACGTTGTCGCCCAGGCGACAGTGGATGTCGCCCAGCGATAGCGTTGTCGGGTGGCGGCTATCGCTGGCGACAAGGTGACTGGGGTCATGCAGCAGTGTCGCTGGCTGGTCAAAGTCGGTTCATAACGCTGTCGCCCGGCGACAGCTCAAAGTTGGACTTTGTGGATGAAATCAAGGGCATTGATTTCTTATTGACTTTGGGGGATGGTTTTGGCTTGGGAGGCTCGGTGGCAGCATAGAAGGCCAAAATCCTCTCTCTTTTCATTATTTTCCTTAAGGCTTTATTTTGGAGAGAGAGAGAGAAGCTTGGAGAAGAAGAAGGAATAGTAAACCCTAGCTTGAAGCTTGGGTTTGGAGGAGCTACACTCATCCAATCCCTTCAACGTTGGTGGCTACGCGCAGAGGAGGGCAAGGCTCTCCTTTCCATCCGTGTGGAACGTCAAGCCATGGGCTCGAAGCAGAGTTTAAGGGTAACAAACTTTTCTACCCTCTTTTGGACATGCCTTAGTCCTTTCCCTTGCATCATTGAGGCACCTACCCAAAAGGGTGAGGTCGTGGACTCCGACGGGTCGATTTGTGCTATCCCCGTCAAAGCTTGCATTCATGTAGAGTCCACGCGTGAGATGGACGTAGGCGCGCTGTGTGAAGCCCATCCGAGACGGTTCATCCGGATTGTTGATACTTTTTAGGTATTGTGCGTGCCGGGGAAAAACCATGTGTTGTTATACTTGTCTCGTAGGGTTAGAGGGTGCAACTGCATGCGCAGCAACGCCCGGGGGTGTGCCCCGGGGAGCACCCGAAGTTAAAAGGCAGAAATGGAGTTCTGTCCAGCTGTCGCTGGCGCGACAGTGACTGTCGCCTGGGCGACAGCTTCCCAGAATTGGGTTATGGTGAATTTGGGTGTTCTGAGGCAGTGGGAGTGCTACTGCATGTGCATCAACGCCTGGGGGTGTGCCCCGGGAAGCACCCACAGCTAGAAGCCAAATTAGGGTTTTGTGCACATTCGCTGGCGACAGTGACTGTCGCCTGGGCGACAGCTTCCCAGACTGAGTTCTGGTGATGTTGTTGTGCCCACCTGTTGAGGGGACCTGAGTCCGGTGTACCCGACCTGTGGGGGTGTCCTGGTGGATGACTTAGCGTCCCGTGGAGCCGGCTAATTGAGAATACCTGGGCTGAAGGGACGCCATACCCGCTTTTCGTGTTGTACAACGAGAGCTGTGAACAACGGGCATTTGGCAAACCTGAAACCGCACCATTGCAGCACCTGATTAGTAAGCCTCGGACAGCATGTCGGGAGGCAATGGGACAGAGTCTTTGGACTACGTTATGTTCACAATTAAAGCACGGGGGAGCCCTGGTATTCGGGCCGCCGACTTTAGCCTCGAAGGGCAAAGCCATCAAGAGTGGATGGTGGTGGAAGGCGTAGTACACCAAAGAGTGCCTGAGTGCACGAGACGTGGAGGCCATTCCCACGTTTGTGTTGTTGCATATGTATAAAATGTTGTGGGCTTGTCTAGTCGCACTCTTATATATATATGCTGTTGAGACTGTTTTGCAGGGACGTTTAGAACTGTCACCCCCTCGAAGGGGTGGGGTCGTTATAACTTGGTCAGCTTTAGCTGACCGTTGCCCTGTTTTGCCACCGTCTTTGGTGGGCTTGTTGTACAGGAGCTGGACCGAGCGGGACCTTGGCGGGCTGAAGCCCCTGCGCTGCTGCGGCCCTTGAAGGCCTTTTGTCTTTTCTTCTGTTTTCATGTATGGCCGGCCTGCGCGCCGATGTTGGTAAACTGTAAGGCCGTCGTGCCTCTTTTGTGTGTTGTAAAACATTTTATTCCAAGTTAATAGAAGTGGACATACCCGAGTTCGGGTCTTTTGGTTTATAATTCTGTCTCTCTCTTTTACATCCGCATAGAATGCTCTGAGTTAGGCTTCGTGGTATAGTGTCGTTGCATATTCAATTAAGTGACGTTTCCATTTGTTTTGTAGTATATGGCGTGGGGCCCCGGCCGGACCTTCTGTTATATGCTTCTGAACGGATGGGGGTGTTACACGGCGTCAGCTGGCTCAATAGGACACCATAGTTAGGGGTGTGCGCGGTGCGGTTTGGTGCGGTTTTGGCCCAAACCGCAACCGCACCGCAAGGGCGCGGTTTTGGCCCGAGCAAAACCGCACCGCACCGCACCAAAATTATGCGGTGTGGTTTCGGTTTGGTGCGGTGCGGTTGCGGTTTCGGTGCGGTTTTTAGCATGTGATATGCATATACACCAAAAGGATAATGTGAGGCAAAATAAGTTGTAAAATTTGGGCAAAAACATAGTTAAATGAGTTATATTTTCATGAAAAATATGTAATACATATATTTTTAAAATACAAATACTACAAAATCAACCACGAGCTAAAAATAGATATTTATATAATACAATCCTCATGATATTAAGTCCTAGATATGCACAACACTCACATAATTGCAGTTTTTTTATCCTTCAAACATTAAAACATTAAGAGAAATCTAGTGAATACGCATTTACAGTTAGATGAATCATTTTGATACTATTTGCACTTAACAAAAACTTACTAATCTTCAAATTCATCAATAAATCGATAAAGAACAAACAAACTAAACAAAAAAGTAACTATATGCGCTAATATAATTAGTTAATTACTATTATTAATTAATAATATAAAAGTTATACATTATTTATATGTATGTGATATGTCACAAGTTTATTAAAATTGAAAATATGTCATTAGTCAGTGCGGTGCGGTTTTTCGGTTTAAATACAAAGTTGATAATCTGCGTGCCCCGAATCAAGCATTCTCATTTGCTTGTCCAAGAATCAGCATGACGCAGTTACCGGAACGCCCTCCTCAAAAACTATAAAAGAAGGGTCGGGCCTCCATTTGAAGGGACCTTTTGGCACTGGGAGAAGAAAGAGCTCTTGAGTTTTCCGGCAAGGACTCTTGGAAGATCTTCATGGACCTTCGAGCTACCCTCAGAGATCTCCCTCAACACTCCAGCTTTACTTCAAGAACTTGGGAGGATCTCGGTGGCTTGGATTCGGGCTGCTCCGCAGCGCTCCGCTCCAGGATGTCCCGCATCGCTCCGTAGCGCTCCGCTCAAGGGCGCTCCGCTCAAAGCAGCTCCGCTCCAGGCCGCTCCACAGCGCTCCGCTCCCGGCCGCTCCGCAGCGCTCCGCTCCCGGCCGCTCCGCAGCGCTCCGCTCCAGGCTGCTCCGCAGCGCTCCGCTCCAGGTTGTCCCGCAGCGCTCCGCTCCAGGCTGCTCCGCAACGCTCCGCTCCAAACTGCTCCGTAGCGCTCGTCCATAGTACTTGATTACCTGAAAAATTCACCAAGGTAAGGTTAGCATGCTCCCTGCGAGGCGAGTAAGAATCGCGATGGTTGAGTAGATTACCTGGCGTACTTCTGGCCAGAGTGGGAGTCGCAACCCATTCTCGAATTGAGCAATAGGGATGGCGAGCTCTTCGGTGGACGGATCATTGAGGGTTGCAGTGCTCGGCGGGTGGCAAGCTACATACCCCGAAGGGATATACAGGTCCACCGTGGCGAGGAACTCGTCACCAGTGAGCAAGGCGCAGAAGAACATGTGGTCGTGAAAGGCCCCGACGCACCTGGCTCGCCCTTCGGATTCGCCCCCGGCAACCATGATGTTAGTAGCTGCGATTCGGGAAAAGAGCGAGTGCGAGCTGAAGTTTGCGAGAGGGCCTAGAAGAGAAAAGAAAGGCTGGAGAACAGTTAATGCGATAGTTAGAAAATAAAAGTTGACGGTTATTTATAGAAATGAAAAGGGAGGGAAGGATTCGAAGCGCCGGGGGGGGGGGGGGGGGGGGGGGGGTGGGGTGCAGATAGCGGAATTGTGCAGTGATTTTTCAGCTTCTTGGGGCCTTATCCGCTCCAAGCAGGTTGGTGTCCTGGCAAAATCTGCTGACTCACCGCCGACGAGCCAAAACTGCAGAAAGTAAAAGCAAAAGTCGCGAGGGCGAGGCAGTATCTCACGAGCCAGACATATCAAACGAAAAACAAGCGAGGCGCGAGCACAATTAACATAATGATAGGAATCTTGCAAAGCGAGAAAGAAAGCTCGCGAGCGAGCGGGAATATCCTTATTACAATGTCATTAATTGTTCAGAACCCCCAGAAGCGGGGGGACATAGTAACAATAACGAGCAATAAATAACAGTAAAAGATAGTTGTTCAGTAATTGAGCCATTTCCAGCGGCCGTGGCCTCGCACACCCGAGTGATGAGTCTCATTTATATACACATTTATGGACTCATCTGGGCCTATTATCTAGTCTATGCACTACACTTTAGGCATGTTTTCATTCATATTGGTTATTCCTTGATAGGTGCACTCTTAGGCCCATTTCAGTGTGCAGTTGCGCTCCTCATTATTGGGGGTAAGCACATGGTGCTCCCCTTACATTTCTCTATGTTTATCTGGTGCTGGAGGTGTATTCCCAGCTATTTTTATCTTGTATGCAGGTGGCCGGATTATCTTGTATCCAGTTTTCTCCCAGAATTCATGACTGTGTAAAACGCACGGTCGTGCGTTTTCCTTGATGCACGGGCTGTTGCGGTCATGCGCTCTGATCTGGGAAGAAGACGATCGATCTGAATTTAGTCATGCATTTTACGCACGGGCGGATTTGCCCGTGCGTGAGTAAAACGCACGGTTGGCCTGTGTTCTCCATGTTTTTGGTCATTCTGAATTTACCCGTGCGTTTGTACGCACGGGAGGATTTGCCCGTGCGTGGGTAAAATGCACGGGCGGCGCTGCGTCTCTCTCAAGCCTGCTTTTATCATATAATAACGCACGGTTCACGCACGGTCGTGCGTTCGACCGTGCGTGACCATTTTTCTGCCTGTTTAGTATAAAATGCAGATTATATCGCAGAGCAGCGGGAGAGCGGGGAGGGGAGCGGGAAATTAGGTCCTTCCTGCCGTTCCTGAGGTCTGAAGGCTTCTCCTTCACCTCCACCACCAAAGAGGCCATTTTCCGGCGTTTTCCACCACCATCCTTCCATCTGGGAGTGTTAGCAAGCATCCTCCGCCAAGTGCTCAAGCATTCCTCGTCGTGGGAAGCCATAGAAAAGCTGTAGGCCTTTGGAGCGGTGACAGCCTCCATCGAATCAGCACACCATCTGAGGGCCGAGCCCGGAGAGAGCCTGACAACCTCTTATTCCGGCCGAGAACCCAAGACGCGGTGATTTCTTCCTATCGGTCTTCTCTAAACTTTATGTTTGTGTTTTCCTTGTGATTGTTGTAATGAACTATCATTTAGCTTTATGTTATAAATCTTTTGTGATGTTCATGTGCAATGATGCGGTGGTGCGAGAATAGCACTTTCTTTGCTGTATTTTTCTGAGATTTGTTGTGTGTGAAGCCCTAGCAATTGCTAGTGGTGTTGCTTGGAGAAGAGGTGTGTGCGACCCTCACCCGTCATAGTTACTTTCTGTCCACATGCCTCCCGAAGCATTGCATTGCGGCCGTTGCATCCAGCTCGCCTTGCGAAGCGGAGTTTTGACCCGCATCTCTCTTTTCTGCACTAGCTTAGGAAACCCAAAATCAATGCCCTTGTTTTTTCCTTTATTCGCTCGTATAACGATCGATTCACCACACATTTCGTTCACCAGAACCTGCATTCCTTGAGAGACGATATTCAGGGAAGCTATTCCCAATTTTATTACTTGACAGCGACCGGTGCACTTGACGAATACGCATCAAGTTTTTGGCGCCGTTGCCGGGGAATGCAGGCGTGTAACGCTTTGTGTTGTGAATCCTTGTTATAGGAGCAGTTGTTTTTTATTTTTGTTTTTCTTTGTATTTTCTTTTTGTGTATGCATAGACAAGCCGGAAGGGAAGTAGTACCCTTCGATCCTGAGATTGAACGTACTGCGCGCGCACTAAGGCGTGCTGCAGTCGTGCAAGCGGCTATGGGAGATAATACGGAACCTGGAGTTGTGCCGAGAGCACCCTCTGATAGAGATGAGGTGAATCCTGGAGTACCCCAGGTGGGGCAAAACCATCTAAGGGACGAGCAGGAGGTGGTCAGGCCGAGACCTAGGACCATGAGAGACTACACCACTCCTACAGGTGGGAGTGTGTATCCAGGATTTGGGCCTAACATCATGAACAATCAGTTCGAAATCAAGCCCGCCATCCTGAATATCATCCGTAACAACGCGCAGTTCTCTGGGATGCCCAGTGAAGACCCACATCTTCACTTGGCAGAGTTCGCAGACATTTGCAGTACCTTTAGGTATTCAGGAATCACTGACAAAACAGTCAATTTGAGACTGTTTCCTTTCTCATTGAGGGACAAAGCCAATGTGTGGCTCCATTCTATCCCTCCAGGAACTACTGCCACTTGGGATGCGCGTGCATCCCAATTTCTCGCCAAATTCAACCCGTTTGACAAGATTGTGATCCTTCGGCGCAAGATCGCCACCTTCCGGCAAGCTGAGCAGGAAACCCTCGCAGAAGCTTGGGAGCATCTTGGTGACCTCCTGCGCAAATGCCCAAATCACGAGCTCTAGCAGTGGAACATCGTGGAGACCTTCTACTTCGCCATCGAGCCTAACCATCGGGCGATGATTGACGCTGCTGCAGGAGGAACCCTGAGGAGCCACACGCCCGAAGAAGCTCTCAGAATTCTGCAGGACACCGCGTCCCACAGCACATTCTGGACTGCGGGGAGAAATGCGCCTAGAAGCGCTCGGGGTCTATTCGTGGTGGATTCACTACCTCCCGCTGCTGCGCCCGCGTCTAACATCATATGTGAAGGATGTGAAGGTGGTGGTCACCACTCATACGAGTGCCCAGGAAGCGGGCTATCAGGTGAATTATCACAGCTTAGTTTAAATGAATCTGTAAATTTCGTTGGAAATCAAGCTAAGGGGGCACCCTACGGAAATGCTTATAATCCGGGTGTGAGAAATCACCCCAATTTTTCATGGAACCAAAATGCTGCAGGCCAACGATGGCAACCGAGCCAGCATCAATACGATGCTCAAGCGTCTGGAAGCCAACCGAGGCCGCCTCAGTCGGGTTATAATCAAGGTACCTCAGTCCCTAAGAAAAGCAATCTAGAAGAGTTGATGGAGAGGATTATGGAAGCCGCCAACGCTAATATGGCGAACCAAACCGCATCCATGCGTAACTTGAAGATGCAAGTGGGCCAATTGGCTCAACTGTTAACCGAGCGTGCGCAAGGGACCCTACCTAGTAATACAGAAAAAAATCCAATTAACCAAGGGAAGAGTCTCTCCGAGGTGGGAGTAGGTGAACTAAGTGAGTTGGTGGTCTCATACTCCATTAATAATATTGAAACGGCAGCCCTATGTGATTCCGGTTCATCTCGCAACGTCCTCACTTTGCAGGATGTTGCTAAACTGCAACTTAAAATGGATACGGATGAACGGAAGTCACTAGTGCTTGCTAATGGGACTGTAGTTAAGGCTGAGGGAGAAGTCAGGAATGTGGAAGTTACAATCAAAGGGACGGTAGTGGTTGCCGACTTCCAAGTTTTGGGACCAAGTGATGCGCAAAACTATATCCGCAAACGATAACGACAAGTGTACCGTATCGAATGTAGTATAGGTTATAAAACCAAGGTCGTATTAGACTCGGGGCGGTTGAGTACTCTTACTTCAAGAAAGTCTCTATTATTTTATCAAATAAAGCTTGGGAGTGATTTTGCAAATGGAAAATAAAAATAAGATTAAAACGACGAGTAAAAAGGCCAGCACTCGATCTTTGAATCACCTTGGAGATAAAATAAGAACGAAGAATAAAAGCGCATTCTCTTAATAAAATAGCCTTGACCGTGGAGATTCCCGAATTATGAACGCACCTCTCTCGAGGATACGCCCAACTAAGATTAGGTTGATCAACCGAACTCTCGTTCTATAATTGAAACCCCTAAACTTGCTTTAACGAAGTGAACCCCTCTATTGGATTTGACTCCAATCCGGGAGATTTATGTCGTCCTCTCTCGAGGGGTGCATGCAACTCTCTTTATCCTTGAAGGTTCGATTCGTCTTACGAGCCTCTCGGCTAACTAAGGGACGAAAACAAGAACAAGAATTATATATCGAAAATATAATCTCGTTATCTTAAAATTAAGGGTAAATCTTAAGCATTTTCGAAAAGAGAAAAGCAACTATAAATTATTTCATGACTTATATCATTCCTTGGATCATCTCGATCAAGTACTAATAATATTTTAGATACTCATGGAGATTGAGTAATCAAAATAAATAAAAGAGCGTATCATAAAAGAGAAAGGAAATGAGAGAAGAAAAGATCTATTTTTATTAAATTACAAAAGAGAGTACAAGCTATGAAATTGAGAATTACGACTATTGAAAAGAAAATACAATTTGCAAGAAGAAGAAGGATTACAAGACTACTAAAACATGAAAAATACACATGAAACGAAGTATCTAATCCTAAAAATTCCATCCCAAACATCTGGAAAAGCTGGCTTTATATAGCTGAAAAAATGAGGTTACACGCCCTTGGTCACGCCCGTGACCAAGGGCGTGATCGAAGCAGCAGCGGAGAGGGCGCCTTCTGGAGTAATTGCGAGCGTTTCGGCCGTGTCACGCCCTAGGTCACGCCCGTGACCTGGGGCGTGTAATCTTGAAATAGTGCTGCTGGCGGGAAACTCTGGCGGGAAGAAGTTCGGGGCGAGTCACGCCCGTGACTGAAGGTCACGCCCTCGATCACGTCCGTGACCGAGGGTGTGTAACTTTAAATGACGCGGCGGCTCGATCTGGATGCTGGTGGCATGGTCCCGGCCGTGACTTGGATGTCACGCCCTTGGTCACGCCCGTGACCTGGGGCGTGCACTTGGCGAATCTTCACGGAATGGGCCCGAAGTGGCGGCAACAGGTCTGGAACACATCTTAGGCTGACACGCCCTTGGTCACGCCGTGACCTTGGGCTTGTACTTGACATTTTTACTCAAAGTGCCCAGAAAACCTGCAAAACATAAAATAAGCTTAAATTGGTTGAAGAAATTAAAAAAGAACAGATTAAATAAGAAAATACATATAAATTATATAAATTCAATTTTAAACTATATTAAAATAATACTAAAAGTTGAGTACAAAAAGTACTCATCAAACACCCCCATACTTGAGTTTTTGCTATTCTAGAGCAAAAGAGTGAGGAAAGAATTACAAGACATCGATATTATTTCTAATTAACTAAAGTTTTATTAAACCATGAATAAGTTAAAGACAAATTTTAGGAATTCAAGAATTAAGTCATAAGTTATGTTGATAATTTAAAAAGAGAAATTTGTTTAGCTAACTACTTCTCAAGATAACTATTTAGCAATCAAAATTATAGAAATTTTCAAACAAAATTAGATTGAAATTATAGACACTCTAACATAAAAGAATCTTAAGGAAAAGACACCTACCAAAATATTGCTCTCTTAATAATTTAGTTTAGGACTAGAAACAATGAAATTGGCTAGGGATGGGCTTGAACGAAATGACAAATGAAGACAAAGGATATGAAGAGGTTTTTGATTGGGGTGATGAATTTTATCCTCTCAACCTTTTTTTTCATTTTTTTTAAAATATATGTAATACCAGAGAATGATAGACTATTATCCTATCATTTCCACGACATATACACATTTTTCTCTCTTCATTTTTATTTTTGGGTTGCATATGTTTACCAGAGAATAAAGAACTAACATCTCCTTATTCCCATGACATATGATCTAACAATAGGGGAAAAGAAAAAATAGAAATGTTACCAAGGGTAAAGAAAAACTTCTAGTTTATAAATTAAACTATTTTGAGAGCAACTTTTTAGTGGAATGAGATTTCCTAAGATCTTAAAGTTAAAAGTGAATATAACAAAAAAAATCTAAAGATGTTTAGCCAATTTACGACAAAGTGAAGCTATTTAAAATTAAACGGAGAAGTAGTGCTAAATTAACTCTCTAATTGAATTAAAAACATAAAGTGTTTCTTAAAACTAAATTACTTTAAATTTAGATTTAACAAATTCTGATCAAATAAAATATTTAGCTAAATTAAAAATGTAGGAATACTTATAATCGTACCTCAAACTAAATTTCTAGAACATTGAAAACAACAAGGCTAGGCGTATTTATTATTATTATTTTTTATTATTTCTTGGACTTCTCAAGGGCTACCCGGTGAAGGGTTCGCAAGGTACTAGGAGCTGTGATGGGAATTCATGCCCAAAGCGCCCTTTCCAATAAATTAGATTTTTATAATTTTTTTTAAATTTTTTTGTCTTTATCAAATAAAAATACAGGGAATGCAAAGCTACACCCCCATACTTAAAATTAAACATTGTCCCCAATGTTTAAAACTAAGTATGAAGAATACTTGAAAGAGAAACTTTTAAAAGGAGAATACAAGAAATTAAAGATAAGCAAGCGGTGCCTCCCAAGAGCGCTTTGTTTTTCCCGAGGAAAATAGAATTTAAGGTGCACGGGCAACTCCCTGAATATGCGTTGCGGGAACTTGGATGTGATCCGTTGCCCTGCGACTCCTCCACTTGCTATTTGATTCTCCTTGTTGCTTTTAGGTTGAGAGTGTAAATTCGAATCACCTATCCATACCTGAGGTGATTTGAATTTTTGTAGATGAGCGGCAAATGGGTCCACGACGACGTTTAGTTGCGACGGCTCATCCTCTACATGAAAATCATTAGGAATTGAAGAATCAAAAGCAAAGGGGTCAGAAACAATTTCACGAGGAGTCACTTGTGAAAGAAAAAGATTAAAATCCGATTGTTCGTTTAAAATAAAGGTTTTCTCCCCTAAAATAATCGTTATGTCAAAATGCGTAGAATCATCATTTTCATTTATTTCATTTTCAAAAATAGGTGGCGTTAGCGAATTATCATGAAAATGCGAAAAATTTTAACTTAACGAATTTTCTAAAATCTGGGAGGGAGGAGAAATTAGGGAATCAAAATTTATACGAGATGAAATTTCTTCATCGCCGCGAAGACTATCCGGGTGGCCTGCCCACCATGAATAATCCACGTCGGTGAGTGAAAAAGAATCACCGGCGTTATCTGGATTATACAAAGTATTTTTCCTATAATAATTATTTTCCTCATTAAAATTATTAGAATAAAAATCATGAAAATTATTTTCATAAGATTCATGAAAATTACCTTTATTAAAATTAAAAATATTTTCATAAGAAAAATTTTGAGAATTTAAATTATAGCCAGAATTCACATAAGAGTTAGAAAAATTATTTTCATAAGAATCATAGAAATTATTTTGAGAAAAATTATTTCCATAATTAGAATAAAAATTATTTTCACTATTAAAATTTTGAGAATTTTGAAAATTAGAATTATCAGCGTTAGGAAAATTATTCTCGTAGAAATTTGAAAAATTGTTTTCACAAAAATTACTTTCATAGGAAAAATTATTTTGATAATTGTTATGAAAACTATTTTCGTTATTAAAATTTTGAGAATTTTGCGAAGAATGTTCCCTAATAACATTATTTATCCTAACCGCGGCTTTTAAATTATTGATTTTATCTTGAAGCGCGTTAATAGAAGCAGAAAGTTCTAAGACATTATTAGCATTCTCAAGCGCGCCGGATAGCCAAAACATTTTTTTTTTTTGAAAAACAAACGGATTTTAAATGAATGGAATTTAAATAAAAATAAGAAAATATTTTTTTTCTTTTCTTTTAAAAGCGGATTAATATTAGTCTTGGACTTCCCGAGGACTACCCGGTGAAGGGTTCGCAGCGGTACTATGAGATGTGATGGGATGAAAGCCCAAATCTCCCTTTCCAAGAATTTAGGTTGCGCTTTTAATTGAAAATAATTTTTTTATATTTTAATAAATAAAAAATGATAAAATTAATAAAATTCACTCTTTTCAAAATATCAACAAATATCCCCGGCAACGGCGCCAAAAACTTGATGCGCAAAACTATATCCGCAAACGATTACGGCAAGTGTACCGTATCGAATGTAGTATAGGTTATAAAAACCAAGGTCGTATTAGACTGGGGGCGGTTGAGTACTCTTACTTCAAGGAAGTCTCTATTATTTTATCAAATAAAGCTTGGGAGTGATTTTGCAAATGGAAAATAAAAATAAGATTAAAACGACGAGTAAAAAGCCCAGCACTCGATCTTTGAATCACCTTGGAGATAAAATAAGAACGAAGAATAAAAGCGTATTCTCTTAATAAAATAGCCTTGACCGTGGAGATTCCCGAATTATGAACGCACCTCTCTCGAGGATACGCCCAACTAAGATTAGGTTGATCAACCGAACTCTTGTTCTATAATTGAAACCCCTAAACTTGCTTTAACGAAGTGAACCCCTCTATTGGATTTGACTCCAATCCGGGAGATTTATGTCGTCCTCTCTCGAGGGGTGCATGCAACTCTCTTTATCCTTGAAGGTTCGATTCGTCTTACAAGCCTCTCGGCTAACTAAGGGAAGAAAACAAGAACAAGAATTATATATCGAAAATATAATCTCGTTATCATAAAATCAAGGGTAAATCTTAAGCATTTTCGAAAAGAGAAAAGCAACTATAAATTATTTCATGACTTATATCATTCCTTGGATCATCTCGATCGAGTACTAATAATATTTTAGATACTCATGGAGATTGAGGAATCAAAATAAATAAAAGAGCGTATCATAAAAGAGAAAGGAAATGAGAGAAGAAAAGATCTATTTTATTAAATTGCAAAAGAGAGTACAAGCTATGAAATTGAGAATTACGACTATTAAAAAGAAAATACAATTTGCAAGAAGAAGAAGGATTACAAGACTACTAAAACATGAAAAATACACATGAAACGAAGTATCTAATCCTAAAAATTCCATCCCAAACATCTGGAAAAGCTGGCTTTATATAGCTGAAAAAATGAGGTTACACGCCCTTGGTCACGCCCATGACCAAGGGCGTGTAAGGGGCGTGATCGAAGCAGCAGCGGAGAGGGCGCCTTCTGGAGTAATTGCGAGTGTTTCGGCCGTGTCACGCCTAGGTCACGCCCGTGACCTGGGGCGTGTAATCTTGAAATAGTGTTGCTGGCGGGAAACTCTGGCGGGAAGAAGTTCGGGGCGAGTCACGCCCGTGACTGAAGGTCACGCCCTCGATCATGCCCGTGACTGAGGGCGTGTAACTTTAAATGACGCGGCGGCTCGATCTGGATGCTGGTGGCGTGGTCCCGGCCGTGACTTGGATGTCACGCCCTTGGTCACGCCCGTGACCTGGGGCGTGCACTTGGCGAATCTTCACGGAATGGGCCCGAAGTGGCGGCAGCAGGTCTGGAACACATCTTAGGCTGACACGCCCTTGGTCACGCCGTGACCTTGGGCGTGTACTTGACATTTTTACTCAAAGTGCCCAGAAAACCTGCAAATCATAAAATAAGCTTAAATTGGTTGAAGAAATTAAAAAGAAACAGATTAAATAAGAAAATACATATAAATTATATAAATTCAATTTAAAACTATATTAAAATAATACTAAAAGATGAGTACAAAAAGTACTCATCACCAAGTCTGAATCAATCCATTCCCATCTTGAGAGTACCGTTCTTAAAAGAGAGCGGTGCCACCTTATGCTTTTCTAAGGGGTGTGTTGTCTTACCCTGTAAGGTGACACCCTCCACTTGCCCCAAAATTGTATCTGAAGTAGTAATTCATTCTCACCCTATTTTTACTGAGGAACCATCTAGTGATGCAGAAGCCGAGAAAAGAACAGAATCGCTAGAAGGAGCAAAGAAAGAAGAGATGTTGCAAGTTGTGACGGAAGAGGGGAAGAAGGCAAGTGACAACACTGAGACCAGAATATTGAATGACGAGGGAGAAGGCGGAACAAAGCGCCTTATGAAAATTTGTCCGAGTCAAAGTAACAAATGTAAACATTTTAAGCAGGTTCATTGGGCTGATCCGGTTGCCACGGAGGCAACGGAAGTGAAGCCACCCGCCACCAAGGTGGGAAATTCTACCAGTTATCAACGTTGGCGCTCTCCAACTGTGGAGAAGCTAAAGCAAGAAAAATTGCTGCGTGAAGCTCGCTCTGTTGCCCTCCGGCGCGAGAATGAAGAGGTTAGGGGCAAGGGGGAGACATCCTCCTTAGGCCCTAAAGCCTTCACCTCTTTCCCATCTCGCGTAGCTAGGGAGAACCACCACAAATCAGCATACAACTGATGAGTGATGGGGTCTCTGGGTGGTGATTGTGCTGTTTCTTCAGTCTGATTTTGTGCTCTATGTTGCTACTTTGCTGTCTTGTTTGTTTTTATTTTATTTTGGAACAATCTCTTTAAGTGCTGCTTTCAAACTTTAATACAGGTATTCGGTCCACCTTTAAGGACGTTAAACAAAAGGGCTTATTGGGAGACAACACATTGGAACCAACCGGTTCCGTTTGCTTTTTATTTTTTATATGGTTTGTATTTCCTTCTTGCTAACAGCGTAGGTTGGAGCTTTCGTGTGGTGGAAAATGGAGAGGATATTTTATTAAAAGAAAAGAGGAATTTCCGCACTTCTGGCATGCTCATTTATGAGCATAGGTCCACTCTACCCCTTTCCTACTTATTTCTGAATTGGTTATTATATTTGGTTTTGATCAAGTCTGGGGGAGAGTGTGATCGGTGCACGTGCACACACTTTACATGACATGTTAGAATGTGTTGAGTTAGGAATTCTCAAATGTATTATCTCATTGCATACCACGCACCACATTTGTTTTCTTGTTATTCATGCGCATTTATCGTGTAAGTGCTTAATTTGTATGTTTGGAAGCTTGTTTGTTGATTTAGGATTGTGTGGCAGAACAAGTTGTGACCCATGCGGTGCTACTAGTAGAGTGCTAACGTGGCTTAAAAATTCTTGTAGAGTAGATTTTATTACAAAATTATAGTTTTATTTACTTCTGTAGTGTAACTGTAAAATACTCTACTCGAACGGTGAATTTCGTGAATCTAGCGGTAGCCCTAGGTCGAGTGTAGAAGAGCTGTTAGCCTCGTGTTGTTTGAGTTGGAAGGAGAGGAGACCTCGCTCGGTGGTTAAGAACTTTCCCCTAGCTATTTTCAAAATGAGTGCGTTGAATGATCTTGTTGGGAGCATGACGTAGGCCATCATTTGATCCGATTGAGCTTTGATTTCCCAACCTAATATCACCCTTTGCTAGCCTCGTTGAGCCTTACCTTTCCTATTTGTTAAACTCCACCAAACTTTCACCAAGATCGCATATCCTATCCTAAAACGCACTAGAGTCAAGCTTTGAAATTTATACATTTTGTTGATGATTGTGCGATGCGGAGTAATAAAAATTTGGGGGTGTGATGTGGTGTGTGCGCGCAGAAAAATGAAAAAAAATTTGATTGATCCTAACTTATGTTATTATGGATCTAAAAAAAGAGAGTTAATGAACTCTAAAAAGAATGGAACCATAAGTATGGTAGTCTCGCGCACACCATAGTGCTTAATTGAAGTGGGGGAGTGTGCTTCAAGGTGAAGATGTTAAGGTTGATTTTTGTTTATTTATCGGAGGTTGGGTGCGTTTAGCCTATGTTCTTCTACTTCATTACCGTACCTCAACCCAAGCCCAAGTCTAGCCTAAAAGCCCTACTGATTCTTGATAAGATCGTCACATGCAGTGGAGAAGGTGTGAAAGGGCAAGCATATGACCATCGACCTTGATGGATTTCTTGGAGAGCTCTTTCTTGAGATCTAATTTGAACAACGCTCACCTCCGCAGTTCACGCTATTTTCCCTAGGGTGCGACAGTTCGATTCACCAATAATTCACCTCAGAGTAGTAGTATTTTGTATTTTACACTTGTAGAAGTTCTTAAAATATAGTCTTTGTTTTAAAATCTTTTCTACTTTATTTTTACGATCGTTATTTCTTTACTTCCCATCGTGTTTTGTCTGCGCAGTTGCTTCTTTAACGTGCACTTTTCTACCATAGGTTTAAGTGTTTGCCCGAGACGTGCAAACGGGTAAGTCTGGGGGTGTGATGAGTCTCATTTATATACACATTTATGGACTCATCTGGGCCGATTATCTAGTATATGCACTACACTTTAGGCATGTTTTCATTCATATTGGTTATTCCTTGATGGGTGCACTCTTAGGCCCGTTTTGGTGTGCAGTTGCGCTCCTCGTTATTGGGTGTAAGCACATGGTGCTCCCCTTCCATTTCTCTATGATTATCTGGTGCTGGAGGTGTATTCCCAGCTATTTTTACCTTGTATGCACGTGGCCGGATTATCTTGTATCCAGTTTTCTCCCAGAATTCATGACTGTGTGAAATGCACGGTCGTGCGTTTTACTTGACGCACGGGCTGTTGTGGTCGTGCGCTCTGATCTGGGCAGAAGACGATCGATCTGAATTTAGTCGTGCGTTTTACGCACGGGCGGATTTGCCCGTGCGTGAGTAAAACGCACGGTTGGCCTGTGTTCTCCATGTTTTTGGTCATTCTGAATTTACCCGTGCGTTTGTACGCACGGGCGGATTTGCCCGTGCGTGGGTAAAATGCACGGGCGGCGCTGCGTCTCTCTCAAGCCTTCTTTTATCATATAATAATGCACGGTCGTGCGTTCGACCGTGCGTGACCATTTTTCTGCCTGTTTAGTATAAAATGCAGATTACATCGCAGAGCAGCGGGAGAGCGGGGAGGGGAGCTGGAAATTAGGTCCTTCCCTCCGTTCCTGAGGTCTGAAGGCTTCTCCTTCACCCCCACCACCAAAAGTCATTTTTTGGCGTTTTCCAGCACCATCCTTCCATCTGGGAGTGTTAGCAAGCATCCTCCGCCAAGTGCTCAAGCATTCCTCGTCGTGGGAAGCCATAGAAGAGTTGTAGGTCTTTGGAGCGGTGACAGCCTCCATCGAATCAGCACACCATCTGAGGGCCAAGCCCGGAGAGAGCCTGACAACCTCTTATTCCGGCCGATAACCCAAGACGCGGTGAATTCGTCCTATTGGTCTTCTCTAAACTTTATGTTTGTGTTTTCCTTGTGATTGTTGTAATGAACTATCATTTAGCTTTATGTTATAAATCTTTTGTGATGTTCATGTGCAATGATGCGGTGGTGCGAGAATAGCACTTTCTTTGCTGTGTTTTTCTGAGATTTGTTGTGTGTGAAGCCCTAGCAATTGCTAGTGGTGTTGCTTGGAGAAGAGGTGTGTGCGACCCTCACCCGTCATAGTTACTTTCCATCCACGCGCCTCCTGAAGCACGGCATCGCGGCCGTTGCATCCACCTCGCCTTGCGAAGCAGAGTTTTGACCCGCATCTCTCTTTTCTGCACTAGCTTAGGAAACCCAAAATCAATGCCCTTGTTTTTCCTTTATTAGCTCGTATAACGATCGATTCACCACACGTTTCGTTCACCAGAACCTGCATTCCTTGAGAGACGATATTCGAGGAAGCTATTCCCAATTTTATTACTTGACAGCGACCGGTGCACTTGCCGGATACGCATCACCGAGCGCGGAGGAATTCTCGGACAATGGTACTCACGAACCGACTGGACCTCGCGCTGCATCATGCACATATAGTCCTCGATTCGCGTGAGGTGCACCCCAAGAGAGGTGACTTCGCCGCGAGTGACCTGCCGCACCTCAGCAAGGACGCGCGCATTCGCATCCTCCATCGCAGCGAATCTCTCTTCATACGCGACCCGGTCCATCCGATTCTGGTCGTATAACTCTCGCAGCATGGAGGTGTGCTTTTGGAATATCTCGGTGACTCGCCTTTTCATCTGCTCCGGATCGCCAGGGTCCCCCAAGAAATCTGCGACCTAGCTCGGCGAGGGTGGTGGCGACATCACCACCTCCCCGTGCTCTGACTCAGAAGGCGGGGTCGGGGGAACACCTGCGAATAAAAAATCAACATAAGAGGCAACATAAGAGGCGGTCGCAGAAATTGTTTAACCTGGCAAGATGAGAATGGTACGGGGTCGCGGGCTAGAAGAACTTGGCTGGCCTTTGAAGGCTTCAGTGAAGGTCGGGGTAAGAGACTTTCCTAATCCAGGGCGGTGCGTTGTCTCGTCTGCGACCTGGGGCTCGGCGAGCAGCGAGCCGCCCTGGCTCCATTGGCCTAGAATGCCGAACCCCGGGGTGATGATGTTCTGGATCGGTGGGCGGGGCGAGCCCACCGGAGTGGGGACTCGCCGCTCCGGGGTCGAGGGATGAGATCCTGTGAAAAAGAATAATGCGGGTCAGCATTCAAAGAAGAGAAATGGAAAGCAAGGCAAACGACTTACCGGAATGCGAGGGTGAGGCTCGTAGGTCAGTGGTCCTCACATCAGGGGGGATGAGTCCTCCCGGGGAACATGGGGCGAGACCCCTTTGGCGATGGCCTGATAAGATTTTCCTCGGTGAGAGGATCCTCCGAGCAAGAAAACAGAGTTAAGCAAATACCATTGGGATTGTCGAATATTCTGTGGCAGAACCTGCGAGGCAAGCTCGTGGCGGGGAGGCGAGGACAGAGGTGATGACTCATCCTCCCCAGGCGATCGCCGGATGGTCTTCACCTTTTTCGTCTAAGGCAGAGGTGGGGCAGGCTCTGGGGAAATTCAGGGGGCGAGCTCAGTGGCTTTGACCTTTTGTGCCGTTTGTGAGGCCTTGAGGCGAGCCAATAACTCCTCCCTCTTGGACATCTTGAAGAGAACAGTAGTGAGTCGCGAGACAGAAAAGAAGGAGAAAAAGTTCATGTACTGGTCAGAGAGGGTGGTATTTATAGCCTTAGGCATGGGGCCCACCAAAAGATTCTCACCACGTCACCAAGGGCCGGCGAACACCAGGGGTTGGATGTTTCTTCGCGAGCCTAAAGTAGCCTCATGAAGAGTGGGGATTGTGTACAACCCCGGTGTCCGCCAGGGGGTGAGCAGAGACAAAGGAACCATCAGGCGAAAGGAGTAAGAAGGCTAGCGAGCTGGGCTCTCGCCGGTCGCTCGTGGGAGGGCGAGCGGGCTAGGCCCTCGTCGGTTACTCACAGGGAGGCGAGCGAGCCGAGCCTCTCGGTTCGCAAGAGATGCCCTTGTGAGTGGATCGCCCAGGTGTTGGGTTTTCTATACCCCTTCATAAGGGATGACATATCGAATATGCGCAGCGGAAATAAACAAGAACAACCCAAAAGAGACTAACGGATCTTGCGGTTTTCATGATTCAAGAGAATAAGAAAGCAAATACAATATACTTTCGCGGGATTGAGTCAACACTCAACCAAGGTGCTCCAAAGAGAAATCCGAAATCTGAGTTCTAAGAACCGAAATGTATCGGCTCCTCTACAGCGATCCACACGAACGATGGAGAACCCTAGCTTCTTGTCGTACAAGAACTAGGTCGGAGAAGGAAGCTCCCAATGTCCCCACGGACTTCTAGATCCGATCCAGGGGAGGCGGCGACCACGACGGCGACTAGCGGCGGCGGATCTCAGCGGACGGGAAGAACGAGAACTTCTCTTGCGGAACCTTTCCGTTCGGCTGTTCTCGTCCAAAATCGCGAAAAGATTAAGTCATCTGTAAACTTAGAATTGCAAGCCCTTTTATACTAAAACGCATAAATCAGGCTATCCGCAAACCAGAACATTTCTGTCGAGATTTACATTCGCCGAATTCGACTAATCACTATAACCGAATTCGACTAATCACTATAACCGAATTTGACTAATCACTATAACCGAATTCGGCGAAACCATTTCGACGAATTCGTCTATATGAATTCGGCTATATAAATTCGGCGAAACCCTTTCGTCGAACTGACCTGATTCGGCTAAACCCTTTAGTCGAATCTGTAATAAATTCGGTTAATCATATTAGCCGAATTTCATTAGTCGAATCAACATAATTCGGTTAATCACATTAGCCGAATTTGACACAATCTGGTTAAACCCTTTAGCCGAATTTGTCATGTATAAACCCATTCGTTTAAACCCTTTAAACGATTTCATGTTGAGACATTCTCAACTTAATTCCAAGCAGTCACAAGATTGGTCCTCCACTCATATCCAGTATGAGTAAGGCCAACACAATCCTTTCTCCAATTTCTCCAAACGCTTTTATGTGCGACCCTATAGACTCATATTGCGTTGGCAGCAAGAATAACTATTGATTGCTTTGAGATCACCTCAGAAACTCCAACACCAGGAAGGGTTCATGATCATTTTTACCTAAAAACCCCTGGTGGTCTACAGTTAGCCCCTCCAAACAGCGGAGTTTGGCTGTTGGCAGACCATTTTGGGCTGCGAATATCAAAAGTGTAAGGCGGAATTCTGCTATAAGCAGGCCAGACTTGAAAAACTATAAATAGACCTTGAAGGAGAGGATTCCAATCTCAGTTCTCTGAGTTTCTTCCTCCCTAGGTTATCTTGGCTTAGCTCTCAGGCTCTCCAAGGTGCCCAGTCTCAGCTTTGGCTTGGGAGGGGAAGCATTCAAAGATCTTCCGGGTGTGTGGTGGGACCTCCTCGCTGCGACCAAGGGTCTGTGTTTAGTTCTGAGTCTCCGATCGGTTCCTTCCAAGGAATAAGTAAGTGCTAGTTGCCCCTCATCCATGAGGGACCGAGCTCCACAAAGAAGCCAAGTCCTCCTGGTTTCAACAATCTTGGCCTTTGGTAACTTAAGAACAATGATTTTGAACTAACTGGATTTTCAGATGCAGATTTTGCAGGATGCAAAGAAGACAGGAAAAGCACAAGTGGTACTTTTCAGTTCCTAGGAAGAAGGTTGATATCATTGATCAGCAAGAAGCAGACCAGTGTGACAATCTCCACTGCTGGGTCTAAATATATTGTTGCAGGTAGTTGTTGTGCACAACTTTTATGGATACAACATCAGTTAGAGGACTACAACCTCAAGGTAAGTGAGTCTCCTCTATATTGTGACTCATACACTGCCATCTCTATTGCTAAGAATCTTGTCTCTCATAGCAGTACTAAGCACATAGAGATAAGAAATCATTTTATTAGAGAACATGTTAAATGTAAAGATATCTACCTTGAATTTGTCCCCACTGACAATCAAGTTGTTGATATCCTTACAAAGCTATTGGATGAGACTAAATTTAATGCTTTCAAGATTTAATTAGGTATGTTAAATATTGAATAGTGACAAGTTTTTTCCTTCTATCAGTCATATATGATATTGTGCATGTTATGTTATGACTTAAAATGTTGTCACATCAATACTCTTAGTGACATGGTTAGGCTTTCAAACAATCAAATCTCAAATGGATTAATGATTAAGTAGTAAGGTCATCCAAAACAACAGAGATAGTTTTAGCTGAGCCGCTGAGACAGCTGGGAAAAATCCCAGCTGAACCGCTGAGATAGGTAAATTGTCCCAGCGGTTGACAGTGCTCTGTCCCAGCGGTTTAGGTCACCGTCTCAGCGGTTCCGCTGAGGCGGGCTGGTTCAATCACAGAATGTCTAAATACAACCCCAATTGATTTAAATTCCATTAAAATAATTAGTTTACTAAACTTTAATCATTAAGAGTAATCATAACATAAATCAAGGCTCAATAAATAGGCCATTGTTAATTAAAGAAAGATACAACCCTTCTTTCCTAGCCGCCGAGACGAATCGTATTCTCTTTTGTCCCAACGTATTCTTCTACGGCAAAAATGGCGCCAAAGAGTTCAAAGGATCTTCTAGAGGGTTATGAAATAGTAAGGAATGGATTTTCCCATGCCCCAGAAGAGATAAAGGGATTGATTCAACTCCTGGAAGCACAAGGTCTGGAGTATATTCTTTCTGAACCAATTGTGATTCTCAGAACTGAAGTTCTGGAATGGTTCAGCAATGCAAAGTTGTCTTCTTCCAAGTCATCTCTGAAGCCTAAGATAGGAGGAGAAAAGGTGAAAATATCCTCAGCCAAAATAGAGAAAGCCTTCCAAATTCCCTCATGCAATCAGGATGAGGAGGAAGAAATTTCTGACAATGATAAGAAGAAGGCTTTGAAGTGGGCTGAATACTGTGATACCAAGACTGGATCATTGAAAAGGAAATTCTTCAATCAAAGAGGCAAACTTCTTTCAGACATAGTGGGAAAAGCAATTCTCTGCAAGCCTGGGTCTCATGACACAATCTCCCAATATATGTTTGACCTTATGACAAGAATCATTCTGACAAAGAAAACTTTCTGGGGAGAAGTTATATTTCAAAGACTTAAAGAATGTCTGTAAACACCTAATATGGGTAGAATTCTATCCCTCTATCTAATACAAACCTATCCTGAGAAGTATAAGGGCTCAAAAGGATCAAATATCCATTACCTGAAGAGGATGGATATAAAGAACCTAGATAGGTTCACAAGGGTGCTCCCCATGAGCCAGCCCTCTGAGGCAAAGGAAACGGAGAAAAAGAAATCCAAAGCACCCAAGTAGCCAAGAATGGTTATTTCAAGTTCTGAGTCCGACTAATATGATAAGAATGTGGATGTTGGTGCTGATCTTGGATCTCACAGCAGTCCTGACAAGGATGCTCATTTGGATGACATGCCTGTAGACCCTGTCCATCCACATGACTTGGAAATAAATAGCACACCTGGTAATTAATCCTTAAACTCCACATTGCTAATAATGTTATCTAATTTTAACCAATCTACTAGTTAATCACTAATGACTCTTCAATAATATGGACCACAACTCCTCAAGGCCACATGGATGCTCTATCTGAGGGGGAACAACAAAAAGAACCATCTTTCAGGGATGTTGCTCATGACAATAATGATAGTGAAGTTGTCTCTCACAGGATTGCTGAGGACAAAGTGCCTTCTCCTGAGGACATGCAAAGTAAGAATGACACAATCATCTTAAATCTTGAAAGAAGAATTCAACTTAATCCTGATAATGAACCTCCTCTCTGGGATTCACCAAGTCACAGACAACCTGATGATGTTCTAAATTTCTTGGACTCATCAGTTCCAGACAATGAGGATGATGCTGATAATGAGGATGAGGATGACAATAATATTGATGATGCTGATAATGATGATAATGGAGCTCCTGACAACACTGATCTTACGGCAAAATCTAGTGAAGGAGAGGATCATCATGCTAAGGGGGAGCTTCCAGCACTTAACATTCAGAATAAATAACCTATAATTGTTGAAACCAGAACTTGGTCTCTTGTGGAGCTCGGGCCCCCAAAGATTGGGGGGCAGCTAGCACTTACTGATTCCCCAGAAGGAATAGACCGAAGCTTCAAAGCTAGACACAGATCCTTGGTCGCAGCGAGGAGGTCCCACCACACACATGGAAGATCTTTGAGCGCTTCCCCTCCCCAGCCAAAGCTGAGACTAGGTGTAACATCGGGGTCTTACACTGGACACCTTGGAGAGCCTGAGAGCTAAGCCAAGGTAACCTAGGGAGAAGGAAGCTCAGAGTACTGAGATTGAAATCCTCTCCAAAGGTGCCCTTCAAGGTCTATTTATGGTTTTTTATTTGCGGCCTGCTAATAGCGGGATTCCGCCATACAGTTTTGCTATGCGCAGCCCAAAATGGTCTGCCAACAGCCAAACTCCGCTGCTTGGAGAGGCTAACTGCAGACCACCAAGGGTTTTCAGGTAAAATCACCCATGGACCCCTGCTGGACGAGCCGCCCAAAAGGGCCCCTCTAGCCTGGTCTTCCTCGCACGAACTGTGAGGCCAGGCTCGCCCGCCTCCCTACGAGCAGCCGACGAGAACCCGGCTCGCCGGCCTTCTGCGAGCGGCTGGCGGGAGCCTGACTCGCCCTCCTTCCTGCGGGCGGCCTTTGAGAACCTGGCTCGCCCTCCTTATTACTCCTTTCGCCTGTTGATCCCTTAGTATTTGATCACCTTTTGGCGAATACCGGGGTTGTACACAATCACCGCTCTTCGCGAGCCTATCTTAGGCTCGCGAAGAAACATCTAACCCCTGGTGTTCGCCGGTCCCTTGATGACGTGGTGAGAATCTTTTGGTGGGCCCCATGCCCAATGCTATAAATACCGCTCCTTCTGGCCGGTGCATGAACTTTTTCTCCCTCTTCTCTCCCTCGCTGCTCGTCGGTATATCTATAAAGATGTCTAAAAAGGAGGAGATATTGGTTCGCCTCAAGGCCTCGCAGGCGATCCAAAAGGCTAAGGCTACCGAGTTCGCTCCCTGGATTTCCCAGCAGCCTACTCCGCCTCCGCCTCAGGTTAAGAGGGCTAAGACCGTCCGACGACCGTCCGGGGAGAATGATTCATCACCACTATCTCCGTCTCCCCACCACGAGCTCGCCTCGCAGGTTCTACTGTCGAAGGTTCGAGAATCCAAGTAGTACTCAACTAATTTTGTTTCTTCGCTCGCAGAACCCTCTTGGGGAAAATCTCTTCGGGCCATCACCAACGGGATCTCGCCTCGCAGCCGCCAAGAGGACTGACCTTTCCCCCTGGATTTGAGGGCTACCGACCTACGAGCCCCATCCTCGCGATCAGGTGAGTTATTCGCCGCGCTATTTCTTGTATTTCTTTGCTTGCTGAACCTGTATTGTCCCTTTTGTGCAACGACCCCTCTCGCGACCTCGGAGAGGCGAACCCCCACTCTGGTGGGCTTGCCAGCCCCACCTAAATCGAACATCATCATCCCGGGGTTTGGCGTTCTAGGCCAACGGAGCCCAGGTGGGTCGCTACTTGCCGACCCTGGGGTCGCGGACGACTCCACGCACCGCCCGGGCTTGGGGAAATCTATTACTCCTGCCTTCATTGAAGCCTTCAAGGGCCAGCTGAGCTCTTCTCGTCAGCGAGCCTGTACCATCCTCATTTTGCCAGGTTCAATAATTTCTGTTGAATACCTCTTTCCTCTCCTTATTGCTGATTTCTTCCTCGCAGGTGTTCCCCCGACCCCGCCTACCGAGTTGGAGCATGGAGAGGAGGAGATATCGCCCCCTCCCTCGCCGAACCATGTCGCGGACTTCCTGGGGGACCTCGACAATCCCGAGCAAATGAAGAGGCGGGTCACCGAGCTTTTCCAGAAGTATGGCCTCATGCTGTGAGATCTATATCATCAGAACCGGGTGGATAGGACCGCTTACGAGGAGAGGTTCGCCGCTTTGGAGGATGTGAACGCGCGAGTCCTTGCCGATATGCGCCAATTCGCTCGCGGCGAGGTCACCTCGCCAGGGGTGCACCTCGCGCGAATCGAGGATCAGATGCGCCTAATGCAGCATGAGGTCCAGTCGGTTCGCGAGTACGACTAACCGAAAGTCCGAAAGTGCGATCTGGGGTGCATGGCCGTGGCCGCTGGAAGTGGATTAACTACTGAACAATTGTTTTTTATTATTTGTGGCTCGCACCTACTATCCCCCCCCCTTGGGGGTTTTGAATAATTTATGAATTTGTAATATGGACACTCTTGCTCGCTCGCGAGCTTTCTCTTTCGCTTTGCATTACTTCTACCGTTATGTTAACTATTCTCGCACGTTACTTATTTTTTATTTTGGTATAAATGCCTTGCTTTAGACTCGCAAACTACTGCCTCGCCTTCGCGACTTTTACTTCTTTCTCTGCTTCTTGGCTCACCTATGCCGAGTTAGAGGATGTCGCCAGGAAGCAAGCCCACCCGGAGCGGATAAGGTCCAAGAAGTTGAAACATCACCGCATGGTCCAGCTATCCGCACCCCCTGGCGCTTCAAATTCTTCCCACCCTTTTCATTCTTATAAATAGCCATCAGTTTTTTACCTTCTAACCACCGCATTAACTATTTCAACCCATTTTCTTACTTCCAGTCTCTCTCGCAAACTTTGGCTCGCACTCGCGATTCCTCCGGCTCGCTAATACTAGAACCATGGTAGCTGATGGTGAATCTGAGGGGCGAGCCAAGTGTGCTGGAGCCTACCGCGACTATCACTTCTTCTGCGCCTCCCTCACCGACGCCGAATTCCTCACCATGGTGGACAGGTTCATCCCCACAGGATTTGTAGCTCGCCGCCCAGCAAGCACCGCTTCCATCAACGAGCTTTCGCCCGATGAGATCGCCATCCCCATTGCTCACTTCGAGAATGGGTTGCGACTCCCCTTCTATCCAAAATTTCGCCAGGTACCTATTCGAACTTTGCACTTCTTACTCGCGATCGCAAAAAGGGTGCTAAACTTCCTTTGGTGATTTTTTCAGGTGCTCAAGTATTACGACATCTTGCCGAGCCAGCTGACTCCGAACGCGATTGTCGTGGTGGTCGTGTTCGCCAGCTACTTGCGCGAAGAGAAGATTGAGTTCAGCCTACTCTTCTTCCGCAAGGTCTTCTCCTTCCGCTCCTACAAGGACAAAACAACTCACTTTGTGATACAACACATTACTGTGTGCAAGACAGTGAACAAAAGCCACTATTGGCATCAGAAGTTTGTCCTCGTCAAAGGAGCCTTTGGCAACATTCCCTTCTCCCCTCTCCAGCGAGATGAGGCGACATACCGCCCCCCTGTCTCGCTCAGCGGAGACGACGTGAAGTCGATTCGCTTCTCCCGGTGCCACAGGGAGAAGGTTTGACTCGCACTCGCAAACCCCCTACGCTTTCTTTTATTTTTGGTGACTAATTCCAATAGTTGTCGCTTCTGCAGGAGAGCGGGAACTTCCCCTCCACCCCCCGCATGAGAGGGCCATAACCCTCACACCCTGCTTGCTGGCTACCGCAGCTGCCGAAGCATGTCGAGACCAAACTGGCTCGACTTCTGGGAAGAAGCGTCCTCTATCTACGAGCCAGGTCGTCTCAGCGGGCTCGATGAAAAAGAAGACAAAGAAAGCCCTCGCCGAGCCAAGCGAAAAAGGGGTTATGGTAGATCTATCCGAGACAAAGGCCCTACACGCCTCCCCTCCCCCCCCCCCCACACCCCCCCCCCGCTCGTGAGTCCGAGGACTACCCAGGTGAGCCGCGAGGTCGGGGAGGCTTAGGGCGAGCCCAAGCCGACGAGCCATAAGAATTTTGGCCTCGGCACGAAGATCCCGGATGCAGTCGGAGAGCCGCTGCTGGTGTGGGGTCCTAATCACAACAGGATCTCATACTCCTCGCTCCTCCCCTCCTGGGTTAAGAGCGACAAGGTTGGAGGTGAGGCATTCGCCCTCGCCTTTGGGGTGTATGGCCGCGAGGACGCAACTAACTTCGCCGACCTAAGGTCTAGGCTGCTTGTCTACGAGGCCGTGCGAGCCCAGTTCGGGCTATGGAGCTTACCCATATGGTGGGCTGACGGTACCTGACTTCGGACAGGGATTCTAAAGAGCTCCAGCGCGAGCTCAAGGAGGCCTCAGAGGAGGTCGCGAGCCTCAAGGGGAAAAAGGCCATTTCTGAGGGTCTCCTCGCCAGTCTCCAAGGCGGAATGGTAAGTGATCCCTGTAGACTTTCTATCTCGCTCACCGTATTTCACTTTATTTGACTTAACCTCTTCTTTCACAGGACGCTGAAACAGCGAGCCAGCTCCTCTCGCGGAACACCGACCTGGAGATGGAGAACACATTCCTGAAAGCCCAAGTCCACGAGCTGACCCGAGCTGGGCTCCCCCCCCCCCCCCCCCCCCCCCCCCCCGCCCCCTCCGCGAGCTGGGGCTCGCAACCGAATGCAGGACGAGGAGGAGGCGACCCGCAAGAACTCAATTGGCGTCGCCAACCTCGTCTTCAATACCCTCAAGGGGGCGAGCCTGCTTTCTCCAGATGCAATGGAGCTTAGCACCGAGGACGTCGTCCCAGACTTGTTCGCGCCAATTCCAGAGCCCGAAGATCGCGGGAGTGAGGAGGAGCTGTCCTGCGACCAGCCTTGACTTTTTTGTTTTTCAATGTATATCTTCATTTTGACTGGCGAGTTCGCCACTACTTGTAATGAACTTTTTCCTAAAATGAAACAAGAAATATTTTTCTATCTTTAAATTGTCATTTTGTCCTACTCGCGCCAACATACTTTGTCATGCTCGCACCAATACGCTTAGCTACGCTCGCGTTCACATGTTTTCCCTTTGCAAATGGTTATATGGTTCACCATTTTATTGTTCTCTCATTTTGTCTCACTACAATACACCCACACAGACACCCAATAAGGCATTCGCATAATTTCCCTCGCATAGCTGCTTCGATAGATAAAGTTTCTGCTCGCTTTCGCACCTGGCAAAGCGCAGACCGCTTCGTGCCTCTGGCTCGCCCAGTATGAGCCCTCGCGAGCAGGGTCGGCACTGCCTAATCTCGCTCGCCACAACCCCTGTGACCGGATATTACTCCTTGATTACCACGCTGGTAGTCCCCCTTTGCTCGCCTATTTAGACGTTGCTTAGAGATTCTCTGAGCATTTCACGAGCTGGGAGTCAATGCCTCAATATTCTGTTGCCACTCTATTCAGCCGTCTCACTATAACCGTTGGACTTAGATATTTTTCTTCCGATATTACGCTTTATTTCGCGGGAGCGAGCCCCGGGGCTCGACCAGTTTAGGCCTCGCATTGAGAGATTTTGCGAGCCGGGACTATCAGCATAAACTGTCTCCTTGCCATCCTCTCCACGAGATCGACCTGACCCACAAGCTAGTGAGAGTCTGGTAGCAGAATCATCTGGGGCATTCCAGCATAAAACATTTGCTACCTTGCCAGCCTCTCCGCGAGATCAACCTGACCCACCGGCTAGTGAGAGCCCGACAGCTGGATCATCCGGGGCATTCCAGCATAAAACATTTGCTACCTTGCCAACCTCTCCGCGAGATCAACCTGACCCACCGGCTAGTGAGAGCCCGACAGCTGGATCATCTGGGGCATTCTAACATAAAACATTTGCTACCTTGCCAGCCTCTTCGCGAGATCAGCCTGACCCACTAGCTAGTGAGAGCCCGACAGCTGGATCATCCGGGGCATTCCAGCATAAAACATTTGCTACCTTGCCAGCCTCTCCGTGAGATCAGCCTGACCCACCGACTAGTGAGGGCCCGGCTGCGGTATCGTCCGGGGCATTCCAGCATAAAACATTTGCTACCTTGCTAGCCTCTCCGCGAGATCAGCCTGACCCACCGGCTAGTGAGAGCCCGACAGCGGGATCATCAAGGGCATTCCAGCATAAAACATTTGCTACCTTGCCAACCTCTCCACGAGATAAACCTGACCCACCGGCTAGTGAGAGCCCGACAGCGGGATCGTCTGGGGCATTCCAGCATAAAACATTTGCTACCTTGTCAACCTCTTCGCGAGATCAACCTCACCCACCAGCTAGTGAGAGCCTGGCAGCGGGATCGTCCGGGGCATTCCAGCATAAAACATTTACTACCTTTCCATCCTCTCCGTGAGATCAACCCAACCCACCGGCTAGTGAGAGCCCGACAGCGGGATCGTCCGGGGCATTCGAGCATAAACACTTCGAGGAGCCATGCTTAGAAGAAACACTGAAACCAACATATGATGAGTCAAGTATGTAACAAATCTATATAAAAAGATTAAGGGTAAAACAATTTTAGGTCATCACCGCTTCGGGCCAGGCCGAGGGGTACCCCTTCCACATCTCGGAGGTGGTATCCTCCTAACCTGTGCACCTCATCTACAATGTAAGGCCCTTCCCAGTTGGGGTTGAGCTTCCCTGCTGAAGCGCTCCTTCTGGCAGCATCGACCTTTTTTATGACCAGGTATCCCTTCTCGAATTGCTTCACCTGAATGTGTTTGTCGAAGTACCGAGCCATCCGCCACTTGACATCCTCCTATCGGATGGTGGCTAAGTCCCCGAGCTCTTCCACCAGGTCCAAGGATAGCCTTTGCTCTGTCTCATTCTCCACTAGCCATTCTTTATCCCCTTCACCCGCGACGACCACCTGGGTGATTTCACCTCAAACTCTATTGGAAGAATGGCCTCGGACCCGTGGGAGAGCTTGAAAGGAGTCTCCCTTGTGGCTGTGTTTGGGGTGGTTCTCAAGGCCCAAGGGACCGAGGGTAACTGCTCTGCCCAGTTGCCCCTGAGGTTCTCGACCTTCTTCTTCAGCAAGTTCATAATTATTTTATTTGCCGCCTCCACTTTCCCATTGCTCCTCGGGTGGTGGACCGACACGAATCAAAGATCTATGCCGATCTGGGAGCAGAAGCTGATGAACTCGTCGATGGCAAACTGCGGCCCATTGTCTGTAACTATGGCTAGTAGGAGCTCGTGCCTGCAAATTATTTCACCCCATATAAAATTTCTCACTACTTGGGATGTTACCTTGTCCAGCGCCTTCACCTCCAGCCACTTGGAGAAATAATCGATCATCACCAGCAAGAACCTTCTTTGAACACTTGCTTGGGGGAAAGGGCCGACCAGGTCCAACCCCCATATTGCAAAGGGCCAGGGGGGCTGTGATGGTTCGGACCCTTTGGGCTAGCAGGAGCTGGAGGAGGGCGAACAGCTGACACTTCGAGCACCTCTTTGCGAACTCTGATGCGTCCTTGCTGAGGGTAGGCCAAAAGTAGTCTTGCCTCAGCACTTTCCCCTCCAAGGTTCTGCTCCCGGAGTGGCTGCCGCACTACCCTGAGTGGATCTCCTCCAGGACCCTCGGGACCTCCTCCTCCTCCACGCATCGAGCTAGGATCCCTGAGATCGTCTTTTGGTATAATCCTCATGCATGCAAAGAGTAGTATGTCGACTTGTACCTGAACCGCCGCTTGTTGACACCACCCTCGAGGAACTTCCCTGACATTAGGAAGGTGATGAAGGGGTCCATCCATGATGTCCAATGGTCTACCTCCATCAGTTCCCCCTCCTCGATGGATGGTAGGAAGAGGTCCGACACCGCGCCTCCTGCCATGGGACCGAACTTGGCCAGGAGGTCCGCCGCGACACTCTCATCCCTTGGCACATGACAGATTGAGAAGGTGCGGAACTTCCCTATGAGCCCTTTGACCTTTTCCAGGTATTGCTGAAGAGTCAACTCATTTACCTCGAACTCCCCCTGACTTGGCAAGCCACCACCATGGAGTCCGTTGAGACCTCCACATCTTGCACTCCCAACTCCTGGGCTAGGAGGATCCCTGCTATCACGGCTTCGTACTCAGCCTGATTGTTGGTGAGAAGGAAGTGGATGTTGATCGTCTGCTCGATCCTTGTCCCTTGGGGGCTAACCAAAATCACCCCTCACCCAAATGAATGCTTCCCTGATGCCCCATCAACCAACATTCTCTAGGTCACCAAGGAGGGCAGCTCAGTCTTTTCCACCTCGGACACATAGTCCGCCAAGAAATCTGCCACCGCTTGCGCTTTTATGGACAACCTGGGAACATACGAGATATCAAACTCGCTCAACTCTACTGACCACTTGGCCAGCCTTCCCGAGTGCTCCACCCCCTCCATGATGTTGCGAAGGGGGTGATCAGTCATGACCTTGATCGAGTGTGCCTGAAAATAGGGTCGGAGCTTCCTGGCCGACACCACCAAGGCCAAGGATACCTTCTCTAAGATGGGGTATCTGAGCTCGGCCTTCCTCAATACCCGACTAACGTAGTAGATCGGGAGTTGCTTTTTTCCTTCTTCCCGGACCATCACTGAGCTCACCGCCTCGGATCCTACCCCCAGGTACAATGATAAGTCATCTCCTTATCTCGTCCCTTGCAGCAACGGGGCCTGGGATAACTGTTCCTTCAGCGCCTGGAAAGCTCTTTCACACTCAGGGGTCCATTCAAACTTTTGGTTCCCCCACATCACCTTGAAGAAGGCCGAGCACTTCTCTCCTGCCCTAGAGAGGAACCTACTTATCCCGGCCAATTTCCCTGTGAGACGTTGTGTAAGGACCCCCCTTTTTCCAACGCAGGAGATCCTTATGCCCATGGCGAGCCTCCCCCCAAAAGGTTCGCGTGTCCGAAGAGCTCTCGCCCTCTTACCTGACCCACGACCCAAGTGGCGGAACATTCGCCCTGTAAGGCTATTGCATCATTACAGAAAAACATTCACAGAGTATAAAATTTGCGAAAGCAAAACATCACAGAACATCATAGCATGATATAGAATAAAACATAGATGCAAACCCACTAAAGGGTATATAAGGTCTCGCAGTTACAACCAACATAGTCAAAAGACGTCAAAATGTCTACTCAAAAGTGATCTCTCATCCTCTCCTCTCCCAAAGTAGTACCCTCACGTCCGCATAAATTGTCCGAGCTAGCTCAGGGAACTCCTCGTCATCACGGGCACGCCTACGCTCGTCCATCCGCTCCCGCTCCGTTGGTAGGTGCATCGGTTCCTAAAATGATAACGTACAAGAGTACGTTAGCCACGACGGACCAAGTAAATCTCACGCTCCTCCCCAGCCCCCTAATGGGCACCAAGGAGAACACCTGCATGGAAGGTTAGCACAATAGCCGAAGCAAATATATATCTATCGGGGTTATATAAATGAAGCAGTAATCCAAAACAATTCAAAAGGAGTGAAACAACTAAAGTTTTAAATTCACCCGCCATCGTATAACCTTCCTAACGGTGGTTATACGATGTCGGACCAAGGTGAGAGCATAAATAATGTAAACATATGATATGGTGTGCATGTATGGTTGTCCTCCCTATCACTCGAATGATGTGTCTCAAGCACTTTCCCCTATGTCCACATAGTGACCTGTTAAGAGAAGGAGCTCACTTCCCAGGCCTCACCGCCGTGGCCAGACGGTGACAGTGGGTCGGTCGTTCCCACTTCTAGGTTATGGATACACCCCAACTTCCTAGGCCTTCGTACCTCTATGAAGAATAGGTACTCTCGGTGGGAACACATCCTCACCTTGTGCGGAGACCCTCTCGGCACATAACCAAATAGGTGTGAGACGGACCTGTGTGGAAGGGGTAGCTAGCCCCCGGTCCTCTTCACCACCAAAACAAAAGAGTTCGTCATCACAACTTCTCCCATAATGTATATTATGGGGAAGCCGACGAACCCGCCACATCGGTAACCATGCACCCTCCCATGCCCTCATGCACAATGTGATAAATGTAGTTATATATATCAATATTCAAACTTGAGAAATTAATTTATGATTGCACTTTTAGGCTAAATTTAATTTACTTGGAGGCTGTAAATTAGAAAGTACAAAACATGAAAGTTGTAGTACAAATATTTATATACCATATCATGTCTCACAATCGTTTCCTAAAACAAAGTCTAAGGTCTCCAAAACAGAGGGTGAAGTAAATATAAAATAACAATTTTCTGGGCAAACAGGTTTCTGAAACTTAGATTGCACTTTTATGGCTAAATTTAATTCACTTGGAGGCTGTAAATCAGAAAGTACAAAACATGAAAGTTGTAGAAAAAATATTTATATACCATATCATGTCTCACAATCGTTTTCTAAAACAGAGTCTAAGGTCTCCAAAACAGAGGGTGAAATTTATAGAAAATAACAGTTTTCTGGGCAAACAGGTTTTTGAAACTTAGATTGCACTTTTATGGCTAAATTTAATTCACTTGGAGGCTGTAAATCAGAAAGTACAAAACATGAAAGTTATAGTAAAAATATTTATCTACCATATCATGTCTCACAAGTTTTTCCTAAAACAGAGTCTAAGGTCTCCAAAACAGAGGGTGAAGTTTGTATAAAATGTCAGTTTTCTGGACAAACAGGTTTCTAAAACTTAGATTGCACTTTTAGGGGCTAAATTTAATTTACTTGGTGTCTGTAAATCAGAAAGTACAAAACATGAAAGTTGTAGTACAAACATTTATCTACCATATCATATCTCACAAGCCTTTCCTAAAACAGAGCCGAAGACCTCCAAAACAGAGGGTGAAGTTAACTAAAATTAACCGTTTTCTGGCAAGACAGGTTTTAAAACTTAAATTGCACTTTTAGGGCTAAATTTAATTTACTTGGAGTCTGTAAATCAGAAAGTACAAAACATGAAAGTTGTAGTAAGAATATTTATCTATCATATCATGTCTCAGAAGCTCTTCCTAAAACAGAGCCTAAGACCTCCAAAACAGAGGGTGAAGTTAACTAAAATTAACCGTTTTCTGGCAAGACAGGTTTTAAAACTTAAATTGCGCTTTTAGGGATAAATTTAATTTACTTGGAGACTCCAGATCGGAAACATTAAAACATGAAAGTTGTTTATAATACATCCATAAATAATAGAGTGTCTCACGTGCAGAGACTAAGTCGGCCTCTAAGGGGTCGAAAAAGAGGGCCAAAGTTTGCGGAAACTGTAAAGTTTAATTTGATCTCAGGTTGTGTTTTCAAGGGAGGAATTCATGCATGAATCTCAACGCAGGCCGGGGGCTGCATGCGAGCCGGACAATAAATCCGTGCAGCGGGGTTCGCACCGGATTATATTTCCATATAAACATGTATCTTTATATATTATATATATGTATATATATATATATACATATATAAGTACTATATGTATAAACACATATAAATTTATGCATATAACAAATTCCATATATATATATACGAGTATATATATGTATATATTAAGACTATTTGCGGATATATATATATATATATACGTAGGTACACATGCAGCCCACCCTTACGGGCTCTCCCCACCACCGCCGGATTATATTTTCGTACGAATATGTATGTATACATATTACATATATTTGCATATGTAATATATATAAGTATCTGTATAAAACATATATTCATTTAAACACATAAATATTTATAAATATTTATAACTATTTCTAGATATATATATACGTGAATATATATAAAACTATGTACACATATATATATATATATATATATATTAAGCATATTCACGAATATATACTCATGCATGCCTTCTCTTACGGGCTCTCCCCACCACGACCGGTGGGGGTTTTAGCTCCGGCCACTACCCCCAGCGAGAGTACCCCGGGGAGGGCCTCCTATGGGGTGACAGCCGGCGGCCGGCCGCCGCCGGCGGTGGCCGGAAAAAATAAAATAAAAATAATAAAATTTGTATATATATATATTTACTGTTTGGAATGAGGAGGCCGCCGGAGCGGTTTCCGACGGACCTCTTCGCCTCAAGGGCCTTGAGGAAGGGTCGTGGAGGCCCTCCCTCCCCTTCACACGTCCCATGCGAGGCCGAAACCCGCATCGGCGACGGAGGTTGTTGGGGGTGGTCCGAAGCTTCCAAGGCCGGGATCGTCGGCTCCGGTGGTCGGAGACGGCGGAGGTCGACGAGAAGAGATCTAAGGGCATGGAGGAGTCATGAGAACTTACATTCGTGCCGTTTAGGCGAGGGGATCGTCGCGCGGCCATTGCTAGTGGTGGAGTTCGCCGGAGTTCGTGGAGGAGGCTTGCCGGAAAGTCACCGGGGCTCTTCTATGTCTGAATGGTGGCTGTGGAGGTGGGAAAAACGAAATCCTAAGTGGAGGGGGGGTTTATATAGGAGTGGGGGCTGATTTTAGGGTTTGAGGAGGAGTTAACTCCTCCTCCCTTGGTGAATCCGCACCCCATCAGTTCCCAGCCGACCCACCACCTCCCAAGGCATTGGGAGGGGAAGAAATTAACTCCCAAAGCCAGCTATGGGCTTGGGGAATGATGGCACCATTAATGGGAGTTTAATACCCATTATTTTATGCTAAAAAATGTTATTTAATTAATTATAAAATATTTTCATCTGAAATATTTATCATAGCCTCTTGGGAACCTAATTAAATTTCGAAAATTATTTTGTAATTTTTGGGTATTGTTTTCTAATTTATTTTATTTATTTGGTGTTTTAATTATAGTTAAATCAAAATAAATAAATTTTATATTAAATATTAGATTTTAATTAATATAACTCTTTTAGATATTTATAGGACCCTATGATAAAATTTTGAGAGAGAAATAATGTCATTATCTATTTTTCTCAAATCTCCCTATTATTTAGATAATCAATTACTCAATAAAACATATTTTTATAATTTATTTAAATGTATTTAATTACATTCTTAAGTGTTTATCCTATTTAGAATATCATCGGAATGTTGCGCTAAAATTTCGGAGTTGATTGGGGTTCGTTCGTCACGATTCTTATCTAGCATTACTTAATAATTTGCCAATTATTTAAACAATTAAATAAATTATTTAAATATAGTCTGATACTTTATAGGTGTTTGCCCTAATCATGGCACATAATGCATCCCCTTCGATGTGTCGGTGAGTCACCGCATCTCTAGTCGGCAATTTGATCGAGTCGGATAATTTGGTGTGCGTTTAAACTAATCAGGATAATTTGGGTTTCACATGATTTAGGTCGGTCATCTCGGTTAATAAGTATCATAATGGGTCGATTCGATTTGTTTCGAGTATTATGCACTATTTGTGTGTTAATTGAGTCTACTAAGATCTAATGAGTCAATTCACAACCTATGGGTCATTGTGTCCGTCTAATGTTGAAAATGTTTATGTCACCCGGTGGGTGAATTCTGCGACTTATTGGGTCAACAATACACAATAGAGTACCAACCTATCATTTGGGTGCCAACCAAGCCCACAAAACCCTAGCGGTTCAATAAATCACGAAGGGGTCTAGAAATTCGAAATTGGGATGTTACAAATCCAAAAAGTCAAACAAAATTTTCGTCCTCGAAAATTCGATTGGGTCATAGTATTTTCAAAGTCGAGCAAATCACTATACTTGAAAATAAGAAATACAAAAAGATTTGAGTGTTACCTGACGTAAAGAGGCCGGGGTAGAGTTCTCGCATCTGGTCCTCGGGTTCCCAGGTAGATTCCTCGGTCCCGCAGTTGTCCCATAGAACTCGGATAAGAGGGACTCTCTTCCGCCGCATGACCTTAATCTCGGTATCCACGATCCGCACCGGCTTGAGGGATACAGATCGGTCGGGTTCTACTGGTTCGGGGGTCTCCTGAATCACATGCTCCGGGCGTAATAGTGCGCGTCTCAATGAAGAGATGTGGAATACATCATGCAACCCCTGAAGCTCCGGGGGTAGCTCCAGCCTATACGCCACTTCACCGATCCGTTCTGTGATGGTATATGGCCCCATGTATCTTGGGCTCAACTTTCGTTGTCGGCGGAGTCGAGATACACCGTGGCGAGGGCGGATCTTCAAGTAAACCTTGTCACCCACGGCAAATTCAACGTGTCGATGACGGGCATCGTAGTACTTGGCTTGGCGACTCTGAGCTTCACGCATCCGTTCCTGTATTAGCTGAATGATTTCCGTCATATTCTCCATAAAAACGGGCCCCAGGGCCCTCGGATCCGCATCTTGGGCCCAAGAAAGTGGAGTACGGCATTTCCGGCCATATAAAGCTTCGTATGGGGCCATGCCAATGCTTGCCTGATATGAGTTGTTGTAGGAGAATTTGACTAAAGGTAGGAGCCGCTCCCATGGCTCCTTCTTATCCACCAAGCATAACCGGAGAAGATCCTCCAAAGTCCGATTTGTGCGTTCTGTTTGCCCGTCTGTTTGGGGGTGAAATGATGTGCTGAATGCTAATTTGGTCCCCAAGTATGCTTGAACGCTCCTCCATTCATTTGCGGTGAATCGACCATCCCGATCAGAGACTATGTTTTTTGGCACACCGTGGTACTGAACCACATTCTCAATGAAAAGTCGCACCAATTTTCCAACACCATCGTCTTGGCGGTTGGGAATGAATCTTGCCACCTTCGTCAACCGGTCGATCACCACCCAAATAGAATCGTTCCCGGTCCGAGAGCGGGGCAGGCCATGAATGAAATCCATGGATATGTCTTCGAATTTCCACTCGGGGACGGGAAGCGGCTGTAGTAATCCGGCGGGGTTCTTGCACTCTGCCTTAACAAGCTGGCACGTCGGGCAATGTGTCACAAAAGTGACGACATCGCGCTTCATCCCAGGCCACCAGAACATTTTCTTCAGATCTGCATGCATCTTTGTGATGCCCGGGTGAATCGAGTAGCGAGTGTGATGGCTCTCATACAAAATCTCATGCCGAAACTGTCCGCTAGAAGGGACAAACATCCTATCACGGAAGTAAAGGATCCCGTCCCTTATCTTAAAATCTGGGTGCTCTCTTCCGGCCTTCAAACGGGCAATCCCGTCCTCAAACAATGGGTCATCTTGTTGGGCATCTCTAATCCTGTCCCGAAGATCGCACTTGATCTCCGTCCAATACAACTGATGTGCTGCCGCAATCGAATCTCCTCCGGCGATCACTGTGATCCCCATCTCCTCGAGTCCTCGTACTATATCTCTCGGAGTGCCAATCATCCAATTAGCTGAGGCTATTGGATTCCTGCTCAGGGCATCCGCTACAGTGTTTGCCTTGCCCGGGTGATACTGGAGGTCGAAGTCGTAGTCGCACAAGAACTCCAACCACCGTCGCTGTCGTAGGTTCAGCTCCCTCTGCGTGAAGACGTAATTGAGGCTCCTGTGGTCCGAGAACACCTCACATCGTACGCCGTACAAGTAGTCTCTCCATATCTTTAGAGCAAAGACCACCGCACCCAGCTCCAAATCATGCGTGGCATAGTTTTTCTCGTGCACTTTTAGCTGCCTCGAGGCGTAGGCAACCACCTTCCCATGTTGCATCAAGACCGCTCCTAATCCCTGCTGACATGCGTCTGTGTACACCTGGAAGCCTTCCTGGCCCGATGGTATGGTCAGTATAGGAGCTGAGGTGAGCCTCCCCTTCAACTCCTGGAAGGCCTCTTCACACTGTGATGTCCATATGAATTTTGCATCCTTCTTCGTTAACGATGTCAGCGGTAGTGCGATCTTAGAGAATCCCTCTACAAACTTGCCGTAATATCCCGCAAGCCCGAGAAAACTCCTTACATCTGCTGCGGAGCGAAGTTGCGGCCAATCCCTGACGGCCCTAACCTTAGCTGGGTCCACTGCTATGCCGTTGGCGCTGACGATGTGACCCAAGAAGCCAACCTCCTTAAGCCAAAATTTGCATTTTGAAAATTTTGCGTATAACTAGTGTTCTCGTAGCTTTTGAAGCACTTTCTCTAAGTGCGTGATATGCAGCTCTTTCGAAGTCGAATACACCAGAATGTCATCGATGAATACAATGACAAAATGGTCGAGGAAGGGCTCGAACACCCGATTCATTAGAGACATGAATGTTGCCGGGGCATTGGTGAGACCGAACGGCATCACTGTGAACTCGTATTGCCCGTAACGAGAGCAAAACGCAGTCTTCTCGATGTCCTTATCATCAATCCTGAGCTGGTAGTATCCCGACCGGAGGTCGAGTTTGGAGAAGCACTGAGCCCCCTGTAACTGATCAAATAATTCTTCTATCCTTGGGAGTGGATAGGTATTTTTCACGGTCAGCCGGTTCAACTCTCGATAGTCGATGCAGAGTCGGAGGGATCCGTCCTTCTTCTTCACGAAGAGTACAGGTGCTCCCCAAGGAGAAGAGCTGGGTCGGACGAATCCCGAGTCTACCAATTCTTGAAGCTGCACCCTGAATTCTGCTAGCTCCTTTGGCGCCATCCTGTAAGGAGATCTCGAGACTGGACGAGCCCCGGGAAGGAGGTGGATTTTGAATTCCTCCTCCCGGTGTGGAGGCAGGCCTGGAAGCTTCTCCGGGAAGACATCCAGAAATTCCTTCACCACCTTACTTCGGCCAACTCTATGGTCTACCCCATCATTTCAAAGTAGACTACGAACACCTCATCACCTCTCATGGTGGCCTTCGTCGCCTGTATGGAATTAAGCACGAGACGAGAAATAAATGATATACCTTGATAGGTGATTGTTCCTCCCATTGGTACTTGGAGGGTCACCTTCCTGCTTCAATTTATATAAAAAAAAATGTGTTTCAGAACTGTCTAATCAAGTTAATAGGTAGGTATTTGGTCGAAGAATTGGTTCGGTTGGGTTTCCTTAGCGAAACTTTGAGTGACGTTTTATCATGAATCTTTTGCGGTCCACCACGCTTCCGTTGCATAGTTTGTCCTCGAACTAGGTATCGTATTACGGTGGACCACCTGTGATGATTTTATAAATCTGGATCGTTTTTCCCTCTGATACCCTTGTAAGGACCCCCCCTTTTTCCAACGCAGGAGATCCTTATGCCCAGGGCGAGCCTCCCCCCAAAAGGTTCGCGTGTCCGAAGAGGTCTCGCCCTCTTACCTGACCCACGACCCAAGTGGCGGAACATTCGCCCTGTAAGGCTATTGCATAATTACAGAAAAACATTCACAGAGTATAAAATTTGCAGAAGCAAAACATCACAGAACATCATAGCATGATATAGAATAAAACATAGATGCAAACCCACGAAAGGGTATATAAGGTCTCGCAGTTACAACCAACATAGTCAAAAGACGTCAAAATGTCTACTCAAAAGTGATCTCTCATCCTCTCCTCTCCCAAAGTAGTACCCTCACGTCCGCATAAATCGTCCGAGCTGGCTCAGGGAACTCCTCGTCATCACGGGCACGCCTACGCTTGTCCATCCGCTCCCGCTTCGTTGGTAGGTGCATTGGTTCCTAAAATGATAACGTACAAGAGTACGTTAGCCACGACGGACCAAGTAAATCTCACGCTCCTCCCCAACCCCCCAATGGGCACCAAGGAGAACACCTGTATGGAAGGTTAGCACAATAGCCGAAGCAAATATATATCTATCGGGGTTATATAAATGAAGCAGTAATCCGAAACAATTCAAAAGGAGTGAAACAACTAAAGTGGTAAATTCACCCGCCATCGTATAACCTTCCTAACGGTGGTTATACGATGTCGGACCAAGGTGAGAGCATAAATAATGTAAACATATGATATGGTGTGCATGTATGGTTGTCCTCCCTATCACTCGAATGATGTGTCTCAAGAACTTTCCCCTATGTCGACATAGTGACCTGTTAAGAGAAGGAGCTCACTTCCCAGGCCTCACCGCCGTGGCCAGACGGTGACAGTGGGTCGGTCGTTCCCACTTCTAGGTTATGGATACACCCCAACTTCCTAGGCCTTCGTACCTCTATGAAGAATAGGTACTCTCGGTGGGAACACATCCTCACCTTGTGCGGAGACCCTCTCGGCACATAACCAAATATGTGTGAGACGGACCTGTGTGGAAGGGGTAGCTAGCCCCCGGTCCTCTTCACCACCAAAACAAAAGAGTTCGTCGTCACAACTTCTCCCATAATGTATATTATGGGGAAGCCGACGAACCCGCCACATCGTAACCATGCACCCTCCCATGCCCTCATGCACAAGGTGATAAATGAAGTAGTTATATATATCAATATTCAAACTTGAGAAATTAATTTATGATTGCATTTTTAGGCTAAATTTAATTTACTTGGAGGCTGTAAATCAGAAAGTACAAAACATGAAAGTTGTAGTACAAATATTTATCTACCATATCATGTCTCACAATCGTTTCCTAAAACAGAGTCTAAGGTCTCCAAAACAGAGTGTGAAGTTTATATGAAATAACAGTTTTCTGGGCAAATAGGTTTCTGAAACTTAGATTGCACTTTTATGGCTAAATTTAATTCACTTGGAGGCTGTAAATTAGAAAGTACAAAACATGAAAGTTGTAGTAAAAATATTTATCTACCATATCATGTCTCACAATTTTTTTCTAAAACAGAGTCTAAGGCCTCCAAAACAGAGGGTGAAGTTTATATAGAATAACAGTTTTCTGGGAAAACAGGTTTTTGAAACTTAGATTGCACTTTTATGGCTAAATTTAATTCACTTGGAAGCTGTAAATCAGAAAGTACAAAACATGAAAGTTGTAGTAAAAATATTTATCTACCATATCATGTCTCACAAGGTTTTCCTAAAACAGAGTCTAAGGTCTATAAAACAGAGGGTGAAGTTTGTATAAAATGTCAGTTTTCTGGACAAACAAGTTTCTGAAACTTAGATTGCACTTTTAGGGGCTAAATTTAATTTACTTGGATTCTGTAAATCAGAAAGTACAAAACATGAAAGTTGTAGTACAAACATTTATCTACCATAACATGTCTCACAAGCTTTTCCTAAAACAGAGCCAAAGACCTCCAAAACAGAGGGTGAAGTTAACTAAAATTAACCGTTTTCTGGCAAGACAGGTTTTAAAACTTAAATTGCACTTTTAGGGCTAAATTTAATTTACTTGGAGTCTGTAAATCAGAAAGTACAAAACATGAAAGTTGTAGTAAGAATATTTATCTATCATATCATGTCTCAGAAGCTCTTCCTAAAACAGAGCCTAAGACCTCCAAAACAGAGGGTGAATTTAACTAAAATTAACCATTTTCTGGCAAGACAGGTTTTAAAACTTAAATTGCGCTTTTAGGGATAAATTTAATTTACTTGGAGACTCCATATCAGAAACATTAAAACATGAAAGTTGTTTATAATACATCCATAAATAATAGAGTGTCTCACGTGCAGAGACTAAGTCGGCCTCTAAGGGGTCGAAAAAGAGGGCCAAAGTTTGCGGAAACTGTAAAGTTTAATTTGATCTCAGGTTGTGTTTTCAAGGGAGGAATTCACACATGAATCACAACGCAGGCCGGGGGCTGCATGCGAGCCGGACAATAAATCCGTGCAGCGGGATTCGCACCGAATTATATTTCCATATAAACATGTATATTTATATATTATATATATATGTATTTATATATATATATACATATATAAGTACTATATGTATAAACACATATAAATTTATACATATAACAAATTCCATATATATATATAAGAGTATATATGTGTATATATTAAGACTAGTTGCGGATATATATATATACGTAGGTACACATGCAGCCCAACCTTACGGGCTCTCCCCACCACCGCCGGATTATATTTTCGTACGAATATGTATGTATACATATTACATATATTTACATATGTAATATATATAAGTATCTGTATAAAACATATATTCATTTAAACACATAAATATTTATAAATATTTATAACTATTTTTAGATATATATATACGTGAATATATATAAAACTATGTACGCATATATATATATATATATATATATATATATATATATAAATATATATTAAGCATATTCACGAATATATACTCATGCAGGCCTTCTCTTACGGGCTCTCCCCACCACGACCGGTGGGGGTTTTAGCTCCGGCCACTACCCCCAGCGAGAGTACCCCGGGGAGGGCCTCCTATGGGGTGACAGCAGGCGGCCGGCCGCCGCCGGCGGTGGCCGGAAAAAATAAAATAAAAAAATTTGTATATATATATATATATATATATATATATATATATATATATATACTCTTTGGAATGAGGAGGCCGCCGGAGCGGTTCCTAACGGACCTCTTCGCCTCAAGGGCCTTGAGGAAGGGTCGTGGAGGCCCTCCCTCCCCTTCACACGTCCCATGCGAGGCCGAAACCCGCATCGGCGACGGAGGTTGTTGGGGGTGGTCCGAAGCTTCCAAGGCCGAGATCGTCGGCTCCGGTGGTCGGAGACGGCGGAGGTCGACGAGAAGAGATCTAAGGGCAAGGAGGAGTTATGAGAACTTACATTCGTGCCGTTTAGGCGAGGGGATCGTCACGCGGCCATTGCTAGTGGTGGAGTTCGTCGGAGTTCGTGGAGGAGGCTTGCCGGAAAGTCACCGGGGCTCTTCTATGGCTGGATGGTGGCTGTGGAGGTGGGAAAAACGAAATCCTAAGTGGAGGGGGGGTTTAAATAGGAGTGGGGGCTGATTTTAGGGTTTGAGGAGGAGTTAACTCCTCCTCCCTTGGTGAATCCGCCCCCCATCAGTTCCCAGCCGACCCACCACCTCCCAAGGCATTGGGAGGGGAAGAAATTAACTCCCAAAGCCAGCTATGGGCTTGGGGAATGATGGCACCATTAATGAGAGTTTAATACCTATTATTTTATGCTAAAAAAATGTTATTTAATTCACTATAAAATATTTTCATCTGAAATATTTATCATAGCCTCTTGGGAACCTAATTAAATTTCGAAAATTATTTTGTAATTTTTGGGTATTGTTTTCTAATTATTTATTTGGTGTTTTAATTATAGTTAAATCAAAATAAATAAATTTTATATTAAATATTAGATTTTAATTAATATAACTCTTTTAGATATTTATAGGACCCTATGATAAAATTTTGAGAGAGAAATAATGTCATTATCTATTTTTTTCAAATCTCCCCATTATTTAGATAATGAATTACTCAATAAAACATATTTTTATAATTTATTTAAATGTATTTAATTACATTCTTAAGTGTCTATCCTATTTAGAATATCATCGGAATGTTGCGCTAAAATTTCGGAGTTGATTGGGGTTCGTTCGTCATGATTCTTATCTAGCATTACTTAATAATTTGCCAATTATTTATACAATTAAATAAATTATTTAAATATACTCTGATACTTTATAGGTGTCTGCCCTAATCATGGCACATAATGCATCCCCTTGGATGTGTCGGTGAGTCACCGCATCTCTAGTCGGCAATTTGATCGAGTCGGATAATTTGGTGTGCTGATAGGTAAAATTTAGGATATAAATAATTTTCTCCAAATTCTACGAACTATAGGCAAGAGCACCTATCGTTCATAGCATAGGATATTTAAAACAAATAAATATCAAGTGGCGTATTCCACGGGTCTGTTGATTACTTCTACTCACGCAAATTAATATTATTTTATCGAAAGTAAAATAGAGTTTTGTAAATAATTGAAAGAAGAGAAACATTTGATCGGGAATCCTTCTTAAGTAAAATATTTCGTAAATCTAGAATTCGAAAGAAATCAATTTAGACAAACTTGACCGTGGAGGTTCCCAAAATATGATAGAACCTCTCTCGAGAGAACTACCACCTAACCTTAGGTTGATCGATTAAGACCCCTCGGCCAGTCGAAACCCCTAAGCTTGCTTTATGCTGTGAGCCCCACTATTGGATTTGACTCCAATCCGGAAGATTTGCGACACCCTCTCTCGAGGAGTGCGAACAATTCTTTCTACCGATGAGCGATCTACCGTATTTAAGGATCTCTCGATACACTAAAATATGGATCAAACTTAATTATCATACCCTAGAAATATGAAACCAAAAATTGCAAATCAACGGTAAATCTTAGTTTTCAAAATCCAAACAATGAATAAAAGATTATGAAATATAAAAGCTTAGGAATTCATCCGATCAAATGCTACAAAATTAGCTACTCATGATTAAAGAAAAAGAACATTTTATAACTAAGAAAGAAGAATTACAATTGCTGGGAAAGTAAATCTAAAATAGGAAATAAAAGGACAAGACATAAAATAAAGTTACACTAAAAATGCAGGAAAACTATACTAGAAATGATCCAATCGAAGCATGGACTGGATGCGATTCACTTTGGCAGCAGCTGGCTTTTATAGGCAGAAAATTGGTGAGTCACGCCCTTGGTCACGCCCGTGACCAAGGGCGTGTAAGCTGCGTAACTGCGTATTGAAAGCCCGGGAACGTTGAGGAAGAGAAACCGCCAAAAATCAATTGCATGGCGGGTCACGGCCTCGGTCACGCCCGTGACCAAGGGCGTGTCTTGAACGGGTCTGGAAACGACGGGAAACGCTGCGATCTGGAGTTAATCTGGCGGTTGTAGAAGAGTCACGGCCTCGGTCACACCCGTGACCGAGGGCGTGTAAGATAGAAACGGCGGGAATTGATTGCTGGCTGAAAGGAATGCATTTCGGGAAAGTCACGCCCGTGACATTGAGGTCACACCCTCTGTCACGCCCGTGTCAGAGGGCGTGTAATTTTAATCTGACGTGGCGGCTAACATCTTCAACTGGAATACACGGGGCTGGTTCACGGCCGTGACATAAAGTCACGCCCTTGGTCACGCCCGTGACCAAGGGCGTGTACTTTGCGATTTCGGCTGAAATTCTCCAAATATTCTCCTGATTACTCTTATGAGCTTGAAATTGCATTTAACAGCCCCAGATTACCTGAAAACACAAAACAAAGTGAATTAGACATATATTAAACTAAAATTATATAAAAACTAATTAATTACTACTAAAATATTATATAAAAATAATAATAAATAATGTACTATCAAATACCCCCATACTTAAGCTTTTGCTATTCTAGAGCAAAACTAATTTATAAGCATGAGAAGAATTTATAGGACATTCCAAAAAGATTTACTTCCAATTATGTATTCCAAATTTTATAAGACTCATATCAAATTAAGTTAAGAAATTAAAATTTAGATTTATTAGAAATAATTTATAATTCATAAATTGAAATGAGTAGAATAAATATTAGTTTCAAAATTCTCTAACTAAATCTTCATAAACAAAATTGCATTGAATTAAGTAAAATAATCCAAGATTAAAATTATATAAACTTTACAATCATGAGAAACTTTTAGAAAACTACAAAAAATTAACTATGCTCTCTCAAAAATATCTTGGATAAGCAAATAAACTTGGCTAATTGGGGTAAAATTGGCATTGAAGAAGTTACTTTGAATATAGGAAATGATGAATTTTATCCTCTCATTTCCATCTTTTTTTAAATTCCTTCTTCTTTAATATCCCAAATGTATATGTTTAGGAGTGATGAATTTTATCCTCTCATCTCCAAACCATATAATCTTTTAAAAATTTGGGTGCATATGTTTAGGAATGATGAATTTTATCCTCTCATTCCATGACATATGATCTTTTCAAACCTTTTTTTTATGCCAAATAAAGGGTCAAATAAAAAGGTAGGGGAAGGGATAGGGTTTAAAGGCTACAAAAATTCCAAAGATACATTTTAAGAGCATAGAAAACAAATTGAGCAATCTATAAGAAACTATGAGTTCAAGTTAATATAAGTAAAATCTAAAGATATTTAACACAATTACTACAAAATTGAATTATGATATTTTAAAGAGAGAAAGTAAAACTAAGAAATATTCTAAACAAATCAAGATAATGAAAAACTCATTAAATCAAATTCATCTAAAAATTAAATCTCACATATTTTGAAGAGAAATATAAGATTAAAACTACATAAAAAGAAAACTCTTTAAAAAGCCTATAAAGAAAACTCATAATTAAAATCAATTTTGCATAAATGAAGTTTGGAGAAATTTAATATTACAAAATTTATTTTATTGGAAATTAAAATAGTTTTTTAAATGAAAACATTTTTTTGAATTTTGTAAATTTTTATAACAAAATTGAAAATAAAGAAAAAAAATCAATTTTTTTATGAGTTTTGAAAAAGATTTTCTAATTTTTTTTTGGATTTTTAATAAAAACTGAATATAGGAGAATACACCCCCATACTTAAAAATAAACATTGTCCCCAATGTTTATAAGCCAAGTAGGAGGGAAAAGAAAATAAAATGCGGAAAAAGTAAAGTGCAAGAAAAATAAAGATAAGCAAGGGGTGCCTCCCAAGAGCGCTTTCTTTTTCCCGTCTTTAAGCTAGACGGTTATTGTTAGGAAAAAGGAAAATAAAAAGAAAGGTACACAGGCAACTCCCTTAATTCATGCTCAGGTGAGCATGCTGAAATCCGCTGCCCGACTACTCCTCCACTATAGTCGTGATTCTTTGGTTGTCCGTTAGCTTGAAATTGTGAATCCAAATTACCTATACATACCTTAGGTAATTTGGATTGCTGGAGATGAGCGGCAAATGGATCGGTGAAAACGTTTGGTTGCAACGGCTCATCATCTACACGAAAATCGTTAGAAGAAAAAGAATCAAAATTAAGCGAGTCAGAAAATATTTCACAAGGAGGAGTTTCTTGTGAAAACACATGATTAAGCTCCGGTTGTTCATTTTCAAAAATAAAATGCGTATCCAAAAATTTATTGGAAATTCCAAGTGAACTAAATTCATGGGACACAATATTTTCATGAATTTCACTTTCAAAGTGAATAATTGGCGAGAGAGAAAATTCATGAAAAAAAGGAGGAGATTCGGGCGGAGGAGGTGAAGAAACATGTTCTTCATCAATTTCGTCCGGTGTCTCCATGACTCTTTTAAATTCGTGGTAAAGAAGTTCTGCTTGGGCTTGGGTATAAATATTTAAATTTTGATAACTAGAATCTGGAGAATACCCAAGAGTAGAAGAAAAAGAATTTTGTGGGGTAAAAGAGGAGGAATGAAAATCTTGATTGACTGAATTTCCTTCATCGCACCGAAAACTATCCGGGTGATCTTGCCACCATGAATAATTAATATCGGAGCAAGAAGAAATATTATTAGAATCGGAAAAATCATTCACATGATAACTAGATGAATTATTTTCATCAAAGTTTGAATAATTATTTTCATAAATAAACTCAAAATTATTTCCATAAGAAAAATTTTGAGAGTAAAAATTAATATAACAATCCTCACTTCGATGCGGTGCTCCACAAAAATTACAATTAACTTGGCGCTTTCGTGCGGCTTCCAAAAGATTGACTTTATTTTGAAGCTCGACAACTTTGGCGGCCAATTGAGATAACATTTTTTTGAATTTTGTAAATTTTTATAACAAAATTGAAAATAAAGAAAAAAAAATCAATTTTTTTATGAGTTTTGAAAAAAATTAGGAATTCATCCGATCAAATGCTACAAAATCCAAACAATGAATAAAAGATTATGAAATATAAAAGCTTAGGAATTCATCCGATCAAATGCTACAAAATTAGCTACTCATGATTAAAGAAAAAGAACATTTTATAACTAAGAAAGAAGAATTACAATTGCTGGGAAAGTAAATCTAAAATAGGAAATAAAAGGACAAGACATAAAATAAAGTTACACTAAAAATGCAGGAAAACTATACTAGAAATGATCCAATCGAAGCATGGACTGGATGCGATTCACTTTGGCAGCAGCTGGCTTTTATAGGCAGAAAATTGGTGAGTCACGCCCTTGGTCACGCCCGTGACCAAGGGCGTGTAAGCTGCGTAACTGCGTATTGAAAGCCCGGGAACGTTGAGGAAGAGAAACCACCAAAAATCAATTGCATGGAGGGTCACGGCCTCGGTCACGCCCGTGACCAAGGGCGTGTCTTGAACGGGTCTGGAAACAGCGGGAAACGCTGCGATCTGGAGTTAATCTGGCGGTTGTAGAAGAGTCACGGCCTCGGTCACGCCTGTGACCGAGGGCGTGTAAGCTAGAAACGGCGGGAATTGATTGCTGGCTGAAATGAATGCATTTCGGGAAAGTCACGCCCGTGACATTGAGGTCACGCCCTCTGTCACGCCCGTGTCAGAGGGCGTGTAATTTTAATCTGACGTGGCGGCTAACATCTTCAACTGGAATACACGGGGCTGGTTCACGGCCGTGACATAAAGTCACGCCCTTGGTCACGCCCGTGACCAAGGGCGTGTACTTTGCGATTTCGGCTGAAATTCTCCAAATATTCTCCTGATTACTCTTATGAGCTTGAAATTGCATTTAACAGCCCCAGATTACCTGAAAACACAAAACAAAGTGAATTAGACATATATTAAACTAAAATTATATAAAAACTAATTAATTACTACTAAAATATTATATAAAAATAATAATAAATAATGTACTATCAAATACCCCCATACTTAAGCTTTTGCTATTCCAGAGCAAAACTAATTTATAAGCATGAGAAGAATTTATAGGACATTCCAAAAAGATTTACTTCCAATTATGTATTCCAAATTTTATAAGACTCATATCAAATTAAGTTAAGAAATTAAAATTTAGATTTATTAGAAATAATTTATAATTCATAAATTGAAATGAGTAGAATAAATATTAGTTTCAAAATTCTCTAACTAAATCTTCATAAACAAAATTGCATTGAATTAAGTAAAATAATCCAAGATTAAAATTATATAAACTTTACAATCATGAGAAACTTTTAGAAAACAACAAAAAATTAACTATGCTCTCTCAAAAATATCTTGGATAAGCAAATAAACTTGGCTAATTGGGGTAAAATTGGCATTGAAGAAGTTACTTTGAATATAGGAAATGATGAATTTTATCCTCCCATTTCCATCTTTTTTTAAATTCCTTCTTCTTTAATATCCCAAATGTATATGTTTAGGAGTGATGAATTTTATCCTCTCATCTCCATACCATATAATCTTGTAAAAATTTGGGTGCATATGTTTAGGAATGATGAATTTTATCCTCTCATTCCATGACATATGATCTTTTCAAACCTTTTTTTTTATGCCAAATAAAGGGTCAAATAAAAAGGTAGGGGAAGGGATGGGGTTTAAAGGCTACAAAAATTCCAAAGATACATTTTAAGAGCATAGAAAACAAATTGAGCAATCTATAAGAAACTATGAGTTCAAGTTAATATAAGTAAAATCTAAAGATATTTAACACAATTACTACAAAATTGAATTATGATATTTTAAAGAGAGAAAGTAAAACTAAGAAATATTCTAAACAAATCAAGATAATGAAAAACTCATTAAATCAAATTCATCTAAAAATTAAATCTAACATATTTTGAAGAGAAATATAAGATTAAAACTACATAAAAAGAAAACTCTTTCAAAAGCCTATAAAGAAAACTCATAATTAAAATCAATTTTGCATAAATGAAGTTTGGAGAAATTTAATATTACAAAATTTATTTTATTGGAAATTAAAATAGTTTTTTAAATGAAAACATTTACTTGAATTTTGTAAATTTCTATAACAAAATTGAAAATAAAGAAAAAAAAATCAATTTTTTTATGAGTTTTGAAAAAGATTTTCTAATTTTTTTTTGGATTTTTAATAAAAACTGAATATAGGAGAATACACCCCCATAATTAAAAATAAACATTGTCCCCAATGTTTATAAGCCAAGTAGGAGGGAAAAGAAAATAAAATGCGGAAAAAGTAAAGTGCAAGAAAAATAAAGATAAGGAAGGGGTGCCTCCCAAGAGCGCTTTCTTTTTCCCGTCTTTAAGCTAGACGGTTATTGTTAGGAAAAAGGAAAATAAAAAGAAATGTACACAGGCAACTCCCTTAATTCATGCTCAGGTGAGCATGCCGAAATCCGCTGCCCGACTACTCCTCCGCTATAGTCGTGATTCTTTGGTTGTCCGTTAGCTTGAAATTGTGAATCCAAATTACCTATACATACCTTAGGTAATTTGGATTGCTGGAGATGAGCGGCAAATGGATCGGTGAAAACGTTTGGTTGCAACGGCTCATCATCTACATGAAAATCGTTAAAAGAAAAAGAATCAAAATTAAGCGAGTCAGAAAATATTTCACAAGGAGGAGTTTCTTGTGAAAACAAATGATTAAGCTCCGGTTGTTCATTTTCAAAAATAAAATGCGTATCCAAAAATTTATTGGAAATTCCAAGTGAACTAAATTCATGGGACACAATATTTTCATGATTTCACTTTCAAAGTGAATAATTGGCGAGAGAGAAAATTCATGAAAAAAAGGAGGAGATTCGGGCGGAGGAGGTGAAGAAACATGTTCTTCATCAATTTCGTCCGGTGTCTCCATGACTCTTTTAAATTCGTGGTAAAGAAGTTCTGCTTGGGCTTGGGTATAAATATTTAAATTTTGATAACTAGAATCTGGAGAATACCCAAGAGTAGAAGAAAAAGAATTTTGTGGGGTAAAAGAGGAGGAATGAAAATCTTGATTGACTGAATTTCCTTCATCGCACCGAAAACTATCCGGGTAATCTTGCCACCATGAATAATTAATATCGGAGCAAGAAGAAATATTATTAGAATCGGAAAAATCATTCACATGATAACTAGATGAATTATTTTCATCAAAGTTTGAATAATTATTTTCATAAATAAACTCAAAATTATTTCCATAAGAAAAATTTTGAGAGTAAAAATTAATATAACAATCCTCACTTCGATGCGGTGCTCCACAAAAATTACAATTAACTTGGCGCTTTCGTGCGGCTTCCAAAAGATTGACTTTATTTTGAAGCTCGACAACTTTGGCGGCCAATTGAGATAACATTTTTGAAGAAAAAAAAAATTGAACAACCGTCACTTAATAGAATGAAATTTGAGAATAAATCAAAAAGAGAAATGGGGGCGGAGAAAGAGATTGATAAAAATAATAAAATTCACGCTTTCAAAATATCAACAAAAATATTTCCCCGGCAACGGCGCCAAAAACTTGATAGGTAAAATTTAGGATATAAATAATTTTCTCCAAATTCTACGAACTATAGGCAAGAGCACCTATCGTTCATAGCATAGGATATTTTAAACAAATAAATATCAAGTGTCGTATTCCACGGGTCTGTTGATTACTTCTACTCACGCAAATTAATATTATTTTATCGAAAGTAAAATAGAGTTTTGTAAATAATTGAAAGAAGAGAAACATTTGATCGGGAATCCTTCTTAAGTAAAATATTTCGTAAATCTAGAATTCGGAAGAAATCAATTTAGACAAACTTGACCGTGGAGGTTCCCAAAATATGATAGAACCTCTCTCGAGAGAACTACCACCTAACCTTAGGTTGATCGATTAAGACCCCTCGGCCAGTCGAAACCCCTAAGCTTGCTTTATGCTGTGAGCCCCACTATTGGATTTGACTCCAATCCGGAAGATTTGCGACACCCTCTCTCGAGGAGTGCGAACAATTCTTTCTACCGATGAGCGATCTACCGTATTTAAGGATCTCTCGATACACTAAAATATGGATCAAACTTGATTATCATACCCTAGAAATATGAAACCAAAAATTGCTTCGATTGGATCATTTCTAGTATAGTTTTCCTGCATTTTTAGTGTAACTTTATTTTATGTCTTGTCCTTTTATTTCCTATTTTAGATTTACTTTCCCAGCAATTGTAATTCTTCTTTCTTAGTTATAAAATGTTCTTTTTCTTTAATCATGAGTAGCTAATTTTGTAGCATTTGATCGGATGAATTCCTAAGCTTTTATATTTCATAATCTTTTATTCATTGTTTGGATTTTGAAAACTAAGATTTACCATTGATTTGCAATTTTTGGTTTCATATTTCTAGGGTATGATAATCAAGTTTGATCCATATTTTATTGTATCGAGAGATCCTTAAATACGGTAGATCGCTCATCGGTAGAAAGAATTGTTCGCACTCCTCGAGAGAGGGTGTCGCAAATCTTCCGGATTGGAGTCAAATCCAATAGTGGGGCTCACAGCATAAAGCAAGCTTAGGGGTTTCGACTGGCCGAGGGGTCTTAATCGATCAACCTAAGGTTAGGTGGTAGTTCTCTCGAGAGAGGTTCTATCATATTTTGGGAACCTCCACGGTCAAGTTTGTCTAAATTGATTTCTTCCGAATTCTAGATTTACGAAATATTTTACTTAAGAAGGATTCCCGATCAAATGTTTCTCTTCTTTCAATTATTTACAAAACTCTATTTTACTTTCGATAAAATAATATTAATTTGTGTGAGTAGAAGTAATCAACAGACCCGTGGAATACGACACTTGATATTTATTTGTTTTAAATATCCTATGCTATGAACGATAGGTGCTCTTGCCTATAGTTCGTAGAATTTGGAGAAAATTATTTATATCCTAAATTTTACCTATCAAGTTTTTGGCGCCGTTGCCGGGGATCGAACCCGGGTCACCCGCGTGACAGGCGGGAATACTCACCACTATAGTTGTAGTATAGTGGTGAGTATTCCCGCCTGTCATGCGGGTGACCCGGGTTCGATCCCCGGCAACGGCGCCAAAAACTTGATAGGTAAAATTTAGGATATAAATAATTTTCTCCAAATTCTACGAACTATAGGCAAGAGCACCTATCGTTCATAGCATAGGATATTTAAAACAAATAAATATCAAGTGGCGTATTCCACGGGTCTGTTGATTACTTCTACTCACGCAAATTAATATTATTTTATCGAAAGTAAAATAGAGTTTTGTAAATAATTGAAAGAAGAGAAACATTTGATCGGGAATCCTTCTTAAGTAAAATATTTCGTAAATCTAGAATTCGAAAGAAATCAATTTAGACAAACTTGACCGTGGAGGTTCCCAAAATATGATAGAACCTCTCTCGAGAGAACTACCACCTAACCTTAGGTTGATCGATTAAGACCCCTCGGCCAGTCGAAACCCCTAAGCTTGCTTTATGCTGTGAGCCCCACTATTGGATTTGACTCCAATCCGGAAGATTTGCGACACCCTCTCTCGAGGAGTGCGAACAATTCTTTCTACCGATGAGCGATCTACCGTATTTAAGGATCTCTCGATACACTAAAATATGGATCAAACTTAATTATCATACCCTAGAAATATGAAACCAAAAATTGCAAATCAACGGTAAATCTTAGTTTTCAAAATCCAAACAATGAATAAAAGATTATGAAATATAAAAGCTTAGGAATTCATCCGATCAAATGCTACAAAATTAGCTACTCATGATTAAAGAAAAAGAACATTTTATAACTAAGAAAGAAGAATTACAATTGCTGGGAAAGTAAATCTAAAATAGGAAATAAAAGGACAAGACATAAAATAAAGTTACACTAAAAATGCAGGAAAACTATACTAGAAATGATCCAATCGAAGCATGGACTGGATGCGATTCACTTTGGCAGCAGCTGGCTTTTATAGGCAGAAAATTGGTGAGTCACGCCCTTGGTCACGCCCGTGACCAAGGGCGTGTAAGCTGCGTAACTGCGTATTGAAAGCCCGGGAACGTTGAGGAAGAGAAACCGCCAAAAATCAATTGCATGGCGGGTCACGGCCTCGGTCACGCCCGTGACCAAGGGCGTGTCTTGAACGGGTCTGGAAACGACGGGAAACGCTGCGATCTGGAGTTAATCTGGCGGTTGTAGAAGAGTCACGGCCTCGGTCACACCCGTGACCGAGGGCGTGTAAGATAGAAACGGCGGGAATTGATTGCTGGCTGAAAGGAATGCATTTCGGGAAAGTCACGCCCGTGACATTGAGGTCACACCCTCTGTCACGCCCGTGTCAGAGGGCGTGTAATTTTAATCTGACGTGGCGGCTAACATCTTCAACTGGAATACACGGGGCTGGTTCACGGCCGTGACATAAAGTCACGCCCTTGGTCACGCCCGTGACCAAGGGCGTGTACTTTGCGATTTCGGCTGAAATTCTCCAAATATTCTCCTGATTACTCTTATGAGCTTGAAATTGCATTTAACAGCCCCAGATTACCTGAAAACACAAAACAAAGTGAATTAGACATATATTAAACTAAAATTATATAAAAACTAATTAATTACTACTAAAATATTATATAAAAATAATAATAAATAATGTACTATCAAATACCCCCATACTTAAGCTTTTGCTATTCTAGAGCAAAACTAATTTATAAGCATGAGAAGAATTTATAAGACATTCCAAAAAGATTTACTTCCAATTATGTATTCCAAATTTTATAAGACTCATATCAAATTAAGTTAAGAAATTAAAATTTAGATTTATTAGAAATAATTTATAATTCATAAATTGAAATGAGTAGAATAAATATTAGTTTCAAAATTCTCTAACTAAATCTTCATAAACAAAATTGCATTGAATTAAGTAAAATAATCCAAGATTAAAATTATATAAACTTTACAATCATGAGAAACTTTTAGAAAACTACAAAAAATTAACTATGCTCTCTCAAAAATATCTTGGATAAGCAAATAAACTTGGCTAATTGGGGTAAAATTGGCATTGAAGAAGTTACTTTGAATATAGGAAATGATGAATTTTATCCTCTCATTTCCATCTTTTTTTAAATTCCTTCTTCTTTAATATCCCAAATGTATATGTTTAGGAGTGATGAATTTTATCCTCTCATCTCCAAACCATATAATCTTTTAAAAATTTGGGTGCATATGTTTAGGAATGATGAATTTTATCCTCTCATTCCATGACATATGATCTTTTCAAACCTTTTTTTTATGCCAAATAAAGGGTCAAATAAAAAGGTAGGGGAAGGGATAGGGTTTAAAGGCTACAAAAATTCCAAAGATACATTTTAAGAGCATAGAAAACAAATTGAGCAATCTATAAGAAACTATGAGTTCAAGTTAATATAAGTAAAATCTAAAGATATTTAACACAATTACTACAAAATTGAATTATGATATTTTAAAGAGAGAAAGTAAAACTAAGAAATATTCTAAACAAATCAAGATAATGAAAAACTCATTAAATCAAATTCATCTAAAAATTAAATCTCACATATTTTGAAGAGAAATATAAGATTAAAACTACATAAAAAGAAAACTCTTTAAAAAGCCTATAAAGAAAACTCATAATTAAAATCAATTTTGCATAAATGAAGTTTGGAGAAATTTAATATTACAAAATTTATTTTATTGGAAATTAAAATAGTTTTTTAAATGAAAACATTTTTTTGAATTTTGTAAATTTTTATAACAAAATTGAAAATAAAGAAAAAAAAATCTATTTTTTTATGAGTTTTGAAAAAGATTTTCTAATTTTTTTTGGATTTTTAATAAAAACTGAATATAGGAGAATACACCCCCATACTTAAAAATAAACATTGTCCCCAATGTTTATAAGCCAAGTAGGAGGGAAAAGAAAATAAAATGCGGAAAAAGTAAAGTGCAAGAAAAATAAAGATAAGGAAGGGGTGCCTCCCAAGAGCGCTTTCTTTTTCCCGTCTTTAAGCTAGACGGTTATTGTTAGGAAAAAGGAAAATAAAAAGAAATGTACACAGGCAACTCCCTTAATTCATGCTCAGGTGAGCATGCCGAAATCCGCTGCCCGACTACTCCTCCGCTATAGTCGTGATTCTTTGGTTGTCCGTTAGCTTGAAATTGTGAATCCAAATTACCTATACATACCTTAGGTAATTTGGATTGCTGGAGATGAGCGGCAAATGGATCGGTGAAAACGTTTGGTTGCAACGGCTCATCATCTACATGAAAATCGTTAGAAGAAAAAGAATCAAAATTAAGCAAGTCAGAAAATATTTCACAAGGAGGAGTTTCTTGTGAAAACACATGATTAAGCTCCGGTTGTTCATTTTCAAAAATAAAAAGCGTATCCAAAAATTTATTGGAAATTCCAAGTGAACTAAATTCATGGGACACAATATTTTCATGAATTTCACTTTCAAAGTGAATAATTGGCGAGAGAGAAAATTCATGAAAAAAAGGAGGAGATTCGGGCGGAGGAGGTGAAGAAACATGTTCTTCATCAATTTCGTCCGGTGTCTCCATGACTCTTTTAAATTCGTGGTAAAGAAGTTCTGCTTGGGCTTGGGTATAAATATTTAAATTTTGATAACTAGAATCTGGAGAATACCCAAGAGTAGAAGAAAAAGAATTTTGTGGGGTAAAAGAGGAGGAATGAAAATCTTGATTGACTGAATTTCCTTCATCGCACCGAAAACTATCTGGGTGATCTTGCCACCATGAATAATTAATATCGGAGCAAGAAGAAATATTATTAGAATCGGAAAAATCATTCACATGATAACTAGATGAATTATTTTCATCAAAGTTTGAATAATTATTTTCATAAATAAACTCAAAGTAAAAATTAATATAACAATCCTCACTTCGATGCGGTGCTCCACAAAAATTACAATTAACTTGGCGCTTTCGTGCGGCTTCCAAAAGATTGACTTTATTTTGAAGCTCGACAACTTTGGCGGCCAATTGAGATAACATTTTTGAAGAAAAAAAAATTAAACAACCGTCACTTAATAGAATGAAATTTGAGAATAAATCAAAAAGAGAAATGGGGGCGGAGAAAGAGATTGATAAAAGTAATAAAATTCACGCTTTCAAAATATCAACAAAAATATTTCCCCGGCAACGACGCCAACAACTTGATAGGTAAAATTTAGGATATAAATAATTTTCTCCAAATTCTACGAACTATAGGCAAGAGCACCTATCGTTCATAGCATAGGATATTTAAAACAAATAAATATCAAGTGTCGTATTCCACGGGTCTGTTGATTACTTCTACTCACGCAAATTAATATTATTTTATCGAAAGTAAAATAGAGTTTTGTAAATAATTGAAAGAAGAGAAACATTTGATCGGGAATCCTTCTTAAGTAAAATATTTCGTAAATCTAGAATTCGGAAGAAATCAATTTAGACAAACTTGACCGTGGAGGTTCCCAAAATATGATAGAACCTCTCTCGAGAGAACTACCACCTAACCTTAGGTTGATCGATTAAGACCCCTCGGCCAGTCGAAACCCCTAAGCTTGATTTATGCTGTGAGCCCCACTATTGGATTTGACTCCAATCCGGAAGATTTGCGACACCCTCTCTCGAGGAGTGCGAACAATTCTTTCTACCGATGAGCGATCTACCGTATTTAAGGATCTCTCGATACACTAAAATATGGATCAAACTTGATTATCATACCCTAGAAATATGAAACCAAAAATTGCTTCGATTGGATCATTTCTAGTATACTTTTCCTGCATTTTTAGTGTAACTTTATTTTATGTCTTGTCCTTTTATTTCCTATTTTAGATTTACTTTCCCAGCAATTGTAATTCTTCTTTCTTAGTTATAAAATGTTCTTTTTCTTTAATCATGAGTAGCTAATTTTGTAGCATTTGATCGGATGAATTCCTAAGCTTTTATATTTCATAATCTTTTATTCATTGTTTGGATTTTGAAAACTAAGATTTACCGTTGATTTGCAATTTTTGGTTTCATATTTCTAGGGTATGATAATCAAGTTTGATCCATATTTTAGTGTATCGAGAGATCCTTAAATACGGTAGATCGCTCATCGGTAGAAAGAATTGTTCGCACTCCTCGAGAGAGGGTGTCGCAAATCTTCCGGATTGGAGTCAAATCCAATAGTGGGGCTCACAGCATAAAGCAAGCTTAGGGGTTTCGACTGGCCGAGGGGTCTTAATCGATCAACCTAAGGTTAGGTGGTAGTTCTCTCGAGAGAGGTTCTATAATATTTTGGGAACCTCCACGGTCAAGTTTGTCTAAATTGATTTCTTCCGAATTCTAGATTTACGAAATATTTTACTTAAGAAGGATTCCCGATCAAATGTTTCTCTTCTTTCAATTATTTACAAAACTCTATTTTACTTTCGATAAAATAATATTAATTTGCGTGAGTAGAAGTAATCAACAGACCCGTGGAATACGACACTTGATATTTATTTGTTTTAAATATCCTATGATATGAACGATAGGTGCTCTTGCCTATAGTTCGTAGAATTTGGAGAAAATTATTTATATCCTAAATTTTACCTATCAAGATTTTGGCGCCGTTGCCGGGGATCGAACCCGGGTCACCCGCGTGACAGGCGGGAATACTCACCACTATAGTTGTAGTATAGTGGTGAGTATTCCCGCCTGTCACGCGGGTGACCCGGGTTCGATCCCCGGCAACGGCGTCAAAAACTTGATAGGTAAAATTTAGGATATAAATAATTTTCTCCAAATTCTACGAACTATAGGCAAGAGCACCTATCGTTCATAGCATAGGATATTTAAAACAAATAAATATCAAGTGGCGTATTCCACGGGTCTGTTGATTACTTCTACTCACGCAAATTAATATTATTTTATCGAAAGTAAAATAGAGTTTTGTAAATAATTGAAAGAAGAGAAACATTTGATCGGGAATCCTTCTTAAGTAAAATATTTTGTAAATCTAGAATTCGAAAGAAATCAATTTAGGCAAACTTGACCGTGGAGGTTCCCAAAATATGATAGAACCTCTCTCGAGAGAACTACCACCTAACCTTAGGTTGATCGATTAAGACCCCTCGGCCAGTCGAAACCCCTAAGCTTGCTTTATGCTGTGAGCCCCACTATTGGATTTGACTCCAATCCGGAAGATTTGCGACACCCTCTCTCGAGGAGTGCGAACAATTCTTTCTACCGATGAGCGATCTACCGTATTTAAGGATCTCTCGATACACTAAAATATGGATCAAACTTGATTATCATACCCTAGAAATATGAAACCAAAAATTGCAAATCAACGGTAAATCTTAGTTTTCAAAATCCAAACAATGAATAAAAGATTATGAAATATAAAAGCTTAGGAATTCATCCGATCAAATGCTACAAAATTAGCTACTCATGATTAAAGAAAAAGAACATTTTATAACTAAGAAAGAAGAATTACAATTGCTGGGAAAGTAAATCTAAAATAAGAAATAAAAGGACAAGACATAAAATAAAGTTACACTAAAAATGCAGGAAAACTATACTCGAAATGATCCAATCGAAGCATGGACTAGATGCGATTCACTTTGGCAGCAGCTGGCTTTTATAGGCAGAAAATTGGTGAGTCACGCCCTTGGTCACGCCCGTGACCAAGGGCGTGTAAGTTGCGTAACTCCGTATTGAAAGCCCGGGAACGTTGAGGAAGAGAAACCGCCAAAAATCAATTGCATGGCGGGTCACGGCCTCGGTCACGCCCGTGACCAAGGGCGTGTCTTGAACGGGTCTGGAAATGGCGGGAAACACTGCGATCTGGAGTTAATCTGGCGGTTGCAGAAGAGTCAGGGCCTCGGTCACGCCCGTGACCGAGGGCGTGTAAGCTAGAAACGGCGGGAATTGATTGCTGGCTGAAATGAATGCATTTCGGGAAAGTCACGCCCGTGACATTGAGGTCACGCCCTCTGTCACGCCCGTGTCAGAGGGCGTGTAATTTTAATCTGACGTGGCGGCTAACATCTTCAACTGGAATACACGGGGCTGGTTCACGGCCGTGACATAAAGTCACGCCCTTGGTCACGCCCGTGACCAAGGGCGTGTACTTTGCGATTTCGGCTGAAATTCTCCAAATATTCTCCTGATTACTCTTATGAGCTTGAAATTGCATTTAACAGCCCCAGATTACCTGAAAACACAAAACAAAGTGAATTAGACATATATTAAACTAAAATTATATAAAAACTAATTAATTACTACTAAAATATTATATAAAAATAACAATAAATAATGTACTATCATGTGCGTTTAGACTAATCAGGATAATTTGGGTTTCACATGATTTAGGTCGGTCATCTCGGTTAAAAAGTATCATAATGGGTCGATTCGATTTGTTTCGAGTATTGTGCACTATTTGTGTGTTAATTGAGTCTACTAAGATCTAATGAGTCAATTCACAACCTATGGGTCATTATGTCCGTCTAATGTAGAAAATGTTTATGTAACCCGGTGGGTGAATTCTGCGACTTATTGGGTCAACAATACCCAATAGAGTACCAACCTATCATTTGGGTGCCAACCAAGCCCACAAAACCCTAGCTGTTCAATAAATCACGAAGGGTTCTAGAAATTCGAAATTGGGATGTTACACATTGGACCTCTTTCGCACTCCTTGGAGACACTAGCTCCATGATTGCCCTTACCTTGTCCGGGTTAGGCTCCACCCTAGTCGGGGTGAGCAGGTGACCTAGGAACTTCCCTCAGCTGGCTCCAAAGACACACTTCTGGGGGTTGAGCTTCATCTTGAACACTCTCAAAGTCTCGAAGGTTTCCTCAAGGTCACGGAGGTGGGATGCGAGGTCCCAACTTTTTACCATGAGGTTATCCACATAAACCTCCAGGTTCCTTCCATTTTGCTCTCGAAAGACCCGTTCCATCATCCGCTGGTAAGTCGCCCCTGCATTCTTTAGCCTGAAAGGCATCATTTTATAGCAGTAGCACTCATCCCTTGTGATGAAGGAGACATCCTTGATGTCGGGAGGGTGCATGCGGATCTGATGGTAACCTGAGAAAGCATCTAAGAAACTCATTAGAGAAAAACTGACGACTGAGTCAACCAGCGCGTCGATTCGAGGCAAGGGATAACAATCCTTAGGGTATGATTTATTCCATAAGGAAAAGTCAACACACATTCTCCACCTACAATCACCCTTCTTTACCATCACGACATTGGAGACCCAGCATGGATACTGGATCTCCGATACAAAATCGGCCTTGAGGAGCTTGCCCACCTCCTCCCGGATAGGTGCCTCCATCTTGTCCGCGATGGACCTCTTCTTCTGGAGGATGGGGTGAGTGCCGAGGTCGAGGTTGAGGCGGTGGCACGCCTCATCCGCATCGATCCCAGGCATCTTTGCGGCACTCCTAGCGAAGACGTCCACATTTTCCTGGACGCAAGCCAGGATCTTCCTCTGGTCCTCGGGGCTAAGCTCCATACTGATCCTGACCTTCTCGATCGCCCCTCCCCTGGTGACGACCTCCAGCTTCACCACCTCCTCTACGGCTTCCAGCCTTGACTGCTCCACCCAGTCACTATCCTTCCTCTCGCCGCAAGCAAGCGCTTCGGCTCCCTCTTCTTCCTTCTCCTCCTCCCTGATCACCATCAGCTCCTCCACCCCTCCTTCCTGGGCCTGACCTTCTCCTCCTACTCTTCCGAGCCTTGCCGACTCCCCCATCTCCCGATCCCATTCCTCCACTTCTGCCATCCAGGAGATGGTGTTCACGGCAGTCACATAGCACTGCTTTGCCACCTTCGGGTCCCCCCTCACCCAGACCTGGACTCCTCCTGCGTTGAACTTGAGGCATTGATGAAAAGTGGAGGGGATGCAACGGAACACACTTATGAGAGGCCGTCCGAATATGGCACTGTAGCTGTTGGGGTAATCCACTATAACAAAGTGGCAGTTCCGGGACTGCCCCCCCCCCCCCCCCCCCCAAGACCACATGGAGTCCCACTCCTCCTTCCACCTCCTTTCTCTCCCCCAAGAATCCAAACAACGGGCCATCCGAGGCCAACACCCTCCTATCCTCCACCTTCATCTCGTCAAACGCCTTCTTGAAGATGATGTTGACCGAGCTCTCGTTATCCACGAGGATCCAAGAGATGGTGAAGTTCTCGATGGCTGTCTGGATGACCAGCGCATCGCAGAATGGGTCCTCGTGGCCCGACATATCCTTCTAAGAAAACATGATCTTTTCTGTTGGGGGTGGGGCTTGGGATGTCGAAGCTACACTTCGATGATACATGGTATGGAGGCTCGCCTTCTGGGTTGCCTCAATCCCCACTCCCCCATGGATCACCCCGATCCCTCCTCGGGTCCCCACGTCAACCCGGTCCTCGCACCTTTCATCCTCCTCTTCCTGAGATAGGAATTCCTCAATCCTTACCGGCTGCTGCTCCCGCTGCGCTGGAGCTCTGGCCCCTCTCACCTCTAGGAACTCTGGGCAGGTGGCCATCGCGTGACCTTCCTCCTGGTGGAAGTCACAATAGGGCAACGCCACCCCCTCCTATCGGCCTCCGCCCCTCTGTTACTCCTCCTGGGTCCGTCTCCCGCTCCTCTTCCCCTTCCTACACTTCCTCTCCTGACCGCCATCACCGACTGAGGCGGGGGAGGAGGTGGCCTTGGGCCCTTCCTCCACCCTAGATGATGTGGTCTTCCTTGTCCTCCTTGGAAGTTGCCCCCTCCATGGTGGAAACCCCTTCCTGAGCCCTGCACCCCTCCTCCCTGCTGCCTCCACCCCAACTTTGGGGCCCTTGCTTCTTCTCTTCTCCTTATCTATGCCTGCCTAACCTCCGGCTCGCTCAGCTTTGCCAGCCTTTTTGTGAACTCGGGGTTAGCTGCCTCCCCCTCTATCTCCTCGGTCGCTCTCTCCATCAACTCCTCAAAAGACAAAGGAGCCCTCCTCTTGAGATCCATCTCAAAGAACCCCTCTCTCAACCCTACTATAAAGGCAAGCTAAAGGGTGTATCCTGGCACCTCCTAGATGAGGAGGACCTCTTCTTGGAACCGATCCACGTAGTGGGCTAGCAACTCCCCGGGCCTTTGCTTGATGTTGAAGAGCGCCTCGGGGTCCTTCTTCCTCTTCTTCGAGGTGGAGAAGTGTAGTAGGAAGCCACAATGTAGATCCTCAAAAGCGTAGATTGACCCCGTGGGTAACTGGTGGAACCAGTCCCTTGCCTTTTCCTTCAGGGTGGTGGCGAAGAGTCGACACTTGAAGGCGTCCGACATAGGTCTGATAGAGACCAGGTCTTCGAACTACTATAGGTGCTGAGTGGGGTCATCCTTGCCGATATACAACGTTATGGCCGGCTCACTGAACCCCTCAGGGAGTTGTGCCGAGAGAACCAACTCACAGAATGTGCCCCCCCCCCCCCCTTCACACACCTGACCTTCTCCGCTCGCCCCGCTAGCTCCCCGGGCGACCCGGCTCCAACCGGTCTCGCACTCACCGAGGGGCCACTCATCGCGACCCTACTGTCCGAGATCCCTCCTCCTGGGACGCCGCTCGCCAGGACTCCGCTCGCACTTGCCGGGCTGGGGAAAAGCTCTCGCTATGCGAGATCTCGCTCTGCGGCCTGGACGCCACCTCGTTTCCTGCCCTCTTCACTTGGGAGTTCTCGCCCACTCCAGCTGGAGGGGCCGCCTGGGGCACAGGGGTTGCGAGCCCCCCAAGTGTCATGGAGAGAGCACACTGGAAATCCCCGAGCAGGTCTCTCTTAAGGTCGGACAACATCTCTACCGTCGCTGGCGCGCCGGGTGGTGGAGAACCGCCGAAGCCCGCCTCTCACTCGTCGTCTCCCGCCATGTCTCTTCCTTGGAACTTTCTTGTACTACCTGCACTCCATGCTCACCGCACCAAAAATGTTGAAACCAGAACTTGGTCTCTTGTGGAGCTCAGGCCCCTAAAGATTGGAGGGCAACTAGCACTTACTGATTCCTTGGAAGGAACAGACTGAAGCCTCAAAACTTAACACAGACCCTTGTTCGCAGCGAGGAGGTCCCACCACACACCTGGAAGATCTTTGAGCACTTCCCCTCTCAAACCAAAGCTCAGACTTGGCACCTTGGAGAGCCTGAGAGCTAAGCCAACGTAACCTAGGGAAAAGGAAACTCAGAGTACTGAGATTGGAATCCTCTCCAAAGGTGCCCTTCAAGGTCTATTTATAGTTTTTTATTTACGATTTACTAATAGCGGGATTCTGCCTTACATTTTTGCTATGTGCATCCCAAAATGGTCTGCCAACAGCCAAACTCCGCTGCTTGGAGAGGATAACCGCAGACCACCAAGGGTTTTCAGGTAAAATCACCCATGGACCCCTACTGGGCGAGCCACCCACAAGGTCCCCTCTCACCTGGTCTTCCTCGCGCGAACTGCGAGGCCAGGCTTGCCCGCGTCTCTATGAGCCGCCGATGAGAGCCCGGCTAGCCCGCCTTTTGCGAGCGGCTGGCGAGAGCCCGACTCGCCCACCTTCCTTTGGGCGGCCTTTGAGAACCTGGCTCGCCCTCCTTCTTACTCCTTTCGCCTATTGATCCCTTAGTCTTTGATCACCTCTTGGAGAATACCGGGGTTGTACACTAATCCTTGAACAGCAAGCTTCCACCACCACCTCCTCACAGTCTAATAAGAGCAATCTCAGTATCATTCAAATCATGTTAGAGACTCATCTAACATCTATGAAGGATTATGTAGACAGGTCAGCTTCTACAGTTAAAGCATATATAGATCAGTCCATCTTCAATGTGAAATCTGAAGTAATGGCTGAGGTCAAGGAAATCAAGGAAGACATTGCAATCCTGAATAAACAAATGAGAAAGTGGTTTGATCTGGCAGAGAAATCAGTGGTATCTCAGAACACAATTCTAAGATCAATGGACAAATACCTTCAACTGTTTGAGAAGGATATAAGATATGTCAAGAACTATGTTAGCAAGACAGATGAGGTAATAGAAAAAGCCTCAAACAATATACAAGAATATGTGTACTCCACTGCTATGCATCTGAATAATGAGGCTGACAGAAACAAGGATGAGCTGAAGGCTGATATTGAAAATGTTTTCCAAACAATTTCTGGCTCAATAACTGCTGCTCAACAGGACATAAATCAGAAAATATTTGAAGAAGCCAGAAAGGGGGAGGATAACAATGCAATCACAAACTCTAAGCTAGCCCTCAAGGTTCTGCAAGGAACAAGGCTTGCCATAAACCTTCCCCTCCTGGACAGGCAAAGAGCAGATGTTTGGGATTTCTCTAAACAGGAAGAAATAGCCCAGAATGCAAGACTGGCAAAGAAAAGAGAGAGAGAACACACAACGCTTGCTGAAGAGTTTAAGGCCAAGCAGAGGGATGAACAGACCAAAGATCCATACTTTAAATACTAGAGTGAAGACTCTAAGAGCATCATTCTAAATGCATGGATCGGCCATGGATAAGTCTGCAAAGACATTGATAAAATCTATCCCTCTGAAGAATGGATAAAACACTTAGAAAGAAACTCAAAAAGGGATAAGATATTTAAAGAAAATCTAGTAAGAAAGGAGAATCCAAGAAGGATGCCATCAAGGTACATTCCAAATCCATATCTGTACTTCAGAAGGCAAGAAAATGGAAAAAGATTGCTGAAATAGAAGCAGCAAATGCAGATAAAGAGGCCTCAACCAAAGGGAAAGAAGCTGTTGCAGACACTGCTGAATGCTCAACTTCTTCTAAAAAGATAAACTTAAATGAATGTATCTAAGTTTTATGAATATCTGAATGTAATTTGAACAATGTTTCAACACTTTATCAGAAATGAAAATGAATGAGTTGCTGAATCTACTACTTTATGTTGTAAGCTAATCTCAGTTATAGCTTAATATTTTTCCGTGTTATTGCTTGAGATAATCTGTGATGCATTGACATAATTACTTAGTCACATTATTGGGTTGATAAACTATGTTGGTACTATGCCTGTCATGAATATTATCTGTTATGACCTTATCTGTAATGCCATAAAAATATTAACATGATTATGTTATGATGAATGCTATGTAGTGAAGTTAAATGATAAGTATTTATTTGTTATGTACCTTAGCATTGGGGGTGTTCTGTCTTCTTCAATTAGGGGGAGATTGTTGGGAATATTACCCTCAATGTTCCCTTGATTTGAAGAAGCATCACACTCAATTCTAAGTACAAGTTGTATTTTATATACCCTATTCTACATCATGACTATGCAGGGTAAGGTTATTCCAAGGTGTGGAATAAGTTCAGTGGTTTACTGCCAAAACCGCTGAGACGAGTTCTCAGTCTCAGCTGAACCACTGGGACAAGGCCAGGAGCCGCGGAGAAGGATTCTGGGACTGTTGAGCTGCAGATTGAGGAAAACCGCTGAGACAATTGTCTGTCTCAGCGGATCTTCTAAGACGGGACAATAGCAGTCGCTGAGACTGGCAGCTATGTCAGCCCAACTGCTGAGACAGATTCAAATGTTCTGACTGGTTTTGCTTTTGGTGCAAGCTGCAGAAAAGCATGATAGGGTGTTCCAATCACCTCCATACCTTGTTAGAGGTCATCTAATAGCCGTTGAAGATTGAAGAAGTATAAAAGAACAAATTAGGGCTTTGAAGAAGAATGCCTTTTGAAAAAGAACTTTAATCTACTATTACATTGACGTCTGTCAAGAAGTTTTATCTTCCTGCTTCCTGAAGCTACAAGGAGAGAAAGATTGTTCTTCCTGAGTGATTCAAGAAGAGCAAGTTGATCCTCATTCATCTACTAAAGAGAAGGATCAGAAAGGGGCAGGATTGAAGCACTAAACTATTCCCCATTTCAAGACTGCTACTGCAGTTAATCTGCAATAGTAGACAAAAGGCTGAAAGGTTTATTTGTTTCATCTTCTATTGTAAGCACCACTTTTACTTTCTGTAGGAACATTTGTGTTCTGAGTTTGTAGGGCATTTTGCCTGAGGAAGTAGGGTTGTTGGGCCTGAGTGTAGAGCTGTGAGTTAAGCTTGAGTGTAGGATCTCTGTGGATATCTGAGGTAGGACTTCTTGATAGGTCTGAGTTGGTAGGGCTGCTGTGCCTGAGGTAGGGTTGTTGAGCCTGAGGTAGGGTTTGGGAAAACCTGAGAGAGTTGTAAGCTCTTGGAGCTGAGATTGGAGGAGTTGGCCTTGTCTAACTCAGTGTTAGAAAGGTGAAGGGGGGAAAGAGGACTACTCAAGACACCCTGTCTTGAGGAACCTCAATAAATGCTTGTGTGTTTTTTGTGTGCTTAATTTATTACTAACATTAAATCAAAAATCAGCTAGGCTAAAGCTTAAAAGAAAAGAGACCTATTCACCCCCCCCCCCCATCTAGGTGATTAAGACTACATCCTAACAAACTATCACAAGTCTAACAGCTCAGTATCTGATTCCATCAACTTTTGCTTAGCTGCCAAGCTAAGACAGGCTGATGTCATTCAGATAAAGTCTGCTAAGACTAACTAAAGGCAGTCAACCAGCCAGGTTATTGCTAATAGGAATAGGAAGAATGCAGTCAGCTTCTTCACTGAACACAAGCACATTGATGCTCATTCCACCTCAAAGGGTGTTCAGAAAAGAAGATACAACATCCATGAATGTTGGTGTTGTGGTAAAGTGGGACACTGTGCCATAGATTGTTGGCACAATCCCAATGTGCCTAATGCAAAGAGGATCTTTCCTGCAAAGGCTGTAGCAGGTGTGAGTAAGTATTGTTATGCTAATAAAGGCCTAGGACCCAAAATCAATTGGGCTCCTAAGGGAAAATGAATTGCTTTTTGCAGGATAGTTCAAATACCATCCTAAGGCAAATATGGTACTTGGACAGTGGGTGCTCAAGGCACATGACAGGTACGAGGAGTCTTCTGCAGGATTACACTGCTGTGAAGAATGAACCTAAAGTTATCTTTGGAGATTCTGAAAAAGTAGTCACCAAAGGATATGGTATGATCTCTAATGGATTAGTCTCAATCACAAGGGTAGCTTATGTAGAAGGGTTGCAACACAACCTTTTAATCATTATTCAATTATATGACTTGGGCTATGTCATTGAATTCCACAATGATAAGTGCTTGATCAAAAAGTCAAATGACTTAGAGATCATTCTCTCAAGCACTATGAGTGGGAATGTTTATTGCTTAAATTTTATTTGCAATAATTCTTTATCCCATGTGTGTCTTGTAGCTAATAAAAGTGCGTCTCTTTGTGTTCAATGGCGCAAGAGACATGTCCACATTAACTACAAAATAATTTACATACTATTTTCTAAAAACCTTATTAGGAATAGTCCAAATTTGAAATGTATTAAAAGTGGTCCCTGCCATGCATGCCAAATGGGCAAGAAGACTAGGGACACCTTTAAAAGCGTTGGCTCCAAAGACTCTAAGAGATGTCTTTATCTGTTGCATATGGAGTTGTTTGGTCTTTTGCCAATTCAGAGCCTAGGTGGGAAATTGTATACTTTAGTGATTGTTGATGATCACTCAAAATATACATGGGTATTCTTCCTTAAGAAGAAATCTGATACTTTAGATATCTTCATAAACCATGTCAAGGCAATAAAAAATGAACTACAATGTACTATGGTCAAGATTAGAACTGACCATGGTACAGAATTTCAATCTGGGGCCATAACAAAGTTTTGTCAAGAATTTGGTATCACCCAAGAATTCTCCTCCCTAAGGACTCCACAGCAAAATGGTGTGGCTGAGAGGAGGAATAGGACTTTGATAGAAGCTGGGAGAACATTACTTTGTGACTCCTCACTTCCAGAATATTTCTAGGCTGAGGCAGTCAATACTGCTTGTTATGTTATCCACAGAGCTTCCATCAATAAGGCCCTTGGAATAACCCCCTGTGAGATTCTGAAAGGCAAACAACAAATAATTTCATACTTTAGAATCTTTGGTTGCAAATGTTATATTTTAAATAATGGAAAATCTCAATTGACAAAGTTTGCTGAAAAATGCAATGTCGGGCTTCATGTTGTAGAAGAGTCAATGCATGTTGTATTTGATGAGACCAGCCTACTTTATAAGGGCTGATCCAGTTCTCCTATTTTGACAGGTAATGAACAGATGATGCAAGACATGTTTATCCAAGACATACCCAGCACCAACAGAATCTATTCAAATGCTGATGTTCCTGAAGATGAAGATCAGCAAGCTGCTGAAGAACCTGCTGCTCCAGAAGAAGAACTGCAAATTGCTAACAGATTGCCTGCAACAAATAGGCACCAGATGGATCATCCAAGAGACCAGATAATTGGAGATGAGAACCAAGGGGTAGTCACCAGAAGCAGGGCTCACAATGAATCTCTATTCTTGAGCTTTTTGTCACAGATGGAGCCCAAAAATTTTAAAGAAGCAAATCAAGACACCTTATGGATTCAAGCAATGCAAGAAGAGCTGCTACAATTCAAAAGGTACAAGGTATGGAAGTTGGTGCCAAAACCTCAAGGACACAACATCATTGACACCAAATGGATCTACAGAAACAAACTAGATGAGAATGGCATCATCATCAAGAATAAGGCTAGATTGGTGGCCAAAGGATACATGCAAGAAGAAGGGATTGACTTTGATCAAACCTTTGCCCCAGTTGCATGGTTAGAAGAAATATGGCTATTTCTTGTCATGCTGCCCACAAGGGGATCAAAGTATACCAGATGGATGTCAAGTCAGCCTTCCTAAATGAATATTTGAAGGAAGAGGTATATGTGGAGCAACCATCAGGTTTTGTTCATCCAACTTTATCATCTCATGTCTATTTACTTAGGAAAGCATTATATGGTCTAAAGCAAGCCCCTAGGGCTTGGTATGAGACCTTGTCTATCTTTCTCATCAAGAATAAGTTCTTGAGGGAAAAGATAGATAGTACATTATTACTTAGGGAAACAAAGGACAAATATCTCCTAGTCCAAATTTATGTTGATGACATAATCTTTGGGTCTACTGATGACAACCTTTGCAAAAGGTTTGCCAACGTTATGTATAGGGTGTTTGAGATGAGCAGTATGGGAGAGCTCAGGTACTTTTTAGCCTCCAAGTGAAACAGTCTGATGAGGGGATATTCATCTCTCAGACCAAGTACACTAGGGAGCTTATCAAGAAGTTTGAGATGGAATCTGCTTCCACCATGAAGACTCCCATGGGGGTCCAACATTTCCCTGGATAAGGATGAGAAGGGTAAGCTCTTTGATGAATCCATGTACATGTGCATTATTGGATCCCTGTTGTATCTGACTGCTAGTAGACCAGATATTATGTATGCTATATGTGTTTGTGCTAGGTACCAAGCATGCCCAAAAAAATCTCACTACTCAGCTGCAAAGAGGATTTTGAGATACCTTAAAGACAGCTAACATCCTGGCCTTTTGTACCCTAAGAATAATGATTTTGAACTAACTGGTTTTTCAGATGTAGATTTTGCAGGATGCAAAGAAGATAAGAAAAGTACAAGTGGGACTTATCAATTCCTAAGAAGGAGGTTGATCTCTTGGAGCGGCAAGAAGCATACCAGTGTGGATATATTCACTACTATTATGGATACAACACCAGCTAGAGGATTACAACCTCAAGGTAAGTCACTCTCCATTGTATTGTGACTCATCCAGTGCTATCTCTATTGCTAAGAATCCAGTCTCTCAGAGCAGGACTAAGCATATAGAGATAAGGTATCATTTTATAAGAGAGCGTGTAGAATGTAAAGATATCTGCCGTGAATTTGTCCCCACTGACAATCAAGTAGCTGATATCTTTACAAAGACATTGGATGAGGCTAAGGGTCTGTTTGGGAGAGCTGATGCTGATTGAATAGCTGCTGATTGAACAGAGCTCTTTAGGCAGAGCTCTTTGTGAAGCTGTTTTGAGAAATTGCATGTTGTTTGGATGATCTGTGTATAAGCGCTGATTGAACAGAGCTCTTTCAAATAAAACTGTTTGGTAGAACGGCTTTTTGAGAGCTGTTTTTTAAATGAAAGTACTGAAATATAAATAAAATTAAAATATTACAAAACATCTGATTTACGAATAAAAATATTAATTGTTCTCAAACATAAGTAGGCCAAAAAAGTAAGTTTTTTCGGTGCGGTCATTCAACATCTTCCAATCTTTTTTGTTCACCAGTGTGATAAAAAAATTTGATATTATTTATACTTTTGAATAAGTTGGTTTCTACAGTTTATTTAAAAGAGTTTAGGAAATTTTACCTGCATGCGTTGTACAATTCTTCAGCAATATTATCTCGTATTGTTAACATTTGATTGGTTGCCCCGACATCAAACATATCTGTCTCAATATCATCCTCTATTGTATGATCTTCATCCTCTGGAGGTATGAATGAGTCATCAGCATCACAAACATTAAATTCCGGGTCCCATCGAGATGGATGTCAACGAATGAAGTTATGCAATGCCATGGTCGCTAGCACAATTGAACATAGTTTCTTGAAATTGTACTGAGGCATTTTTGTAAGAATATGCCACTTTTTCTTCCAAACTCCAAACGTCCTCTCTATCACACTTCGACGAGATGAATGTGCCTTATTCAAATATATAGAAAATTGTTGAAAACTAGGTTTTTGAGATGACCTTTAACTTTTCCTCCCACCACTCTTCAGATGCAGCAATAATTCTCTTTTCCTGATCCCATCCCAAACCCGTCTCTCCATGTCTTAGTTCTTTCCACAACTTCCAGTCTTTCTTGAGATGATCCCATTTATTCTTCATTTGCATTCGATCATAGCTTTTTCCAGTGACTTGTTTAAAAGCCAAGATCAAGTTTTTCCAACCATCCTTGCTAAAGTAGGTGGTAGGTCGATTACCCAGCCCGGTTTCTTTAATGCAAAGATCACAGAAAATCTTGACTTCATTAGACTCCCAACTCGCTGAAATTCCTCCCTCATTTGGTTTTCCTATTGTACTATAAACTCAAACATAACAATTAAAAAATTGTTCTATAGTCAAAGAAGACCAACCAAAACACACATATACACTCATCACTTATTAAAAACAAAAATACACTCACAAACACACATACACACACACACACATACACACACACACACATACACACACACACACACACACATACACACACACATACACATACACACACACATACACACACATACACACTCATCACATACACACACACACACACACAAACACACACATACACATACACATCCACATACAAATCCAAAACACACACACATCCACGTACACACCCACATACACATCCACACACAAATCCACATACACACACACATACAAACAAACCTCCACATACACACACACAAACACACACACACACAACCAAAAACACACGCACACACACACACACATACACATATACGCACACATCCAAAAACACACACACACATATACATATACAAACACACTCATATAAATATATACACACGCATCCAAACACACACACACACTCACAGATATATATATATATATATATAGACACACACACACACACACACATTCACACTCATCCCATACACACACACACACACACACACACAAACACACAATAACACACTTACACATACACATCCATATACAAATCCAAAACACACACACATCCACATACACATCCACATACACATCCACACACAAATCCACATACACACACATACAAACACACATCCACATAAACACACACACACACACACCCAAACACACACACACACACACACACATATACATATACACACACATCCAAACACACACACACACACACACACACACATATATACATGTAAATATACAAACACACTCATATAAACATATACACACACACATATATATATACATATATATATACACACACACACATATGTATATATACACACATTCATCCAACACACACATACATATATAATTAAAAAAGTAGCTACCAAATATGAAATCAAGTGGTGCTTGATTTTGATCCTAATATAGAACCCCATAGGAAATAGAAATAGGAAATGAGAATCGTCACCTGTATGTGGAAGAGATCGGGATTTGTTCGCAGCCGCTGGAGGAGAAAGGGAGACCCGGAGGAAGTGAGATCTGGAATCCCTGGTAAATGTCGTAGAAATGCCCTTGCAGAAATGTCCTCACCGATCTAAAAGAGGAACGAGGAAGTCTCGCAGCCAGGAACACACGGAGATGGGTTTTGCTCAAAGATCTGGAATAACTCGTCGCCTTAGAGGAGAGCAGCCGGGATCACACGGAGAGGGATCAGGAACGAGGGAGAGTGAAGCGCATAGAAACCCTCGCTAAGGGAAAGGGAGAGGGATCGGGAAGATGAAGCGCAGACGAACCCAAGCTCAGGGAAAGGGGAGGGAGAGAGGAGAGCGAGGCGCATGCAATGAAGGAGAAAGGGGTCGGGAAATAATCGCGCGGCTGTCTCGTGAAGATGAGAGATGAGGGCGCGATTTTCTCAGCGCCGAATGTGGTATCGTGACCAATTCCGGAATTGATGAGAAAACAACGATTCTTAATCAGCGATTTTGAAAAAGCTGCAGAAACAAACAGCCTAAAATCAGCTCTGGCGGGTGGAAATTTGTTTTTCCTGCCGCCAAAGCTCTCCCAAACAGACCCTAAATTTAATGCTTTCAAAATTGAGCTAGGAATGTTGAACTTAGAATAGGCTTCAACATTTCATTTTTTTCTACCATACTTGTTGTATTATTTCCTAAGCCTTGCTAGAAAATTAAAATGCCTCAGAATATTTAGTGACATGATTAGGGGGAAGGACAATCAAATTTAAAAAATTGAGTCACTGTTTGGGAGTAAGATTAGCTAAAACAGCTGAGAAAGTTTCAGTTGAACTGCTGAAACAACTGAGAAAGTTTCAGCTGAACCGCTGAGACAGCTGAAAAAGTCTCAGCGGTTCCGCTAAGATGGGCTGGTTCAATAATATTCTGTCAAAATTAAAAATTCAGTAATATAAAATCAATTAAATTGATAAGTCAAATCAACATCTATCATTAGGGAAAATCTAAACCTCAGCCAAGCCTCTATAAATAGAGCAATGTTGATTAAATAACTTACAAATCTTTTCACCCTAGTCGGCGAGACGAACCATCTTCCCTCCCATCTCAGCGACTCGTCTTTCAGAAGAAATGACGCCAAAAATGTCAAAGGATCTCCAAGAAGGCTATGGCATCGTAAGAAATGAATTCCCGCATGCCCAATCTGAGATTAAAGAAGTGATTCAACTTCTGGATGATCAAGGATTAGGATACCTTTTTTCAGAGCCATCACTAATTCTCATAACTGAAGTTCTGGAATTATACAACAATGCAAAGCTATCATTTTCCAACTTCTCATTAAAGTCCAAGATTGGATGCTTGAAGATAAAGATATCTCCAAGAAAGATGGAGAAAGCATTTCAATTGCCAACATGCAGTCATGATGAGGAAGATGGTGTGTCTGAAAAGGACAAAGAAAAGGTCCTCAAATAGTGTGAGTACAGTGATGCCAAAACTAGCTCACTGAAGAGGAAGTTCTTCAATCAGAAAGGAAAACTGCTTTCTGATATTGTATACAAGGCATTGCTGTGCAAGCCAGGGTCACATGATATAATATCAAAACACATGTTTGAATTGATGACAAAAGTGGTCTTGAAGAAAAAGACCTCCTGGGCTGCTGTAATTTTCCAATGGATAAAGGAATGTCTGCAGGCCCCCAACCTAGGCAGAATTCTTTCTCTATATCTTCTGAGCACCTATCCTGAGGATTTTGATAAGTCAAAAGGATCCAACCTTCACTACCTAAAAAGAATGGACATAAAGACCTTGGATAGGTTCTCAAGGGTGCTCCCAATGAGTCAGCTCTCTGAGCTGAAGGAGAAGAAAAAGAAATTAGTCAAAGGACTAAAGAAAACCAGAATGGTTTGTTATGATTCTGAGTTAGAGGCTGCAAAAAATGTCCCTATTGAGGAAAATCAAGGTCATGTCATCAGTCCAGTAAGAAATATTCATGAAGACCTTGACACTGAAGGGCATGAAGATCATGCTGCTGCTGAAGAGCATGAGAAGAATGAGTATGTTATTGATACTGAAGAAAAGCTTGATGAACATAGAGGAGATCACACTCAAATTGATGCTCCTAACTCTCAAGCATCTGATAACAATGCATTGAATGTGCCCTCATCTTCAGAAGATCATGAGTAGGAACAATTGGACACTGCTGATGACTTATAAAGTAAGATTGATTTTTTATATTAAATCTATAAAGAAGAATTAAACTAATCCCAAATGAACCAATAGTCTACTAGGGAGATGATCAAGAAGGGATGAGTGCACAATCTGAGGGGGAGCAGCAGAAGGACTCATCAGATAATGAAGATAAGGATGCTCCAAATGAGGGGGAGCAAGTAGGCTCAGCTGGAAAAGACAGTAAGGAGACAAGAGATAATGATGATGCCAAGACTGATGATGTAATTGAGGAGGAGCATATCCCTGCTCAGGATGAGGGGGAGCATGAAGAGCATCCAATGGATCCATTCACTATGGTACCTGAAGTCAATCCCTCCACATCTGTAGTATCAAATGAACTTCTCCTAAGTTCATTAAGTACAATTATTGAAGGTCATATGACTTCAATAAAAGATTATATTGATAGGTCTGTCTCTTCAGTGAAGAAAGAAGTAATGTCTGAAATTCAAGTAATTAAAGAAGAAACTTCTTACCTTAATAGGCAGATGACAAAATGGTTTGATCTAGCCGAAAAATCAGTTGTAGCTCAAAATACAATACTGAGATCAATGGATAAACAACTATAACTCTCTGAGAAAGACATGAGATATGTTAAGAACTATGTGAGTAAGACTGATGAGGTCATAGAGAAGGCCTCCAATCATATTGAAGACTATGTATGGTCTACTGCAACAACAATGATTAGAGAGGCGGAAAAGATGAAGGATGAATTAAAATCAGATTTAGAAAATGCCTTCCAAACCCTATCTGGGTCTGTTGCTGCTGCCTCCCAAAGCTTGGAACAAAAAGTGGTTGAAGAAGACAGAAAAGGGGAGGTGGCCAATATTGAAACCAATTTTTAGTTGGTCCTCAAAGTTCTACAAGGAATAAGAATAGCACTGAACCTTCCTCTGCTGGACAATTTTGAAAGTGAACAGTGTGCCTCTAAGTATTCTCTAGGGGGGTGAATAGAGTTTTAAATATTTTCTACCCTAATTATGCACACACAATAAAAACTCTAAGTATTATGCAATCAGCAATCTAATAGACAGAATAAAGAAAACATAGATTGCAGGAAATCAAAACACAAAAAAATGAAATAAGGACAACACATAAAATCAACACACAGAGGACACGGGAATTGCTATAGAGGTCCCCCAAAATATGGGTACTCCTCTCTTCTACCTCCCTGGTAGGATTGCACAACCTGTGCCTGAGTCTTTTGATAAGGAGACTCTTAGAACCACTGAGTCTTTTGATAAGGAGACTCTTAGAATCATTGAGTCTTTTGATAAGGAGACTCTTGGAACCACTGAATCCTTTGAAAGAGGGATTTATAAAACTCTTTTACATTTGAAGAATAAAGGGGAAGAAAGAAAGAAGAGAGAGAATAGAATTCTGTTCTCATAATTCTTCAAAAGCAATTTCTCAAGAACTACAGCTTCTGATTTTCACAGGATATATATATGATGAACCCTTGCTTATGATTGTGATGATTGCAAGAATTATTTGCATGATCCACTTCTTGTAAACTAGCTGCAATGTGATGAAGAAGAGGAAGCACTTTTATTCTTTTCCTGTGAAGAGAGAGCACTTGTTTTCTATCTTAGGGTTCTAGAAGGAAGAGGAAGAAGGACCTTTTTAAACAAATGAAAAATAATGATCAATGTGCTAATTTTCCTCTCCTCTTCAACATACTTATTCTGTATGATTGGTATTTGAATTTCTCTCTCCTTTTAGGCTGTCCTGAAAATGTACTCTTATTGGACATTTGAATTACCTTTCTTCTTTTGATCCCGACCCATCCATTAGATTTGAATACCTTCTAAGAATGTTTTAGCTGTGTCCTGGAATACTCCATTCCATTCTTGGCAATAAACGAGCCGTTGGAGAACTGTCTTTAGCTTTATGGTCCTTCTGAAAAGGTGTTACAAGGACAGCAGAGAAAGCTTCCTTTACAGAATGTATTCGACGCAGCGTCGAATTGAACTTCTTTCTTATCGACGCACCTCTGAGTTCTTATAGGAGTAGCTTTGAAATCCTTCTTAGCTCTGACTGAAATCAGATGTCGACGTAGCATCGAATTGACTTCCTTCTTATAGACGGACCTCTAAGTTCTTATACGAGTAGCTTTGAAATCCTTCTTAGCTCTGATTGAACTCAGATGTCGACGTAGCATCGAATTAACTTCCTTCTTATCGACGCACCTCTGAGTTCTTATTGAAGTGGCTTCGAAATAGTTCTCAACACTGAATGAACTCAGATGTAAACATTACGTCGAATACTTCTCGACGTGTCTTTCGAGTTGGAAGCTTGAACTTGGACTTCATCTTCTGCGTTGAGTTGAAATAGAAGTTACGTCGACTTCACTGATGGCTTCAACAAGCTCTTCCTACTACGTCGAGTCCATTTCGACACTGCGTCGACTTGATTTATACTTCGACAGGCTGATTAAGTTGCTTGGACTTTTAGTCAGAGTTGAGTCAACATCAAGTTGAAGTTGCGTCGATTTTCATTCGACGCAAGTCTTAACTTAGCTGACTTTGTGATTATCTTGAACTGGCCTTGACACTCCAAGGTGAGTGTGACATCCTAAGACATCTAATGACCAATTTAACCTTTCTATACAATGAGGGTAATACTCCTAGGAATTAAAATCACCTATAAATAATTTGTTAAGTTAAATCAAAAGGAGTTTTTCCCAACAAATTTCAGAAAAGATGATTTTGATTTTGAAGCTCAAGCAATGATAGCACAAGATGCTCAACTTGTAGCAAGAAGAAAAAGAGAAGGTGTCATGCTTGCAGAAGAATTCATGGCCAAGACTAGAATAAAGCAGGGCAATGACCCTGATTATGAGCATTGGAGTGATGACTCCAAAAGCATTATTCATGAATGCTTGGCTGAACCATGGCCTGATCTGCAAAGACGTTGACAGGATATACCCTGCAGAAGAATGGATAAAGCATCTTGAGAGGAATTCCCAAAGGGAAAGGGTCTTCAAAGAAAATCTTGTAAGGAAGAACAATCCAAAGAGGATGCCTTCAAGATACATTCCTAAGCCATATCTTTACTTTAAAAGTCAGGAGAATAAGAGAAAGTTAGCTGAAATGAAAGCTGCTGCTGTAGGAAACGAGGCTGCTGCTGAAGATGTTGAATGCTCTAGTTAAACAAAGAAAAGAAAAACTTGAACTAATGCATTTAGATTTTCATAAAAAGCAAATGTAAAATGAATAATGTATTAACATTTTGTCATTAATGAATTTGATAATTATGTTGAAATAATAGCTTGTGTTAATAGACCAACATTATTCAAGCTTATATTGTTCTATATTATTGCTTTATATATTCTGTGGTGTCTATATGTAGTTAACAATGTTATTGTTGTGTTGAACAATGTTATTGTTCTGTGGTCATGATTATTATTCATAATCTGTCATGACATCTTCTATGATGCCTATTTTCTGTTAGCAATTACTTGTTATGTTATCATGACTGTTATTTCATATATTGTCATGATAGTTCTTTTTGTTGTTATGTATCTTAGCATTGGTGTATGTTCTGCCTTCTTCAAATAGGGGAAGATTATTGGGAATATTTCCATCAATGTTCTCTTGATTTGAAGAGGCATTACACTCAATGTTAAGTACATATTCTATTTGATAAACCTTGGCTCCGTTTGGGGGGACTTGTTTTCACCGGTCAAGCGGTCACGATCGCATGAACCGAACCTTAATTAAGGTCCGATTCATACGGTCGTGACCGCTTGACCGATGAAAATAAGTCCCCCCAAACGAAGCCCTTATTGTGCATATTGTATATGCAGGGTTAGGTTATTCTAAACAATGGAATAAATTTGTGGTCTTGCTGTCAAAACCGTTGAGACGACATCATTGTCTTAATTGAACCGCTGAGATGAGGCCAGAAGCCACTAAGAAGGAGTTTGTCTCAGCTGAGCTGTATTTAGACAAAATCCGCTGAGAAGACTATCTGTCTCAGTGGATCCACTGAGACGAAGACAGATTCAGCCGTTATGACTGAAGATTGTCTCGGCCCAACCGCTAAGAGAGATTCAGATTTGAATAAAGCACTGGCAGGATTTGCTTTTGGCGCAAGTGGTTGTAAAGCTAGATAAAGTTTTCTATTCATCTCCATACCATGTCAGCGCCCTCCTTAGAGCCGTTGCAGATGGAAGAGGTGTAAAAGAACATGTTAGGGCATTATGGAAGCAAGTGCTGAAAAGTGGAAAACAAATCTGAAAGAAATCATTGTTCTATTGACGGCTTCCACAAGTGATCTCTCCCTGTTTACTAAACCTACTAGCAGATACAAGGAGAGAAGATAGTTCTTCCTGATTCATTCAAGAAGAGCAAGTTGATCTTTCTTCATCTACTGGAGAGAAAGATCAGATAGAAGCAAGGACCGAAGTTATTGCCTTTCAACCTTGCTTCAAGATAGCACCAGCAATAAATCAACAACAGAAGACAAAAGACGAAGGATACATCTTTACAATCCTATGTTGTAAGCATATATTATAACCTCTGTAAGAACATTAGTGTTCTGATTTTGTAGGGCATTTTGCATGAGTTGTAGGGTTGTTGAGCCCGAGTAGTAAGGTTGTTAAGCCTAAGTGTGTAGGGTTGTTAAGCATGAACTTGTAGAGATGTACTCCTAGCTTGAGGTGTAGGATTTCTATGAAGATCTGAGGTAGGGCTTCTTGATAGGCCTGAGGTAGGAAATCAGTGAATTTCTGAGGTGTAGGAGTTGGAGCACTCTGAGAGGTAGGGTTGTTTGCGCCTGAGGTAGGGTTTGGAGCAAACCTGAGAGATCCTGTGAGATCTGTGTTGTAAGCTCTTGGAGCTAAGTTTGGAAGAGGTTGACTTGTCTAACACAACATTAGAAAGGTGTAGAGGGAAAGTGGACTACCCATAGACACACTTTCTTGGGGAACCTCTATAAAAGGTTGTGTGCTTTCTGTGTTGTGTCTTTTCTTTGCATATTATCTAACAACAGCTAGCTTCTAGCAAGAAAAATCAAAGAGACCTATTCACCCCCCCCCCCCCCCCTCTAGGTGAATTAGACTACTACCTTATAAACTATCAAGTGGTATCAGAGGGTGGTTGGTCTTTAAGGACTTAACAGTCTGACCAGATCCTACAAAGGAGTAGTCAAATCTAAATCCAATGGCTGCAAAGGGTAACACTGTTCATGGAAGCCTCAGACCCTAGGATATATATTACTATTAAGGAGGGTCCCTTTGTCTTCACAAAGCCCTCCACTATAGATCCTACAAGGCAAGTGTCCAAGTCATATGCTGAAATGACTAAGGATGAAATTGCACTTGCTACCATGGACAAGAGAGCACAAAATATAATAGTAAATGCAATTGATGATTCCACCTTCCAAAAATTGGTGCATTGTGAGACTGTCAAGGATATGTGGGATACACTCATAGTGTATATGGAAGGTACTGAAGAAGTGAGGGATGATAGGAAATCCCTCTTTAATCAGGAGTATGAAGCTTTCAGGCAACACATCCTAGAATGCATAGCTGATTGCTATGGGAGATTCTTCAGAGTGGTAAATGAGCTGAGGACCTATGGAAGGGTCTTCAGTCATTATGAGCTGAATGACTAATTCCTAAGATCTCTAACAAGAGATTGGGATACAAAGATCTGTGCCATCAGAGAAGTGGTAAAGCTTGGTGAGACTCCTCCCCATACACTGTTTGGAAAGGCAATAGCTCATCACCGGCCATTTTGAGGCCCTGCCCCTAGGACTTCGCACTGCCGCCGATTGAAGGTATGCCCTTCTCCCCGTAGTAAGGTCTCGGCATCGTAAGGGCCTGCCCCTCTTGTGGTCGTCAACAGTTTGAATGAACATGCTCTGCACCGGCCATTCTGGGGTCCTGCCCCTCAGACTTTGCAATGCCGCCGATCGAAGGTCCGCCCTTCTCCCCGTAGTAAGGTCCCAGCATCGTAAGGGTCTGCCCCTCTTCAGTAAGGGCCTGCCCCTCTTCAGGCATCAATGGTTTGAACACACACACTCTTCATCAGCACTCTGGGTGCCTGTCCCCCTAACCACCACTCCGAAGATAGTTAAGACCATAAAATCATCAAAGACACATGAAAATAAAAGTTGTGTAATAATATCCGAAAGAGCACAATCACACCAGCTCAACGCTGCACATAAGTAGAAAATAATAGAAACAACAAAAGAAAGCAATAATATGGAAAACAATAAATACAAATATCAATCCTTGGCTACATTCGAGAAGTCGCCCTCCGAAAGGTCCCCAGCACAGAGACCGGCGATAGAACAGCTGAACTTCCTCTGCATCATATGAAGAGTCTTCTGAATGCCTATCTGAAAGGCAACCTCACACTCATCTTCCAGCAGTGGCTCCACCTCCTTTGACATAATCTCGGCATGAAGCTCCTCCGACATCTGGAACCGCTCTTCCATAAAAGCTAAGGAGTCCTTATATTCGGCAACTCCCGCTGCTTTGGTCTCTTCGATGCTCCTCTCAGCAGATGATAACCTGTCCACCTCACTTCTCAGGAAGCCCAGCTCGCCCTCCTGACAGAATATCTCCCCTTGGGCCTCCAATAGTTGGCGAAGAGCATCCTGGGAAAGCGCTCTGTCACCGCCAAGCTCCCTCTGCAGCTTCTCAACCTCCGATCATGAAGAAGAGATATTCGACTCAAGCTGTCGGATATGGGAAAAGTCATGATTCCTCTTCTTCTTCAAAGTAGACAAATCACTCTTTGCCATTTGCAACTCCTCTTGGAGTACGAAGTAACTGTTCTTGAGGCCCACATAGCAATCGTTCCATGTAAGGGCAATGCTAGTCAGAATGCTGGCCTATGAAGAAAATAAGCAGTCTGAATACATAGACAATAAAAAGGAAGAAAGGTAGGAATTTAAAAGAAAGAAGTTCTACTCACCGCAGAGGTCATCGCCTGAAGAGAGGAAGAAGCTTGCCTCGCTGTTGACGAAGGAGGAGGAGGCGGAAAGTCTTCCTGCGGAACCTGATCGACAAGAGGAGACGCTAAAATCTCGACATCAGGATCTGCTGGAACCGGTTCCACCCTGCGGTTGCTCTGACTGGCCTCATGATCATGGCTCCTAAGCGCTAGTGGGATGGACCTCGGACTGGAATTCCCACTCTTGAAGACAACCTTTCTCTTCTTACCACGAGCCAGGGGAACGACGGCCGCACTCTCGGCATCCCAAGAGAGTCCCACCGAGAGTAATATGCTCTCATCCACGCAGCTTCCAATACAGTACAAGGACTCCGACAACCCCTCTCTGCCAGGAAATCCAGGGATGGGAGAAAACTTATCTTCCCGCTCCGTCTTCCGGCGACAGCGACGGGGAAGCACTCTTCATAGCTCCGACAAATCCCAACGGTTCCGGACATACCCATAAAGAGTATTCCCATGCCGGTAGTCGCTCTTCTCCCTAAAATGGAACAAACTCTTGTTACTTCGAACTTCAATACGATCGTTTGGGTCAGTGAAAACCTCGCACCAGTCTTTGAAGACCTCTAGAGAAAATTGTCTGCTATGCTCTAGGAAAAACATTATCAATCCCATTATCCTCGCCATCCCAGCTGGGGTGAACTGGGTAATCGGAACGCCACAGAAACAAAACACCTCAATAGTCTCCTCCGATGGAGGAAAGCGAAACCCGGACATCAAGAAACTCTCCGAGATAATCATAAATCGTGTTGGAGGGTTCTAGACGCGCTCTTCCGCTCGAGGAATTTTCACCTCAGTACTAGAGGGCAATCCCAGATGCTTGTGCCACATGTTAACCCACGCACTATCAAGAGTCGAGGGCAGTCGCATCGGCCTTGACTAGCCGCTCCGCTTCAATGCCTTGAGAAAACAAAACAATTTTTTTACAAAAAATTCAGAGTAAAAAACTCATCAAAATCAACCCGACGTCTTGCAATCGCACACGCTCCTCGGGAATAGTTTATGCATGTTACGCAACCAGCCGCATTTGGCACGCAAGCAAGTGCACTCTCACGACGGCGTGTGATGAGTCCCAATTATATACACATATATGGACTCATCTGGGCCGTTTATCTAGTCATTCCACTGCACTTTAGCCTTGTTTTAGCTCATATTTGTCATTCTATGCTAGGTGCACTTCTTGGCCTAATTTGGTGTGTTTTATGTTTATTCTCTTTTGATAGCCTTATCGTATTGTTGAGTGCCACTTTCAGTGGCCTGATTAGCATTTTTGTAGGAACAGGAGTCGTGCAGGTGTTCCCGGTACAATTCTGTACAGGAACACTGCGCATGATCACTTGTTCTATTGCGCACGACCACTGGTCGTGCGCCACTGATCGTGCGTACTCAACCCCCAAAATTTGAGTTCTGTCTTAAACAAACGCACGACCACTTACGATAGTGCGCACGACCACTGGTCGTGCGCCACTGATCGTGCGAACATTATATTTTATAAATTTCTTACATTGCAGGCTCCGCCCAGGCAGGCGCACGATCACAGGATTCTAGTGCGCACGACCACTGGTCGTGCGCCACCGATCATGCGCACTATTTATTCCAGCGCCTATAAATTGACCTGCTCACGAATTAGGTCGCGATCGCTCATTTCCAACTCCGCCAGTCCGCCGTTTTCGCCCTTCTCGCTGGTTCTCCGCCCCCTAGGCCTCCTCCATCATCCTTGAGCTCCAAGGAGAGGTTTCTATCCCAAAGATCGCCAACATCAAGCAAGGAGATCGTGTATCGGAGGAGATCAGATCGTGACACGAAGAAGATGGGTCCATTGGAAGGTAGTGACAGCCTTCTCTACCCCGAACGCAGTTGAAGACCGAGCTTGGACGCGGATTGACAACCCTGCGATTCCAACCGTGAATCTTCGATGAGGCTTCGGATGTGGTCAATTCCTTCACTCTATTCTTCTTCCTTATGTTGTTGATTGTATAAGCTAGTTTCCTCTATATTATTGATGATGTGTGCTATGAACAGTATTGCTTAATGTTTATTTCATTTATTTGGAATCATTTAGTTCATATGTGCTTATTGAGGTGCGCCTCCATCTAATTTCCATTCTGCCATCGTGCTCGGTGCCGCACTAGCAATTTCTAGTGGCGTGCTTGTCGAGGAGGTGCTTGCGACCCTCATTCCGCTAGCCTACTTGCCCATCCGCCCAACGAAGCAGCGCGCTCAAGGCCTGCATAGTTCGATTCTGTTTGCCTACTCGTCCATCGGCCCTTGCGACGCAGCGCGCTCAAGGCCTGCCTAGTCTCCATTCCGCCAAGCGAAGCATTGCATAGCGGCATTGCATAGGAGTAGTTGTAGTTGTTTTTTTTTATTTTCCAAAAGCCAAATCAACTCTCCTGCATTCCATCCGACTCAAGGACTTCGATCTCAAGTCCTTCCTCGAACGTTAACTCCACCTTACTGTGTTCCTTGAGAGATTCGATACTCGGGGATTACTCCTCATTTTTTATTACTTGAACGATCGGTACACTGCCGTTTCGTGTGGCAGTCGAGCTACCACCTATAGCGGTGTGCGAGATTTGCGCATCAAGTTTTTGGCGCCGTTGCCGGGGAACACGGTCGTGTGAGTTTTCTTGAGAGGGAGAGCTGAGGGAGAGAAGTTTCTTCCAGTGTGTATAGCCGCTTTATTATTTTTGTTTGCTTTCTGATCATTTTCTGCTTGTTTGTTTATTTCTCTTCTGTTTTAAATTTTTTTGGGCAAGTTTTATTCAAGGAGTTTTATTAGTTTGTGCAGATTTCCTTGGAAAGAATTTCAGTTTCATTATACCTGCTTTTATTATTGAAAAAGTCGTCATGGGATATTTCACCTAGCTTTAATGACAAGATGGTTTATTATATAGACCAAATGAATGAGTTGAATGTTAGGCATTGTAGGAACATTGTTTCCTTGTTGTGTCGAGGAGAGGGTCATGAATTGAAGGACTGTCCTAGTCTTTTCAATCCTGACCGCTGCTCCTCCACTCAAGACAACATTGTCCCTATCGCTCATTCTTTACCCATGGAGGAAATTGTGCCCTTTACCCCCGAGCTTGTCTCGTGCATGGACTCCTCACTCCCTGTGTATGGCTTCACTCCCAGTGATGATGATCACTCATCTGTTAGCCAACAAGGAGAGGAATTGGAGCTCCTAGATGCACCTGAGTATGATGAGGAAAGTATTCTTTCCATCGGGGAGGCTTTAGCAGATCTTTTTGCGGAGGAACCAAATCTTTGTGTTACTCCAGTTTCTTTGCAAGATTTTTCTACACACATTCTTTATGATCCTATCAAAGTAAAGGAGCGGGGTGATGCTTCTGACTCGGATGATGCTCCAAAGTGGGGAGAGGAGTTTGTTTTCCCCGAAGGGGAGAATGAATACTTTGAACACGATGGTGCACCTCGGTGGGATGAGGAGGATACTCTTTCTGATTAGGAGGTTCGCACTTCCTCATGGGACGAGGAGGTCCAACTCACCACCGAGTCCCTTGAGTTCTTGGGTTCCCCTCGCCATGATACTTACGATGATGATAGCGTTCTATCCTTGGATCCTGCTGGGAGTGAGACCGGGACCACTCCCCCGATTTTTGATCATTTATGTCATTCTTCTCTTTTATTTCCTGACCCCCCTTCTTCATCTGAGCCTGTGCAGGTTGAGTCTTCACAGGTACATCAGGAGGACTTGGAGCATGATGCTCAAGTCAATGATGAGTGTTTCCTCATATGTGAGGAGGTTGACCCCTCCTCCATAGAGGAAGCCTCATTCATTGCCTTCTCCTCCTGTCGCCTACCTGAAGATGACACCTTGCTGGGCAAGGATGTTTTTGGTGAGAATAGTGAGGAGGACTCCTCCTCCACTTCTTACTTTCTGCTTCCCCTACCTGTGAAGAGCAGGTATTTTTATTTAGGTAGGGGAGTGAATGTTCTATCACCGTATCGGTACCCGCTACCGACACGGATATTAGGCCAGTTACCTGTCCACTTCTCCTTCCATACTCCCATTTGCTAGAACTGTACAAATGTCAAATAAGTCGTGCTGGGATGACAATAACCCCAGTAGTTATCTTACCTTTTCCGGCATTTCTTATTTCATCTTGTTTAGTTTAGTTAGTTGTATTCATTTTAGTTTGTCTATTTTCTTTTGTTTTTGCGGAGCTGACCCCTGCAGGTTCATCTTCGGGATGGAGGAAGCTGCTCTTTGTCTTGGTTTTCATGCGTCTTCTGGTATGCTCATTTCTGAGCGTGGGTAACTTTTCTTCCCCTGGTCTTTTATTCAATTTTCAGATTACATCATTTGTATCTATTGCATAGATTAAGTCTGGGGGAGAGCTGCTATATGTTTCCCACTGCACGTGCACATAACATTTGCATACTAGAAGTATTTTAATTTTAGTTATTTAGTGTTGTTTCATTTGCACCGCACACCACTGCGCCCACTCGAGCGTGCACTTAGCTGTTGGCACGTCTTGAGCTGAACTCATTTCTTTTTGTGTGATTTGGAAAATCATAGAGCTGGCTTAGGATTGTGAGTCGGAGTAAAATGTCGACTTCTATAGTGCTCCTAGTCAAGTGCTCATGTCTCGCATAGAAATTTGTGTAGATTCAATTTCTTTTTATGCTTTTAGTTTATATCTTTCTATTAGCGTAGATATTGTTTACTTTACTCAAAAATTGGTGAATCCAGTGTGAATCAAACGGTAGCATAGGGATGTGTGTAAACGATCGCTAGCCTCATATTGCCCGAGTCGGGAGAAAGGGTTATCTTTCTCGGTGGCTAAGAACTTGCCCCAAGCGATTCTTGAAGCATGGGTATACGGTTAGTCAATTGTGTGAATGTGATATAGGCCATCATTTTGGCCCGGTTGAGCTTTGTGCCTATTCCTATCGCTATATCCTCGTTAGCCCAGTTGTGCCTACCCTTTCTTTGATTCAGCCCCACTTTTATTTCACCAAAGCCTAAAAGCCAATCCTAGTCGCACACCCAAATTTGAGCTTTAGTTGTTTGTTATTTTAATGATTGGGGTGTTGATGTTGTGACACTTTTGTGAAAATGTGGTTGCGCTTCATTGCTCATTTTGTTGAAAATATTTTGAAAAGAAAAAGAAAATAAGAAAAAGAGAAAAAGTGAGAAGAAAAGAAAAAGAGATGAGCTTAAGTGAAAAATCCTTTTGTATAAATTTATGATTGGGGGTAGGCGGCGCACACACCCATGTAGTCAAGTTCAAGTCTGGGGGTGTTGTGAACCCGCGTGTTTGTGTGGTGTTTAAGGATAAAATTTTGCATTAGCTCATTTGGGTTTTGTGCTTGTGTCGTCTTATTTATCTTTGTTTATCCTCACCTAAACCCAAGCCTCATCAAAAACCTTAAGTCCTATTGATTCACGCATTTGAGTCAAACCAGTGCCGTGGAGAGAGTGCGAACGGGCAAGCTTATGGTCACCGACATTGATGGATTTCAATGGAGGTTGTCTCGAGCCCCGATCTTTGGCAATGCTCGCCTCAGCGTTCAGTTTACTTTCTTCCTATGTACGACCTTATGATTCACCGTGATTCACTTTTTGAGTAAATGTAATATATAAATCCGCCCCTAGAAAAGTATAAACTAATATGTATAATTAGAAATTTTGGCTATTGTATTTCTACGCGCATGAGCATGCGACTTCGCATGATACTCTGCTTTACAATTTCTATGCCAGCTGTGTATTTTACTCATCCGCTTGAGGGATTTGTTTGCTCGGGACGCGCAAACAATTAAGTCTGGGGGTGTGATGAGTCCCAATTATATACACATATATGGACTCATCTGGGCCGTTTATCTAGTCATTCCACTGCACTTTAGCCTTGCTTTAGTTCATATTTTTCATTCTATGCTAGGTGCACTTCTTGGCCTAATTTGGTGTGTTTTTATGTTTATTATCTTTTGATAGCCTTATCGTATTTTTGAGTGCCACTTTCAGTGACCTGATTAGCATTTCTGTAGGAACAGGAGTCGTGCAGGTGTTCCCGGTACAATTCTGTACAGGAACACTGCGCACGATCACTGGTTCTATTGCGGACGGCCACTGGTCGTGCGCCACTGATCGTGCGCACTCAACCCCCGAAATTTGAGTTATGTCTTGACCAAACGCACAACCATTTACGATAGTGCGCACGACCACTGGTCGTGCGCCACTGATCGTGCGAACATTATATTTTATAAATTTCTTACATTGCAGGCTCCGCACAGGCAGGCGCACGATCACAGGATTCTAGTGCGCACGACCACTGGTCGTGCGCCACCGATCTTGCGCACTGTTTATTCCAACGCCTATAAATTGACCTGCTCGCGAATTAGGTCGCGATTGCTCATTTCCAACTCCGCCAGTCCGCTGTTTTCACCCTTCTCGCTGGTTCTCCGCCCCCTAGGCCTCCTCCATCATCCTTGAGCTCCAAGGAGAGGTTTCTATCCCAAAGATCGCCAACATCAAGCAAGGAGATCGTGTATCGGAGGAGATCAGATCGTGACACGAAGAAGACGGGTCCATTGGAAGGTAGTGACAGCCTTCTCTACCCCGGACGCAGTTGAAGACCGAGCTTGGACGCGGATTGACAACCCTGCGATTCCAACCGTGAATCTTCGATGAGGCTTCGGATGTGGTCGATTCCTTCACTCTATTCTTCTTCCTTATGTTGTTGATTGTATAAGCTAGTTTCCTCTATATTATTGATGATGTGTGCTATGAACAGTATTGCTTAATGTTTATTTCATTTATTTGGAATCATTTAGTTCATATGTGCTTATTAAGGTGCACCTCCATCTAATTTCCATTCCGCTATCGTGCTCGGTGCCGCACTAGCAATTGCTAGTGGCGTGCTTGTCGAGGAGGTGCTTGCGACCCTCATTCCGCTAGCCTACTTGCCCATCCGCCCAACGAAGCAGCGCGCTCAAGGCCTGCATAGTTCAATTCTGTTTGCCTACTCGTCCATCCGCCCTTGCGACGCAGCGCGCTCAAGGCCTGCCTAGTCTCCATTCAGCCAAGCGAAGCATTGCATAGCGGCATTGCATAGGAGTAGTTGTAGTTGTTTTCTTTTATTTTCCAAAAGCCAAATCAACTCTCCCGCATTCCATCCGACTCAAGGACTTCGATCTCAAGTCCTTCCTCGAACGTTAACTCCACCTTACTGTGTTCCTTGAGAGATTCGATACTCGGGGATTACTCCTCGTTTTTTATTACTTGAACGATCGGTACACTGCCGTTTCGTGTCGCAGTCGAGCTACCGCCTATAGCGGTGTGCGAAATTTGGGCATCAGCGTGCGCCCGAACGGGCGCCGACCATTCACGCAGCCCACACTCACCAAGCACACCACCCGGGCAAAATCCGGCGCACGATCCCGCGAGTCGGTTGAGCACTACCCAGCGCGCGATCCCGTGCGCCAACCGAGCACCCCCTAGCACATGACCCCGCACTCCGACCGAGCACCGCCCGACGCATGAGATTGGTCGTGTGCCCCTGGCGGGGGACCCGCCAGACGCGCACCGGCCAGGAAATTGGTCGCGGGCACTCCGACCGGTCGCCGCCCAGCGCGTGACCAAGCACGCTGGGTGGTACCTCGTTTGCACCCCAACCGCCCGATGCACCGCCGTTAGCACTTCGGTCGGTCACCTGCGCGCTGGAGAAACCGCCTCAGAGCGGACTTTTCTATCTCTTATATTTTTTCTTCTTCCTCACAAGAGACGAGGAATTACTTACCTCCGGCATGGTACGGCGTGTCGCGAGAGGATGACAATGACCCGAATTGTCACAGAGAAATCAAAACCTTCAAACTCCTCCACGCAGTATTCCAGACTCCGAAGGTTTGGGGGGCTCATCATATGCACCCATAGATTTATAAGCGCTCTCGGGGTGCGTTTAGAGGAGGCTTCAATAAGGAGTAGTGGAGTTAGTGGGGTCAAAGTGCAAGCCATGATCATGAGAGTGGAGGACTCCGTCAGCACGCAGCTCGCACTCCGTCAGTGCTAGGCGCAGTTAAAGCCGCACCCCATTACTGGGGTGCGATTAGTACGTCACCCCACTACTGGGGTTGATAAGTAGGATTTGTGCATATTTTATTATAGTATTTAGGTTAATTTTTATATAATTTTGTAAATATTATTTATATTTTGGTTAAAAATCATTTCTTTTGCAATTCTGTTCTAATTATAGTTGCATTTTTGTTTTGTAGATTTTCTAGAGATTTTGGTCAAAATTTATAGTACATGCCCTAGGTCACGCCCATGACCATGGGGCGTGTAACTTTAATATCAGGCCAGAAGCTGTTTCCGCACATTTGAGCCAGTCCACAACAAGTCACGCCCCCGGTCACGCCCGTGACTCAAAGCCCGCAAGTGACCAGGGGCGTGTATTATTTAGAATCTTCTCAGCGTGCTGCCGTCGAGACGAGGAGCAGCCGTCGAGAAGTTGACCCAAGTCACGCCCGTGACCCATTGGTCACGCCCGCGACTTTCGCGCGTGATCCCTGCTTTCTGCCCTGCCGAATTCAAGCCCATGCTGCATTGATTGAAGTCGTCCAAGTACACGCCCGTGACCCAAGTTACACGGGCGTGTAATGTCCAACTTTCTCCCTTTGTCACGCAAGCTCCACGCCGCCATCCCAGCTGATGCAGAACAGTGATTACACGCCCCAGGGTCACGCCCGTGACCGAGGGCGTGTAACCCCAAAATTTCTCCTTTAAATTCTGAAGCTCATTTCCAGCAAACCCTCCTCCGGCCCCCTGCCCATTTGGGTTGTTCTTGTATAGTTTTCCTTATTTTTCATGTTTTAGTTAGTTTTTAATTAATGCAATTTCCTTTCTTAAGCTTAGTTTAATTTTTTTATTTTCATTCCATACAAGCTAGTTTAGATTTACCTTCATGCAATGTAATGTAGTTTTCAATTTATGTAATCTCTATTATTTATGAAATGAAATTTTAATCTCTTTTCCTTTATGCAAAATCTCTCTCTTCCTTCTTTTTTCCTTTTCTCTTTTTTTCAAAACTAGTTTAACGGTAATCTCTTAATGGTAGCTAGTTTAATTAGTAGTTCTCTTTTTATGAAAATCTCTTTCCTTCTTCTCTTTCTCTTTTTTTTTATTTTTCTATTTAGCAAATTTCTAGTTCTTTATTTTTAGCAAGCTTTGAATCAAAATTATCTTTTCCTTATTATCATTTCTTCTCCCCTTAGATTTATTCTCGAAAATTAACGATATCGAGTTCATATGCCGGTTACGAATTTCGGTATTTGTTTTCGTATTCTAGTTAGCCGAGAGGCTCGTGCGTATGAATCGATCACTCGAGAATAAAAAGAGTTGCACGCACCCCTCGAGAGAGAATGACGTAAATATTTTGAATAGGAGTCAAATCCTATAGTGAGATTCTTCTCGTTAAAGTGAGTATTAGGGGTTTCGGTTATAGGAAGTGAGTATTAGGGGTTTCAGTTATAGGACGAGAGTCTGGCCGATCAACTTAATCTCAGGTGGGCGTATTCCTCGAGAAAGGTGCGTTCATAAGCTAGGAATCTCCACGGTCAAAGAATAGAGTTGAATGATAGTATTTATCTTTTATTTTCATTTCAAAGCAAGTTTAAATCAAGTTTTGTTTTTCTTTATTTTTCTTTTTGTTCTCTTTTATTAAGCTTTAATTATTACTCATTTTTAATATTATTCAAAATAAAATAATAGTTAGCTTTCTCAAAGTATAAGTACTCGACAGACCCGAGTTTAATACGACCTTGATAATTTTCTAAAAATATCTTATACTATACGCGATAAGGTATACTTGCCTTTATCGAATGAGTAGTTTGGATAAACGATACAAAAACTCCGCAGGAAGCTTTTCCTCTCCAATTTCTTATTTTCCTTTTTATACAGTTTTCGGCGATGCCGCCGCGGCATAATCATCGATATTTTGAAAGAAGGAAAGACCATTACTTCTATTCATCGAAGTAGGATAATGGTTAGTTTCTCAAAGTAGGAGTACTCGCGAGACGCCTCGAAAGCGCCTGCCGAATTCTACCCTCATCAACAAAAGCTTTTCCTGCAGCGAATAATCTCCTAATTTAATTAATCAGGTGTGCAGATAGTCCACACCCACATGGGGGTATGTCCAAACCGCACCCCCATGGGGGTGCAGCCAAACCGCACCCCCATGATGGGGTGCAGCCAAGTCGCACTCCCCCATAGTGGTGTGGCCAATCCGCACACCTCTTGGGGGTGCGGCCAAGTCGCACCCCCATGGGGTTGCGTCCAAACTTCACCCTCATGATGGGGTGTGGCCAAGCGGCACTCTCCCATAAGGGTGCGGCCAATCTGCACCCCCCATGGAGGTGCGGCCAAATCGCACCCCCCCCCCCCCCATGAGGGTGCGGCCAAACCGCACCCCCTTTAGCGGGGTGCGGTCGGAGCCCACTTTTCCCTAGGGGCGTGGATCACTGTTTCTCGAGTGGCGTGAATTTTAGAGGGCATGTCCTCATTTTCATCGCAACTAATTTCCAATCGCACTTGCCAGATCTCTGTTCGCCCATAGCGCTCCCATGCTTGTTGCGCGCTCAGAACGCTCTTGTGTTCATTGCGCGCTCAGAATGCTCTCGTGCTCATTGCGCGCTCAGAACACTCCCATGTTCATTGTGCGCTTAGATCACTCATGTGTTCCTTGCGTGCGCGATAGTTAACTTTTCTTAATTTTTCAGATTGAATGTCTTGTTTGTCTCCTTCATCGCCATCTTCGAAGCTGCCCGAACTGCCTGATGGGCGAAATGGACATTTACAAAAAATGGCAATTCGTGTGCTCCAAAATCGACCAGCATGATTCGCTCGTCAGGTGGTTAATGTGGTTAGAATGGTGAAATTACCAGGCTACCCCTGCCCAAGGCTATAAAGGAGCTTATGACCTTCATTTCAATACACCCTGCCTTCCACGCCCGAGAGAGCTCTGTTTAAGATTTCCTCTGAGTTCTCCTTCGGCGCTTGAAGATCTCCTTCGGCCTTTGATGATCTCCTTCGAGGATTCAAAGATCTCCTTCGAGTGCTTGAAGATTTCCTTCACTTCAGAAGACAATCTTCCTAAGCAATTGGGAATCCTTCGAATCTAGAAAGGCGACTCAGTTATCTCACTTTGTTCTTAATTGTGTTCTCAGAAGAAGAAGCGTTCATATTTCTGAGATGTGGCATGTCACCCTTGAAGTTCTCTCTCTCCCTAACATTGTAATGAGTAGCGGCCTATCGCGCTCGAGATCTTAATTTCAAACTGTAACACTCCAGAATATAGTGGAGTTTGGTCCGCACAGCTCCGACCGCATGGTTTTTCACCCTTTCTGGGTTTTTCATGTTAAAAGACCTAGTGTCAATTAATCGATTCATTCATTGATTGTTTGCGCGCTTGGTTCTCTCTCGAGCTAAGGTGGTTCAATTCAGCCGGTCTACCAAGAGCATCGAGCGACCCACAACAAAACTATTTGGTAAAATAGTGATATGATAGTTATTTTGATTCAAATGATTAAGTTAGACTTACACTGAGCAACATTAGAAGCACAAAGATTCTAGTCGTTCTCAGAGAAGAGGCATATTGACTGGAATGCTCAGCGATGAGGAATAACTGATTGACGTTGGCTGGAATGTTTAGATATCTCTTTGTCAGGAAATAGGAGAGGTGCACACCCGGCTTTGCATGATAAAAACGTTTACGTGACTAGTCCCCTGGCCAGCGTTGGGAGTTGTATCAATAGCCTTCGTTTGGAATTTTAATGAAACTGGTGGAATGTCAAATATCTCTAACTAATGGGGCGACATTTTCTATCCACCAAAACGGAGCAATTAAGCTCCCCGAACGAGACCTAAGTGAAAGGTGTTTGCTATTGATGAAGCTGGAGGGTGAAAATAGAAATGGAAAGTAATAAGTACAAAGGAAATGGAGGATGAAATCCAACCCCAATTGTTTTTTGTAATTTTAAATAAAAAGGAAAAAGGGTAAAATATCAATATGAGAAAAATAGTAGTACTATAATTTAATCTAGATGAGCTTGAAAATAAATAAAAAGGTAGTTTTGGCAACAAATTCTTATTAGCCGAAAAGCGGACGCATGGCAGGCCATTGTTGGATCGTACGGCGCCCTTAGAGGGGGGGTGAATAAGGGAATAAAAATTATTTTTATAATTTTAAGAAAATTACTAAATTGTTTTATAATATGCGAAGGTAAAATAACAATTTAGCTAAATGAATAGAAAATTATGAATTTGTAATTTTAGAAATAAGTACTAAATTGTTTTATGATGAAAGAGATTGAAATACACAATTTAGATTTAGAATTGAAAACTTAGAACACAATATAATAGAGATTACGCCAAGTGATAGAAATCAAGTAAACACAAAAGAGACATGATTATATTATATGACAAAGTGTTTACATAAATTTGATTTCTATATCGCTAGAAATTGGAGGCGTACAAATGTAAATTTCTTTTTGTTTTCCAATCCTTCTCCCAAGGATCGGAAGGCTATCACTTGTCTCTCCCTAGACCAAGCCCAAGCCTATCCTCTAGATCTTCCCAAGATCTAGACGTAGCACACAAGGCCACGATTTCCCACCAAGCCACACAAGGACTTGGACGCTCCACACAAGGAAGCAATTTTCCCCTAAGCCACGCAAGGACTTAGACGCTCCGCACAAGGAAGCGATTTTCCCTACCAATACAAAGTAAAATGTATATAAATGAAAATACAAGATAAAATAAGAACTCCCTGGAAATTCAGATCTCTGAAAGGAAGTTTGAAGCCTCGAGATGATAGTTGATGTAGAAGCGCGTCCGATCTCGTCTTCAATTTCAAACCTTCTCAGCAAAAATGGGAGTTCTTGAGGTTCTGGAGCTCTCTAGTTCGTATACTCTCAAGAAGGGACTTGGAATTCTCAATACATAGAATGTAGGAACACAAGGAGTCAATTTATAGAAAATCGCTGTCGCCTGGGCGACATCGACTGTCGGAATTTTCCGACAGCGCTAAACTGCCGCTGGAGTGCCGTCGTGCGGGCAGTTGCTGTAACCGCCGAGCTGTCGCCTGGGCGACATCGATGTCGGAATTCCGACAGCGCAAAACTGCCGGTCGTGGTGGTGTCGTGGGCAGTTGTTGAAACCTCCGAGCTGTCGCCTGGGCGACATCGCTGTCGGATTTCCGACAGCTCAAAACTGCCTTTTGTCGTGCTGCCGTGGAGGGAAGTAGTTATAACTTCTCTGCTGTCGCCTGGGCGACATCAGCTGTCGGAATTTTCCGACAGTGAAATTTTCCTACATTCAAATTTAGCTCCAGCAGAAATGTGAACATCTCATACCTGTTACCTGCACACCATAAATAAAAATAGAATCAAATACATTCGGGATTTGTTATTCTCAAACCGGACGAGTGCGGAACGCATGCTCCAACAATCTCCCCCTTTTGATAATAACAAATCCTTATACTAAGAAATCGAATAAATCCTATATAGATAGTGACAAGTACATTATTTATGCACAAGTGTGAACTTATGATCTTCATGTTCTCCCCCTTAATATGATCTCCCCCTTAATATTAGCTCCTTCTAAAATTATTCTCCCCCGACTTATAAACTCCCCCTACATGAAAGCTCACTTAATTAATTAAGTAATTTAAGTGATTTAAGTGATTTCTTAGTATCTTCTCCCCCTTTGATATTATCAAAAGTAATGAATATAGGAATGAGTGTATATCTTTTAAGATAGGTAAGGAACTATTTATTGAAGGATTTTCATGATCGAGCATATGTTAATGTATGCACCTCCTATATGATTACTCCCCCTACAAATTTACCCATTTTTTTAGTTTAATATCATTATAATGCACTCCCCCTAAATCTTAGATTTATGCAATTTAATCTCCCCTTTTGGTAGAATCAAAAGAGGGTTTAGGTGAGGGTAGTAAGGAGGCATTTCTTATAAATGATAAAGAGTTTAAGCATAGCATATATAAGAGATTTCAAATAAAAAGATAAGAGTTGTAAGCAAGCGGAAGATTATAATAAACATATTTTTGTAAGCATGAAAAGCATAAGTAAAAATATGAGTTTTAGTTCAAAATTGAAAGATGTTTAAACCTTGTTGAAATCTCAAATTTCTTTCATAAAAATACTAAGCATAAAATGAACATATCAAAGAGATATTTTACTACAATGTTACTTAATTTAAAGTTCAAGAGATACCAAAACATTGTAGAGATCATGCTAGGTTATCTAGTGCATTTTTCTATAAAGAGTAGTATAGATAAAGCATTAGAATCCAATACTCATGAGAAGAAGTGTTATGAAAGATAATGATGTGCACATAAGTGTATTTTGGGCAATATTAACAATTGATTTAAATCATCAAAATACAAGACATATGTAAAGTAAAGTGCACAATAAAACACAAGTAAATTACTTTCACACACTTTTAATGCACATAATTTTTAACAAAGTGGTGTAATAAACAAAGTTTGCACAAGACACTTTACTATTCTTTCCAAGGTGCTCAACCTCACAATGCTTATGAAGACTTATCAGGAGGTTCAAGTAGTGCTTGGTGTAGGTATATTTGTCTACATATATAATTTTTGTTCACATTTGTGAGACAACATTCTTCGAAGACACTTGTTCTGCAGACCAAAATTTTAAACTTAACCACTTTTCTAAATTTCATAAGTGCAATTCAAATGTAGTGTAGGCAATAAACTTATGCAAGTTTTAATTCATTGTACAAATACAATACATAAGCAAGCATTTTTAGATTTAGACACACATGTTGATTACCAAAATAAGTGAGTGAAATGTATCATTATCAATCATAAAACATTTACTCATACTTAGAGGCATGCTAAGCTTGTATCTACACATTTTTCAATACAATTGATGCACTTTAAATAGATATATCAAAGCATGATAAGCAAAACAATGTTCATAGTAATTTGAAGAAATAAGGTTTAACATTGTAAATAATTCTAAATAATAGAATTCATACATGCTTGATATTTGACAATAAAGATCATACAGTTTTTTTTGTTTTATCATTTTTTAAATCAAATAAAAACAGAAAATCACAAAAACATATTTTTGTAATTTTTGAATTTTGAATTTTTGTATTAAATTTTTCATAATATAAAAAAAATGAAAATAAAATAAACAAAAACACAAAATTAGATTTGTACACATAAACTAACATATTTTTGTGGATTTTTTGATTATTGATATTGATTAAGTGTCCTTAAAGTAGTTCCATGCTGAAATTTCAAATTTTTTGGAGATCTCTAGGTGGATCAAATTTGCATGAAACTTTGGCTTTTCAAATTCTTGTGTTTTACAAAACCATTTAAACATGAAGATATAAACTATGAAGACACAAGAGGACATTTTTTATTAAACAACCCAAAATATGCATGATTTAAGTGATAAGTAAATAAAATGATCATGCAAAGAGTAATATAAGTACGTCCTAAGATTAAAGATTACCCCGACTAAATGTCTACACCCTAGCCCCGTACTAAGTGACGGATGGGCATGAGGAGTTGCACGCATGTCGTAGGTTGGGGTGTTAGTCCCATATGCACACACTAGAGAACACTCAACCTAGCACTCTTTCCCCCTAGTGCCTCGCAAGGCCCCACTGGAACCCTCCCCGGTTAAGGACAAGACATGTCTTATAAGTTAGGTCTCTAATGCATACAACCTTACGCCCCCGCTATTGTGAGATATGAAGTCATAGGTGAAATAATCTTTTGGAAAACCTTGCTTTTAAATCTAAGGGTTGATACATAAACTATGGGTTTTGTTTAATGTGATGAGTTATATAAAGCCACATAGTTTATCTACTTTTATGAGACGATGATATGAGATAACTAGCACAATTACTAATATTCAATAAGTGATAAAGCTAGTATGATGAGTTTTGGGTTTAAAGTCATGTCATAAGATTAATATTAATATTGCATGTATTCCAAAATAGAATTTCAAATTATAGATCTAGAATGGAGTGATGATTTAGTTTGATTTATACTTTCATTACAAAGTTGATTCTAGAGTCTACAAATATGAGAGATACATGCAATCACTAGCAAAGAAACAGATCAATACATCAAATAATGTAAGAAAACATTATTCATAATTTTTATCATAAGATTCATAATTCCTATTATCGATTTGAGATATGTCTTGATAGAACATGAATTATGATTTATGATTAAAGAGAATTTTTGCATAGAATATATGTTAGATCATCATGATGTGTGTAAATTCTAATTCTTCTAGACTTATGACAATATGAATTGGTGATTTTCGTTTGAATGAGCACGTTTGAATTGTAAGTCTAGAAAATTATGATCAAGCTATCATATAAAAGACAAAGATCACAAATATATAGTTATGAAATAAAATGCCATTCAATAATTGAATTTATTGATCTTTGGTTTTGCATGATAATATATGATTCATGAAACAATATTCATAAATATTCTAATGATTAATTCATAAACTATGTGTTTATTGGAATTTTAGTATTCTATATAATTTCAAATCACATAGTTATCATGATATTTTAATAACATTGTAAATGTTATACCTAGCATATAAATTTAAGCACAAATTAAGAAGTGATGCTAGAATGATACATTTGAATGCAATGTTATTACATAGAATTAATGGAGATAATGTTGCATGTAATATGAGATGTTTACAAATTAATTTTCTTTAGACCTATAATGAAATGATTAAACTTTTGATTTGATCTTAATGATATAAGATGATTCTAAAGTCTAAATTACATGCAAACAATGGTGACACACATCACACATACTATCTAAATTAATATATGAAACAATTATACATAGGATATCATGTGATGAAAAAAAAATCCTTAAACACAGAAATTTCTGAATCAAGCGAACTAAGATAGCATTTAAAAACGGAGTTGAAATTGGGCAAATTGACAGCACCAAACAAACTTAAATGGGCAATTTTAGTTTGCCGATAGATGGAGATTTCTGTGCTCTTTCTGAAAAGATATTAAACGCGAAAAATGGACGAGCGGATCAAAAGATATGGCTATTTGAAGTTTTGATCAAAAACTTGTTTTTGAAAGATTAAGCATGCGTTTAGATGAATTTTTGTTTTCGATTTTATTTGATAATATTTTTCATAATAAGGGCTATCAAATGCAGCAAATAACATAGAAAGTAATCAAACTATTGCGCATTTTAATTTTTAGCTTAAGCCCTTTTAATAAACCAATTAAATCCATTTTTAAAATTAATTTCATTAGTCTTGAAAAATAGTTTCAATATTCTAATTATAATGTTAATTCAAGACATTGATGGGTAACGGATTTAAAAGGATATATATAACAAAAAAATGAGAGGTAGGTCTCTTTTAAAAATCATATGACTTAATGTTCAATTTTAATTCAATTTGATTTGATAAACATTAGGCTCAATATGTGAAAGTCATATTTCATAAAATATAGAGGGACCATAAGCATTTTGGATCAATAAATAAAAAAACAAACAAAAGAAAAAGAAATAAAGCACATCATGAAGTAGAGTATTGATATTTCATTTTTAATTATTTCTACTTCATGCAAATGAAAGATACTAAATGATAAGAGATTTACGTATCCAAAGTTGACCATGTGTAATGGTTCCTTTGGGCACCCAAATATGTCGTGATGGCTTTTGAGAAGATAATGATGAATGAGCCTTTTTTAATTAATGTTGATATGTCATTTTTTTATGGGTCTCCATTAATACATTGGTTGTTTATTACTTAAATCCATATAATGATTATGTGAATTGTTTGAAAAATCATTCATTGGAGGTTTATGTTTATTTAAATTATTTTTCAAAATAGCTTGATGTTGATAATCATAATGATTTTTATTATATGGATTGTTTAAAATTTTATAAGAGTGATTGTCTTTCTTTAGAAGTGATTGTTGAAAGAGTGGATTACAATATGTTTTAGAAGATTGATCATTATTTTGATGATTTTCATTTCCACTCTTTCTTATTGACACACTCTTATAATATAAAGGATAATATTTTATATTTTGATTTTCATGAAAAGGAGTTTTTAAGTTTGAGTCATGATTGAAAATATATTGAGACTTATAATAGTGACTCTTAAGAATTTTGTGAGGGTCATAATTCTTTTTGAAACTTAACTCCTTTTGAGTTGATGTATGAAAATGATCCTTTTTAGAAATGATTTTGTAAGTTAATTTATCCTTGTTATTCAAAATCTTATGATGAGATTCATTAGATGACATTTGAATTTTTTCAACAAAAGATTTTAATTGTATTAACTTACAGGATAAAACATCATTTTTAATTAACAATTTTTCATTATGCCTTTTAGAAATTAAGAGCCCTTTTTCAATTTCCTTGAATTTTTCTTTTAATAAATTACAATTAAGACAAGGAATAGGAATTTCAACTAAAGAGCATGAAAGAGAATTTAACACATTAATATTTGATTCTACGTTATCGTTTACTTTTAAAGATTTATTTTCTAAACGTAATTTGGAATTAGCAAATTTTAATTTTAAAATTTTACGTTTAGCAATTTTAAGCATACGAGATGTAGAAATAGAATTCGTTACAAAAAGAGAAGTTTTTGATTTTCTTACCTTGCAATTGTTTCCGTCTTCTCTTTTGCTTGATGTGTTGCCAACAAATGAGTCCAATATTGTGATGTTGTATTATTCTTCCTCCAAGCATAAGTCCTCATCGATTTCTTCTCTTGGATCCATAAGAAATTCCTCGTCGATTTCTCTCTTAGATTTTTCATCCTCCAAGAATGAGTCCTTGTCGATTTCTTCTCTTGGATCCATAAGGAATTCCTCTTGTTCATCATCTGTAGAAGGAAGACTATAAGTATTCTCAAGAAATTTCCAAACTTCATAAGCAGTAGGAAGTGTATAAATAAGTTTGAAAATATTTTGATCTAATGCACAATATAGACTATTCATAGATTTGGCATTCAAAAACATTTCATTTTTATTTAAAATACTTGGGGGCATTTTAATTGTAATATTCCATACTTCCATATCCAAAGATTTAAGAAATTTTTCCATTAGAAATTTCCACCCATTATAATTTTTCCCTTCAAATAAAGGTGGTGCTAAAGATTTTTCATTTATAAGAAAATTTCCCTTATTAGTAGAAGCGAGATCATGAGACGTCATTATTCCTGGTTTTTAAACCGTTTGGAATAACCTGCTCTGATAGCACTTGTTGGATCGTACGGCGCCCTTAGAGGGGGGGGATGAATAAGGGAATAAAAATTCTTTTTATAATTTTAAGAAAATTACTAAATTGTTTTATAATATGCGAAGGTAAAATAACAATTTAGCTAAATGAACAGAAAATTATGAATTTGCAATTTTAGAAATAAGTACTAAATTGTTTTATGATGAAAGAGATTGAAATACACAATTTAGATTTAGAATTGAAAACTTAGAACACAATTTAATAGAGATTACGCCAAGTGATAGAAATCAAGTAAACACAAAAGAGACATGATTATATTATATGACAAAGTGTTTACATAAATTTGATTTCTATATCGCTAGAAATCGGAGGCGTACAAATGTAAATTTCTTTTTGTTTACCAATCCTTCTCCCAAGGATCGGAAGGCTATCACTTGTCTCTCCCTAGACCAAGCCCAAGCCTATCCTCTAGATCTTCCCAAGATCTAGACGTAGCACACAAGGCCACAATTTCCCACCAAGCCACGCAAGGACATGGACGCTCCACACAAGGAAGCGATTTTCCCCTAAGCCACGCAAGGACTTAGACGCTCCGCACAAGGAAGCGATTTTCCCTACCAATACAAAGTAAAATGTATATAAATGAAAATACAAGATAAAATAAGAACTCCCTAGAAATTCAGATCTCTGAAAGGAAGGTTGAAGCCTCGAGATGATAGTTGATGTAGAAGCGCGTCCGATCTCGTCTTCAATTTCAAACCTTCTCAGCAAAAATGGGAGTTCTTGAGGTTCTGGAGCTCTCTGTTCGTTTACACTCAGGAAGGGACTTGGAATTCTCAATACATAGAATGCACGAACACAAGGAGTCAATTTATAGAAAATCGCTGTCGCCTAGGCGACATCGACTGTCGGAATTTTCCGACAGCGAAACTGCCGCTGGAGTGCCGTCGTGCGGGCAGTTGCTGTAACCGCCGAGCTGTCGCCTGGGCGATATCGATGTCGGAATTCTGACAGCGCAAAACTGCCGGTCGTGGTGGTGTCGTGGGCAGTTGTTGAAACCTCCGAGCTGTCGCCTGGGCGACATCGCTGTCGGATTTTCGACAGCTCAAAACTGCCATTCGTCGTGCTGCCGTGGAGGGAAGTAGTTGTAACTTCTCTGCTGTCGCCTGGGCGACATCAGCTGTCGGAATTTTCCGACAGTGAAATTTTCCTACATTCAAATTTAGCTCCAGCAGAAATGTGAACATCTCATACCTGTTACCTGCACACCATAAATAAAAATAGAATCAAATACATTCGGGATTTGTTATTCTCAAACCGGACGAGTGTGGAACGCATGCTCCAACAGCCATGACCGACCCACTAGTTTGGTAGGCAAGTCTTATGCGAAATTATTGTTGAGGCTCTGCTCAAGATAGTCCATAATGCTCGATCATATTTGGAATGAGCATTTATAGTATCTCATGCATAGAGCCAAGCCCTAGGTAGACACACGACCCAAAAGGCGATATCAAGTTCGTCTCGACACGCGCGGACACATTACGAATTATTCAATAATCTCCTCATATGTCCGTCATAGACTAGACTTCGGTATATGTGGTTTATGCCATGTTCAACCAAACATGAATCATTCACAACAGTGTCTCAACATGTTAAATCAAAAAATAGACTAACATGCAAGTAAATGATTAAAAGAAAAATAGAAACTCGAAAAACAGCATCACCCATAACCTAAGGTTGAACTGTAGCACCGGATCCACTATAACCTAGTGTCTCACAGCCCACCAAAGTGCAAAATAGTTCAAAACATGTATAACAAGAAAAACAACTCTAAGCTGGAGTATCAAATGTAAAAACTGAAACATAAACAAAAATAAAAGTCAGAAGTTGCCATCATCCTTAGATGTACAACAAGTCATCCTCATCAGGATCTCAATCAGCAAGTGCTCCTCCATCTCCAACATCTTATGTAAATTCAAAATAAAGAATTTCATTTAGAATGAATTCAAACATTTGAAATTACATGTATATAGTTCTACTATGAGAACTTAGTACTTTGTAATTTAGCAAGGATAACACCTATTAAGATTATTCTATGTTCCAGTTCAGAATCCATTATATGTATCAAAAGAATTAAAGTTATGGACTTCTAGACATCATAGCTATATATGTATTCCAATTTATAGTGTCATGGTCATTGTCCTTTCAAAGTTGAATGAATATCATCAACTTTTGAATCATACTGTTTAACAGAAGAATTATCAAATCAAGTTAGATTGTGTTGTCAAGTTTGGAATAACACTTTCTTCCAAGGTAAAAAAGAAGAATCCAAGTGAAATTATAAACATCAACTTTGTAATGAAATAACTCACCAGGCTTATTATTAGCAACCAAGAACATTAGCAAAACACAAAATGCTTACTGATTGACAAAGGAAATTCTAAAAGGTATCAAAACATTAGACGCGGGCTGATCTATGATCTAGATCGTCTTAAGTCTCATTTCCTCCACTGTTTTGATCAAACGATCTTTGGGCATTTCTTTCGTCAATGAATCAACTAAGTTATCCTTCGACCATACATCAATCAAAGTGATAACTCCTTATTCTTTCAAATAATTCAGCAAAGCATGTCTCAGTCGTTTTTGTCTCCTCTTAGTGTTATAGAGGACATTTGTAATGACCTAAATTGCTGCCTGATTATCACAGTACAAGCTTAAAGAGTTGACTTATAATCTAGATAATGGAATATCTAGAATAAAATTTCTAATCTAGTCTGCCTCTTCACCAACCAAAGCTAAGACAAATATTTCAGCTTTCATAGACAACAAAGCTATACAGGTCTGTCTTTTGGATTTCTAGGTTATAGCAGCTCCACCCAAAGTGAATATATTTAAACTTGTAGACTTACTGTAATTAATTTCTGAACACCAAGAGGCATCAGAAAATCCATCCACTGTATAAGGATAACTAGTATAACACAAAGCATGATCTTTAGTATATCTCGGGTATTTCATCAGCCTATCTAAGCATCTTAATGCTCTTTACCCGGATTACTGGTAAAGCGACTCATCATGCCAACAAAAAAACAATGTCTGGTCTCGTACAGCTTGTGAAATACATGAGACTGCCAATTATCCTTGAGTAATTTACTTATCAACGTTAATCCCTTCATTTGGACTCAACTTGATGTTGTGATCAAATGGTGTCTAAACTTGATGTAGAAAGAAGTTGCTCAATGTAATGAGTCTAACTAAGAGTAACCCTACCCTTATCAATTCTAACTTTCATACCTACAAGGGTATCAACAGGACCAAGGTACTTCATGTTAAATTCTTTCGCAAAAGTGGATTTTATATCCCTCACACCAGAAAGATCTGAACCCAGAATTAACATGTCATCCACATAGAGACATATGATGACTTTTTCATTCGACACAGAGTAGTGATAGAGGCATTTATCTGAATAGCTAGATTGAAATCCAAAGCTCTTTACCACTTCATCAAATTTCATGTGCCACAACTTAGACGCTGGCTTAAGCCCGTAGATAGATTTATCTAATTTGCACACTTTATCTTTTAAAATTTTATGAACATAACCTGTAACATCCCGATTCGAGCTAGACCCCTTGTGCGCGTTTTTGAGTCACGCGAGTTGACTCGGGCTCGGGGTGTACTGAGGGCCAGGCTTGCACCTGAGCCGGGGAAATGCACTCGACGAATGCGGCGAGTACCATTTCTATTCTTTGTCCCGATGTTTGCTGTATCATGATCTGAGCCATCCGGAGAGCATAATTTGAGCAATAGAACTCGAAGGAAGCGCGCCGCCTTGAAGGAATTATAGTGCGTACGTTAGCTCAAATGACATGGTGTTCAAATAGCGTATGTATTCAAAAGGTGATATGCAGCAGACGACCTTGGAATTCGGCTCGGTCAATTTTGATTGGACTCGTGACGCCTATACGAGCTCAATAAAATTGGTCGCCCTCGATTCTGATGAGAAATGGCGAAATCATAATACGGTCTGCGAATAGCGTATTTATCCACGTTTGTGAAATCGAGCAAATGACCTCGCATTTGACCCCAATCAGTCTTGTTAGACTCGTAACAATAGTATGAGTTCAACAGATTTATTTGTTTGCGATTCCGGCATCGTTTGAAGGGTTTTTGGCATATAAGTAAATTAGGCCGTAAATGCTCCGACAAACATAAATTTACCAAACGAACTCGGAATTAATCTCGGATCGTCCCGGTGGATGCGTGTCAACGAGACGGTCAAAGTGAGCTTCTCTGGGACAAATTCTGAGCAATATAGAGTGATATACGGGTGTTTAAATGTAATAAAATAATGTTTTTGATAAATAATAATAATACTATTGTATATATATATTGGTTATAATTTAGGGTTGCTGTTCACTCCCCCCTCCAAACCCGATCCAACAATCGCCGTCATTTTCTTCCTCCCCTCCATTCTTCTCCTTCCATGGTCGACCCCCCCTTGGGGCTCCGGCGACCTCGTCTCTTCGACGAGCTACTGCACCGAGTAAACCACCTAGCTCTCTCCACTCCTCGAGATCTCTCTCTCTAGCCTACACCATGGCTGAATCTCATCCTCCTCCGGCGTGATCCCCTTTCCGACGAGCAACCCCACGAACTGCTCTCCACCATGGCCAAGTTTCCTCCATCTCCTCCCAAGCTTGGCCACGACTCTGGCGCATCCTCCTCACGGAGAGCAACCCTCCCGATCTCTCTCTCTCTCTCTCTCTCTCTCTCTCTCTATCTCTCTCTCTATCCCGTGAGTTAGATTGCTCCAGATCTCTCACTTTCTCTCCACCTTCCAGATCTATCAATCTCCTTCCCTCTCGTGCATCTCTCTCTCTCACTCTACATGCATCTTACATGGCCGACCCCTTCATGGAAAATCCAAGCTCCGACCAGCCACCTCTCCACCACATCCGACCGATGAACTTTTCTCCAAAATCTAAATGGCAGCAGTCCTCTTTTTGCTCCGACAAGTTCTTCTCCATTTTGACGAGATCCGATTCGGCGAGATTCGACCATGACCGGGAGCAACGGACAAATGCCGCATACGCGGCTATTGGGTAGCATGCATGGACACTCGGTGAGCTTCCTCCCCACTCCCTTGGTGCTAGTTTCTTAGATCAAACTAGGCGAGATGTCGAACTCAATTGAGTTGATTTGAGAGCAAGTCATGGAGGGATGACTGAAATCTGTGTTCTGATTATTTACTCCAGTCACCTCCGGTCACCGATTCGCCGCCCGTCGATGCACCTTACATACGAGATAAGGGCGGAGGTGTTGGTTGGTCGGATGGGAAATAAGGTGGCTGATGTGGGAGTTTTATTAGACTCCAAGTCGGGCAATTCACAGCCCCAAGCTGGAGGAAGAAGATGACCGGACGTTGTTTGATAAACACTTAGATCCGTGTAGTTTATATTAGTTACTGATAAATAATATGTTTAGCGTGCGGCGAGGAAGGCGTACGGATTCATATTAATTTGGCGATTTACCTTGTTTTGTTTATCGGAAGATGTTTGTAATTGGTAGATAAATGTTTGATGACAATATGAGAACCTCTCTTAAATTTCAGAATTTTGGATATAGGTTTGATGTGATTTTGTCAATTTTATGTTATTAAATTTTTGTGTCGTAAGTTGTTATCATGACTATTCTGAATGAGCTGAGATATGGTGTAAACGCTCAAGATGCTAACCATGACATATAGTAGGAATTTTAGAAGTCTTGGGTTTGATATAGCCACTTGATTAATTACTTGTTTGCTGACGCTCTAGGACAATAAGTATGGCATGAAACTTTAGGCAAGTAGTGATTTGAACAGTGCTCCGATTTACATTGTATGTAAAGGTTATTATTATGATTCTAATACGATATTGGAGGTGATTGATCTAAATATTGGGGAAAATCATGTAATGAACCTAAAACTTGCTAATTGGAGGTCGGTTGTACATGTTATCATGATTGTAAGTCATGACTTGATTGTACTCGTAGAAATAGAATACTTAACCATCTACTTCATGGTTGATTCTTCCATGATATGGGACTTGTAAATATCAATGTTATGATCAGCTTTTTATACACTCATACCAGTCAACTAATGTTGACTTATAAGACATACGAGTTGCCACTAAGGTAGAGGATTATATTTATACGATGTTGGGATATGCACCTGGGGATCATACTGTTCGTGATGTGTCGTTAGATGAATAACTACATTGTAAAACCACTCTTTTTACCCAAGTGTTCGGATGTGATGAACGATTGATGGCGTAGAATGAATTGGCATTTAAATATATATGTTGAATCTAACAGGGTTGAGTAAGAAATAACCCTTGACTAAAAGTAGAGCTTAGTCATTGATCTTTAGTTTTGAGGACATGATATTGTGCTCAAGTAGTCCTTAGGTTAGGTTCGTAGGAAGTGAAATCTCAGGATTTGTGTGTCTCACTGCTTAGAGTATGCTAACTCCCTACGGGTAGCATTGAGGGCTTGGTTTAGTGATTGGGATGGGTCGACATCCTAAGTTAATGTGGGAAGGGACTCGGTTTGGAGCCCTTGCTTGCTTAAGAGCTTGAGTTAGTCCTGCGAGCGGTAGACTCGAGATCTTATTGGGAGGACTGGGGTTGTCCTGCAAAAGGTAGGTTCCATGTTATATAAGGAGGACTGGTCGAGTCCTCCGAGCCAAGAGTTTGGTGTTTCACTTAGAGGCATTGTTGTATCAAGTAGTACGCGGATACCCTGTGTGTTCTTAGGGGCGTACAAAGGTCTAGGTTGGGTGGTGTTACACAAGCCTAGAAGTGGAAAGCCCGGTCCACTGCCCTGTTGCCTCAACTGGGTACCTGAGCGGAGACTCGAATGGAGGGCTAGAGGTGGTGCTTACCAGATAGTACGCGGATACCCTGTGTGTTCTTAGGGGCGTACAAAGGTCTAGGTTGGGTGGTGTTACACAAGCCTAGAAGTGGACAACCCGGTCCACTGCCCTGTTTGCCTCAACTGGGTACCTGAGTTGACACACTCGAACAGAGGGAACTACAAAAGGTCTGTACGTACAGAGTCGTGTGCGTGAGTTGCATCATTGCATTGCACATCATGGCATAGCATACTTGCATAAAACAGAGACCTCATCGTATAAACTAGTATGGGATCTTTTATACGATGACTTTACTTCTTGCAAGATCCCTTAACTTATGTGTTTGTATGTGTATACACATAAGTTAAGGTTACTTTTCTAGCTGCTTAGACTCTTTTATAATTGCGGGTGTATACTCACTTTGACACTCGTTTATATACTGCTCGGTTTCATAGTAGTCCCTTGATTTATTATGATAGATTTGCTAGAAAGGTGTTTGATGTATATATATACATGTGGTTAGCCATTGATATATACTGTTAGGTTAGTAATACCTCCTTGTCACCTGCATATTGTACTTACTGTTATATTGCAGCTTCTCTTTCTTTCCTCCCACACGGTGCCTAAGAGTCGCTGGGGTGAGAGGATGGGAAGCCACTTAGTCTTTATGACTAACGGTTGTTACACCACTATTTTTTAGGAGCACACCCAGCTGGAGCAGTACCGGACAGATTAGAGTGATAGGACTTGGAGACTTATTGCAGCTTTTGCAACAACACCTTCTGATACGGTTGTGAGGGATTGTAGTTCTTGTTGTAGAATTTCACTATACCTTGTTCTTGTATATTTGGGAGCTCTTTTTGCTTCCTGTCATTTATATATTTTGTGGACATTTATACTTTGTGAATTATGGACTCTTGAAAATATGAAATTTATTGATGGGTTGGCAAATGATATTGGTAATAGCCGGCAGAATAGGCATCTTATGGTACAGGTTAGCCCGTGTGCTGACGCTACCGCAAGGCGGCTGTTCTGGACATAAGACTCCCATCGGCCGTGTTTTGTGTTCCGGGAGGGGGGTCTTACAAATGGTATCAGGGCGCAACGATCCTGAGATAAAGAAGTCCATTAACCCATGACACCACCCGTGCTCGGTCATTCAGTTTGAGGACAAACTGATGTAGCGGAAGCTGTGGTGTGCCCATATGGGATTCACTCTAAGTATGTCCACTAATCCTTAGAACGAGTGCCAACCTAACTAGGACACCACCTTATTTTGACCTACCAACATATTTTGTGGCGCATCCTAGTCAAAGAATCGACCTCAGGTATAGACTTGGTTGAGGTATGTGAATACCCAAGTGGTTCAGGGAAGAGTTTATTGCAAGAGTATGTGCTCAAGGCTTATACTTTGATATTCTGACTCCGTTCATTAAGTGATACCATCATCTTACCGAAACTAATAGAACCATCCAGAGGAGGATTGGTGCCTATAATCTACCAACTAGAGTAGTAAGAGACTCGTAAGTCTAATTGATGACTTAATACTCTCCATCTTGATCATAGTGAAGCTATTATCATGATAAATACCAGAGGTTGAATAAGAATCTTAATCTTAGAAGAAGCCCATCTCTTTTGACTTGGTCACATGTTGACCCAAAAAAATTTGTTGTAAATGGTAGATCTAAAGGCCTAAAGAAAAGATTGTATCAGTAATCGACGAGGTGAAACTCCAGGTCGAGAATTATATGCCCTAAGGATGTGTGCTTATAGGGGATGGATGTACCACGTTAGTGATCGAAGAGACTCTGCCCAAGAATTACGGTGGGCTTATCTCTTCGTTTATTGGGTCAGTGTTACCAACTGGGGTTTCTCTGGGATTTGAGAATCTTCACACATTTTCAACAATTGATATTGATGGTACTTGATAAAGTAGTTCATCTTTGGCAAGGTGGACTACTAATGTCAAGTTGGGATCGATGAATTTTACTAGCAGAATAACAAATGATAGTACTTCAAGGATGAGTATTTGCTCCCTACACTATTTTAAGATTATGTGAATAAGAAAACGAGGAAAGTAGTAAGTTAACCCCTTTTGGTAAATATCTGTATCGATCTATACTTAACTTTTGATGACATTATAGCTTGGTACTTGATGAAAATATGTACCCTCATGATGATATAATGAAGTTTGTATATGTACGAGTGGTTTAATGATCAACCATCCCAGGAGGTTAGGAAATTTGCAATGACTTGTATGTTAAAGGGATGTTAGGGAAAATTAATAGATCCAAATCGACTAGTTAAAGGCCAAAAATGAATGTGGCTTCATTGATTCGGCTACATTTGATTTAGGAAGATGACAAGGATAGTATGACTTGTTAAGTGATTTAAAAATCTCAAATGATTATCATGGAATAAACATGTCATTAGCAATCTCTAGCGGCGATTGTGGGCAACTTTGGAGTTTATACGCTATATACGAACAAGTAAAGGTCATGTGTAATATTATTGCCTTGGCAAGGTAGATTTCTAGAGGCTCGATATCATAACCCGACAATGAGACAAGGTTTAAGTTTACAGTAAGAGGCCCTTTAAATGGAACTATCTGGATCCCAAAAGAAATTCGGCACGAATTCTGAACTCGGTGCAAGTGTAAATATGATCTAGGTTGGACCAAAGTAATACCTGACTCGGGTCCTTGTGCTCTTAGAAGGAAGCGATAGATATACCTTCCTCTAAGCCTGCAACGATAGTTCGTAATATCACTAAGATAAATTGTTAAAACATTACAAGTCGAACAATTGTTGATTTTTGGGAATCATTGAAAATATAAATTTGTCCAAGCTTAAATTCATGAGGCAATAACATCATGTTGGGGATTTGTGGATTGAGATAGGATATCGTCGTGGCAAGAGAGATGAGGTGAATGCGAACTCGATTGTTTTATGAACAAAAAAATAATTGGTGAAAATTCTTGATGATTAAACACATGAATATTCTGCCATGACATGACATTGGAATTATCCTTGACTCCCAAAAGTTAAAAGTTAGCCAGTCACTTGCTAAATTTGGAAGATGTATACTATATGTATGAATCTTTTTACTATAAATATGATGATATAGAGAGTCAAAACACATAAATCGAAAATATCATGACCGCCTTTAGAAAGATTCATGATTTTGGGAAATAAATTTTAATTATCAACAGTAGATATAGTGAAATCACATGATAAATGTTAATACCCCCTTATAGTGAGAGCAACTCGTGACTAGTATCGTGGTTAGAAGTAGTGCTTATTGTCTACTGTTGGGGCAGTAAGAGACTTCGTACCCACAATGTGGTGCTCCTCACAGTAGTTTACATCCAATAAGACTGCAAGTCCAGAAAGTGACCATTTTGTAGTCGGGAACATGTCGACCCCTAAAAAGGTTGTTGAAAATGGTAGCTTTGAGGGCCTAGAACACTTTAATTGGTCCCAGGAACTGTTATTCAAGTGCTTATATGGTAGAACTCCTAATCGAGGACGGCATGCCCATAGGGCCTGTGTGCATACAGGGGGTGAATTTACCATACTGGTGGTCGAAGAAACATAACTCAGGTGTATGGGGGCTAACCCTATTTCGTCGTTTATTGGCCTAGCTAATGGACCAACTGAGGTTTCACTGGGAGTTAAAAATATTTGTAGACTGCTTCACTTAGCTTTGCTATAATGGTGTTTTCTCATCTAAGTCGTTACAAGTCGACGATATTAGAATTAGGTACTCCTTGATGAATGAGCACTTTTAAGCAAGGTGGTTGGTTAAACACCAAGTTTTAGGTAACGTTGAGTAAAATTTAGCATTGTTCTAGATGGATGTCAATACTATGTGAAGGATGCGATGATATCCTGATGTGATGGTAATGACTTGAGTTGGTAGTCCTCGAGTGCTGCTATGCACTAGTCGGATCCTGCCAAGTGCTTGGATGACTTAAGGACTTGGTGGTAGTCATTGGGTTCTGATAGCATGAGTTCCATCATTAGAACCTCATGAGTGTGGTTAAGTGAAAACTTGAATCCTCTTGATAGTGTTGTAGTGCCTCTCAGTGATCAATGGTCGGTTAGATGACCGCGTGACAAATTTTGGGGGACGCCTTGAAATTTGTTCAGTTGGAGTTGTATTTGATTATTGATCAAAGAGGTGTATTTAAAAGTGATATATTTAGGATAACTGGTTTGCGTACATAATGTGATGATATTGTAAATTAAATAAAATTACCGAGGATGTGTGTTGGCGACTCATGGCAGGCAGATATGATATTGATACAAGACAACTGTTGATGACACTTGCTATAGAGATATAGTGTTTTGAGATCTAGTCCTGCAAGGTGTAAACGAGCTGGTGGCTCGGCAGTCTTGTTGGTTCATAGAACCTGTACAGCGATAGATGTTGGTAGTGGTAGCCTGTTACATCGTGGTTTTATAAATAAATAGCCTGCTTGATGTCATTCACACCAAGTCCTTGCTAAATGTTCCCTTGTATGTTGTGTGCTTGAGATTAAATCACAACACACTACTAGAAAAATGACTTTTAGCCACACTTTTTTTGGCCACGGGTCTAAAATCGTGGCTAATAGTTAAGTATTAGACACGGCCCCAAATTCGTGGCTAATAAGCAAGTATTAGCCACGGACGTCAGATTCGTGGCAAAAAGTAAACACATTTGTCACGCTTTCCGAATTCGTGGCTAAAAAAATACTATTTGCCACGGTTTCCCACTTCGTGGCTAATAGTTTAGCCACAATTCTTAATTCGTGGCAAATGCATAAGTATTAGCCACGGTTTTTTTCGTGGCAAAAAAATTGTATGAGTAGTACTGAGAACCGAACTTTTTTTGCCCGGTTGCAAAACACTTGAGTAGAACCGAGAACCGAACCGAACTATTCAGTATGAATTCGATTTTATCAGGGGTGCAAGCTGAGTTGAGCCGGCTCGAGAGCTCGACGAGATGGCTCGAAAAAAACTCAACTCGAGCTCGAGCTTTAATTTGAGCCAAGCCGGAGTCTAATTAACCTTGTTCATGACCTCGCCAGGCGGCTCGCGAGCTTTTTCTTAATATTATTTTTATTTATATTATGTAATTATGCATATAATTAAGCATCTGCCCCAACGTCACATCCCCGGCGCTTTTCCCCCGGCGGCTCTCCTCCCGGCGTATCTCCTCCCGGCGCAGCTCCTCCCAGCCATTCCTCCGGCAGGCGCATCTTCGCCGACGCACAGCAGCGAAGCAGCGGCAGCAGCTTTCTCGCGGCTCCTCCTCACAACAGCTTCTTCCGACGCCTCTCCTCCCAGCGATCCCTCTGCCACCGAGCAGCCACAGAACCTTCCACGAGTTTAATCAGTTTGGCTCAGCTTTTTAATATCATGCCGTGTCACCTAAAGATGAATAGAAGTATAGAAAGCAAAATATCACCAAAGAAAAATCAAGAAAAAATCAAGAAAAAAATCAGAAAGACAATATATAGAACAATATTTCATACCACATTCAGCAATTGAAAATAATTAAGCAGTTGGGCCAAAGGGCAAATGGCAGACAACCAAGCCATCAGGTTGACCACGATGTTCATGTACTAGAATCACATCAGTGAAGTCATGAGCACGACAAAGTTCAATAATTTCTTTGATATCCTGTAAAAATAAGTGGCATTGGAATAATCCATACATATCTCAAAGAGTAACAAAATATAGCGAATATAACAGAAATGATGTAACACTCGAGTGAAAAAAAAATTTGGTGTTGAATAAATTTGTTGAATGCGTGTGTTGTGTGTGTCACTACAATATTTATAGCCTACCGCAACCTTTTTTCCGCGACATTTGTGAAAACGTGGCCATTATATTTGTCAGTCGCGACGTTTTGCCAAAAAAATGTGGCTATTAATTAAATTTTTATTATTTTTTCAATTACGCGGCAATGGCTGAATGATTTTAGCGGGAAAAATTTTTGTTAAAGATTGTAGCGGCGTTTGATTTTTTCCACGCCGGCAAAAAGCTGTCTTTAGCCACCTTTTTACGGAACAGGTCCCATATCCAATTAATTAAATAAATTTCTTTAACCCTCAAATATCTTCTAACCGGGCGTGAAAACAGCCGAATCCCGCCTGATGCCTAAAAGCAGAAGGTTCTTTTCATTTCGATCTCGAACGTATGTGCCCTACTCAACCCCAGCGTGCGCTCTATGCCGGTGAGGCTTTGCTTCTTCTTCATCCCCGAGTGGCTACTTCTTCCTCGTCCTTGAGCAAGTAGTCGAGTTGTCTAGGGCTCGATTTTGCCGCGTACTTGAGCAGCAGTCAGCAGATCCATCGCCCGCGGCCCAGAGCCGCCCAGCGGGTACCTTCTTCCTACGATTATCCTCTTCTTCTTTCGATTTCCCAGAGTTAAAATAGTTGAATATCTGATTCCAGTCAGCATAGCCATCACCATTTTTCTGAATGAGATTTTCAATTTGTTTTTTCTTGATTTAGGGCTTGGATCCTTCGATTTTCTGACTGAGATTACTGGAAAAACGATAAATACATGTTTTCATTATGAATACATGTTAGATTTAGCCATTTGGGGCTTGGATTTCCGGAAAAAATGATGAATATCAATTACTTTTGTGCATTTTCCTGTCGAGTATGATGAATTCTTTTGTGCTCTATGTTGCTTTTCAGTACTTGTACCTGCAATAGTTAGAATGAAATAAAGTTCAGCTGCTCGCTTCCATTTCTTATGTGCTACGTTTTCCTTCGTATTTGATTTTTCTCCATCGGGTTTGCAATTATTCGACTATTCCAGCTTCAAATGTAAACTTATCATTTTTTTTCAACTTTTGATTTTGATTTCTCTTATTTTTCTGTTTGACAAGAAACTTTCAGATTTATCAATTGTTTTGGGCTCCTAAAAATATATGAGATTTCAATATTTCTGACAAACATTTTTTAGTTCTAATTTATTGGGCCCGAGCGGTTTGAAAATCCTAGTTCCGCCACTCCGCTCATCCCCTCTATCGCAGGTGGGCTCTATTCATTGACATGGAGAAAATTAGTAGTAGTGTACCGTTATAATTATCAGTTTATGTGTACTCCGGCGTCTGATCTGCTTAAAAAATGGTGGTTCTAAGTCCTAAAATGCTCGCGAATTGTGTAAGAAACAGAATATCTCCTCCCATTGCAGATATTGAAGTCTTCCTGTTCATTTCTTTTGGAAGAATTTCTGATTGAGATCTTGCATTTAATCATTGCCTGAGATTCTCATCTTCGTCAACTTCCTCATTGCTATTATCCATGACTGTCCAATAAAATGTGGATGTGGCCATGAATCTCCTTAAAGCTTAGTGATGGGAATATGCTTAGGAGTAGCTGGCCACATGGTGCACAGAGAATTGATAAGGAAAAGCTAGTAGAGTATAGATGAGAGATCGAGGAGTGGCGAGAGAGGAAGAGAATGAGGAGTTGCGAAGAAGGAGAAGAGAAGGAGAGAAATGGGAAGCAAAGATTAGGATAAATCATCATTTAGAGAAATGGGAAAGAAAGATTAGGATAAATCTTCATTTAACTAACGGTCCCGTTCAAATGGCGCCTCTTATATAGGAAGAGGCTATCTTTTATTGGACAACTTGGTTTGCTAGCGAGGAATGGATTTAAAGTATCACTAACATATGCACGATGGAGTGACTTACCTGATGATGTTCTTGATGGGTTGTGGCGGGAGATACAGGTATATACATATGCTATTCTTTTAACAAGTTAAAAATATAAATATTTTTAATTCTAATTATCTTATTGTTTAAGTGCAGGATAACACAGATGCACCCCAAGAATTTCGAACTAAATGCTTGCATATAATTGGAGAGAGATGGAGAGAATGGAAACATTACATCAAACGTCATAACTATAATATATATAAGACAGATGAGAAGCGTTTATCTATCGTCCCAGATCGTGTTGTTGCTGATCAGTGGAGGACACTTGTTCAGTATTGGGGGCAAGATACTATGAAGTCTATATCAGTACAAAATTCATTCAACCGTGAGTGTCAAGGAGGATATCATAAGATGGGCAGATCGTCATTTCGCTCTATTCGACAAAAGGTAATTAGTTAACTAAAAATATTTATAATTGTGCATACAATTGGGATTAATGTTATATAATGTATTGTTATTTTAGATGGAGGTAGATGGAGTTGAAATGGATAGACTTAGTGTTTTTAAAAGAACACGAACCGACAAACATGGCATGATTGAGTTTGAAGCTAAAGATCTTATTGTAAGTTACTTTTTTTATTGTAGACTTTCATTCGATGAAAAAAATGAATTAATTGAAATTATTTCGTATTTTCATAATGCAGAACGATGTGAATAGCTTGTATGAAAAGTTACCTGAGGAGGAGCGCACAGCAGAATATAAAGAAGCTTGCTTTGTTAAGGTCATGGGAGAGGATGGCCATGGTCGTGTGCGTACATGGGGTTCCGGTATAAGCAATCCGCAATCAAGTGAGGAAGCATCAAAATCAATTCGTTCGCAAATTCGGGAGGAGGTGCAATCTCAATTTGATTCTCAAATTGCTCAAATGAAAGCACAAATGGATGAAATGACACGTGTTCAACAAAATATGCAAGTGCTTTTAGAGCGTGCTGGCATTCCATTAACACAAACAATGAATAGAAGTGATGATCCTTCCATTCCATCTAGCACGGGACAGGTTTGTATTTAATGTTACTTTTCAATTACTAATTTTTTAAAAAACTTCTAATTATATTTGAAATTTTATAGGTTGGAGATGAACATGATGCTTTAGAAGACGGAGAGTTGGAGGGCATGATGCATCATTCAACAAACTAATATATATGCTATAGTTTTTTGATTGGTTTTATTTTGTGGTTTGAGAATGATTACACTTGAAGTTTATGGTTGATTTTATTTTGGTTTGTGTTATCAACAATTGAAAAAAAAAATTAAACTTAAGTTTGACTTCTTAATGGCATAATATTTTATAATCTGAATGTTTCTTTTTTGTTTTGTTTGGTGATGAATGATGGTTTGGGTTGAAAAGTTCAATATGCTTCTTATTTTGAATCTATGTTGGATACATTATCTTTGTGGCTTTCTCTATTTCCATTGAGGGGATTATGGCGTCATACATAATTATAAAAGTAGACTATTAGCCACGGCAAATGGCCGTGGCAAACAATTAAACAAGCATGAAAGTTTTAGCCACGGGCCGAATTCGTGGCAAATAGTCAAAACATACTTTTAGCCAGGGCAGAGTTTTCGTGGTTAATAGGTGATAAAATTAGGGCTTTTAGCCACGGGATGATTCTGTGGCTAATAGTTAGAAACTGCACTTTTAGCCAGGGCGGCGTATCCGTGGCTAATAGGCAGCAAAACCGAGTCTTTTAGCCACGGTTTGGTTTCGTGGCAAAAGGGTATTTGCCACGGGATGCGCGTGGCAAATACCTTTTGCCACGCCCGCATTAGCCACGCCCATTAGCCACGGCCAAACCGTGGCTAAAACCCTTTTGCCACGAAATTGAACTTTTAGCCACGGCAATTTGCCCTGGCTAAAAGTCCATTTTCTGGTAGTGACATAATCAGTTAGACTGATGTAATGATTTTTGAAATAGTGTGTGTCATTATTAGTTCGTATGACTTCACAAGGCAAGAGTGCGCAAGCAATCTAGTTTCTATGTATAAATCGCAATAAGTGAGAATGCATATATAAGCTTGAAATTATTATGGCTGAAGTGCCCATGAATGAATATGATGAGTATATTTTACTCTCATCCAGAAAATCCTCAAAACCTCAACCTAATATTTCGGGGACGAAATTATTTCTTCGTTATTCGATTTGTAACATCCCGATTCGAGCTAGACCCCTTATGCGCATTTTTGAGTCACGCGAGTTGACTCGGGCTCGGGGTGTACTGAGGGCCAGGCTTGCACCTGAGCCGGGGAAATGCACTCGACGAATGCGACGAGTACCATTTCTATTCTTTGTCCCGATGTTTGCTGTATCGGGATCCGAGCCATCCGGAGAGCATAATTTGAGCAATAGAACTCGAAGGAAGCGCGCCGCATTGAAGGAATTATAGTGCGTACGTTAGCTCAAATGACATGGTGTTCAAATAGCATATTTATTCAAAAGGTGATATGCAGCAGACGACCTTGGAATTCACCTCGGTCAGTTTTGATTGGACTCGTGACGCCTATACGAGCTCAACAAAATTGGTCGCGCTCGATTCTGATGAGAAACGGCGAAATCATAATACGGTCTGCGAATATCGTATTTATCCACGTTTGTGAAATCGAGCAAACGACCTCGCATTTGACCCCAATCAGTCTTGTTAGACTCGTAACAATAGTATGAGTTCAACAGATTTATTTGTTTGCGATTCCGGCATCGTTTGAAGGGTTTTTGGCATATAAGTAAATTGGGCCGTAAATGCTCCGACAAGCATAAATTTACCAAAAGAACTCGGAATTAATCTCGGATCGTCCCGGTGGATGCGTGTCAACGAGACGGTCGAAGCGAGCTTCTCTGGGACAAATTCTGAGCAATATAGAGTGATATACGGGTGTTTAAATGTAATAAAATAATGTTTTTGATAAATAATAATAATAATACTATTACTATTATTATTAGATATACTGTATATATATATTGGTTATAATTTAGGGTTGCTGTTCACTCCCCCCTCCAAACCCGATCATGATGGTAAGACACGACTTGACTGTACTCGTAGAAATATAATACTTAACCGTCTACTTCATGGTTGATTCTTCCATGATATGGGACTTGTAAATATCAATGTTATGATCAGCTTTTTATACACTCATACCAGTCAACTAATGCTGACTTATAAGACATACGAGTTGCCACTAAGGTAGAGGATTATATTTATACGATGTCAGGATATGCACCCGGGGATCATACTGTTCGTGATGTGTCGTTAGATGAATAACTACATTGTAAAACCGCTCTTTTTACCCAAGTGTTCGGATGTGATTAATGATTGATGGCGTAGAATGAATTAGCATTTAAATATATATGTTGAATCTAACAGGGTTGAGTAAGAAATAACCCTTGACTAAAAGTAGAGCTTAGTCATTGATCTTTAGTTTAGAGGATATGATATTGTGCTCAAGTAGTCCTTAGGTTAGGTTCGTAGGAAGTGAAATCTCAGGACTTGTGTGTCTCACTGCTTAGAGTGTGCTAACTCCCTACGGGTAGCATTGAGGGCTTGGTTTAGTGATTGGGATGGGTCGACATCCTAAGTTAATGTGGGAAGGGACTCGGTTTGGAGCCCTTGCTTGCTTAAGAGCTTGAGTTAGTCCTGCGAGCGGTAGACTCGAGATCCTATTGGGAGAACTAGGGTTGTCCTTCAAAAGGCAGGTTCCATGTTATATAAGGAGGACTGGTCGAGTCCTCCGAGCCAAGAGTTTGGTGTTTCACTTAGAGGCATTGTTGTATCAAGTAGTACGCGGATACCCTGTGTGTTCTTAGGGGCGTACAAAAGTCTAGGTTGGGTGGTGTTACACAAGCCTAGAAGTAGACAGCTCGGTCCACTGCTCTGTTGCCTCATCTGGGTACCTGAGCGGAGACTCAAATAGAGGGCTAGAGGTGGTGCTTACCAGATAGTACGCGGATACCCTGTGTGTTCTTAGGGGCGTACAAGGGTCTAGGTTGGGTGGTGTTACACAAGCCTATAAGTGGACAACTCGGTCCACTGCCCTGTTTTACTCAACTGGGTACCTGAGTTGACACACTCGAACAGAGGGAACTATAAAAGGTCTGTACGTGCAGAGTCGTGTGCGTGAGTTGCATCATTGCATTGCACATCATGGCATAGCATACTTGCATAAAACAGAGACCTCATCGTATAAATTAGTATGAGCTCTTTTATACGATGACTTTACTTCTTGCCAGATCCCTTAAGTTATGTGTTTGTGTGTGTATGCACATAAGTTAAGGTTACTTTTCTAGCTGCTTAGACTCTTTTATAATTGCGGGTGTATACTCACTTTGACACTCGTTTATATACTGCTCGGTTTCATTGTAGTCCCTTGATTTATTATGATAGATTTGCTAGAAAGGTGCTTGATGTATATATATACATGTGGTTAGTTATTGATATATACTGTTAGGTTAGTAATACCTCCTTGTCACCTGCATATTGTACTTACTGTTATATTGCAGCTTCTCTTTCTTTCCTCCCACACGGTGCCTAAGAGTCGCCGGGGTGAGAGGATGGGAAGCCACTTAGTCTTTATGACTAACGGTTGTTACACCACTATTTTTTAGGAGCACACCCAGCTGGAGCAGTACCGGACAGATCAGAGTGATAGGACTTGGAGACTCATTGCAGCTTTTGCAACAACACCTTCTGATACGGTTGTGAGGGATTGTAATTCTTGTTGTAGACTTCCGCTATACCTTGTTCTTGTATATTTGGGAGCTCTTTTTGCTTCCTGTCATTTATATATTTTGTGGACATTTATACTTTGTGAATTATGGACTCTTGAAAATATGAAATTTATTGATGGGTTGGCAAATGATATTGGTAATAGCCGGCAGAATAGGCATCTTGTGGTACAGGTTAGCCCGTGTGCTGACGCTACCGCAAGGCGTCTGTTCTGGGCATAAGACTCCCCTTGGCCGTGTTTTGTGTTCCGGGAGGGGGTCTTACATAACCTTCGGGTCGTGTCATATAGATTTCTTCATTAAGCTATCCATTTAAGAAGGTTGTCTTTACATCTATCTGATGAACTATAAAGTTCTCGATAGATGCTAAAGCGAGAATAAACCTAACAGTTGATAGGTGACACACATGTGAATAAACATCAAAATAGTTGATTCCCCATACTGTTTATAACCTTTAGCTACTAAGTGTGCTTTATATTTGTCTATAGACTCATCACTTTATAATGTATTTTTTAACACCCACTTGCATCTAAGGACTTTAGCTCATTTAGGCAGGTCAACGAGATCTCAAGTGTTGTTTGGTAGCAGCGAGTCTATTTTATCATCTATGGATTCTGCCCACATCAACCAATCTATAGATCTCATTACTTCCTGGTAGGAGAATGAATCATCCTCTAAGTGGTTGGTGCCAAAGTTCTTAGGGATTCTATTTCTTGTAGATGCTTTAATTGGAATAGGTTCCACCTCTAAAGGTTGGGATGCATTGCTAGAGGGGTCAGCTTCAGGTTCTATGGTAGATTATAAAATCATATCAGTAGACCCAGATAAGTTAAAGCCTTAATCTTTGACAAATTTATTTTTAAAGACTCTATCTCTGAATTAGTATTGGATAAATCTAGAAACATATCTTCAGCACTACCTAGATAAACGTACGTAGGTCATGGTTCTAGGTCCCACCGTAGGTCTCTTAAGGTCTTATATCCTAACATAAGCAATACAGCCTCAAGTTATTAGAGTATCAAATCTACAATAATGACTATGTCACAGCTCATAAGGTGTAAAAATGAGCTTAGAAAGAGGCAATCTATTCAGAATGTGATTAGCAGTTAAGACTGCTTCTCCCCAAAAAGAGGCAAGCAAACCAGCAGTAAGTAACATAGAATTCAGCATTTCTGTTAAAGTTATATTCTTCCGCTCGACAGCACCATTCGACTGGGGTGAGTAAGGAGCAGTGATTTCAAGTATTATTCCCTCAGAGGAACATAATTATTTGAACCTTATTATAGTATATTCTCCTCCTCGATCACTTCTAATTCTCTTAATTTTTTAAGTTTAATTGATTTTCAACACGAGATTTGAAGATCTTAAAGGTGTCAAATGCTTCATCTTTCAATTTAAATAGATACACACGACTATATCTAGAATAATCGTCTATGAATGTAATTAGATACTTCCTTCCCCCTCTAGTGATATGACTCTTAAAATCACAGAGGTCGGAATGTATCAGTTCCAGAAGTTGTGTGCTTCTAGAAACCGACTTGAAAGATTTTTTAGTGATCGTAGTTTGTGCACACACCCCACACTTATCAAATTGAATAGATAGATCTAAATGAATGTTATGACTCTTAGCTAGATCTCATATTTTCCTATAGTTCACATGTCAAAGTCTATTGTGTAACAACTTATGATCAATTAAGCTTGAACTCGCTTGGTTAATGTTATCATCGTTTAAACTAAGTCTATACATACCATTAATCAAATACTTGATGGCGCAAATCTTAGCACACCGCTATAGGCGGTAGTAAGACTGCGGCACGAAACGGCAGTGTACCGATCGTTCAAGTAATATAAAATGGGAATGAATCCCCAAGTATTGATCTCAAAGGAACACAGTAAGGTGGAGCTATCTATCGAGGAAGGACTTGAGATTGAAGTCCTTTATGTCGGATGGGTTGCGGAAACGGGGGTTTTGGTTTGGAAAATAAAGAGAAAATGTTATAACTACTCCTATGCAATGCTGCTATGCAATGCTTCGCTTGGCGGGATGGAGACTAGGCAGGCCTTGAGCGCGCTGCGTCGCAAGGGCGGATGGACGAGTAGGCAAGCGGAATCGAACTATGCAGGCCTTGAGCGCACTGCTTCGTAGGGCGAGTGGATTACACGGGCCGCTATGCTACGCTTCGCTAGGCGGATGGAAGAGTAGGCTAGCGGATGGAGTGGAGAGAACGGCGGAATGAGGGTCGCAAGCACCTCTTCGCAAAGCACACCACTAACAATTGTTAGGGCGGCACAACACAACAAACAATCCACACCACAAGACACACCTCAAATGAAAATATAACAAGATTACTCAATCACATAGACATGATTTCATACTAATGTTAACAAATAAAAGTATACTTCATCAAACATAAGGAAACCTAACTAAGCTATCAACTGCAAGAGGAGGTGAGTGTGCGAAATCGATCGGCTCCGAAGTCTTGTTGAGGATTCACGGAAGGAATCGCCGGGTTGTCAATCCGCGTCCAAGCTCGATCCTCGACTGCGTCCGGGGTAGAGAGAGCTGTCACTACTCTCCAATGGACCCGTCTTCTTCGTGTCACGAACCGGTGGAATGATCACACAAGCTGCTCCGATCTTGAATGTGAGAGCTAGGTTGACTCCCTTCTTGAAGCTTTTAGATGAAGGAGATGGCCAAGAGGAAGCTCCGGCGAAGATTTGGCGTTGAAAGCTTGCCCGGAGCTCCTCCCTAAGGTGGGCGGTGAAGAAGGAGGCGAAACCCTGCAAAAAACGTGGAAAACGGCGGAGGAACTGGCGCTCTCTCCCTAATTTCGCGGAGCAGCGGTTTAAATAAGGAGCAGAATAAACACTGCGCACGGTCAGTGGCGCACGACCAATGGTCGTGCGCGAAGGAATGCCTGTGATCGTGCGCAGTCAACCTGTAGCAAAGAAAAAGATGGAAAATAATGCACGGTCACGGGGCGCACGAGCAGTGGTCGTGCGCGAAGAAATCCTCTGATCGTGCGCAGACGCTCTGTCAGGGAAGGGAATTAACGCACGACCACTGGTCGTGCGCCTGATCGTGCGCGAAGGAATGTGCACGATCAGAGGCTTTTTAGGCCAAAAATTGTCCCGCTCCATCCCGAACGTTCACGCGATCCCAGGGCCTGCAGGAAAAATACTAGACCTCAAAAATACATGAAATCACACCAAGATGGGGCATAAATGTGCACTAAGCAATGAAATGGGCAACGTGATCAAATAGAATTAAATATGGGCCTAAAGTGAAGTGCAAGTGCATGAAACCTAGCCCAGATGAGTCCGGAAATTTGTATATAATTGAGATTCATCACACCCCCAGACTTACCTGTTTGCGCGTCCCGAGCAAACAAATCCAGCGGAGTGGGAAAAAGCATTGGTAGCCAAATAATTGCGAACATGGAGTAAAATGAGAAGTTGCCTACTTGTGTGCATAGAACTTCATTAGAAGAAGTGTCTAAATATGCTATCTAATTTATAAAAGTGTAAGTGCGTAAAAAGGAACTTATTTTTACTCAAAAATGGAATGTTGGTGAATCTCGTGGTCACGCGTAGTACGAAAGTAAGCAAGTCGCGAAGGTGAATGTTACCCAAGACCGGAACTCGGAATTATCTCCGTTGAAATCCATCAACGTCGAGGACCATAGGCTCGCCTGGTAACACACTCTCCACGGCGCTAGTGAACTCACAAGACGAATAGATAGGACTTTAGGTATACACGAGGCTTAGGTTACGGTTTGGAATGCAAAGATAAACATGATGGCTAATCGCAACCCAAAAGAGCTCACAAAAGTGCTACTTCAAAGCAGCCCCCCAATACTGCATGTGTAACACACCCCCAGACTTGACTTTGAAACCGGGTGTGCACAAGGCCTACAACAATCAATACTATATAGATGTTTCAATTAAAATGCTAGGGATATACTTTTTTTTCTTTTCTCTTTGCTTTTTATTTTTCTTTTCTTTTCATCCCCATGTCTCTTCGCAACAAGCTAAGCATACAGGAATTTTGAAAACTTCCACATCAACACTAAACTTTCGCATCACCGCACCGCATTGGAAAATTACAATTCATAAATGCTTTAACTTAATTTTAGTTGCGATAATAGGATTAGCTTTTAGGCCTTGGTGAAGTATGGTGGAGCTGAACCAAAAGATCGCGTAGGCACAAAATAGGCTAGCAATGGTTAGTGTATAGGAAAGGTAGAACAAAGCTCAAGCTCGCCAAAAATATGGCCTACGTCACGCTCAACTTGCAAATCGTTCACACCCATGCTTCGAGAGTCGCTTGGGGCAAGTTCTTAGCCCCCAAGAAAGGTAATCCTTCCTCCCGACTCGAGCAACACGAACCTCGCATTCGCTTACACACAATACCACGCTACCACTAGATTCAACCACATTCACCATTTTGAGTAAAATAAACTAAAATCTACTCAAATCAACTAATTATAAATTAGGAGCATAAATAAGAACTGATTCTACTCAAAGTCCTAAGCAAAACACGAGTACTCAACTAGAGCACTGCAGGAGTCAACATTCCACTCCATCTTGCAATTAATTTGGCTAATACAGCACTTCCTACATCACAACCAAGAATTGAATATACGGGAGCATGCAAACAAGCTAGTGCACGCTCGTTCGGGTGAAACAGTGTGTGATGCAAATGAACAAATTTATTATATAGATAAAATAAAATTACTTCTAGTATGCAATGCAACATGTGCGTGCACAGTGGGTAACAAACAGCTCTCCCCCAGACTTAATCTACACAATAAGGTAAGCTGAAATATCAACATGAGTGTAAGAGAATGAAAAGAGGAGAGGTTACCCCATGCTCAGAAATGAGCATACCAGAAGATTTGGCGTTAAATTCTGAAAACTTCACTCCAAGAGTCCGCCACCAAAGAAATTGCCGCACACCTGCAGTCAAAAGACTCCACGCAAATATATATATATAACTAAACTATTAGCGTATTAGAGAAATAAAAACAAAAGAGACTTGGGTTGTCTCCCAACAGCGCTTTTGTTTACCGTCCTTAAGCTGGACTTAATACCTGTATTAAGTAGTTAATAATATTGTCTAAACATAAAAGAGAAAACTAAAATATCCTAATTATTACAAGCATGCCAAAAAGATCAACTGTACGTTGATTTAAAGTGGTAACTGGAAATAAAAGAGATGGGCCCGAAGACCCAACAGCAGCAGTCAAGAGGATCAGGAGCTTTTCATCTCCATATTTCATCTTTCTTCATCCTCTTCCTCTCCTCCAATCTGCGGTCATGGATGAAGTAGCGTTTACCACCCTGCACCCAGTCTTTCAAGGAAAACGCAGGCAATGATGATGAGGTGGAATAGGCGATGGATTTCATCATTGCCGTTTGCTTTTCCTTCCAAGACTGCCACACAGAATTGCCCAAAATGGGTCAAGATATTCATGCACCTGCAGAGGGGTAAATGAAATATCAGACAATAAAGTAGGTGAGGAAGCAGGAAGGATGAATTTATCAATATTAGCATTAAAAGAGGGATGATTAGGAAATAAAATAGATGAAGAAGTAAAATGTTCAAATAAAGGAGTGACCCCGGTGTCACTCCTGGCAGGTTCCCAAGCCTGATCACTGTCGGTGTCATAAGAATCAAAACGAGGTGCATCTGAGAACTCGAAGGAATCAGTGGTGCGGCAGATCTCCTTCACCAATGAAGAGGTGCACAACTCCTCACCAGAAAGGTTGTCCTCGTCATCCCACTTCGGTTCAGCTTGGGGGTCCAAAACATCACTCTGCAAATAATCTTCGACAGGATCATAAGAAAAAGGTGTAGAAAAAGCATGCAAAGAAACTGGAGGAACATCAGAATCAGAAAGTAAAATATCAGGTTCCTCCGCAAAAATATCTGCAAGCACCTCCCCACTAGAGAGAACACTCTCCTCATCCCACTCTGGTTCATCATGGAGCTCCCAAATCTCACCTTGTTGGCCATCAAATGAATCATCGTCATCACTAGTAGTAAAGCCATATACAGGGAGCGAAGAGCCCATGCAAGAAATAAGCTCGGGGGTTGAGGGCTCGATTCCCTCCACGGGTAAAGTCTGAGCGATAGGGACTTTGTCATCAGGATGTGAAGGACTGCAGTCGGGAATTGGAATAGGTAAAAGACTGGGGCAGTCCTTCAAAACATGATTTTCACTTTTACAAATTAAACAAACAAAGCCCTTACGATACATAGCATTTAATTCCCTCATTTGATCGATATAAGCGCTCATCTTGTCATAAATGCTAGGTTCAGTCCAGGAATACATTTTTTTTGAAGGATGCAGATATAACAAAAATTGAAATTCTTTGCAAGAAAATCTACACAATCAACTAAAACTACTTCGGAACAACTTGCCTAAAAAAATTAAACAGGAAAGTGGGAAATAATAAAAATAAGAAAAGCAAAAATTAAATAAAAAGCAAACAAAATAACAAGAGGACTATACACAATGGAAGAACTTCTAACTCTCGTCTCCCACTCCAGAAACTCACACGACTGTGTTCCCCGGCAACGGCGCCAAAAACTTGATGGCGCAAATCTTAGCACACCGCTATAGGCGGTAGTAAGACTGCGGCACGAAACGGCAGTGTACCGATCGTTCAAGTAATATAAAATGGGAATAAATCCCCAAGTATCGATCTCAAAGGAACAAAGTAAGGTGGAGCTATCTATCGAGGAAGGACTTGAGATTGAAGTCCTTTATGTCGGATGGGTTGCGGAAACGGGGGTTTTGGTTTGGAAAATAAAGAGAAAATGCTATAACTACTCCTATGCAATGCCGCTATGCAATGCTTCGCTTGGCGGGATGGAGACTAGGCAGGCCTTGAGCGCGTTGCGTCGCAAGGGCGGATGGACGAGTAGGCAAGCGGAATCGAACTATGCAGGCCTTGAGCGTGCTGCTTCGTAGGGCGAGTGGATTACACGGGCCGCTATGCTACGCTTCGCTAGGCGGATGGAAGAGTAGGCTAGCGGATGGAGTGGAGAGAACGCGGAATGAGGGTCGCAAGCACCTCTTCGCAAAGCACACCACTAACAATTGTTAGGGCGGCACAACACAACAAACAATCCACACCACAAGGCACACCTCAAATGAAAATATAACAAGATTACTCAATCACATAGACATGATTTCATACTAATGTTAACAAATAAAAATACACTTCATCAAAAATAAGGAAACCTAACTAAGCTATCAACTGCAAGAGGAGGTGAGTGTCGAAATCGATCGGCTCCGAAGTCTTGTTGAGGATTCACGGAAGGAATCGCCGGGTTGTCAATCCGCGTCCAAGCTCGGTCCTCGACTGCGTCCGGGGTAGAGAGAGCTGTCACTACTCTCCAATGGACCCGTCTTCTTCGTGTCACGAACCGGTGGAATGATCACACAAGCTGCTCCGATCTTGAATGTGAGAGCTAGGTTGACTCCCTTCTTGAAGCTTTTAGATGAAGGAGATGGCCAAGAGGAAGCTCCGGCGAAGATTTGGCGTTGAAAGCTTGCCCGGAGCTCCTCCCTAAGGTGGGCGGTGAAGAAGGAGGCGAAACCCTGCAAAAAACGTGGAAAACGGCGGAGGAACTGGCGCTCTCTCCCTAATTTCGCGGAGCAGCGGTTTAAATAAGGAGCAGAATAAACACTGCGCACGGTCAGTGGCGCACGACCAATGGTCGTGCGCGAAGGAATGCCTGTGATCGTGCGCAGTCAACCTGTAGCAAAGAAAAAAGATGGAAAATAATGCACGGTCAGGGGGCGCACGAGCAGTGGTCGTGCGCGAAGAAATCCTCTGATCGTGCGCAGACGCTCTGTCAGGGAAGGGAATTAACGCACGACCACTGGTCGTGTGCCTGATCGTGCGCGAAGGAATGCGCACGATCAGAGGCTTTTTAGGCCAAAAATTGCCCCGCTCCATCCCGAACGTTCACGCGATCCCAGGGCCTGCAGGAAAAATACAAGACCACAAAAATACATGAAATCACACCAAGATGGGGCATAAATGTGCACTAAGCAATGAAATGGGCAACGTGATCAAATAGAATTAAATATGGGCCTAAAGTGAAGTGCAAGTGCATGAAACCTAGCCCAGATGAGTCCGGAAATGTGTATATAATTGGGACTCATCAATACGCACAACCAAAGTAGTGTGAATTAACTGTTAAAATTATTCTACCATTTAGTGTTGTGAAACACATTCCAGCTTTATCTAACAAACTCATAGAAACCCATTTTTTGTTAAATTAGGACCTGCTCTAATATGTTTTAGAGTTAGAATTTTACTTGAAGAGAGTATCAGCTCTACAGTCCTAGCACGAGTCACCTGTCTCCTCCATTGCAATTTTGGACTGAAACTGTGGCCAATGTAACCTCGGTGAGAAGACCTTTGCCATTAGTCACTTGACAAGTAGCACCGCTATACAGTTACCACTCTATAGGTAAACTGTTGTTGCGACCTGTACCCATCATTACTACGAATGATTGAGGATCAGAAGTATCCACCAGCATGTTCGATTTATTCTGTGGTGCATCCTCCTTTGGCTTCTTTGGAGCCTTACAGTCTGCGGCCTAATGACCCCACTTTCACAGTTACAAAAACTTGCATTTCTTCTTTTTGAAAGAAGGGTTTTTATCCTGAAACTATGAAGAGTATTCGCCTTTATGTGTTGATGGCTTCCTATGTGGCTTGCCGAAATACGAAACGAAGTTGGCAACCTGAGTGCGTTGACTAACTTGCTCTGTGCACTTTCGAACAACATTTTGATCATCAATGTGGATGAACCTTTTGGGTTCATCAAGCTCAATCTGCTCCTTCAGTCTGTGCATTTTAGTCTTGAAGGTGTTTCATGCAGGAGGCAGCTTGCTAAGAATCAGACCGACAAAAAGATTTTCGGACATATCAGTCTTTTCATCATTCATATTGTTCCACATATTTTCAGTTCAATCAATAGAGAGGTGACTGTCGATTTCACATCAATAGAGAGTTTTAGATAGTTCCTCTTGCTTTTGGAAGTGCGCATTCAAGCAGTCCAAATCTCTTTTGTGGTTTTAGAAGCACTGTAGGTCATTGTCAGACGAGGATTCAGGGAATTCAGAAGATAATCCCTGCAAAATTCCTCGTCTTTCTTTGCACCACTGAAACTCATTCACATCTTCAAGAGTCGTAGTGAAGTCGCTAAGAACTGTGTAGAAGATTTCACGTTCTTTCATTCCAAGTTGGATGTGCAATTTCCAACCGTGGAAATCAGTGGGGTCAAACGACTACCGCTTCACTTTGACATGCTTGAAGTAGAAAATGCAAAAACTAAAAAATATCACCTGATCCGAGCAGAGTCGATCCAGTCTACTTTAGATCTAATCTAGTAGCCACGACAAGACTCGGTAAATTCAGGAGATTCCATGGCAAAGCTCGGCGCGAGCATGAGATTCTGCAGCAAAACTCGGCAAGAGACCGAGATCGATCTCCAAATCAGTAGTCAGCTCAAAGAAAAAACCTAAGACCCTAGTTGGAGACGATGTCCTCCTGGTGTAGATCAAGGATCCAGTCCAAAAATAACCTCCTCCTTTACGGCTGGATCAACGTCCACCGAGGTAGAGATCCAGCGACGATCTCAGCGGCAAAGTAGATATCACCGTAAGTTCGAATGGATCTCACGATCTCACAGAAGTGGAGGTCCGAAAACTGGATCTGAAACCGACTCACGATAAGTAGAGATCCTCCATGCCTGTGGCTTCTTCAACAAAGATCGGTTAATAGAACCATAGGAAGGAGCACCACATCAACTAGAGGAATTCTCACGCATAGATTGTTATCGAAACAGAGAACCTGCGGTGGGAGTTCTACTCCTACAACAATGGCGACGAGATCCGAAACTGCGATGGGAAACAGTCGCAGATCCAGCGCCAGATCTCCCTTAACCGGAGACAGGAGCAGCACAAGATCGTTGGCGGCTGTGCTTCCAACGGTCGGAGGGGTCGACCGGGCTTCTTCACGCTTGCGATGAAAGAGCAGACGAGAACAAATGAAAAGGAGCGGCCCTAGATCACGAGCGGTTGCGGGCGGAGGCTCGATGCAGATGATGTTGGGCTAGAGAGCACAAAAGCCCGACCAGAACACCTGCAAATTAGTTCGAGCAAGTATCTGCACGTCCGCTTAGCGGTATGCCGATACACAACCAAAACACAGCACAAAATAACAGTAATAAAAAGGTGACACACAGATATAACGTGGAAACCCAATAGGGTAAAAACCACGGGACGATCGGAGTCCAACCCGGAAAGCCGCCACTAAAAATGTGTAAAACAGATAGGCAATTACAAGGCTTTCCCTCCTCGATCCACACAGGATCTTCACCAACTTCGCACCACACACTAATACACAATAAACAGTAGCAAGAAAATTGCAAGTTACCGACAGTGGCCGACGAGACGGATTACACAAATCCTCTCCAAGATGCCTCTTCGAATACTTGCCAAAGTCTGCTCCAGATCCAATCCGTGTATGCGAAGTATTCCTCGTCAACGTCGAAGAGACGTCCGAAAGCTCTTCCCAAATCAAGACGCTTGCCACAAAGGCCTCTCTAAGAACTCTTTCAATGCTTGAGATAGGAGATGAGTGGATGTCTTACCCCTCCTCCTTCATGCCTATTTATAGGCCAAAACCAAGGGGTAGATGGTGGTAGATGGCATGTGGAGGAAGCTTCCTTGAAGCTTCCATGAAGCTTTCATGAAGCTTCCCTCGGTCAAAGAACACATGTCAAATAATATGAAGCTTCCTTTGGCCACCTTCCTAGAAGCTTCCTTTAAGAGCACATGTTGACTTTCCCTCTTTCTAGGAAGCTTCCTTCAAGTCAAAGACGGCTAGCCTCTTTTCACACTTAGGAGAAAATACCTCATCAAATCTCCCCCTTTTCGACTAAGTGAAAAAAATGTGTCCTTCTAATAATCTTCATTTGGTAAGACATTCATGTCTCCTCCATATGTCGATAGATCCAGCGCCACCAAGTTCGAGTTAGTAAAACTCGAATCCACAGTTTTCTCCACAAAGGACGGGAACTGCACCCAGCAATTTATCCCCTTTCACATCAAGGCGGAAGAAACCGCCATCCCGGCGATCCTAACGCAATGCTCGAACTTCCCCCTTGGCACGGACTTGGTCAGCATGTCTGCCCCATTTTCATCAGTGTGCACCTTCTGAAGATCAAGCTCCTTCTGCTCCAGGACATCTCGTATCCAATGATACCGAGTGTCGATGTGCTTCGACCTCGAGTGAAACGTGGGGTTCTTTCCCAGGTGAATAGCGCTCTGACTGTCACACAGGAGTGTGTATCGGTCCTGAGTGAAACCAAGCTCTTTGATGAACCTCTTCATCCAAAGCAGCTCCTTCCCGGCCTCAGTGACCGCAATGAACTCCGCCTCCGTGGTAGACAGTGCAACGCACTTCTGCAGTCTCGAAGCCCACGAGACAGCTCCCCCTGCAAACAGAATCATGTACCTGGACGTCGACCTCCTGGAATCTACATCTCCAGCCATGTCGGCATCAGTGTAGCCCAACAGCTCTGGCTCACTGTCTCCAAATCTCAGTGTCAAATCAGACGTCCCCTGCAGGTATCTCAGTATCCACTTCACTGCGCTCCAATGCTCTCTCCCAGGATTGGAGAGAAATCTACTAACGGTCCCAACCGCATGCGCAATGTCTGGACGGGTACACACCATCGCATACATGAGGCTCCCAACTGCAGATGCATACGGAACCTTCTGCATAGCCTCGATCTCCTCGGGTGTGCTGGGGCACTGATCAGCGGTAAGCCTGAAGTGAGCTGCAAGAGGCACGCTCACCTTCTTCGCCTGATCCATATCAAATCTCTGTAGCACTTTGCGGATGTACCGCTCCTGTGACAACCAAAGCAATCTGGCTCCCCTGTCTCTGCGAATGTGCATCCCCAAAATAGTCTTCGCAGCACCTAGATCCTTCATCTCAAAGGTGGAACTCAACTGCCGCTTCAACTCAGCAATGCGCGCAGTGTTCCTCCCGACGATCAGCATATCGTCCACGTACAACAATAGGATAATGAAATCCTCTGGAGCGTACTGCTTGATGAACACGCAGTGGTCAAGGGTGGTCCTCCTGAAGTCGATCTCCCCCATGAAAGAATCAAACTTCTTATACCATTGCCGCGGGGCCTGCTTCAGGCCATATAAATTCTTCTGCAAGCGGCACACCAGACCTTCCTTTCCCCTGACACCAAAGCCCTCAGGCTGCTCCATGTAAAGCTCCTCGTCAAGATCGCCATGCAGAAAGGCGGTCTTGACGTCCATCTGCTCTATCTCCAAGTCAAGCCTCGCAGCGAGGCCAAGTACCACACGAACAGACGACATCTTCACCACTGGTGAGAAGATCTCATCAAAGTCAACGCCCTGTCGCTGTCCAAAACCTTTCACCACCAGCCTGGCCTTGTATCTGGGAGGTGTGGAGGAATCTCCCTTCTTCACCCTGAAAATCCACCGATTCTTCAAGGCCTTCTTGCCCTTAGGCAATCTCACCAGGTCATATGTGTGATTCTTCTGCAGCGACTGCATCTCATCCTGCATAGCAGCCATCCACTGACGCTTCTCGATACTCTCCACAGCCTCGCCATAGCTCTCAGGCTCCCCCGCATCAGTCAATAGTATGAACTCTGATGCAGAATATCTAGCGGACGGGTGCCTGGCACGATCTGATCTCCGCAAGGCAGGCTCAGGGGCCGGTGCAGGCACATCATCAGCAATGTCCTCAGCGACTCCTGGTTCACCATCAGTGGTGATATCATGATCTGGAAGGGTATCAGTACCCTGTGCTGGCTCAGGCTCAGTAGCCTCCTCAGTATCGTCATCTCCAATCATAGGTGACTCTGCAGCAGTGCGAGAGTCAACCTCAGACTCAACAGTCTCCTCGGGATCACCAACAGTCTGATCCTCACAGAAAACAGCATCACGGCTACGTACAAGCTTCTTCTCAACTGGATCAAAGAACCTGTACCCAAACTCTCCACTGTAGCCGTACCCCAAGAAAATACACTGTCGGGTCTTCGAATCCAACTTGGATCTCTCGTCCCTGGGGACGTGCACAAAGGCTTTGCAGCCAAATACCCGCAAGTGACTATATGAGGGGTCCTTCCCGTACCAGACCCTATCTGGGACATCCTCCTGCAAAGCTGAACTCGGCGAGAGGTTGATGACATGCGCTGCAGTAAGAAGAGCCTCGCCCCAAAACATCCCTGGCAGCTTCGACTCAGATAGCATGCATCGAATCCTCTCCATCAGTGTCCTGTTCATCCTCTCAGCTACGCCATTCAGCTGCGGCGTCTTCGGTGGGGTCTTTTCATGTCTAATGCCATGGTCCCTGCAGTACTCGTCAAACGGACCAATGTACTCTCCCTCGTTATCGGACCTGATGCATCTCAATCTCCTCCCAGACTGTCTCTCCACCTCAGCGTGGAATCTCCTGAAGGTATCGAGGACCTGATCTTTGGTCTTGATAGCATAGACCCAAAGCTTCCTCGAGTGATCATCAATGAAGGTAACAAAGTATGAAGCACCTCCTCTAGTCTGGACCTTCAGTGGTCCGCAAACGTCTGTGTGAACTAGCTCCAACGGCTCCGATCTCCTGGTGGACGTGTGGCTGTGAAATGAAATCCTGTTCTGTTTCCCAGCCATATAGTGGTCGCACCTCTCCAAGTGATCACCAGAAATATCACTAATTAGCTTCTTCTTTGTTAGGCATCCCAAACCCTTCTGGCTAATGTGTGCCAGCCTCCTATGCCATAAGGAAGTGGATGCCTCGTCCCTAACGGAGTTGGCCTGAACAGCTTCAGGCCTCCCCTCCATGTAGTACAGTCCAGAATCTCTATAACCTCGGGCCATCACAAGTGATCCCCTGATCAGCTTGCAGAAATCTCCTCCAAAGATGCCCAAGTGTCCTTCGTCTCCAAGTTTGCCGACCGATATCAGATTGAAGCGAATATCTGGCACATGCCGTACATCCCTCAGCACTAGTAGGGCTCCAGTACTCGTCTTCAGATGCATGTCACCACGCCCAATCACCTTGGACGTATCCCCATTGCCCATCTTCAACACCCCACAGTCATGAGTGGTGTAGGTGGCAAATAACTCCCTGTTGTGGGAGACATGCGCAGAAGCTCCAGTATCAACGATCCAGGACTGGTCATCACACGCGAGAGCGGCAGTGACGTCGTCGCCAATAATAATGACGTCGTCCTCCTCAGTCGAAACAGTGGCCGCCGTGTGACCCTCATCATTGCCTTCAGTGGCAATCCCCTTCTTCTTCTGATCGTTCTTCAAGGAATAGCAGAACTTCTTGATGTGACCCTTCTTATGGCAGTAGTGGCATTCCACGTTCTGATAACGTGACTTCGACTTGCCCCTACTCTGACTCCTGTCTTCCTTCCTTCCTCGGCTTTTACTCCTTCCTCTCCCCCTGGACTCAGTATAAAGAACATCAGCTCGTGAAGAAGAGCCTGAAGTCCCCTGAGACTTTCGTCTCACCTCCTCATTCAAGATCCCACTCTTGGCGATTTCCATGGAAACAATCCCCTGGGGGGAAGAATTGATCAGAGAAACTCTGACCATCTCCCACGAGTCTGGAAGTGACTTGAGTAGCCACAAAGCATTCACTTCGTCTTCAAACATCACCTTCATAGCAGTCAGACGATCAATAATTCCCTGGAACTCGTTGACATGATCCAAAATGGGTGAGCCATCTCGGTATCTGAACTCTCCAAGCTTCTTCAGTAAATACAGCTTGTTGATGCCCGTGCTCTTGGCATACAACGTCTCGAGAGTCTTCCACAAAGTCTTCGCATCAGTGATGCTAGCCACATGGTTGTAGACGTTCGGCTCCACGAACCGTCTAATGAACCCACACAGCTTCCGATGCTCCACCTTCCACTTTGCCGCATCCATGTCCTTTGGCATCTCCTCAAAGATAGGAGCATGCCAACCCTTCACGTATATCAGATCCTCCATTAGAAGATGCCAATGGTGATAGTTTGCGCCGTTTAGTTTTACCATTTGCTCGGAGCCTGAACCTGAAGTGGACTCCATTATGCTCTGTCACTGATCGGACTGACCTCAGTTCTCTGAGCCGACTATTTCCAAGAAAGGAATCAAAGAGGATAGGGAGCGGACCAATGGTCGTCACCCACCGCACCCGATCACTAACCCGAAATATCCGATCGGCTCGTCTCGAATCCCAAATAGGTCAGCCCGATGACTGCGCTGATAATGAACCTGGCTCTGATACCACTTGTTGGGCTAGAGAGCACAAAAGCCCGACCAGAACACCTGCAAATTAGTTCGAGCAAGTATCTGCACGTCCGCTTAGCGGTATGCCGATACACAACCAAAACACAGCACAAAATAACAGTAATAAAAAGGTGACACACAGATATAACGTGGAAACCCAATAGGGTAAAAACCACGGGACGATCGGAGTCCAACCCGGAAAGCCGCCACTAAAAATGTGTAAAACAGATAGGCAATTACAAGGCTTTCCCTCCTCGATCCACACAGGATCTTCACCAACTTCGCACCACACACTAATACACAATAAACAGTAGCAAGAAAATTGCAAGTTACCGACAGTGGCCGACGAGACGGATTACACAAATCCTCTCCAAGATGCCTCTTCGAATACTTGCCAAAGTCTGCTCCAGATCCAATCCGTGTATGCGAAGTATTCCTCGTCAACGTCGAAGAGACGTCCGAAAGCTCTTCCCAAATCAAGACGCTTGCCACAAAGGCCTCTCTAAGAACTCTTTCAATGCTTGAGATAGGAGATGAGTGGATGTCTTACCCCTCCTCCTTCATGCCTATTTATAGGCCAAAACCAAGGGGTAGATGGTGGTAGATGGCATGTGGAGGAAGCTTCCTTGAAGCTTCCATGAAGCTTTCATGAAGCTTCCCTCGGTCAAAGAACACATGTCAAATAATATGAAGCTTCCTTTGGCCACCTTCCTAGAAGCTTCCTTTAAGAGCACATGTTGACTTTCCCTCTTTCTAGGAAGCTTCCTTCAAGTCAAAGACGGCTAGCCTCTTTTCACACTTAGGAGAAAATACCTCATCAGATGAATAGGAGAGGCCTTCCTCTCACGATCAGGTAACAGATCCGACAAAGAACGACGCAACACTGTTCCTCCAGGAGGATCACGATTCTTTCTAACATCGGGATTCATGATTTTCTCCCCGCAGCTGCACACGAGAGAACGAGCGCAGAAAATGGTTTATGGAAAGAAATATTTTTAGGTGAGTATCTCTCACCTAGAAATAGGTGTGAGAGATAAGTAGGGGGTATTGAACCGAACCGGGCCCCACAGGATTTCAAAATTTTCGTGGTTCCTTCTCGTGCAAGACGCCTTTCTTCCGAAACCCCCTCTCCCCGACGGCGATTTTCACGGCCCTTCGTCTTTCTTGTCGAGCAGCGGCGATTTTGACGAGTGCTGCTCTCTAATGACGGAGATTATCTCAGTCCTTCCTCTTCATTCTCAAGCAGCGGCAGCCTGGTATGATTCTCCATTCTCCATGAACGTAGTTAGCGGATGTGCCCTAGAGGCCGAGCAACGTCTGCATTTTCAGAGAATTTTTTTTAAAAGTTGATTGAAATCAAGATCTTCGGTATTGACTTTCTATAATTTACAAACACCCAAATATTACAGTATTAGACGGAAATACTGACCAGAAGATCACCGGCATCTGCACAGTAATACTGGTGCTTTTATAAGGTCGCTAGTATAAAAACTACAGTATTTATACTGGTTCTGCCACTAAAATACAGCCGTTTTATTCCGATGTTATTACATTAGATTTTTTTTATTAAGTATAAAGTTCAATACTGTGAGATTACCAGTAATACTAACGAATATTTGAACGTACTATTAATATAGCAATAATAAGGCAGTATATTGCATTTGTGGATGTTCAAATAGTGAAAAACATTTCCAAAGTTGAGAGGTGAATGATGTCTGATTTTGAAAATATTGAATGATTTTTAAAATACTGAATGATTTTTAAAATACTATTATGTGTTTTGTTGGTTGTGGAAGTAGTTGAATATTCCTTCTTATTAGTGAATTGGCCAATTTTAATAATTACTGTGATTATATTTTTTGTTTTTTAGGTTTAACAAGATCTTGGGTGTTGACTTTCTCTAATTTACAAATTGCCAGAAATTACATTATTAGACGGAAATACTGACCAGAAGATCACAACCATCTCTGCAGTAAATACTGGTGCTCTTAAAATGTACCATATAAAAAACAACAGTATTTATACTACTTCTGCAACTAATATAACTGCTTATTGTTAGTTGTGGAACGTTCACCTAAAGGGGGGGTGTTAGGTGATCTTGGTACTTTTTGGGTTATTAGCGTGAGTTATCAATATTCAAGCAATGCACAAAATTATCATACAGATAAATCACACCAGACGACACAAGATCTATAGAGGTTCCTCAAGACGGGGTGTCTTGAGTAGTCCTCTTTCCCTCTGCGCCTACCCAGCAGTGTGCTAGGCTCGGCAAACTCCGCCAAAAGCTTCATGCCCTCAAGCCTTACAACACGGACCCGCAAGTCCCAACAGCCTAGGCCCGCAAGCCCCTACTGCCCTCGAGCCCGCAAGCTCGACACTTAGGCCCTCAAGCCCTACAACACGGACCTGCAAGTCCCAACAGCCTAGGCCCGCAAGCCCCTACTGCCCCCGAGCACTCAAACTCGACAAATCGCACCCGCAAGTGCACTGCCCTGGCCATCAAGCCTCACAACTCTCCAGCCCTCAAGCTAGACAAGTTGGCCCGCAAGCCTTACAAGAAAATACAGTAAAGAGACTGTTACTTCTGCCGGATGAAGATCGGCAACTTTAGCCTGTTGACGATTGGCTCCTTGTGATTGAAGAAGATGCTTTTGAATCAGATCTTGAGCGCATGATTCTTCTTCAACTCTTTTCTTAGCCTGATAAAGATTGGCACCATAACAGTCGATGAAGTTGACTGCTTCTTCTTTTTCTTTCTTTCTTTTCTTTCTTGCGTCACTTGTATCGTTCGATTTGATATATGCGCAAGTTCTTTCTTACTGATCTATTGATTGATCCCGTGTTAGGGCAACCTCTTATCTCTTTTATAAGACTGCGAGGTCCCCAACGGTCTTCTGAAAAAGTGCTTTAAGTGTCAGACGCTCCTTTCCTTAAGAGCATGCGCTGATTAGATAATTAGGCGGCGGCATTAAATGCTAACAGCGCGTCCGCAACATTTGAATCTGTCTAGACGATATTTCCATTGTTACCGCGACATGGAAACTATCTCGACGACAGAACTCTGTCGATCCCTTTGACCTTGGAAGATCTTCAACTCTTCTTGCTTCTGCTTCTGAAGCAGGTATCTCGACGATACTAGACATACTGGCGATTCTGCATATACGACGATATGCTTTCTTTGACTGTGTCGTTGAGATCTTCCGTCTTGCTGTCTGTCGTCGTAATCATGTTGTTCTTTCGACGATATGAGTGATGTTATGTCGATTCTTCAGCAGTTGCTAGTCTTCAGCTTGTCTTTCTTCCGATGACATGCCTTCTTTTAGTCTTCTCGGCGATGTTTGTTCTTTCTTGACGACAAGGCCACTTTGGTGAAGTCGACGACACTGCCTCTTCTCTGCGTTCGACGAACAACATTCTGCGATCGACGAACTTGTCGAGTCTCAGCGGTCGACGATCTTCCTTCCGTGTTCAACGATCTTGATTCTGCGCTTGATGAACACGCCAAATCTCAGCAGCTCCTTCTATGTTCTCGTCTCAGCGGTCGACGAACTGAGTTCTGCGTTCGACGAACGACTCTCTACGTTCGACAAACGCGCCAATTCTCAGCGGTCGTTAATCTTCCTTCTATCTTCCTGAGATTTTATAAGCTAGAGAAGCGATCAAATACAAAGTGAAGTTTTCTTGACTTGGTGACTTCTTCAAATCAGGAATCATGGAGGCAAGATTCCCAACAATCTCCCCCTATTTGAAGAAGTCAGAATCTCAATTCAAGACAACTTTCACTAGACAATAAATATGATAATCTTAATTTTGAGCATGTAAGATTGAACTTAACTTTGATGAACTTTCTAAGTACATCATCAAGCTTATAGCTCCCCCTAGATTTGATGTCTCTTCCTTTATGGCTCCCCCTACTTCTTTGCTCCCCATATCTTTTGAGGTTTTCTTGAGCAATCTTGTCTTGAGCATTTGATGACTGCTTCTTCTTTCTCCCCCTTTCTGACTTCTGTCCTAGAGCTTCTTTTAAGTAGACAATAGTCCAAGGCTCCCCCTTACTCGATTATAGTTCATCCAAATCCTGAAAGCTTGTCTAACCAATCATCTAGAAAGGAATTAGTGAGAACTAAGTAGAGGATTACTCTAAGTTCAACATTCCCAGTTGGAATTTGAAGAAGTTGAACTTAGCTTCATCTAGGGGCTTTGTAAATATATCAGCCACTTGTTTGTCTGTTGGGAAAAACTCAAGGGTGATATCCTCATTTTCCACATGCTCCCTGATGAAGTGATACCTGATCTCAATATGCTTAGTCCTGCTGTGAGAGACAGGATTCTTAGCTATTGAGATTGCGCTTGAAGAGTCACAAAATAGGGGTGTTTTGGTCATTTTTAGGTTGTAATCGTCAAGTTGATGTTTGATCCATAGCAGTTGGGCACATCAGCTTCCAGCCGAGATATATTCCGATTCTGCTGTTGAGATTGCCACACTTGTCTGCTTCTTACTGCTCCAAGAGATCAGTCTTCCACCAAGGAATTGACATGTCCCTGATGTACTTTTCTTGTCTTCCTTGCACCCTGCATAATCTGCATCTGAATAGCCAGTTAGCTCACAGCCATTATTCCTGGGGTACCATAGGCCAAGATTTGATGTACCCTTCAGGTATCTTAAGATTCTCTTGACAGAGACATGATGAGATTCCTTAGGATTCACCTGATATCTAGCACAGACACATATAACAAACATTATGTCAGGCCTACTTGCAGTTAGATAAAGCAAGGATCCAATCATACATCTGTACTTGGTTTCATCAAAGGGTATGCCCTTCTCATCCTTTTCCAGAGACACATTGGTTCCCATTGGAGTTTTCATTGAAGAAGCACTCTCCAATCCAAATTTCTTGACTAGCTCCCTAGTGAATTTGGTCTGAGAGATAAAAATCCCATCTTCAGATTGTTTCACTTGGAGACCTAGGAAGTATTTGAGCTCACCCATACTGCTCATCTCAAACTTTCCCTGCATCAAGTTGGCAAACTTCTTGCAGAGATTGTTATCTGTAGAGCCAAAGATGATGTCATCCACATAGATCTGCACTAGCAAGATCTTGCCCTTCACTTCCCTTAGGAACAATGTCTTATCAATCTTTCCCCTTGATAACTTGTTCTCAATTAGAAAGCTTGACAGAGTCTCATCAAGGCCCGTGGTGCCTGCTTTAAGCCATAAAGTGCATTTCTAAGAAAGTAAACATAATCAGGATAAGTAGAGTCGACAAAACCTGAAGGCTGCTCTACATATACTTCCTCTTTGAGGTCACCATTTAGGAAAGGCTGGCTTCACATCCATTTGGTAGACCTTGAAACCTTTGTATGCTGCATAGGCTAGGAACAGTCTTATTGCTTCCAGTCTGGCTACTAGAGCGAATGTCTGATCAAAATCTATCCCTTCCTCTTGTCTGTAGACTTTTGCCACTAGTCTTGCTTTATTCTTGGTGATGATTCCATTTTCATCCAACTTGTTCCTGTAGACCCATTTGGTTCATATGATGTTGTGTCCTTGGGGCCTTGGAACCAATTTCCACACTTTGCATCTTTTAAATTGGTTCAGTTCCTCCTGCATTGCAGTAATCCAAAATGGATCCTGATTTGCTTCCTCAAATTTCTTGGGTTCAATTTGAGAGAGAAAACTCAGGTACAATGCTTCATTTGCAGCTCTGCTCCTTGTCAGCACACCTTGGTTGACATTTCCTATTATCTGCTCTTGGTGATGATCTCTTACTTGTCTCAAGGCAGTTGGTAGTGTTCTGGGTATTTCTGTATGAGCTACTTCTTCAGGCTGCACTTCTTCAGCCGTTTCTGTATCGTCTGCAGGATCTACCTCTATTTCAACCATCACATGCTGATTCTTGTTGTTGAGTGAGGTGTCAGCCTTGTCTTCAATGGATAGCTTCTCTAGTCTCTCCATTGTACATGCATTCACTAGAGAACTAGACCAGCCCTTTTGGATAAGGCTAGTCTCATCAAATACAACATGAACAGATTCTTCCACTGTTTGGGAATTGAGGTTGTATACTCTGTATGCCCTGCTGTGGGAGTTGTATCCAACAAAAATACCTTCACAGCTTTTCTCAGCAAACTTAGTTTGGATTTCCCATTATTAAGGACATAGCATTTGCTACCAAAGATCCTAAAGTAGGATAGAGTTGGTTTTCTGCCCTTCATTAGCTCATAGGAAGTTTTCTTGTGGTTTTTGATGATTGAGGCCCTGTTTATCACATGACAAGCAGTGTTGACAGCCTCTGCCCAGAAGTATTCTGGTAAGGAGGAGTCACTTAGCATTGTCCTACTGGCCTCTATCAAGGTTCTGTTCTTCCTTTCAGCAACCCCATTTTGTTGAGGAGTTCTGGGGGAGGATAATTCTTGGGAGATACCTAGGTCTTGGCAGAATTCTGTCATGGCCCCTGACTGAAATTCTGTCCCATGGTCACTTCTGAATTTGACCACAGTATAGTTCATCTCATTTTGGATCTGCTTGACAAAATTTTTCAAGACATATAGGGTATCTGATTTCTTTTTGAGGAAGAATACCCAAGTGAACCTTGAGTAGTCATCAACAACTACAAGGGTGTAGGCCTTCCCTCCTAAGCTATGAACTGACATGGGACCAAATAGATCCATGTGTAGTAAAAATAAGCATCTTGTGGATTCTTTGTTAGAAATGCTTTTAAAGCTAGTCCTAGTCTGCTTTCTAAGTTGGCAGGCTTGACAAGGACCATCTCTGATGCACTTAATGTCAGGTCCATTTCTGACCAGGTTTTGTGAGAAAAGCTTGCCTATTGTCTTATAGTTGATGTGTGCAAGTCTCTTGTGCCATTGTACACATAGAGCCTCTTTGCCATCAGCGACAAGACATATGGGCGTGGAAGAATTTATATTGAGGAAATTCAAACAATAAATGTTCCCACTTCGAGTCCCAGTTAAGGTAATCTCAGAATCTGAGAACTTCTTAATTAGGCACTTGTCCTTGTGGAAAGTAATAACAAAGCCTAGATCACAAAGCTGACTTATGCTTATGAGGTTGTGTCTCAACCCCTCCACATAAGCTACCTTTGTGATGGTAACTAACCCATTAGTGATGTTGTCGTAGCCCCTGGTCACTCCCTTTTCTAAACCTCCAAAGATAACAGTCGTTCCATTCTCCACAGGAATGAATTCTTTCAAATACTTTCTGACTCCAGTCATGTGCCTGGAGCAGCCACTGTCCAAATACCAAATTGGAGATTGGTTGGCATTTGGACCTACCTGCAAAACAAATCACTTCCCCTTAGGTACCCAATAGGGATTGGGTCCTTTATTTCTGTTAGGGTGATAGAATGGAATCACAAACCTCGGAGGGTTCTGCACTCTCCTTGCATTGAGCCCTGTTGGGTTGAACCAACAGTCCAATGCAAAGTGGCCTACTTTCCCACAGCACCAGCATTCATGTCTATTGTATCTTCTCTTCTGCTTCACCATCTGAGTGGGGTGGCAGTGTTGATGAGCAGAGGAGAATCCATCTTGTCTAACAGATCTTGGGTGAACCTCATATGTGTGAGATTGGGGTGGAATCGGTCTCACCACATTTTGATTCACCTGCTTGAGAACAGGCTTTATAGGAACAGCCTTTCTCTTACTCTTGATTGTTGTTGCTGCAGATTTGTGGGCTGAAGGACTTGACACCAACACCTTCTTGTAGGAAGGTCTAGCTTCAGAATCTTTGCCCTTAACTGTCTCCTGATTAAAACCAATACCAGCTCTGAACTGTCCAGAGAAGGTGTCAATGATCGGCAGAATAGTTTTGGGCATTGAAAAGCTGGATGCCAGTTTCTTCTCAGCCAACAGCATTTCCTCAAGGTCCTTAATGACCTTGTTCTTCTGTCCTAACTCAGCATTTTTAAGCCTTATGGCTTCCTTGAATTTGTTTGCTTCTTTGCTCATAGTAGCTAGCTTCTCAGCTGTCTCCTGGAGCTCAGATTGAACAGGCTTCAAGGAATCTAACTCCTTGGTCTGGACTTTGAGGAGTTTCTTACAGCTTTTGAAGGCTTTCCATAGGGCTTCATATTGCCTTATTAGTTCAGATTATACATCATATTAGGATCTTGAGGCTGCGCTGTTGGCAGCAGACACATCCTCATCATCATGCAAAGAGTCTGCCACTAATTCAGAATCAGTGGCAGATAGGGAGCTTCTGAGATTCACCTTTCCAGGAGAGTTGTCATCCTGGTTGCCTTCATTGATGGCCATCAATCCAATAAGTGCCTCATCCTCAGTCCCAGAGGCGCTTGAGTCAGAGTCACTCAACGTTTTGGTCTTCTTTGCCACGAACCCCTTCTCAGAGGTTCTCTTGCTCCTAGAGCTTCTTCTCTCTTCATGGTTCCTTGACTCCCTTTTCTTGGAGGGGCAGTCAACATCCATGTGACCTGTTTTGCTGCAAGAATAGCAAACAGTATTATTTAAATCATGTTTACTGGAGTTGGATCTATACATGTCCTCCCTGGGAGCTTTGGATCTGTCTCGATGGTCAGATCTTCTGGAGCTTGAGGAGGAACTTCTATTGTTGTCCCTCCTTCTTCTGTGTAGCAGCTTTCTGAACTATTTTGAGAGGAGTGCCACCTCTCTATCAGTGTCATCAGAATAAGAGGAGCCGGCTTCTGATTTCTCACTACTCTCAGATCTATTCTGAGATGCAGAGCTCTTGCTCTTCGATCTTCTGGTGCTCTCAGCCTTTAGAGCCACAGATCTCTCTTTTGTGCTCACTCCTAAGCTTTCTTCTTCAGCCTTTCTGGTGTTGAGCTGAAGTTCATGAGACAACATCTTTCCATTCAAGTTTTTGGGCTCCATGACACCCAGCTAACCCATCTGTCTGATGGCACAGATCTTGATGTCCCATTCTTTTGTGAGGGATCTGAGAAACTTGTCATTTAGATCAGAGTTGGTGAATTCTCTTTCGTAGTTTCTAAGACCATTCACTATCTTGAAAAATATCTCATAACAGTTGGAGATTGTTTCATTCTTGCCTTGCTTGAAGGCCTCATACTCTTGGTTGAGGAGGGATTTTCTATCATCCCTTACCTCTTCAGTACCCTCCATATATACGATCAAGGAGTCCCATATCTCCTTGGCCGTTTTGCAGTGAATTAGGTTCTGGAGGGTTGAATCATCTACAACACTTACGATAACATTCTGTGCCCTCTTATCCAGGCCTGCCAAGGCCAGCTCGTCCTTGATCATGTCTTCATATTTTTTTATCCCCTTCCGCGTCGGATCAATGGTGGAAGGGGTTGTGGAGATAAAAGGACCCTGTTTGACTGTCAAATAGATTCTTGGATCGGCCGCATTCATGAACAGCCTAACTCTTTCCTTCCAGATGGGAAAGTTCTCCTTGGTGCAGATCGGAAGTTTCATAGATCTCATCTCCCGATTTTGATCTCCACCGGCCATGGTGAATCGTTCCTGATCTAGATCGGATTGTTAAGTCTTCTTTTGATCAACCTCCCTCTGATACCACTTGTTAGTTATGGAGCGTTCACCTAAGGGGGGGTGTTAGGTGATCTTGGTACTTTTTGGGTTATTAGCGTGAGTTATCAATATTCAAGCAATGCACAAAATTATCATACAGATAAATCACACCAGACGACACAAGATCTATAGAGGTTCCTCAAGACGGGGTGTTTTGAGTAGTCCTCTTTCCCTCTGCGCCTACCCAGCAGTGTGCTAGGCTCGACAAACTCCGCCAAAATCTTCAGGCCCTCAAGCCTTACAACATGGACCCGCAAGTCCCAACAGCCTAGGCCCGCAAGCCCCTACTGCCCCCGAGCCCGCAAGCTCGACACTCAGGCCCTCAAGCCCTACAACACGGGCCCGCAAGTCCTAACAACCTAAGCCCGCAAGCCCCTACTGCCCTCGAGCTCTCAAGCTTGACAAATCGCACCCGCAAGTGCACTTCCCTGTCCCTCAAGCCTCACAGCTCTCCAGCCCTCAAGCTAGACAAGTTGGCCCGCAAGCCTTACAAGAAAATACAGTAAAGAGACTGTTACTTGATGAGTCTGGTTTATACGGTGATTTCCGGCCTCATTTGAGTTTGTTTTAGTGTCATTGCACTTCACTTGCTGTTCATATACGCTTATATTGATAGCATGGCGTTTCTGCGCCTTTTGTGCAATCCTTCCCCCTTTGTGGCATATTTTTCCGATATATTACTGTATGCCTGTGTTATGGATCCGGTGGTGTGCACGGATCGGGGTTATTTGTACTTTTCCTGCAGGTCCTGGGATCGTGTGCACGTTCGGGATGGTGCGGGGTGATTTTTGGCCTAAAAATCCTCTGATCGTGCGCATTCCTTCGCGCACGATCAGGCGCACGACCATTGGTCGTGCGTTAATTCCCATCCCAGATCGAGATCGGTGCGAAGGTATGCGCACGATCACAGGCATTTCTTCGCGCACGACCACTGGTCGTGCGCCCCTGGCCGTGCGTTGTTTTCTATTTTTTCTTTGCTACAGGTTGACTGCGCACGATCACAGGAATTCCTTCGCGCACGACCATTGGTCGTGCGCCACTGACCATGCGCAGTACTTATTCTGCTCCCTATTTAAGCCGCTGTTCCGCGATTTTAGGGATTCCTGCACAGTTTTAGGCGCGATTTCTGCGCGCGACTCCGCTATTCCACCTCTCCAAGGTCCCTCCTTCCATTCCTCCCCTTGGGAAAGCTTCATCCATTGATCCTAAGGTCCATCTAGGGTTCCGGAAGCATTCTCCGCCATCTACGGCCAGCATTCCAAGAGGAAGACATCTTCATTGGGTGAAGGAGAAGTGAACCCAGCTCTGAGAAGAAGACGGGCAGCGGTTGGAGGTAGTGACAGCCTCTACACCCCGGAAGCAACCAAGGACTGAGCTCGGAGGAGGCGTGACGACCCCCCATTCCGACCACGATCCGCGGCGAGGCTTCTCATCTCGTGGTTACTTCTACCCCTTCTCATTTTGTAATTTGTACTCTTAATGGTTGTAATGAACTAAATGAACATCTATTTGTCTATGAATGGAAGTTTATTTATGAACTTGTCTTTACGTTATGCTGTGTTGTGATGCGCTCCGCCCCCGCTCCACTTACACCCACACGTTCTAGCACTCGCTCTAGCAAAATCTAGAAGCGATAGCGAAGAGGTGCCTTCGACCCTCAACTCTCGCATTTGCACTCACCTCATCCATATGCTCACCGGCCATCCGCTAAGCGAAGCACGGCATCGCGGCCTGCACTAAATCCATTCACCAAGCGACGCGGTGATTGCGACCCGCATAGTGTTTAGTTTTCTCATTTCCCGTTCTATAAAATCAACCAAACCCCCCTCTTGTTTTGTTAAACTTAGACCCCCCCCCCCCCCCCATAATTAATTTCCTGACGAGCAAATCGTATTCCCCAACTTGCGGTCCTTTGAGAACGATATTCGGAGAGCTAATCCCTACTTTTATTACTTAACAACGACCGGTGCACTGCCGTCGTACCGCATTTCGTGCCCGCTAATTAGCAGTGTGGAAATAGCGCGTCAAGTTTTTGGCGCCGTTGCCGGGGATTGCGAGCGTTATATGAAATTGTTTGCAGGAAAATTAATTGTGAGGATTTTTAGTTTCCTAATTTGTTCCTTCATCCTTTCTCGTGTCTAAACGATGGGTTGTTTTATTCCTTCATTGTCAACCGTAGTGTTGCGTACAAGGGTGTTTTTCTGGTGAATCTGGTTATCTTCATACAATGTGGGCTGGATTTAATATCCGCTGCCGTGGGTGTGGGGATACATCCCATGCTAGTGACAGATGCCCATCGGGAGAGAGTAGCTCTAGTCCCCAAGGCCCATGGTATCAGGCATTGTCATCATACGGTACGACATACACTGTGCCTAAGGCTTATGGCTACTCTGCCGCTCCGCATGTACCGTTTTTGAATTCGTCTCCGGCTGGACCAAAGACGAATGCAAAACAGTGCCTGTTTTGTCGAAGCACAGATCATGCTTTAAGGGATTGTGCTGAGTATCTGCGTGAACTGGACGAGGACGACGAGCCGGACATCCGGATCGTCCCAATTCATATCTCTGGCAGCACCCTCCCCTCCTCTGGTTTCGTATCCATATCACCTTCATGTTTTGAAGGGGTCGATGCGGATATGCAGATCAAAGTTATTGGTGATCTGTGCCCCGACATGGTTGCGCATGTCTCTCCCGTTCGTTTATCACCGCGTGTTGATTCAATTCTTTCTAAGGGTGCGGTGCTTGATTGCTCTTCAAACACTAATTCTTCTAGTCTTGTGTGTGCTACTACAATTATTTTTGACAGTATCGATGAGAATGTCTTGCAGGAAGAGGTAGTGAGTTGCAGCGTTGTGCCCACTCCGAGAGAGGAGGATGTTCTTCAAGGTGCGGAGGTGGAGACTTCAGCATCATTTGAGGATGTCCAAGTCATGGAAGTGGCCGCTGACGATTCTGCTAGATCCTGTAGCATTTTTGACGATGCCGTCAATTCCTCGCCAACCCAACCAATCAGGAGTGATTCCGGGATCTCTCCTGAAGAAGAAAGTCTTTTATGTTATTCGTCTAATTTGTTTCTTTACCCCATTCCCGTGTCTGATTCACTGCAGGTTTGTACATTGGATCTGATCCTGGATGTAATCGAGCCTGCTATGCAGGCCGGAGATGCCTTGGATCATCTGCATGTGGAAACAGATACTGAGATCCCTTCACCTTATTACTTGCCCCTACCTGACAATCAGTGCAGGTATCTAAATTCAGGAAGTGGGGGAACGACCCTGTCATCTTATGGTCACCCGTTACCGAAACAGACATTGGAACAGCTTCCTGTTCACTTCATTTTCCATAGACCGATCAGCTAGCATACGCTAGCAGCTGAATAAGTCTAGTTGGGAGACATAAAACCCCAATAGTTATCTTCGTTAGAATTACTTTAAATTGTGGTGTTCATTTTTTTTGTGGCGTAATGAATTTCTTTTTTTTATATATAGAACTTTTTATCTATTAATTGTGACTAACGGTCTTGTGTTAGGGGTGAGGAAACCTTGGATGCACTTATGAGGCACGACGGTAAGTTTTTAATTCTGAAACTGGGCGCGCGAATTATTCCTTCGCGCACGACCACTGGTCGTGCGCCCTATTTATCGGCGCACGACCACTGGTCGTGCGCGGGCCCAGTTTCTTTTAAAACCTTTCGGCTGGCTCCTGTGCGTGCGTCTAGGGTTCTCATTTTTTTGGTCGCTGAGCGTGCGCCGTCTAGGAGCTCTTTTCCTCCTCCTCACTCCATCTTCTCCGGTAAGCTTCCCCCTCCTCCTCTCCTCCTTCAAGCTTGCGTGTCCATGGAGCCATCCGGGAGCCGCCGCGTTGCCAAGGTTTTTCAAAGATCTCGCTCCTCCTCTGCCGCTCTCGCTCAAATCCTGGGGAGAATGGCCAAGTTCTCAAAGGAAGAGCACACGCGCCGCTTCACCACGCTTAGGGGCAAGCCCTTCCTCTCGCAGCGTCTTGTTGACTGGGAGGAACTCCGGTCGATTGGAGATGGCGGCGCTCTGATGGAAGCAATCTTTCTCCTCTACTCCTTCGACAACTGGAGGAACGTCTTCGAATGTGTCGAGCTAGGATTCAAGGAGCTGACGTTAGAGTTCCTCTCCACATTTGAGTGGGAAGTAACTCCGGCGGGATTCAGGTCTCTTGTTTGTTCTTTCCGGATGATGGGGCATGTATTTACCCTGACACTCCCCGAGCTCGCCACCCACGCTGGATTTTACACGGAAGGCGAGGCCGCAAGGTTGAATTTCCAGAACTTGACGACGATGTTGCCGGGTGATGCCTCCTCGCAAAGCGTCTGGCGGTCATTCATCGGCACGGATGAGGAGTATGTGGCTCGCCGGGCCAAATCAACAAGGATCATATCTCCCGCCTTGCGGTACCTGCAACACCTGATTAGTCATTCTATCGCCGCACGTGGTTTAAGCCAGAATGTGGTAGGTTGGCATGATCTTTTGTACCTTTACAGCATGCAGCAATGTTATCCCCTTCATCTGGGGTTCATGCTGGCCTACTTCTTCCACCATGAGGCCACTTATGGCCTCGCTGGAGCGATTGGGGGTGCGTATTACGTCACCCGACTCGCGAAAGGGTTGGGAGTGTGGGATCGGATACCCCCGATGGAGCATGTTACCTCTCCTTCCATGATCACGCGGGCAACAATGGTGAGATTCCACCTGCTGCGTGTGGTGGGGCGCAAGGGCAACCGATCATATATGGTGACTGGTCCGAGTGATGGTGGTGTTGGTAGCCATGAGGAGGAGGATAGGGACGAGCAGCCAGAGTCTTCTGCAATGGGAAGACGCAGGGCGGCAGTGCCGCCACAACAGTCGCAGCAGCCTGAGCAGCAACCTCAGCAGCCAGCAGGGCAGCACTTCGGCAATTATGCGATGCAGGGCGTCCCGTACCTGAGCGAGCGTCTCTCCGATCTGGAGGCGTCGTAGTTTTGGATGCAGGACCTCATTTATCAGCAGGCTGTTCGGGGCGGGCTGGACGTGCCTCAGCCTCCTGCTCGTGTTGCACCCACTGCGCCCCGTCCCGCATCCCCAATCCTAATTTATGCCAGCAGCAGCGCCAGTGGTAGCGACAAGGAAGAGTGAGCTGCCCCTCTTGTTTGGAGTGCGTCAGTGGCCTCCCGCGTCGTAGTTTGTTTTTTCTAATGTTTGATTCAGCTTCTCTTGTTTAGGTTATTAAAACATGTTTGTGTGTGACACTCATCTGGGTGTCTTTTTATTCAGTAGTTAAGACTTTTGCTATCTAACTATAATACAGGTATTTGGTCCACCTTCAAGGACGTTAAGCAAAAGGGCTCTTGGGAGACAACCCATTTGGGACCATTTGGTTCCATTCTTTCTTGTTATTTTCTTTGCTATATTTTTGTTGTGCTGGGATCCCTTTTAATCGCAGGTCCGCATCTATTGGAGCACGACGGGATCACCGCCTTCTGAACAAACGCCATGTCTTCTGGTATGCTCATTTCTGAGCATGGGGTAATCTCTCCTCCTAGCCTTCTTAAACTTATGCCGCTATCGAACATGTTTTTTGCTTAGTGTAAGTCTGGGGGAGTGAGAGTTATCGTTACCTCGTGCACATGCACAGTGCACAGCATACTAGGATTTACACTGTGTTATATTGTAGCATTGTTCATCTCATGGCACACCACGACACCCACGTGAGCGCACTTAACTGTAGGCGCGCGATGAGTCCAACTCGTTTCGGTTGTGTGAATGGGAAATCACGGTGCTGGGTTAGGATTGCGAGACGAAGTACTTTGTTGACTCCTAAAGTGCTCCTAGTCGAGTGCTCATGTCTCGTAGGAATTCGTGTAGATTCAATTTCTTTTTATGCTTTTAGTTTATATTTTTCTACTAGCGTAAATATTGTTTACTTTACTCGAAATTTGGTGAATCCGGTGTGAATCAAACGGTAGCATAGGAATGTGTGTAGACGTTCATTAGTCTCGTGTTGCCCGAGTCCGGAGGGAGGATTATCTTTCTCGGTGGCTAGAACTCGCCCCAAGCGATTCTTGAAGCATGGGTATACGGTTGGTCAACTGCGTGAATGTGATATAGGCCATCATGTTGGCCCGGTTGAGCCTTTGCACCCTTTCCTATCGCTATATCCTTGTTAGCCCAATTGTGCCTACTCGTTCTTTGATTCAGCCCCACTCTTATCGCTCCAAAGCCCAAAAGCCAATCCTAGTCACACACCCAAATCTGAGTTTTAGCTGTTTATTATTTTTATGACTTGGGTTGTTGATGTGGTGACATGTTTGTGAAGTTGTGGATGTGTTTTATTGTTTATTTGCTGAAAATGATAAGAAAAGAAAGAAAAAAATGAAAAAGAGAAAAGATGTGAGAAGAAAAGAAAAAGATATGAGTTTGAATGAAAAATTCATTCGTATAAGTATAAGTTTGGGAGTAGGCGATGCACGCACCCATGTTGTTAATTCCAAGTCTGGGGGTGTAGTGTACCCGCATGTTTGTGTGGTGATGAGGATTGTTTTCTGTGCTAGCTCATTTGGGTTTAGTGTTTGAGCCGTCGCTTTTATCTTTGTTTACCTCACCTAAACCCAAGCCTCATCTCAAACCTAAAGTCCTATTGATTCACGCATTTGAGTCATACTAGTGCCGTGGAGAGAGTGCGAACGGGCAAGCCTATGGTCACCGACATTGATGGATTTCAATGGAGTTGTCCCGAGTCCCGATCTTTGGCAACGCTCGCCTCAGCGTTCAGTTTACTTTCTTCCTATGTACGACCTTATGATTCACCGTGATTCACTTTTTGAGTAACCGTAATATATAAATACGCTCTTAGAAAATTATAAACTAATATGCATAATCAGAAATTTTGTCTACTAGATTTCTATGCACATGCGTATGAGACTTCGCATATTACTCCGCCCTTGCAATTTCTAACCCAACTATGTCTTTTCTCGCTCCGCCGGATTTGTTTGCTCGGGACGCGCAAACAGGTAAGTCTGGGGGTGTGATGAGTCTGGTTTATACAGTGATTTCCGGCCTCATTTGGGTTTGTTTTAGTGTCATTGCACTTCATTTGCTGTTCATATACGCTTATATTGATAGCATGGCGTTTCTGCGTCTTTTGTGCAATCCTTCCCCCTTTGTGGCATATTTTTTCGATATATTACTGTATGCATGTGTTATGCATCCGGTGGTGTGCACGGATCGGGTTATTTGTACTTTTCCTGCAGGTCCTGGGATCGTGTGCACGTTCGGGATGGTGCGGGGTGATTTTTGGCCTAAAAAGCCTCTGATCGTGCGCATTCCTTCGCGCACGATCAGGCGCACGACCATTGGTCGTGCGTTAATTCCCAGCCTAGATCGAGATCGGTGCGAAGGTATGCGCACGATCACAGGCATTTCTTCGCGCACGACCACTGGTCGTGCGCCCCTGACCGTGCGTTGTTTTCTATTTTTTCTTTGCTACAGGTTGACTGCGCACGATCACAGGCATTCCTTCGCGCACGACCATTGGTCGTGCGCCACTGACCGTGCGCAGTACTTATTCTGCTCCCTATTTAAGCCGCTGTTCCGCGATTTTAGGGATTCCTGCACAGTTTTAGGCGCGATTTCTGCGCGCGACTCTGCCGTTCCACCTCTCCAAGGTCCCTCCTTCCATTCCTCCCCTTGGGAAAGCTTCATCCATTGATCCTAAGGTCCATCTAGGGTTCCGGAAGCATTCTCTGCCATCTACGGCCAGCATTCCAAGAGGAAGACATCTCCATTGGGTGAAAGAGAAGTGAAACCAGCTCTGAGAAGAAGACGGGCAGCGGTTGGAGGTAGTGACAGCCTCTACACCCCGGAAGCAACCAAGGACTGAGCTCGGAGGAGGCGTGACGACCCCCCATTCCGACCACGATCCGCGGCGAGGCTTCTCATCTCGTGGTTACTTCTACCCCTTCTCATTTTGTGATTTGTACTCTTAATGGTTGTAATGAACTAAATGAACATCTATTTGTCTATGAATGGAAGTTTATTTATGAACTTGTCTTTACGTTATGTTGTGTTGTGATGCGCTCTTCCCCCGCTCCACTTACACCCACACGTTCTAGCACTCGCTCTAGCAAAAGCTAGAAGCGATAGCGAAGAGGTGCCTTCGACCCTCAACTCTCGCATTTGCACTCACCTCATCCATATGCTCACCGGCCATCCGCTAAGCGAAGCACGACATCGCGGCCTGCACTAAATCCATCCACCAAGTGACGCGGTGATTGCGACCCGCATAGTGTTTAGTTTTCTCATTTCCCGTTCTATAAAATCAACCAAACCCCCCTCTTGTTTTGTTAAACTTAGAACCCCCCATAATTAATTTCCTGACGAGCAAATCGTATTCCCCAACTTGCGGTCCTTTGAGAACGATATTCAGGGAGCTACTCCCTACTTTTATTACTTGACAATGACCGGTGCACTGCCATCGTACCGCATTTCGTGCCCGCTAATTAGCGGTGTGGAAATAGCGCGTCATTACTTCTGCCGGATGAAGATCGGCAACTTTAGCCAGTTGAAGATTGGGTCCTTGAGATTGAAGAAGATGCTTTTAAATCAGATCTTGAGCACACGTTTCTTCTTCAACTCTTTTCTTAGCCTGATGAAGATTGGCACATTAACAGTCGATGAAGATGACTGCTTCTTTTTTTTCTTTCTTTCTTTTCTTTCTTGCGCCGCTTGTACTATTCGATTTGCTATATGTGCAAGTTCTTTCTTACTGATCGATTGATTGATCTCGTGTTAGGGCAACCTCTTACTCTTTTATAAGACTGCGAGGTCCCCAACGGTCTTCTGAAAAAGTGCCTTAAGTGTTAGACGCTCCTTTCCTTAAGAGCACGCGCTGATTAGACAATCAGGCGGCGGCATTAAATGCTGACAACGCGTCCGCAACATTTGAATCTGTCTCGACGATATTTCCATTGCTACGGCGACATGGAAACTATCTCGACGACAGAACTCTGTCGATCCCTTTGACCTTGGAAGATCTTCAACTCTTCTTGCTTCTGCTTCTGAAGCAGGTATCTCGACGATACGAGACATACTGGCGATTCTGCATATACGACGATATGCTTTCTTTGACTGTGTCATTGAGATCTTACGTCTTGTTGTCTGTCGTCGTAATCATCTTGTTCTTTCGACGACATGAGTGATGTTATGTCGACGCTTCAGCAGCTGCTAGTCTTCATCTTGTCTTTCTTCAGACGACATGCCTTCTTTTAGTCTTCTCGGCGATGTTTGTTCTTTCTTGACGACAAGGCCACTTTGGTGAAGTCGACGACACTACATCTTCTCTGCGTTCGACGAACAGCATTCTGCGATCGACGAACTTGTTGAGTCTCAGCGGTCGATGATCTTCCTTCCGAGTTCGACGATCTTGCTTCTGCGCTCGACGAACACGCCAAATCTCAGCGGCTCCTCCTCTGGTCTCGTCTCAGCGGTCGACGAACTAGTTCTGCGTTCGACGAACGGCTCTCTGCGTTCGACGAACGCGCCAATTCTCAGCGGTCGTCGATCTTCCTTCTATCTTCCTGAGATTTATAAGCTAGAGAAGCGATCAAATACAAATGAAGTTTTCTTGACATAGTGACTTCTTCAAATCAGGAATCATGGGGGCAAGATTCCCAACACTTATTAATTTGATGTTATTACATTGCTTGTTTATTATTAAGTATAAAGTTCAATATTGTTGGATAAGTAGTAATACTGTCGATTATTTGTACATATTATTAAGATAGCAATAATACGGCAGTATATTGCTTTTTTGGATGTTCATATACTGAACTTCTTATCCAAAGTGGAGAGGTAATTGATGTTTGATTTTGAAAATACAGAATGATGTGAAAAATATTGAATGATTTTGAAAATAATGAATGTTTTTTAAAATACTAATATGTGATTTGTTGGTTGTTGAAGAAGTTGAATTTTCCCTCTTAGTAGTCAAGTACTCAATATTAATAACTACTGTGATTATATTGTTTGTTTATTAATTTTAACGTCCAGTACTATTTGATTAGCAAGAATATAATAATGTCCATTATTTGTATATACTATGAACATAGCAATATTACAGGAGTATTATTGAAATTTCGATGTGAAACTACTGAACATATTTTACAATGTTGTATGGTGAATGATGTTGGATTTTGTATGTTTTCCTATTATAGAAATATTGTCGATTATTTGTACATATTATTAAGATAGCAATAATACGACAGTATATTGCTTTTTTGGATGTTCATATACTGAACCTCTTATCCAAAGTGGAGAGGTAATTGATGTTTGATTTTGAAAATACAGAATGATGTGAAAAATATTGAATGATTTTGAAAATACTGAATGTTTTTTAAAATACTAATATGTGATTTGTTGGTTGTTGAAGAAGTTGAATTTTCCTTCTTAGTAGTCAAGTACCCAATATTAATAACTACTGTGATTACATTATTTGTTTATTAATTTTAACGTCCAGTACAATTGGATTAGCAAGAATAATGTCCATTATTTGTACATACTATGAATATAGCAATAATACAGGAGTATTATTGAAATTTCGATGTGAAACTACTGAACATATTTTACAATGTTGTATGGTGAATGAGGTTTGATTTTGTATGTTTTCCTATTATAGGATATATGAAAGTAGTGTGTGTTCAATTATCCGTGGACTCATTTGTATACTGTATATGCTGATGAGTCGTTCCCAAACACTAAATTACAGATGTGGTGCAGCTACGTTCAAAGAGCGTGCGAAGCCACTCCTAGAAATAATTTCTGTAAGGTCTACGAATGATCTTCGCCAAGCGGGGATATTACTATTGTTTTCCATCCAGGACATAAAGCAGAACATCCCACTCCTCAGCACCTTGCTAAGATCTTACTCAACCAGGCACATGGCATTCCTTCTTGGAAATGTTTATGTGAAGTTCACCGCTAATCATGTAGCGTTGATGTTAGGAATGCAAAATCGCGGGGTTGAGTTTGATTTCCAAAGATGGACTTTTCTCCCTTCGAACAGAAGGATTTAGTTGCGGAGATAGATTTTCTATGCGTTGAGGATTGGTCCGAGGATATAGAGAAGAGGAGGGTAGACACCTTAGTGAAGTACGTACTTTACAAGTTCTTTTTCCCGCTAAAAGTTTTAAAAATACCGACTTGCATTCAAAATTTCGGTGGACTAGAGGAGTTAAGAAGGTACAACTGGCCGAAGACAGTTGAAAAATTTATGCAAGCGCAGTTCAATATGTTAAGTCGAAAAGCATGTCGAAAAGGTCCAGAGGAAAGTATAGGATACTTGGAGGGATGTTCGGTGCTGCTCGTGGTAAGTATGTGCATGTTGATTATTGTTGAATTTATGTTTATTTTAAAAATAATGTCCATTTATACAATTGTTATGGGTAGGTATGATTTTTAGAGATAACGAAGGTTACATATAGATTCGATGACTTAGCTAGACCCCGACTCTCTCGGTGGTCTTCTAAGACAAGCTTTTCTGCCAAATTTTGTATGTCATTAAAGTTGAATCTAAGGGGTGCCAATAAGGTTAGTGTTATCATATTGGACATTCTTTTATGATTTCGCATTTCCATTAATATTTTGTCAACAATTGGTAGGTTTGTACCGCCTTCGAGAATATTCTCCCATCCGAGAAGCAACTTCTTGGAGTTCAAGACGATGAGTTTTCTGATTTTGAAAATAATTCAAAAGAAGAAGAGGTGGAAGAGGAGGTGGAAGATGAGGAGGATGTGGATGAAAAGCAAGAGAGTATTGAAAAACATATAATGAGGTTTGTTAGTAGTCGATTAGAGAAAATTATTGATGTGGAGGGGAGTAAATTAAGCAAACTTGAGAGTGGGAAAAAGGAAAAGAAGAAGAAGGAAAGTCAAGAACTTAAGAGAAAGGAAATGGAGAAGGCTGTACGAGGAGAGTGCAAGAGAACAGAAACTGAAATGGATTATAGAATACGGAAATGCATAGACGAAGTCCGTTAGTATGTTGATGATGAAGTGTTGAAGCTACAATGATACTGTGATGAAAGGTTTGATGCATTGATTTCCAAACATGCCCCTCCTTTGCATCTGACATCAGGTAGGGAGCCATCACCTGACAATCAATTGGTGATTGCGACACCATTATCATTGGTTCAGTATTTACCATCCCCTCATCCTTTGAGAAATAAAAAAACAGTACCTGAAACTAGTTTGATTAAGGGAATTAAAGGGCGGCCAAACAGGAAGAAGAAAGTTATATTCTCTCCATCTGTAGTAGCCACATCATTTCCTGGTAGAGCCATGGTTACACAAAAAGTTCGGTCAGTAATAGACCGATTTATGGTCAAATTCAAAACTATGTATTCATTTATTAATAAATCTTATGAAAAATATAATTATATATGTAACTAACCTAGCATTTCTTAATTTGCTTCAGTTCAAACATAATCTTTGAGCAGGGAAATTTAGCTATGCATCGATCAGATATTGAAGAACTACTCGAGAGTGGGTGGCTAAGTGATCTTCACTTGGATACCTATAGTTTCATCTTAGGCATGGAAAATCGACTTCATCCAAATTTGGTGAAGCCGTTTCTTTACATTTCCCCCACTCATGTTGTAAGTAGCAGACTAAAATTTATTAATATCCTAATGTGTGTTAAATAAAAAAAAATTGGTTATCATAAATACTGTGATATTAAATAGTAATTAAAGTAATACTGTTAAAACTGACAGTATTTTTTTTAAAAGACTAATGTTTGTGGATTTATATGAAATTGTTATTTTACTGATTTCTTGAATTATCAGCACTAATGTAATTGTATATTGGGTCATAATACTGTGATATACTCGAGTATTACAACTTACACTGTTAAAATTTACAGTATTACAACTTCATTCTTATTTGTTGAAGTCGTTTCTTTACCTTCCCCAAAAAAGGCAGTAACTAATTATGAATTTAACCGTAGCTTACTAAAATTTATTCATATCCAATGGTGTGTTCCAGAAAATTGTGTTCTCCTAAATACTGTGATGTTAAACATTATTTGATGTCAAACTGTTAAAAATTATACTATTTGTTCCAAGAAGCCTGTGTAATAACTTTTACTGTTAATACTGAATGTGTTGATATGAATTTGATAGTTTTCATTAAATTTATGAGATTATTATTCTAATTGTTTTTAAGATTGTTTGCATGATCAAGTTATTGTAAATTTAGTAATACTGTCCAAAAATGGTAATAGTTAGCAGTATTTGAAGTAATATTGTTTCAACTGACAGTAATACTGTCAGACTAACAGTATTTATTAATAGTCCCTCATTAACAACTACTTATACTGACATATTTAATAGTCTTTCAACTTATACTGTTTACAGTGACCGTATTTAAACTGATACTACACTTGCAGCAATATAAAAGGGCTTCTGTGAAGAATACCAAATATCTAACAAGCCACATTACTTCTGAAAGTGTCAAATACACAGATATCCTTCTTATACCTATTCATATTGATGGCCACTGGGCATTACTTGTTGGTAACATGAAGGAACAGGTCTGGGAGTTTTATGACTCCCTGCCAGATGGAAGGCATTTCAGGACCTTGCACGAAGTGGTAAGAATCACATGTCCATAAATATCAATTAGTTTACCTATAATTCTACAATTTCTGAAAGTTATATTTTTTTGAAGCTTCAATGCCTGTACGATGATGTTGGAGATCATTTACCTGAGAATGTTAATGAATGGCCTATCCAGCCTATTTCTGAAGTCCCTACGCAAGATAATGGAAATGACTGTGGAGTGTTTGTGGTAATGTATATGAAAACTGTGCTTAACAGGGCGAAGGCTTGCTGGACTAGAAAGAAGGGTTGGGCAAAATGTACAACCCTCATATTTTCCGAGTCGGTGTGACCCGACGCAGATGAGGTCGTGATAGAGAAGGCGACCGTTGCGCAGCGGACCGAACCAACAGAGATCGTCAAGACCAAAAAGAGAAGGCTCGGGGGGGGGGGGAGATCTCCTTGGGCGAGTGAACCTTGGGTCCACTTGCCCAAGGCCCCGGGCGAGTGGACCCTTGGTCCACTCTCCCAAGGATCCTTGGTCCACTCTCCCAAGAACCCAGGGCCTTGGGCGAGTGGACCCAAGGTTCACTCGCCCGAGTGTGGGGGGGGGGGGCGAGTGGACCTCGGGTCCACTCACCTGAGGTGGGGGGCGAGTGGACCTTAGGTCCACTCGCCCCAAGCCCGTGGGCGAGTGGACCTTTGGTCCACTCGCCCGGACAGCTGGGCGAGTGGACCAAGGGTCCACTCGCCTGGTAGGTTGAGTGGATCGCAAGGTCCACTCGCCCAGTCAGGGTGGTGGACCTCGGTCCACTTATTCGACCCCCGGCAAGGGGGGGGAGTGGATGTCTCAAGCTCCACTCACCCCTCCTCAGGTTTCGGTCGTTCGGGTTGGTTGTTGGGCTGCGGATAGTAGATTTTTGGCTATCCGCAGCCCAATTTTTGGGAAGTCCATAAATAGACCCCCATGGGCACCTTGGGAAGGGATGTTGGTACCCCCCCTCCCTCACGTGTGAGCAAGCACCACCCCTCCACTCCCCTTATCATTGAAGGTGGACGGTGAGGTAATCCTTAGTGCCCTCCAAGGTGCCCAGGCTCAGCATTGGCTTGGGAGGGGAAGTTCCATGTGAGCTTCCAGGTATGTGATGGGACCTCCACGCTGCAGCTTACGGGGTCGGTTCGTGGACTTAGAAATTTTCCAAGGGTTGGGTTCTGCGGTTCTTCGTGACTAGTCAAGGGTCGAGCTCAGGACAAGTAAGGGTTGGTTGCATCTCTTTTTCGAACGTCGAGACCAGTTCTCTGGCTTCAACATTATGGTGTGGTGAGCGTGGAAGTAGCTAGTTTGGAAAGCTCTGGGCAAGTCTCATGGCTGGAAGCGATGAGCTGGGGGATTCACCCCTGTCGGCAAGTGAATGAAGGAAGGTGACTTCGAGGAGTTCAGGAAGTCAATCCAGGAGGTCTTGCGGTTTGCACTCCCCCCTCTCAGGGCGAGTGCTCGGCATCGCCAACACCTGTGATCATCTTGCCATCTTTGATGGAGATAGAGCAATCATGTCGGCAAGGGAAGGGGCTAGCCTCAGAGGAAGGCCTGAACCTCCAAGCGCAAGCGCTCTTCAACAGCTCCCCTGGGGCCAGCTGCCCCGAGTGAGGGGGTAGGGAGGATTCCTCCGTCTCACCAGGAAGGAGGCGGAGTCCATGCGCCTGATTCAACAAAAGCACGGGGAGACGCAAGGAAGCTATGCAGATCGGTTCCAGAGGCAAGTCTCCCACCTCCAGGTTGACCAGGGAAGCAAGAAGGACCAGGAGAAAGGAAAGGAGTGAGAAGGCAGAGAAAGTGGAGAATGTGATGAAAGAGATGGCCGAGATGCATGTGGTCGAGTAGGCGCAAGGAGGCGCATTGTAATAGATAAGTAACCTCCCCATGTTGAATAAAAAGTAGGTAGAGATAGAACCTTAGGTAAAGCCTTTGGGAAGGTGTTGGGTTACTCTGCCTCCAGGTGAAGGTAAGCACCTAGGATGTGGATGGGTACTCCGCCCCCAATTGGTAATATCCCCGACTAGAGACCATTCTCCGGGCTCATTCATGCCGGCAGATGGGAGACTCATCGGGTCGACTGATTGGTAATATCCCCGACTAGAGACCATTCTCCGGGCTCAGCCATGCCGGCAGATGGGAGACTCATCAGGTCGACTGATTGGTAATATCCCCAACTAGAGACCATTCTCCGGGCTCAGTCATGCTGGCAGATGGGAGAATCATCGGGTCGACTGATTGGTAATATCCCCGACTAGGGACCATTCTCCGGGCTCAGACATGCTGGCAGATGGGAGACTCATTGGGTTGACTGATTGGTAATATCCCCGACTAGAGACAATTCTTCGGGCTCAGTCATGCCGGCAGATGGGAGACTCATCGGGTCGACTGATTGGTAAGATCCCCGACTAGAGACCATTCTCCGGGCTCAGTCATGCCGATAGATGGGAGACTCATCGGGTCGACTCGCTTCTTGAGTAAGTGACTTGGAGAGATGATGAGCTCCTCAACCTCCAGGTAAGCTAGGCCCCTAGGACGTGGATGGGTATTCTACCTCCAATTGGTTTGAAAAGTGCCGAGTTCCTCTGCCTCCAGGTAAGCTAGGCCCCTAGGACGTGGACGGGTACCCCTGCCCCCAACTGTTTTGGGAAGGAGCTGGTTTCCTCCGCCTCCAGGCAAGCTAAGCCCCTAGGACGTGGACGGGTACTCTGCCCCCAATTGGTTCGGAAAGGTGTTGAATTCCTCTACTTCCAGGTAAGCTAAGCACCTAAGGCGCGGATTGGATCTCTGTCTCAGTTGCTTTGATAAGATGGCGGAGTTCCTCTGCCTCTAGGTGGAGGTAAGCACCTAAGACGAGGATTGGATCTCTGTCTCAGTTGCTTTGATAAGATGGCGGAGTTCCTCTGCCTCTAGGTGGAGGTAAGCACCTAAGACGTGGATTGGATCTCTGCCTCAGTTGTTTTGATATGACGGTCGAGTTCCTCCACCTCTAGGTGAAGGTAAGCACATAAGACGTGGATTGGATCTCTGCCTCAGTCGCCTCAAAAAGATGGCTGAATCTCTCTATCCCTCGGTGAGGGTAAGCAACCGGGAAATGAACCGGTTCTCCGCCCCCGGATAGTTCGGGAAACTGTTAGTTTCCTCCCACTCCAGGTGATCTCGGATCCCTGGTAGGTGTTGAGTTCCGTCCCCCTCCAGGTGAGCTCGGCTCCCTGGTAGGTGTGGAGTTCCCTCCCACTCCAGGTGAGCTCGGCTCCCTAGTAGGTGTGGAGTTCCCTCCCCCTCCAGGTGAGCTCAGCTCCCTGGTAGGTGTGGAGTTCCCTCTCCCTCCAGGTGATCTCGGCTCCCTGGTAGGTGTGGAGTTCCCTCCCCCTCCAGGTGAGCTCGGCTCCCTGGTAGGTGTGGAGTTCCCTCCCCCTCCAGGTGAGCTCGTCTCCCTGGTGGGTGTGGAGTTCCCTCCCCCTCTAGGTGAGCTCGGCTCCCTGGTGGGTGTGGAGTTCCCTCCCCCTCCAGGGGAGCTCGGCTCCCTGGTAGGTGTGGAGTTCCCTCCCACCTCCAGGTGAGCTCGGCTCCCTGGTAGGTGTGGAGTTCCCGCCTTCCACCTCAGGTCGAGTTCAGCTCGACTAGAGGTGTTGAGTTCTTTTCCACCTAAGGTAAAGTTCAATTCGACCTAAGGTGTTGAGCTTTCTCCACCTCCAGTTGAGCTCGGCTCATAGGAGGGTTGTTAAGTGGAGAAAGGTTTTCCTTCCACCTCAGGTCGAGCTCGGCTCGACTAGAGGTGTTGAGTTCTTTTCCACCTAAGGTCAAATTCAATTCGACCTAAGGTGTTGAGCTTTCTCCACCTCCAGTTGAGCTCGCCTCATAGGAGGGTTGTTAAGTGGAGAAAGGTTTGCCTTCCACCTCAGGTCGAGCTCGGCTCGACTAGAGGTGTTGAGTTCTTTTCAACCTAAGGTCAAGTTCAATTCGACCTAAGGTGTTGAGCTTTCTCCACCTGCAGTTGAGCTCGGCTCATAGGAGGGTTGTTAAGTGGAGAAAGGTTTGCCTTCCACCTCAGGTCGAGCTCGGCTCGACTAGAGGTGTTGAGTTCTTTTCCACCTAAGGTCAAGTTCAATTCGACCTAAGGTGTTGAGCTTTCTCCACCTCCAGTTGAGCTCGGCTCATAGGACGGTGGTTAAGTGGAGAAAGGATCGCCTTCCGCCTCAAGTCAGGTTCAACTGAAAAATTCGGCAGGAGTAACCCGTTGGCAGAGTGAAAGTGGAGGTTTAGATCTTAAGTTACTCTAGAGGGGGGGTGAATAGAGTATTAAAAACTTTTCCTTGGTTTTTATAGCGGAATTAAAATAGTGTTATATATATATGAGTAAGCAGTGAGATAAATATAAACAGAAAAACAGAATAAAGAAAAGGCACACAGCACAGCACAAAGAAATAAACACAACCAGAAGACACAAGGAATTTATAGTGGTTCCCCAATAAATCTGGGTAGTCCACTCTTCTACCACCCTTTGGTAGGAGTCCACTAGGAGGGTTGATCAGGTGCCCTAACACAAAGGTGATTTTGATCAGGTGTCCACACACCAGAGAGCTTTTGATCAGGTGCTCAAAACCAACAGGATTTTTTGATCGGGTGTCTTGCCACCAAGGAACTACACTTTTGAAGGGAGTATTAACCCTGTACAAGAGAGGTGAGAAAAGGGTTATAGTGTTCTTCTCTGTCAAGATGCTGAGAGAAGACTCTAGTGGACTTTGTTGTAAGGCTCCCCATGTCTGATTGAAGTATTTGACAGATGATGGAGAAGCTTTCTCTTGAAGACACAAATCTTCTGTAGCAGATAGATCTGGAAGAACAGGTTCTTCAGATTCCTTGTTGCTCTTGTAGAAGACTTGAACTTGCAGCAGATGTCTGAGAGATTGAACTTTGAAGATGTTCTCAGAGAAGTAGATTAGTGCTGCTTGAGGAAGAAGAAGAAGACTGAGAGTAATAGACTGAATGTTCTTCTTCTCTTTTTCTATCCTTGTTGTTATCTGTATTTTGTAAGAATATTTGAATTCTGTCGAGAGAGAGAAGACAATAATGTCTGTCTTGATATATTCTATTTTTGGAATAGAATAATCAGCTTTTAATCCTTTCTTGGAACTGTAATAGAGACAAATCGACTTTTGGCAGGTCCTTTAATTCCTTAGCCGTGTAAAATTCCTTTGCATTAATTGTCAACGGCTATTTCTTGTCTTGGAATAAGGAAAGAAAGAATATATTCTAAAAATATAATATCCTTACTTGCCTGTCTTGAATACGTCCAAATGTATTGAATATATCCGTTGGAGTCATCGATCTGTGTTCAGAGTGTTGACAAATAACTGATATTAAAGTATTAATTGATTTGGAATCAATATTTGTCGATCTGAGCTTCAATAAGAAATTTGTCGAGCGCTGGCTGAAATTCGTCGAACGCTGCTCGCCATTTGTCGAACACTGGCTGGAAATCTGTCGAGCGCTGGCTGGAGAACTGTCGAGCGCTGGCTGGAAAAACTGTCGAGCGCTGGCAAGAATTCGTCGAGCGTTGGCAGCCATCTGTCGAGCGCCGCTAGTCATTTGTCGAACGCTGGGAACTTAATTTTTCCTTAAGTTCTAGCTAATCTATCAGCCTAAAGACTTGACCCTTAAACTATACAATGGGGTCAACTTGATCCTAGTTCAACATATAGTGATCCTAGCCTAAATCACAAATAGGGTTGTTCCAACAATATCCCCCTATTTGGGTTAGGATACTATTTGACAAATATTGAAAATAAACAAATGCTAAAACATCAAAATCAACAGAGCATGAATATATCTGATATTATTTTGAGTATTTTATCAGATATGAAATGAAAAGTACTCTGAGTTTTGAAAATACGTTTCAATAAGAATAAAACTGAAAATACAATGAGAACCTTGATTTTTCTGAATTCTGGTGCTTCTGAAATCTGAAATTCTGATTTTGTCTGATCTGTGTTGTTCTGAATTCTGAATTGAATCAAACTGTATTGTTCTGAAATCTGAATTGAATATTTATCTGATTTCTGAATGTGTTAACTGCTACTCCTTTTGATCAGCTTTATAATCTTTATTAGCTATGTTGTAGCAATTACTGATATTGAATTTACTATATAAAAGTTCTTCTTCTGAACTGTATCTGCAGCAATAACTGATCTGAACTTGATCATGAACTGTAATCAGCAAACTGTGATCAGCAAACTGCTGTAAGCTTTATCAAGCTTTTCTTCAAACAGCAATTCCCCCTGAAAGTGTCTCCCCCTGAGTTCTGGAGGTTCTTCAGCTTTCTCTCTTACCTAGATTATAGAACAACTCCCCCTAAGCAAGACAATACATCAAATGGAGCATGTTCATACAAGACTTCTCCCCCTGCCTAGTTTCAGGAAAGGCCTGAAGCTAGGCCCCTTGACGAAGGGACATTTGATGGAGGTAGGGAGGTATGCAATTTTGTCATTGTCATTGTTCCTGCACAATAAAATAGAGATTAAGTGCAAAGGGAACTGGAAAGAGAAGCAATTATGTAGATATTCAGCTATAAAAAAAAATTTATTAAAGATGACAGGCTGAAATAAAATGCTTCAGAAAAACTGGGTAAGTAGAAAACTTAATTTTTAACAGATTGAGTCTCCATCTATCATACCTAGCTGATTTATAAAGAAGATATGTTTCTTTTCATCCAAGGGATTGGTGAAAATATCTGCTCTTTGCAAATCAGTAGAGATGAACTGTAGGCAGATTTTGTTTTTATCCACATTATCCCTAAGGAAGTGGTGCCTAATTTCTATGCGTTTAGTCCTACTATGGAGAACTGGATTTTGTGCTATAGATATTGCACTAGTATTGTCACAAAATATAGTTGAATTATTTAAGTTGACATCATTGTCTAGGAGTTGATTTTGTATCCACAATATCTGTGAGCAGCAACTGCCAGCAGCTATGTATTCAGCTTCAGCTGTTGATGTAGACACAGATGTTTGTTTCTTACAAAACCAAGACACAAGCGTATCACCAAGAAACTGACAAGTTCCTGATGTGCTTTTCCTGTCTACTCTGCATCCAGCATAATTTGAATCTGAGAATCCAGTTAATTCAAATTCAGATGTTGTTGGATACCAAAGTCCTAGATTAGGGCAACCCTTTATATATCTTAAAATCCTTTTTAATAAAATTAAGTGAGATTCTTTGGGGTTAACTTGGAATCTAGCACAAATACATGTAGCAAACATTATATCAGGCCTACAAGATGTTAAATAAAGTAAAGAGCCAATAATTGCTCTATATACTTTTGAATCAACAGGTTTCCCTGAATCATCATTATCAACAACAGCATTTGAGGGCATGGGTGTTTTCATGGTGGAAGAATCAGACATACCAAATCTTTTCACTAATTCCTTAGCATACTTAGATTGGGATATGAAGATTCCATTTGGAGTTTGCTTCACTTGAAGACCAAGGAAGTATGATAACTCACCCATACTACTCATTTCAAATTTAGATTGCATCAAATTAGAAAATCTTTTGCAGAAATTTGAATCAGTGGAGCCAAATATGATATCATCTACATATATTTGAACTAGTAATGTTTGATTTTTATGTATCCTGAAAAATAATGCTTTGTCCACTATGCCTCTACAGAATTTATTCTCTAGAAGAAAACTAGTTAAAGTCTCATACCATGCTCTAGGAGCTTGTTTGAGACCATAAAGAGCTTTCTTAACCTTAAATACAAAAGAGGATTGAGTTGGAGAGATGAAACCTGGTGGTTGTTCCACATAAACTTCTTCTTTGATTTCTCAATTCAGGAATGCACTTTTTACATCCATTTGATAAACCTTGAATTTCTTATATGCTGCAAATGCAAGAAAAATTCTGATTGCTTCAAGTCTTGCAACTGGTGCAAAAGTCTGATCATAATCAATTCCTTCTTCTTGTGAGTATCCTTGAGCTACTAGCCTAGCTTTGTTTCTCACAATATTTCCATCTGCATCTAGCTTATTCCAGTAGATCCACTTAGTTCCAATAACTGGATGGTCTTTTGGTCTAGGAACCAAATCCCATACTTTGTTTGTCTCAAACTGATTGAATTCCTCTTGCATAGCAATGATCCAGCTGGGATCTTGTTCTGCATCTTGTAGAGATTGAGGTTCAATCTGAGAGAGAAAACATGTGTCCATCATGTTCTGATTTACTTGATTCCTTATTTGCACACCTGCTGAAATATCACCAATCACTTGTGATATTGGATGATCTTTAACTGTGATGTGATCAACAGTTGGAGTTGGTTCAGCAATAATTTCCACTTGGGGAATTTGTTCAGCTGATATATCCTGTGGAGGATTATCTGCTGTTATCTGTACTGAATTTTCAACAAAATCTGGGATAATTTCTTCTTCACTCTCTTCATCATTTTGCTGTTCAGGATTTAGAATTCCTTCTTTATGTAGAGCTAATTGATCTAGCTGCTCACATAATATAGGTACCTCCAGATTTTCTATGGTAGAAGAAATCTTCTCTTTATAAAACATGTTAGTTTCATCAAAAGTAACATGCATAGATTCTTCTATTTTAAGAGTAGATTTATTGTAAATCCTATATGCTTTACTGATTAGTGAATAACCTAAGAAAATTCCTTCATCTGATTTTGGTTCAAATTTCCTAAGGTATTTCTTATCATTATTGTGAATGAAACATTTTAAGCCAAAAGCTCTAAAATAGTTAACTTTAGGTTTCTTCCCTTTAAGTAATTCATAAGGAGTCTTTCCCTTAAGTTTGTGTATCAAACTTCTATTCAGAACATAATTTGATGTACTAACAGCATCTGCCCAAAAAGATAGGGGCAAATTAGCATCTGCAAGCAATGTTCTTGCTGATTTAATTAGAGTTCTATTTTTTCTTTCAACTACCCCATTTTGTTGAGGAGTTCTAGGAGGTGAGAAACAATGCCTGATACCTTCCATCTCACAGAATTCTTGCATAAGAAGAGACTCAAACTCAGTACCATGATCACTTTTGATCAATGCAACTACAGTAGAGTACTCAATCTGTATGCTCTTAAGAAAGTCTGTAAAAACTTTAAAGTTATCTGACTTTTCTCTCAAAAAGAACACTCAAGTGAATCTAGAGAAGTCATCTATAATAACTAGAGTGTAAGACTTCCCCCCCTAAACTCTTTGTTGCTATAGGTCCAAAAAAGTCCATATGTAGCAAATATAAGATTCTAGGTGAATCACTTTTAGATAATGATTTAAAGCTATTTTTAGTTTGCTTGCCTAGTTGACATGCCCTACAAAGACTTTCTTTCTAATATGATCCTAAGGGTAAACCTCTAACAAGATTGTCCTTAGATAATTTAGCAATGGTCCTAAGGTTTACATGTCCTAATCTCTTATGCCAAAGTTCACTAGATTTGCTTGCATCACTAAATAAACAAACTTCTGAAGTAGATGAATTAAAATTCACTAAATATATATTACCTTGTCTAATACCTGATAAAATAGTAATACCATCAGTAGATTTAATAAGGCAATTCAATTTATTAAATGTTACCTGAAACCCTTCATCACATAATTGACTTATGCTGATAAGGTTATGCTTCAGTCCCTTCACATAAGCAACTTCTTTGAAGGTGACTTCTCCAACCTTGACTTTTCCATAGCCTTTGGTCTGTCCACAGTTGGAGTCTCCAAATATGACTTTTGGTCCAAGCTTTGCCTTGTAATTGTTCAGATTTGCCTTGTTCCCTGTCATATGTTTTGAACAGCCACTGTCCAAATACCATTTTTCACTTGTTCTTGGACAGCTGTGTACCTGCAAAGACATAAACATAAACTAGTTGTTTTTGACCCAGACTACCTTGTGTCCTTTTGTCATACCACAATACTCAGAGATTAAGGACATTTCAAGCTGATCCTTATAGCCTTGTGGATGATATCTCCTTGGAGGTATAATCCATTCAGTAAAAGGATTCTTAGTGTGTTTATAATTAGAATTCCTGAAATTCTGTGTATAGTATCTGTTCGACAAATTTGGGTAGATTCGTCGACTGCTGTTTGACGAATGTGCATGATTTTGTCGAGCGCCGTTCATTTGATAACTATACTGAAAATCTATTTTCAGTTTTCGTCGATCTCCGTTCGACAGATTGAAATCTTTTTGTCGAGCTCCGTTCGACGAATTCTTCTGAATTCTTTTATTCTTAACAGACTTGCTTGAAATGACTTTATTTGCTTCTACAGCCTCTTTGCCTTTAGCAGATATGAATTTTATGGGTTTAGATAATATACTTTTTCTTAATCTGATGTGGCTCACTTGATGAGGCACCCAAGCCCAGCTTGCTACTAAGTCTAGCATTTACTGTGCTTGTTATGTCCATCAGTTTGATACTTCTCCCATTTAGGGATTCTTTAAACTCTTTGGTTTTAGACAACTTGTTCTCAATGAGAACAATCTGTTCCCTGAAGGCAGCCAAATCATTTTTAAGTTTTATATTCTCTTCACTTATAATTTTCATGTCAGCTAACTTATTTCTGAGTGAGATTATTTCTTTCTCAGATTTCAGTAAGTCTAAGCAAAGAACTTTGAATTCAGCCTTGAATTCAATTGAAGTAAAATCAAAATGAGATAATACATGATCTGCATCATCTTCTGCTTCAGAGTCTGATTTTTCCTTATCAGAATTATGTCCTGAGGCATTGATAGCCATCATGCAGAATGTTCTTTCTTCTTCATCATCACTGGAGCTGGATGAGGAAGCATCTTCTGACTCACTGGATGAGTCATATATTGCCATCAGACATTTGTTACTTTCATTTGATTTTTCTTCATCATCACTAGATGAGCTGGATGATGAATCAGATTCAGTTTCACTCCAGGATTCTGCAATGAATCATCTTCCCTTCTTTTTGTGCTTATGTGAGGAAGATTTGCTGGAGCTTCTTTTCTCCTCTTTCTCCTTTTTCTTTTCTTTCTTTTTCTCTTCTGGACATTCTGTCAGGTAGTGTCCAGGTTTCCTGCAACCATAACAAATAACTTCTTTAGGAGTTGATTTGTCATACCTTTGCTTTTCTCTTGATCTGGACTCCTTCTTTCTAAAGTCCTTCATTGCCAATTTGTAGAATCTCTTGGCTAAGAGACTCAAAAACTCCCCATCCTTTGGAGTCTTTTCTTCTTCTACATCAGCTGCTTTGAAAGCTATTCTCTTTTCGTTCTTTGTTGCTGGAGAAGAAGTGGATGCTTCAGCTTCCCTGGACTTGATGAGCTGCTCATAATATTTGAGTTTGCCCAACAAAGCTTCAGTGGTAATTTCATTTAGACTTCTGGCTTCCTTGATTGGCCAGATTCTAGAATCCCATATGCTGGGGAAGCACATTAGAATCTTATCATTTATTTCAGTGATAGATATCACTTTGTCCAGAGATTTCAGCACATTAATTATGAGACTGAGTCTATTGTACATATTAGCAACTGTCTATGTTTCTCCTTTCTTGAAGTTTTCATACAAAGAGATCAAGTATGATCTTCTGTCTTTTCTTTCATCTGCAGAACCTGCAACCATGTTATTTAGTGAAATCCAAATTTCTCTAGCTGAAGTACATTCAACCACTTTTTGAAATATGTCATCAGACATAGTTTGAGCCAATATGTTCATGGCTTTAGCATCTGCACTTCTTTGCTTCTTTTGAGTTTCTGTCCACTCAGGAGGTGGGACAACATGATTGTCTCCTGTAGCTTCAGTGCTGGTTGATGTTGTAGGTGCTGGAGGCCCTGTCAGAATAACATTGAAAATTTCTTCATAAATAGAGTTCATATAAAGCCTAATCCTTGCTTTCCAAAGTGCAAACTTGCTAAGATTGCACATTGGAGGTCTTGTGCTTGAGTACTCCTTGTTCTGTGCCATGAGTTTTTAACAGAAAATAGATAAAATAAAAACTCTATAATAATTTAAGATCTAATTGATCTTTGTGATCCAGGTGTTAGCCTGTAAATAAGATCAACCAACCTCTGATACCAATTGAAAGTGGAGGTTTAGATCTTAAGTTACTCTAGAGGGGGGGTGAATAGAGTATTAAAAACTTTTCCTTAGTTTTTATAGCGAAATTAAAATAGTGTTATATATATATGTGTAAGCAGTGAGATAAATACAAAAAGAAAAATAGAATAAATAAAAGGCACACAGCACAGCACAAAGAAATAAACACAACCAGAAGACACAAGGAATTTATGGTGGTTCCCCAATAAATCTGGGTAGTCCACTCTTCTACCACCCTTTGGTAGAAGTCCACTAGGAGGGTTGATCAGGTGCCCTAACACCAAGGTGATTTTGATCAGGTGTCCACACACCAGAGAGCTTTTGATCAGGTGCTCAAAACCAACATGATTTTTTGATCAGGTGTCTTGCCACCAAGGAACTACACTTTTGAAGGGAGTATTAACCATGTACAAGAGAGGTGAGAAAAGGGTTATAGTGTTCTTCTCTATCAAGATGCTGAGAGAAGACTCTAGTGGACTTTGTTGTAAAGCTCCCCCTGTCTGATTGAAGTATTTGACAGATGATGGAGAAGCTTTCTCTTGAAGACACAAATCTTCTGTAGCAGATAGATCTGGAAGAACATGTTCTTCAGATTCCTTGTTGCTCTTGTAGAAGACTTGAACTTGCAGCAGATGTCTGAGAGATTGAACTTTGAAGATGTTCTCAGAGAAGTAGATTAGTGCTGCTTGAGGAAGAAGAAGAAGACTGGGAGTAATAGACTGAATGTTCTTCTTCTCTTTTTCTATCATTGTTGTTATCTGTATTCTGTAAGAATATTTGAATTCTGTCGAGAGAGAGAAGACAATAATGTCTATCCTGATATATTCTATTTTTGGAATAAAATAATCAGCTTTTAATCCTTTCTTGGAACTGCAATAGAGACAAATCGACTTTTGGCAGGTCCTTTAATTCCTTAGCAGTATAAAATTCCTTTGCATTAATTGTCAACAGCTATTTCTTGTCTTGGAATAAGGAAAGAAAGAAAATATTCTAAGAATATAATATCCTTACTTGCCTGTCTTGAATACGTCCAAATGTATTGAATATATCCGTTGGAGTAGTCGATCTGTGTTCAGAGTGTTCACAAATAACTGATATTAAAGTATTAATTGATCTGGAATCAATATTTGTCGATCTGAGCTTCAATAAGAAATTTGTCGAGCGCTGGCTGAAATTCGTCGAACGCTGCTCGCCATTTGTCGAACACTGGCTGGAAATCTATCGAGCGCTGGCTGGAGAACTGTCGAGCGCTGGCTGGAAAAACTGTCGAGCGCTGGCAAGAATTCGTCGAGCGCTGGCAGCCATCTGTCGAGCGTCGCTAGCCATTTGTCGAACGCTGGGAACTTAATTTTTCCTTAAGTTCTAGCTAATCTATCAGCCTAAAGACTTGACCCTTAAACTATACAATGGGGTCAACTTGATCCTAGTTCAACATATAGTGATCCTAGCCCAAGTCACAAATAGGGTTGTTCCAACAGAGCCCTTCGTGGATTCCTCTAGGGTCCCACCTACTCGTCAAATAGGTGGGTTGGACTTTCTTTCCGAGCTTAAGGCAAGCTTGAAAAGAGCGGGGATTGTGTACAACCCTCATATTTTCTGAATCGGTGTGACCCGACGAAGATGAGGTCGTGATAGAGAAGGCGACCATTGCGCAGCGGACAGAACCAACAATGATCGTCAAGACCAAAAAGAGAAGGCCCGGGGGGGGCAGATCTCCTTGGGCGAGTGAACCTTGGGTCCACTCGCCTAAGGCCCCGGGCAAGTGGACCTTTGGTCCACTCGTCCGAGTGGGGGGGGGGGGGGGGGGGGCGAGTGGACCTCGGGTCCACTCGCCCGAGGTGGGGGCGAGTGGACCTTGGGTCCACTCGCCCGGGCAGCTGGGCGAGTGGACCAAGGGTCCACTCGCCCATTAGGTTGAGTGGATCGCAAGGTCCACTCGCCCAGTCAGGGTGGTGGACCTCGGTCCACTCATTCGACCCCCTGCAATGGGGGGAGTGGATGTCTCAAGCTCCACTCGCCCCTCCTCTTGTTTCGGTCATACGGGTTGGTTGTTGGGCTGCAGTAGTAGATTTTTGGCTATCCGTAGCCCAAATTTTGGGAAGTCTATAAATAGACCTCCATGGGCACCTTGGGAAGGGATGTTGGTACCCCCCTCCCTCGCGTGTGAGCAAGCACTACCCCTCCCCTCCCCCTATCATTGAAGGTGGACGGTGAGGTGATCCTTAGTGCCCTCCAAGGTGCCCAGGCTCAGCATTGGCTTGGGAGGGGAAGTTCCATGTGAGCTTCCGGGTATGTGGTGGGACCTCCATGCTGCAACTTACGGGGTCGGTTCGTGGACTTAGAAAATTTCCAAGGGTTGGGTTCTGCGGTTCTTCGTGACTAGTCAAGGGTCGAGCTCAGGACAAGTAAGGGTTGGCTGCATCTCTTTTTCGAACGTCGAGACCAGTTCTCTGGTTTCAACACAAAAAAATGCCAGCCTATCGTGCTGAAGTAGCGGCTGAAATTATTGAGGCATTTTGTTCATTGGAAGACTAGTATGATGGTCAAGACAATTATAATTTTACTGTGTAGCTGTTTTTGAACAATATCTCTTTTATGTTATGATCTTTTTTAAAATACTTTGTTGATACTATAAAACTTGACAAATTTCTGTTTTATATGGTGTAAATGGTGGTAATATACAGCTGATTACTATATGTTTGTTGAAACAAAATTAAGTTGTTCTCTTGTTTAATTGACAGTATTGTTGAATTTGTTGTGATGATATTCTTTGTGAGTAATGTTTGATATTGTTGGATTACCATAAATTCTGTCTAGTTATCGTAAATTCAGTGAAAATAGACCTAATTTTGTACAGGTCTTAGGTACTTGCAATGTTTTTTCGTACAATATTAGTGCTCTAAGCTACAGTATTCAGCCTAATAAGTATGATTAATTATAGAAGTTCAGGCAGCAAAAAGATTGTTGATTTCACTTCACTTGTTTACTACTCTCGGATTAGCAAAAACAATGTCAATATAACATAGACATGGTGAAGATACTGATAATACTATCAAACTCTGCCAGCATTATAGAGAAATTAATAAAACATTCATTAGTAATACTGTCTGCTGGTTTAATGACTGATGCACATCAAGAATACATTAAAATTGTAAAGGAATATTAATTGAAAAATCATCATTGATAGAGAAGTCATCAGTTTGCTCCACAGCAACTGGGGTTGCTAGTGAATTAGAGTCCCCATAGTTTTGGTCCTTTTCTGATTCATGTTCTTGAACTTTCATTGCTCTTTTATCCTTTGCAGCTCGACTCCGCTCTGTATGACATAAAAAGGGTAAGTTTTCTAATCATAAAATTGAATTTGAAACTAAAAGAATTTAGAAATTATTACTTGTTCTTTTCGAAGAAGTTTCCAAAAATTCTTCAAACGTGTATTAGGTCTTCCTTTAGGTCGCTTAGAAGGTGGATCCTTGAGGAAGTCTGTCCCTTTGTAATTTGAGGGAGGGATGCCCTTCTTAATCATCTCATCATAATCCACCATTTCCTCTACAGCTTGACCCACATCATTCAACACATTAATTAGATGTTCCTTGGCAATCTGACAATGTGTAATACGATTACACAGATCATAAGTGTATCGCATTATTATATTTCTATAAACCACGTTAGAATCACAGTCATTCAATGTATTTTCCTGTTTTAGATAGATTCCCTTCTTTGCATGCAATGTAAATCGCTTCAGTATATATTGTGGATGAATTTCCTTCTCATTCCTAATATTATAAACCCATAGTACATATTTGCATAACAGGCCTGTTGTTTGAAAACCCCGACATGAGCATTCTACATCAATAGTCTTCGTATCAAATGTCACAAACCATTTCTTACCAACTACATGATCTGTCCCGTAACGAGTTTCATCATCAACCATCAAACTAACTGCTGCTTCCATATAAGCATTCTCAAAAAGTAAATATATTTTTCTTGTGTAGAGTTTTGACATTTGCTTCATTATTAAACAGTTTGGGAATTTCAGTGTAATACTCCCTTGTTTACATTTAAAGTCCTCCTCATGTTCGTTCCTGTGCTAACCAGAAATTAAATTCTTCATTCCAAGAAAGATTCAACAAGTGAACTTGTTGATTTACAGCATCTATGCAAACGATTATTTGCCGACTCACTTCGTTGCGTGGATAAAATGTCAAGATCTAATAGTTCCTTGTTATATGATGTGGACCACTTCATCCTAATGATGTAAAGATCATTTAGCCATCGATTGTCATTCAAGTTGCCACGCATTACCATCTCTCTCCAATTTGTTTCAAATTCCTCTTCATTCTCACATTTGTACATGCAATTGTAAAATAAAAATTGAATATACTTATCTTTATTGAAAGCTGGTACCTTCGATGGTGCTTTCTTTGAAATATGTCATTGACACAAACGATGCCGAGTTGAAGTTAATACTCTCTGAATAGCTACTGACATTGCTTGATCTTGATCTGTGAATATCGTGACTGGTTGCTTACCACCAACATATTTTAAGAAACACTCAAAAACCCAGCAAAATGACTCAATTGTCTCCTCTACAACAAAAGCCCCGCCCACAAAAACATTTTGCCAATGGTGGTTTACTGCAATAAAAAGGGCACATGCCAAATTGTACTTGTTCAGACGATAGGTGGTGTCGAAAATAATAACATCTCCATAACAATCATAATCAATTTTTCCACGACCATCAATCCAAAAGAAACTCCGCAGCCTGTTGGACTCATCTACCTTCACATCAAAAGAGAACATGTTATCCTCGCATTGTATATCTTTAAATATTTCCAACAATCGTGTTGCGTCACCAGACTCTATAGTGCTCTTTTCTCTCGATGTACATAATTATATGCATCCAATTTAGAGAACCCCACATTCTCTGCACCGCTTACTTCTTCTGCTAAGAAATTATATGCATCAACGGTTCGAATTCCAACTCTTGTCATATTTTTAATCAGAGATGCTTGATGATTAGATATATGACAATGTGCCCGCATAAAATGTGAATCTACCTGTGGAGCTAGGGGGTGATTGTGCTTTTCCACAAACTTTGAAATCTCCCAATTCTTGCCCTCTTTATCAGCGGTGAAGTACATGCACGCCAAATATCCAGTTCTAGTATCAAGTTTGTGAAACTTTCTTTGCACCTCACTTGTCGGTTTTATAACCTTATGACCTGCTTTCGCGCAACAATACTCCCTGCCCTTTATGATCTTTGTATGAGCCCAGTAATAAATATATTATTTTCGGATACCAAAACCCACATTACGAACATACTCAGCGTACATTCTGTATGTCTCTTCTTCGGAATGAACTGTATGGAAAAGTGTAGCATCCTTGCTTTTCTGCATTGAAGAAAAAAAACAACTACTTATCTTTACTAACAATTTAAAATATTAACTTTTAACATATTACTATTGTGTCAGAGCATAGATAAATTCGACATTATTGATAACATGCCGAGTTACAAGCATGATTAAGTTTCTCCGACTGTACATTTCTTGTTTGTTCATCAGAAGGAATTATATTATTAACTGGTGAATCCTTTAGTCCATTTATTCCCTATATTGAACATAACATACCGCATTTAAAATACAAGAATATTTATGTACAGAATATCACTAGATACCCCCATTTAAAGTTCAGTAAAAAGTGTGATAACATACCGTGTAGAAAGAGTGATCTACTTTGTCAGATTGCATATCTGTTGTTTCTTCATCAGAATGAACGATATAAACAGTTGCTTCATTCAATCCATTGCTTTGCTGCATTAAACCAAAAAAATTTGATGCAATAACCCTTTTAAAGTATCGAAAATATGTCAGTATTAATGTGTTATATTGCATTAAAATTAAAAATGCAGTCGTACTTTTCCAATACTAATGTATGCAAGAGTACGCCAGTATTTATTGATGTGTGCAGGAGTACGCCAGTATTTATCATATTACTAGGTGATTATATTGATGTGTGCAGGAGTACGCCAGTATTTATCAAAGTATACTACTATTAGTAACATAAGATGGAAGCATACTAAACCAATAATAATATTATAGTGTCCATTGATTAAATTGCGTTATCTGATATACGGCAGTATTTACTACAGTCCAACAGCACAAAACGATTTAAACAATTCTGTTGTGTTATCTGATATACTACGGGGTCATTGAATATACGGCAATATTTTATCGCGGTTTAGTATTAAACATATTAAATACGGTCGTATCTTACCAAAAAAATGTTATAATAACTACGTGATTCTAATGATATTTACAGAAGTAAGACTTTATTTTTACGACAATAACCACAAGTTCATGACAATTTACTTAACACATTGTGGGTCATGAAAATACTGTAATAACATACCAAGTTAGAAACATGATCCATTTCCTTCCTCTAAGCCTTCCTTCTCCCGTCGAAAATGGCCTCCCGTCGACCCCCTTAGTCGCGTAATTTTTTCTTAGTCGCGAGAGTAGAATGAAAGGAAGGAAGGAGTTGCACCGCCGGGGAACTGCAATGGCCCGGGTCGCCTCACTTCGGAGGAGAAGGGAAAAGGTTCTATGCCGGAGGAGGCGGAAGAAGGCCTGGTTTTGCAGCTGGAGAACGACTAGGGTTTCTATTCGGCGTAGAAGGACGAGAGGCGCGGGATTTGGCCGCGTAAAACGAAAACTTTCGAAATCCCGTGAGCCCGGTTCAGTTCAATACCCCCTATTTATCTCTCGCACCTATTTCTAGGTGAGAGATACCCACCTAAAAAATTTTCTTTTGGAAAAAGGACGTGAATGAACATGTGTTACGTGGAACGGAAAACGGGAGCGGAAAACTCAAAAATTATCGTGAGAATGTTGAGGCGCTCAAGATAGTCCACAATGCTCCATCAAATTTTGAATGAGCATTTATAGTATTTTCAGCGTAGAGTCGGGTCCTAGGTAGACACGCGACCCACGAGTCGATATCGAGTTCATCTCGACACGCGCAGACATTACGAAATATTCAACAATTATTGGGTCTGAGCTCCGATTATAGATCTCTGTCTATGGCTCATAGGATTTCGATAAAAAAATTATGACTTCGTTTGGCGGGGCGTATCTGTCGCGGTCACGCGGACAACACCGCCCGGTTGCGACCGTGTGCTGTTTGGCCACGGCCGCCGGGATCCGCCCCGCATTAAAATTTTGCGGATTTTAGCCGCACGGAGGCGACCGCGGACAAGGTCGCATCCACACGAATTTTCTACGCGGGAAATCCACCGTGCCAAACCGGCCTAGGTCTCTGGCTTAATTTTCATGAGCAAAATGATGGTATTTTTATAATATATAAATGAATATGAATCCTCCAAAAAAAATATTATTCCAAAGTTAACAATCAAAAATTAAAAAAAAAATTGTAGAATGAATATTATGACTTCGTAGGATTTCGATAAAAAAATTATGACTTCGAGGTTTGGCGGGGATTTCGATAAAAAAATTACCATCTCATAGGATTTCGATAAAAAAATTATGACTTCGTTTGGCGGGGCGTATCTGTCGCGGTCACGCGGACAACACCGCCCGGTTGCGACCGTGTGCTGTTTGGCCACGGCCGCCGGGATCCGCCCCGCATTAAAATTTTGCGGATTTTAGCCGCGCGGAGGCGACCGCGGACAAGGTCGCATCCACACAAATTTTCTACGCGGGAAATCCACCGTGCCAAACCGGCCTAGGTCTCTGGCTTAATTTTCATGAGCAAAATGATGGTATTTTTATAATATATAAATGAATATGAATCCTCCAAAAAAAAAATTATTCCAAAGTTAACAATCAAAAATTAAAAAAAAAATTGTAGAATGAATATTATTTTTATGATAGTTCATACTGAAAGCGATCTACACGATCGCCTTGCCCATAAAAATTAAACAGAGCATCTTTTTTCGCCAGAAGGCTCCCTTGGGCACGTCGGCGGCAGTCGTGAACGTGGTGATTATGAAGAATTTCATTCATTTTTATGTTCAAAATTAGTTTTCTTTTCTTGGTAGCGGTCATAATTAACCGTTGTCGTGCCAAACATATATTCTACGACGGTGATATTTCTGTCCAAATTAACTCACCGCAGCAAAAACTTTGCGCCAAACGGAGCCTTACCTAATGATTGATTTTAGTTATATATGATGAATATATTCTAACTCGGAGAAGTTTTGAATGAAGCTAGATTTCCCATTTATGAAGAAGTAGGCAATGATGGCCCATTTATTATTCATCTTTGGTGAGAAATTTTGAAGGGAAAGGGGAAGAAGCTAGCTAAATATATAGCAAGGAAAAGGGAAAAAATAGGAGGCGTTGAGTTACAAGTTTTGAAGGATGGAGAGTGACAACTTACCTATAGAAAGTGTCATGTGAGTGATAATTGTTACTTTTAAAAAAAATGTAGGAAAACCTCTCCCCTCTCTCCTCCTAAGCGCTCTCTCTCTCTCCTCCACCTTTCCCACTTTCTCTCTCCCCCTCTCTCTAAGACCTCTCAACTGCTCTCCTCTCCTCTCTATTAGAATAAGGAAGTGCAAATCTCTTCCCCAAGCCCCACCAGCTACTCCATGGGCTGGTTTCAGACCCTTCTCTCTCCACTTAAGAAGCTCTGGATTCGCTTGCATTCTCCTCAAAAGAAGAGTATGTATACTTTCTCTCACATTTAGGCTTCTTTGGGAGGGCCGCGGCATTCCGGCGAGGGAGCAAACTCACGGGCGATCCGAGGGAGGGGGCGGGTTCACAGACGCTGCGTTTTGGAGCTTTTGTTCAAGAAATCGGGATCAAATGCCACTGGTGGGGAAAAACAAACACCCCGGTGCTCACCGCCGGTGACGTTTGCTCCCACACCGGAAGCCCCGACGGAGGGGCAAAGAGAGCCTTAATTAATTACTCTTCCGTTGAATCATTCATATTTTTCCCTTTCCATTGAAGAAGTGCAAAATATAATTAAAATGAAGTTAGATTTCATGCTATACATTAGGAATTAATCTTTAAGATTGCCACCGCTAGTTAATCAAACCTCCTCTCTCTGTATATATTGGTAAAATTCTTAATTCAGTCCCGAAAATTTAACCAATTTATGAAGTAGTTTTCAAAATTTTTTTGGGAAAGAAATTAATCTCTAAACATCTTATGCTTTATTAAATCATTCTTATTTCACATTTCCATCTTATTTATAACAAAATGTTGTGTGATCAGTCTTATTTCACATTTCCATCATATTTATAACAAAATGTTGTGTGAAGATTCCGAGCGTGTGTCGAAGAACTTGCCGCCGGGATACCCCTGCTCGCCGGTGGAGTTTCCGAAGTTCTCGGCGATGTGGGATCATCGCCTCCCCGTCCTCCTCAGTCTGCAAGAAGCTTGCATCTGACCTCCTCCGCTCCACCCGCCTTACCCATGATCTCTGGGAGTCAGTACGCTCAGGCGTCCGCACCGACCTCGACTTTCCCGATCCAGATGCTTCCGCCGTCGCCGTTTCTATTTCAACTGCCACGAGGAAATATTGTGTTGCTTTGACTCCCCCAGTGACAACCTGCGGCTCCCCATCATGGAGCTGCATGTTCTATGATAAAAAAAACCAACTGAGTTTTACACAATTTGAAAGAAATTGTTCCAAACAGCTGCATTTATAATTGGATTGAGGAAGACAAAAAAAAAGTGCAGATCGAAGCTCAACCTTGAAGGTATGGTGCAGGATCTTTCCCTTTGAAATCTTCTTCTCAACCGGCGGAACCGAAAGTTGGATTTCAATACTTTTTCAATCTTCTTCACATCCTCAACGTGCTGTTCATCACCCCTGGTCCCACACCGCCGATAACTTCGCCAACTCCACAGCCGAGTAGGGGTATCCCGGCGGCAAGTTCTTCGACCCGCTCGGTGTCGTCGGCACAACATTTTGTTAAAAATAAGATGAAAATTGTGAAACAGGACTGATTTCATGAAGCATGGGAAGTTTATGCATTAATTTCAGCCCCCAAAAATTTAGGACCTATTTCATAAAATAGTTAAACTTAAGGGTCTGAATTAAGAATTTTGCCTATATATATTCTACTCTTTCTTATTGAATGGTTAAACACACTAAATACTAATCCAAAAATGTATATCTCAAAATTCAAATTAGTTAACTTTATTTTAGATTATTTTATTTTTGATCGATTCCACTCTCATTACTCCTTCAATATAATTATTTCTTACTTCATAATCTTATCTGTATCTATATGTATTAACTTAGAAATTAAGAGTATTTTCTACAACACACCAACAACAACACTCAAGCCTTTATCCCACCATAGTGGTGTCGGCTATATGGATCTTCTGTCGTCATTGCGCTCTATCTTTAATCATAGTCTCACTAATACCTAAGTACATCATGTCTTTCCTTATAGTTTCATTCCAAGTCTTTTTTGGTCTACCCCTCCCCCCATTTAAGAGTATTTTCTACATTGCAAAAAAAACATCAATGCCGATCACTCGCATATGATTTTTGTATGTGCATGTTGTTTTGTTTCTATAGGAAGAGGGATATACATTCTCTACGAGGATGTGCAGTCATGTCAATACGAGGATGTGCATGTCCTGTGGTCTATCCTCGTGGAGTCGCACCCAGACGCTCTGCAATTGCCTCCACCATTGAAAAAAAATCAGATGAACCGTTGATCTTTGATCACGGCGGATGATGAGAGACGTAATGTATATATATGGAGATATGTATGTATATTAGCATGGTATGTATGTTTCTTGCTTCATTTGTTTCTTATGTGAGGATGATGCTCAGCAGCCCCCCAAGCACTTGGAAGCATGATCATATATATATATATATATATATATATATATATATATATATAAAGAGAGAGAGACTATATGTAATGTCATATATAATAAAATATGTATGAACATGATGATAAATACAATATAAAGAGATGTGTAAAAAGTTGAAGTCTTTTTTACCTCTTAGACTTATTTTGAGGCTGGTGCTTAGTCTATTTCTAAGTAGTTGTGGGGTTGTGAAAACATTGCTTTCAATATTGCTGAAGCTTCATGTTGGGCAGAGAGCATGATTGGGTGATGTCAGCAAGAAGATTTTTTTATTAGTAAGGGAATAAAAAATAAATTAGTTGCATTTTATTTTGAAAAATTATAGAAATTGCTTATAAAAAGACAACATAAAGCTTTTAATTAGAATGATTGATATTGAGTGCACAAATCTAAATGAGTTTTCATATGTGAGATTATAGCTCCGTTTCGCGTGGCTTTTTTGCTCCTATGCCGGTAAGTTTGGCAAAAACACCACCGCCATAGAATATATGTTTGACATGATAATGTTTATGACTGCCGTCAAAAAAGAAAACTAGTTTTGAACATAAAAGTGGATGAAATTTCTTAGGTGAGGTCGGAAGTTTAAGATATAAGGTTCATAACTACCATATTTGTGATCGTCGCCGCCGCGCCAAACGGAACCTATATTCTCCTTCAAATACGTGCATGAATGAGTTGTTGGCCTCAAACTTGATCTTCGGCCTCTAGACTTTTCCCATATCATCAATAGGAAAGGGTTTTTTTGTCTTTTTGTAATTAACAAGGAAATAAAAAAAATTAATAGCTATTCGATTTTAGAGATATTATTGGAATTACCTATGCAAAGACAGCATAATGTTCAATTCTTAACTAAAATTAATGATGAGTGGGAAAATTAGTGTTTTTAAGGTCATTATTATTAGCACACTTTTGACTATCCGCAACCATTTAATAAGGTGATTGTTATCCGCACTACAGTTTTGGCTATCCGCACTTTTTTTGTATGAGTTATTACGCGCCTTTTGGAAATACGTCTTGAGCGTGTATTTTTAGGAAAAGTGTTCAACACAAAAGTTGTAGATCTCATCAAGATCTACAACTTTAGTGTTGAACACTTTTCCTAAAAAAGCGCGTATAAGATGTATTGCCGTCCTGATTGAAACATGTGCGTAACTAGAGCGAATTTTTGGAAATACGGCTTGTACATGCATTTTTAGGAAAAGTGTTTAACACGAAAGTTGTAGATCTCGACTAGATCTACAACTTTCGTGTTGAACATTTTTCCTAAAAATCCATGTACAAAGCGTATTTTCAAAAGGCGCATAATAACTCTACAAAAAGAGTGCGGATAGCCAAAACTGTAGTGCGGATAACAATCCCCTTTAATAATCGATATTAATTGCCCGAGCTTTTAGATATAAGACAGGTCTTCTAGCATATAAAATCCTAGATTTCTAACCGGTGATCTTTTTTAATACCAGCAATCCCAAAGTTTCTGGTTGGAATTCAATTTGATTATTTCTAATTAATTTAAAAAAATGAGAATAAATAGTCCAAAAGTTATATTATGTAATAAATATATTATATATAACAAATCATATGAATACAAAAATAAAAGAAAATTCATAGGAATTATTTTCGATCAACAAAATATAAATAAGGAAATGTAATTTCAATAAATTCTAGGCAGGAGTTTCGTCTAATTTTTTGTCAATTTTTCGTCTAATACCGGAGCCTTGAGCGGTCCATTTTAATCTAATTTGAATTTATCGTATTGTTGCGGATCACTCAAGGCTCCGGTAGATCGGACTAAATTGGACCGTCTTAGCCCGGGAGCGTTTGAGCGCGCAAACAGTCACAGAAAAAGAGAAAGCTGACAAGACAAATTTTTAACGTGGAAAACCCGTCAACTGGGTGAAAAACCACGCGGCCGGGTCTGTGCCGGCCGAAACCTCCACTATTTGTTGGTATTGTACAAGGCTACTTCAAAGAACTCGAGGGCGACAGGCCGCCTCTCGTTACAATTGTTGAGAGAGAGATACTCGGAGGGTGACAAGCCACCGCTCCTGGAGCTAAGACTTTTGTCTAATGCAGAGGGGGATGCTGCGATCTAAGCGCTCTAGAGGTTTTGACTGCAGCTTGAAGGTTGGATCGATGTGCTCTGTGCATCTTTGTCTCTGCCGGTTGTCTCCTGGTGCGCGAGAGGAGTTTGGAGTGCTGTTCTTGCTGGAAGCTGGAGCTTTTGTTCTTGAGTGCGCGGGGCTATGCTTGGACGGTCTTGAGAGCGGAGCGCGCGGAGGCGCTCTTGGAGCAGTCTTCAGAACAGAGCGCACGGAGGCGCGCTTGGAGCGGTCTTGAGAGCGGAGCGCACGGAGGCGCGCTTGGAGCGGTCTTGAGAGCGGAGCGCACGGAGGCGCGCTTGGAGCGGTCTTGAGAGCGGAGCGCACGGAGGCGCGCTTGGAGCGGTCTTGAGAGCGGAGCGCACGGTGGCGCACTTGGAGCGGTCTTGAGAGCGGAGCGCACGGAGACGCGCTTGGAGCGGTCTTGACAGCGGAGCGCACGGAGGCGCGCTTGGAGCGGTCTTGAGAGTGGAGCGCACGGAGGCGCGCTTGGAGGGGTCTTGAGAGCGGAGCGCACGGAGGCGCGCTTGGAGGGGTCTTGAGAGCGGAGCGCACGGTGGCGCGCTTGGAGCGGTCTTGAGAGCGGAGCGCACGGAGGCGCGCTTGGAGTGGTCTTGAGAGCGGAGCGCACGGAGGCGCGCTTGGAGTGGTCTTGAGAGCGGAGCGCACGGAGGCGCGCTTGGAGGGGTCTTGAGAGCGGAGTGCACGGTGGCGCGCTTGGAGCGGTCTTGAGAGCGGAGCGCACGGAGGCGCGCTTGGAGCGGTCTTGAGAGCGGAGCGCACGGTGGCGCGCTTGGAGCGGTCTTGAGAGCGGAGCGCACGGAGGCGTGCTTGGAGCGGTCTTGAGAGCGGAGCGCACGTAGGCGCGCTTGGAGGGGTCTTGAGAGCGGAGCGCACGGTGGCGCGCTTGGAGCGGTTTTGACAGCGGAGCGCACGGAGGCGCGCTTGGAGCGGTCTTGACAGCGGAGCGCACGGAGGCGCGCTTGGAGCGGTCTTGACAGCGGAGCGCACGGAGGCGCGCTTGGAGCGGTCTTGACAGCGGAGCGCACTGAGGCGCGCTTGGAGCGGTCTTGAGAGCGGAGCGCACGGAGGCGCGCTTGGAGCGGTCTTGAGAGCGGAGCGCACGGAGGCGCGCTCATGAGCGCGCAAGGAGTAGGCGCGCTTGTGAGCCCGCAAGGAGGACGCGCGCTTGTGAGCACGCAAGGAGGACGCGCGCTTGTGAGCGTGCAAGGAGGAGGCGCGATTGTGAGCGCGCAAGGAAGAAGGAGGAGAGAGAAAATCCGTAGGAGGATTTTCCCGGCCGGAGAGAGAGAAAGTCTCAAAAGAGGGGAGAGATGGAGGAGGAGAAGAAGAAGATCCCCAAAAAGAGAAGCCTTGGGGTTCTATTTATAGTTTTTGAGGGTGGCACTTTCGTAATTAAATGGGTGGTTAGGGTAGTTATGGTGGTTATGCGGCTACCCGCACACCATAACCAATTTATGTGTTATACGCACACTTATCATGAATATAGCTACGCGCACACCAGTTTGTATAGTTTTGCGGTGATATGTATTCATATGACGGATATAGTTATGCGCACACCATAACCATATTATTTGCTATACGCATACCGTATTGAAGGATTTTACTATTTGCACCCCCATGTTGGAGGATTTTACTATTTACACCCACATGTTGGAGGATTTTACTATTTACACCCACATGTTGAAGGATTTTACTATTTGCACCCCATAATGAGGGATTTTACTATTTGCACCCACATGTTGGAGGATTTTACTATTTGCACTCCATGATGGAGGAATTTACTATTTGCACCCCCATGTTGGAGGATTTTACTATTTGCACCCCATGTTGGGTGGTTACGGGGATAGTGGGGTTTCTTTGGATAACTGCACTCCCATGAATGGGGTGCGGTTAGCGCCTTCAAGGAAACCCTATCATTTGCCCCCCAAGTCCCCGAAGTTCAGAGCCGAGGCGAGAGAGGTGCGGGGACTTTTTGTGCGAAATAGTTGTGGCGATTGTTGTGGAGTCATCAACGTGGTATGGAAGGAGGTGCTTGAAGAGTCTCGGAAAGGACTTCCTGTAGCGGAGCGGTGTGAGGAAGGTGCGCTCGCATGCTGTGCGGATGTAGGAGTGGCGCCCACATGTGGTGAGCGCGCGGGGAGCGCACCTGTGTGATGTGGCTCATACCTACGAGCCTTTGCTCGTGAAGGCTCGGGCGACTCCTTGGCCTTTCAGGGAGCGAGGCATTGTCCTCAGGGGTAGTTTATGTAGTGGCGCTCCTCATTAGTTGTGGAGCATGTTGATGTTTGAAAGTGACGGTATGGGATGCCTGCAAGTCCGGGAGTGAAGTTCCCTTGTACGGCGGTGTTGTCGCATTGCTGAGATATATCTGAGCTTGATGTCGGAGGTCTCTTCGAGGGTGAGAGGGAGACTGGTGTTGATGTGGATGAGGCGTGGCTCCATCTTTATCGTTTCTTTGCACATTTGCATTATGCAGCAGCTTGGTACTTTGCTTACAGAGCTTTGGTAGCTCCTTGAGCGTTGCTTGAGTGTTTGTTTACTGTTCCAGCCTTGTCAATCTGGTTGTTAGCACCTGCGTCGTTTGATTATTTTCAAAGTTACAGATGAGTTTGCGCGGACTTGAGCTCGCAGCTTTTATGTTAGTCAAAAAATTAGTTTGCACGAGTCTGGCTCGCGGCTTTTATATAAAATAGGTGCACGAGTCTGGCCCGCGGCTTTTTGCACGAGTCTGGCTCGCGGCTATTTGCACGAGTCTGGCTCGCGGCTTTTTGCACGAGTCTGGCTCGCGGCTTTTTGAACGAGTCTGGCTCGCGGCTTTTCGCTCGCGTCTGGCTCGCGGCTTTTTGCACGAGTCTGGCTCGCGGCTTTTTGCACGAGTCTGGCTCGCGGCTTTTTGCACGAGTCTGGCTCGCGGCTTTTCGCTCGAGTCTGGCTCGCGGCTTTTTGCATGAGTCTGGCTCGCGACTTTTCGCACGAGTCTGGCTCGCGGCTTTTTGCACGAGTCTGCCTCCCGGCTTTTTGCACGAGGCTGGCTCGCGGCTTTTTGCACGAGGCTGGCTCGTGGCTTTTTTGCACGAGGCTGGCTCGCGGCTTTTTGCACGAGTCTGGCTCGCGGCTTTTTGCACGAGGCTGGCTCGTGGATTTTCGCACGAGTCTGGCTCGCGGCTTTTGGCACGAGTCTGGCTCGCGGCTTTTGGCACGAGTCTGGCTCGCGGCTTTTGGCACGAGTCTGGCTCGCGGCTTTTCGCCCGAGGCTGGCTCGCGGCTTTTCCCACGAGTCTGGCTCGCGGCTTTTCGCACGAGGCTGGCTCGCGGCTTTTCGCACGAGTCTGGCTTGCGGCTTTTTGCACGAGTCTGGCTCGCGGCTTTTTGCACGAGGCTGGCTCGCGGTTTTTTGCACGAGTCTGGCTCGCGGCTTTTGGCACGAGTCTGGCTCGCGGGTTTTGGCACAAGTCTGGCTCGCGGCTTTTCGCACGACTCTGGCTCGCGGCTTTTCGCACGAGTCTGGCTCGCGGCTTTTCGCACGAGGCTGGCTCGCGGCTTCTTGCACGAGGCTGGCTCGCGGCTTTCCGCACGAGGCTGGCTCGCGGCTTTTTGCATGAGTCCGGCTCACGGCTTTTTGCACGAGTCTGGCTCGCGGCTTTTTGCACGAGTCTGGCTCGCGGCTTTTTGCAAGAGTCTGGCTCCCGGCTTTTTGCAAGAGTCTGCCTCGCGGCTTTTTGCAAGAGTCTGGCTCGCGGCTTTGAGCACTAGGCTGGCTCGCGGCTTTGAGCACGAGTCTGGCTCGTGGCTTTTCGCACGAGTCTGGCTCGCGGCTTTTCGCACGAGTCTGGCTCGCGGCTTTTCGCACGAGTCTGGCTCGCGGCTTTTCGCACGAGTCAGGCTCGCGGCTTTTTGCACGAGTCTGGCTCGCGGCTTTTCGCACGAGGCTGGCTCGCGGCTTTTCCCACGAGTCTGGCTCATGGCTTTTCGCACGAGTCTGGCTCGCGGCTTTTCGCACGAGGCTGGCTCGCGGCTTTTCGTACGAGTCTGGCTCGCGGCTTCTCGCACGAGTCTGGCTCGTCGCTTTTTGCACGAGGCTGGCTCGCAGCTTTTTGCACGAGTCTGGCTCGCTACTTTTGGCACGAGTCTGGCTCGCGGCTTTTGGCACGAGTCTGGCTCGCGGCTTTTCGCACGAGTCTGGCTCGCAGCTTTTCGCACGAGTCTGGCTCGCGGCTTGTCGCACGAGGCTGGCTCGCGCCTTCTTGCACGAGGCTGGCTCGCGGCTTTCCGCACGAGGCTGGCTCGCGGCTTTTTGCACGAGTCTGCTCGCGGCTTTTTGCACGAGTCTGGCTCGCGGCTTTTTGCACGAGTCTGGCTCGCGGCTTTTTGCACGAGTCTGGCACGCGGCTTTGTGCACGAGGCTGGCTCGCGGCTTTTCGCACGATTCTGGCTCGCGGCTTTTTGCACGATTCTGGCTCGCGGCTTTTTGCACGAGTCTGGCTCGCGGCTTTTTGCACGAGTCTGGCTCGCGCCTTTTTGCACGAGTCTGGCTCGTGGCTTTTTGCACGAGTCTGGCTCGCGGCTTTGTTTGCACGAGGCTTGCTCGCGGCTTTGCTGGAGAATGTAAGTATTCAATCTGGTGGCCATCGTGAGGGGGGCAGGCCCTGGCGATGGCGGACGTCGGCGGGCAGTCATGCTAGAGAATGTAAATTCGATCCAGCGCCAGAAAATGTAAATTCGATCTGGTTGCGGGGCCTAGCCACGGGTCAGAGAATGTCAGTATTCGATCTGGGAGAAAAGACTACTGGAGAATGCAAATTCGATCCAGAGCTATGAGTAAAGATCTGCGCTTGCACTGGAGAATGAAAATTCGATCCAGGTTGTGTTGGCTTTTCCGGTTGAGGGGACCGCCGGAGAATGAAAATTCAATCTGGGGGATGCGGACGGAGGCTTGCGCTAGCGCTGGAGAATGAAGATCTGATCCAGGTTGTGCCGCCTATTTTCGATTGAGGGGACCGCGTTGGCGCTGGCGAATGAAAATTCGACCAAGTTGCGTAGCCTCTTCCGGCGAGAGGATACTAGGTCACCTTGCCCCCAGTGATTGATCTTTCGGCTGCGCTGATGGCTTTTCCTTACATGATGCCAAGTCGCGAGTATCGTTGGGCTGGTGATACTGTCTTTTAGATCTTCTTGGAATGCGGGGAACTCTTTCCCATAGACGGCGCCAAACTGTTGCGGATCACTCAAGGCTCCGGTAGACCGGACTAAATTGGACCGCCTTAGCCCGGGAGCGTTTGAGCGCGCAAACAGTCACAGAAAAAGAGAAAGCTAACAAGGCAAATTTTTTAACGTGGAAAACCCGTCAACTGGGTGAAAAACCACGCGGCCGGGTCTGTGCCGGCCGAAACCTCCACTATTTGTTGGTGTTGTACAAGGCTACTTTAAAGAACTCGAGGGCGACAGGCCGCCTCTCGTTACAATTGTTGAGAGAGAGATACTCGGAGGGTGACAAGCCACCGCTCCTGGAGCTAAGACTTTTGTCTGATGTAGAGGGGGATGCTGCGATCTAAGCGCTCTAGAGGTTTTGACTGCAGCTTGAAGGTTGGATCGATGTGGTCTGTGCATCTTTGTCTCTGCCGGTTGTCTCCTGCTGCGCGAGAGGAGTTTGGAGTGCTGTTCTTGCTGGAAGCTGGAGCTTTTGTTCTTGAGTGCGCGGGGCTATGCTTGGACGGTCTTGAGAGCGGAGCGCGCGGAGGCGCTCTTGGAGTAGTCTTCAGAACAGAGCGCATGGAGGCGCGCTTGGAGCGGTCTTGAGAGCGGAGCGCACGGAGGCGCGCTTGGAGCGGTCTTGAGAGCGGAGCGCACGGAGGCGCGCTTGGAGCGGTCTTGAGAGTGGAGCGCACGGAGGCGCGCTTGGAGTGGTCTTGAGAGCGGAGCGCACGGTGGCGCACTTGGAGCGGTCTCGAGAGCGGAGCGCACGGAGGCGCGCTTGGAGCGGTCTTGACAGCGGAGCGCACGGAGGTGCGCTTGGAGCGGTCTTGAGAGCGGAGCGCACGGAGGCGCGCTTGGAGGGGTCTTGAGAGCGGAGCGCACGGTGGCGCGCTTGGAGCGGTCTTGAGAGCGGATCGCACGGAGGCGCGCTTGGAGTGGTCTTGAGAGCGGAGCGCACGGAGGCGAGCTTGGAGTGGTCTTGAGAGCGGAGCACACGGAAGCGCGCTTGGAGGGGTCTTGAGAGCGGAGCGCACGGTGGCGCGCTTGGAGCGGTCTTGAGAGCGGAGCGCACGGAGGCGCGCTTGGAGTGGTCTTGAGAGCGGAGCGCACGGAGGCGCGCTTGGAGGGGTCTTGAGAGCGGAGCGCACGGTGGCGCGCTTGGAGCGGTCTTGACAGCGGAGCGCACGGAGGCGCGCTTGGAGCGGTCTTGACAGCGGAGCGCACGGAGGCGCGCTTGGAGCGGTCTTGACAGCGGAGCGCACGGAGGCGCGCTTGGAGCGGTCTTGACAGCGGAGCGCACGGAGGCGCGCTTGGAGCGGTCTTGAGAGCGGAGCGCACGGAGGCGCGCTTGGAGCGGTCTTGAGAGCGGAGCGCACGGAGGCGCGCTTGTGAGCGCGCAAGGAGGAGGCGCGCTTGTGAGCATGCAAGGAGGACGCGCGCTTGTGAGCGCGCAAGGAGGACGCCCGCTTGTGAGCGTGCAAGGAGGAGGCGCGCTTGTGAGCGCGCAAGGAAGAAGGAGGAGAGAGAAAATTCGTAGGAGGATTTTCCCGGCCGGAGAGAGAGAAAGTCTCAAAAGAGGGGAGAGATGGAGGAGGAGAAGAAGAAGATCCCCAAAAAGAGAAGCCTTGGGGTTCTATTTATAGTTTTTGAGGGTGGCACTTTCGTAATTAAATGGGTGGTTAGGGTAGTTATGGTGGTTATGCGGCTACCCGCACACCATAACCAATTTATGTGTTATACGCACACTTATCATGAATATAGCTACGCGCACACCAGTTTGTATAGTTTTGCGGTGATATGTATTCATATGACGGATATAGTTATGCGCACACCATAACCATATTATTTGCTATACGCATACCGTATTGAGGGATTTTACTATTTGCACCCCCATGTTGGAGGATTTTACTATTTACACCCACATGTTGGAGGATTTTACTATTTACACCCACATGTTGAAGGATTTTACTATTTGCACCCCATAATGAGGGATTTTACTATTTGCACCCCCATGTTGGAGGATTTTACTATTTGCACTCCATGATGGAGGAATTAACTATTTGCACCCCCATGTTGGAGGATTTTACTATTTGCACCCCCATGTTGGGTGGTTACGGGGATAGTGGGGTTTCTTTGGATAACCGCACTCCCATGAATGGGGTGCGGTTAGCGCCTTCAAGGAAACCCTATCATTTGCCCCCCAAGTCCCCGAAGTTCAGAGCCGGGGCGAGAGAGGTGCGGGGACTTTTTGTGCGAAATAGTTGTGGCGATTGTTGTGGAGTCATCAACGTGGTATGGAAGGAGGTGCTTGAAGAGTCTCGGAAAGGACTTCCTGTAGCGGAGCGGTGTGAGGAAGGTGCGCTCGCATGCTGTGCGGATGTAGGAGTGGCGCCCACATGTGGTGAGCGCGCGGGGAGCGCACCTGTGTGATGTGGCTCATACCTACGAGCCTTTGCTCGTGAAGGCTCGGCGACTCCTTGGCCTTTCAGGGAGCGAGGCATTGTCCTCAGGGGTAGTTTATGTAGTGGCGCTCCTCATTAATTGTGGAGCATGTTGATGTTTGAAAGTGACGGTATGGGATGCCTGCAAGTCCGGGAGTGAAGTTCCCTTGTACGGCGGTGTTGTCGCATTGCTGAGATATATCTGAGCTTGATGTCGGAGGTCTCTTCGAGGGTTAGAGGGAGACTGGTGTTGATGTGGATGAGGCGTGGCTCCATCTTTATCGTTTCTTTGCACATTTGCATTATGCAGCAGCTTGGTACTTTGCTTACAGAGCTTTGGTAGCTCCTTGAGCGTTGCTTGAGTGTTTGTTTACTGTTCCAGCCTTGTCAATCTGGTTGTTAGCACCTGCGTAGTTTGATTATTTTCAAAGTTACAAATGAGTTTGCGCGGACTTGAGTTCGCAGCTTTTATGTTAGTCAAAAAATTAGTTTGCACGAGTCTAGCTCGCGGCTTTTATATAAAATAGGTGCACGAGTCTGGCCCGCGGCTTTTTGCACGAGTATGACTCGCGGCTATTTGCACGAGTCTGGCTCGCGGCTTTTTGCACGAGTCTGGCTCGCGGCTTTTTGCACGAGTCTGGCTCGCGGCTTTTCGCTCGAGTCTGGCTCGCGGCTTTTTGCACGAGTCTGGCTCGCGGCTTTTCGCACGAGTCTGGCTCGCGGCTTTTTGCACGAGTCTGGCTCCCAGCTTTTTGCACTAGCCTGGCTCGCGGCTTTTTGCACGAGGCTGGCTCGCGGCTTTTTTGCACGAGTCTGGCTCGCGGCTTTTTGCACGAGTATGGCTCACGGCTTTTTGCACGAGTCTGGCTCGCGGCTTTTCAGACTAGTCTGGCTCGCGGCTTTTTGCACGAGGCTGGCTCGTGGCTTTTCGCACGAGGCTGGCTCGCGGCTTTTGGCACGAGTCTGGCTCGCGGCTTTTGGCACGAGTCTGGCTCGCGGCTTTTGGCACGAGTCTGGCTCGCGGCTTTTCGCCCGAGGCTGGCTCGCGACTTTTCCCACGAGTCTGGCTCGCGGCTTTTCGCACGAGGCTGGCTCGCGGCTTTTCGCACGAGTCTGGCTCGCGGCTTTTCGCACGAGTCTGGCTCCCGGCTTTTTGCGCGAGGCTGGCTCGCGGCTTTTTGCACGAGGCTGGCTCGCGGCTTTTTTGCACGAGTCTGGCTCGCGGCTTTTTGCACGAGTATGGCTCACGGCTTTTTGCACGAGTCTGGCTCGCGGCTTTTCGGACTAGTCTGGCTCGCGGTTTTTTGCACGAGGCTGGCTCGTGGCTTTTCGCACGAGGCTGGCTCGCAGCTTTTCCCACGAGTCTGGCTCGCGGCTTTTGGCACGAGTCTGGCTCGCGGCTTTTGGCACGAGTCTGGCTCGCGGCTTTTGGCACGAGTCTGGCTCGCGGCTTTTCGCCCGAGGCTGGCTCGCGACTTTTCCCACGAGTCTGGCTCGCGGCTTTTCGCACGAGGCTGGCTCGCGGCTTTTCGCACGAGGCTGGCTCGCGGCTTTTTGCACGAGTCTGGCTCGCGGCTTCTGGCACGAGTCTGGCTCGCGGCTTTTGGCACGAGTCTGGCTCGCGGCTTTTCGCGCGAGTCTGGCTCGCGCCTTTTCGCACGAGTCTGGCTCGCGGCTTGTCGCACGAGGCTGGCTCGCGGCTTCTTGCACGAGGCTGGCTCGCGGCTTTCCGCACGAGGCTGGCTCGCGGCTTTTTGCACGAGTCTGGCTCGCGGCTTTTTGCACGAGTCTGGCTCGCGGCTTTTTGCACGAGTCTGGCTCGCGGCTTTTTGCACGAGTCTGGCTCGCGGCTTTTTGCAAGAGTCTGGCTCGCGGCTTTTTGCACGAGTCTGGCTCGCGGCTTTTTGCACGAGTCTGGCTCGCGGCTTTTTGCAAGAGTCTGGCTCGCGGCTTTTTGCACGAGTCTGGCTCGCGACTTTTCGCACGAGTCTGGCTCGCGGCTTTTTGCACGAGTCTGGCTCCCGGCTTTTTGCACGAGGCTGGCTCGCGGCTTTTTGCACGAGGCTGGCTCGCGGCTTTTTTGCACGAGTCTGGCTCGCGGCTTTTTGCACGAGTCTGGCTCGCAGCTTTTCGGACTAGTCTGGCTCGCGGCTTTTTGCACGAGGCTGGCTCATGGCTTTTCGCACGAGGCTGGCTCGCGGCTTTTCACACGAGTCTGGCTCGCGGCTTTTGGCACGAGTCTGGCTCGCGGCTTTTGGCACGAGTCTGGCTCGCGGCTTTTGGCACGAGTCTGGCTCGCGGCTTTTCGCCCGAGGCTGGCTCGCGACTTTTCCCACGAGTCTGGCTCGCGGCTTTTCGCACGAGGCTGGCTCGCGGCTTTTCGCACGAGTCTGGCTTGCGGCTTTTTGCACGAGTCTGGCTCCCGGCTTTTTGCACGAGGCTGGCTCGTGGCTTTTTGCACGAGGCTGGCTCGCGGCTTTTTTGCACGAGTCTGGCTCGCGGCTTTTTGCGCGAGTATGGCTCACGGCTTTTTGCACGAGTCTGGCTCGCGGCTTTTCGGACTAGTCTGGCTCGCGGTTTTTTGCACGAGGCTGGCTCATGGCTTTTCGCACGAGGCTGGCTCGCGGCTTTTCCCACGAGTCTGGCTCGCGGCTTTTGGCACGAGTCTGGCTCGCGGCTTTTGGCATGAGTCTGGCTCGCGGCTTTTGGCACGAGTCTGGCTCGCGGCTTTTCGCCCGAGGCTGGCTCGCTACTTTTCCCACGAGTCTGGCTCTCGGCTTTTCGCACGAGGCTGGCTCGCGGCTTTTCGCACGAGTCTGGCTCGCGGCTTTTTGCACGAGTCTGGCTCGCGGCTTTTTGCACGAGGCTGGCTCGCGGCTTTTTGCACGAGTCTGGCTCGCGGCTTTTGGCACGAGTCTGGCTCGCGGCTTTTGGCACGAGTCTGGCTCGCGGCTTTTCGCACGAGTCTGGCTCGCGGCTTTTCGCACGAGTCTGGCTCGCGGCTTTTCGCACGAGGCTGGCTCGCGGCTTCTTGCACGAGGCTGGCTCGCGGCTTTCCGCACGAGGCTGGCTCGAGGCTTTTTGCACGAGTCTGGCTCGCGGCTTTTTGCACGAGTCTGGCTCGCGGCTTTTTGCACGAGTCTGGCTCGCGGCTTTTTGCACGAGTCTGGCTCGCGGCTTTTTGCAAGAGTCTGGCTCGCGGCTTTTTGCAAGAGTCTGGCTCGCGGCTTTGAGCACGAGGCTGGCTCGCGACTTTTCGCACGAGTCTGGCTCGCGGCTTTTCGCACGAGTCTGGCTCGCGGCTTTTCGCACGAGTCTGGCTCGCGGCTTTTCGCACGAGTCTGGCTCGCGGCTTTTCGCACGAGGCTGGCTCGCGGCTTTTCCCACGAGTCTGGCTCGCGGCTTTTCGCACGAGTCTGGCTCGCGGCTTTTCGCACGAGGCTGGCTCGCGGCTTTTCGCACGAGTCTGGCTCGCGGCTTTTCGCACGAGTCTGGCTCGCCGCTTTTTGCACGAGGCTGGCTCGCGGCTTTTTGCACGAGTCTGGCTCGCTACTTTTGGCACGAGTCTGGCTCGCGGCTTTTGGCACGAGTCTGGCTCGCGGCTTTTGGCACGAGTCTGGCTCGCGGCTTTTGGCACGAGTCTGGCTCGCGGCTTTTCGCACGAGTCTGGCTCGCGGCTTGTCGCACGAGGCTGGCTCGCGGCTTCTTGCACGAGGCTGGCTCGCGGCTTTCCGCACGAGGCTGGCTCGCGGCTTTTTGCACGAGTCTGCTCGCAGCTTTTTGCACGAGTCTGGCTCGCGGCTTTTTGCACGAGTCTGGCTCGCGGCTTTTTGCACGAGGCTGGCTCGCGGCTTTGTGCACGAGGCTGGCTCGCGGCTTTTCGCATGAGTCTGGCTCGCGGCTTTTTGCACGATTCTGGCTCGCGGCTTTTTGCACGAGTCTGGCTCGCCGCTTTTTGCACGAGTCTGGCTCGCGACTTTTTGCACGAGTCTGGCTCGTGGCTTTTTTCACGAGTCTGGCTCGCGGCTTTGTTTGCAAGAGGATTGCTCGCGGCTTTGTTTGCACGAGGATTGCTCGCGGCTTTGTTTGCACGAGGCTTGCTCGCGGCTTTGCCGGAGAATGTAAGTATTCAATCTGGTGGCCATCGTGAGGGGGGCAGGCCCTGGCGATGGCGGACGTCGGCGGGCAGTCATGCTATATAATGTAAATTCGATCCAGCGCCAGAGAATGTAAATTCGATCTGGTTGCGGGGCCTAGCCACGGGTCAGAGAATGTCAGTATTCGATCTGGGAGAAAAGACTACTGGAGAATGCAAATTCGATCCAGAGCTATGAGTAAAGATCTGCGCTTGCACTGGAGAATGAAAATTCGATCCAGGTTGTGTTGGCTTTTCCGGTTGAGGGGACCGCCGGAGAATGAAAATTCAATCTGGGGGCTGCGGACGGAGGCTTGCGCTAGCGCTGGAGAATGAAGATCTGATCCAGGTTGTGCCGCCTATTTTCGATTGAGGGGACCGCGTTGGCGCTGGCGAATGAAAATTCGACCAAGTTGCGTAGCCTCTTCCGGCGAGAGGATACTAGGTCACCTTGCCCCCAGTGATTGATCTTTCGGCTGCGCTGATGGCTTTTCCTTACATGATGCCAAGTCGCGAGTATCGTTGGGCTGGTGATACTGTCTTTTAGATCTTCTTGGAATGCGGGGAACTCTTTCCCATAGACGGCGCCAAACTGTTGCGGATCACTCAAGGCTCCGGTAGACCGGACTAAATTGGACCGCCTTAGCCCGGGAGCGTTTGAGCGCGCAAACAGTCACAGAAAAAGAGAAAGCTAACAAGGCAAATTTTTTAACGTGGAAAACCCGTCAACTGGGTGAAAAACCACGCGGCCGGGTCTGTGCCGGCCGAAACCTCCACTATTTGTTGGTGTTGTACAAGGCTACTTTAAAGAACTCGAGGGCAACAGGCCGCCTCTCGTTACAATTGTTGAGAGAGAGATACTCGGAGGATGACAAGCCACCGCTCCTGGAGCTAAGACTTTTGTCTGATGCAGAGGGGGATGCTGCGATCTAAGCGCTCTAGAGGTTTTGACTGCAGCTTGAAGGTTGGATCGATGTGCTCTGTGCATCTTTGTCTCTGCCGGTTGTCTCCTGCTGCGCGAGAGGAGTTTGGAGTGCTGTTCTTGCTGGAGGCTGGAGCTTTTGTTCTTGAGTGCGCGGGGCTATGCTTGGACGGTCTTGAGAGCGGAGCGCACGGAGGCGCTCTTGGAGCAGTCTTCAGAACAGAGCGCACGGAGGCGCGCTTGGAGCGGTCTTGAGAGCGGAGCGCACAGAGGCGCGCTTGGAGCGGTCTTGAGAGCGGAGCGCACGGAGGCGCGCTTGGAGGGGTCTTGAGAGCGGAACGCACGGTGGCGCGCTTGGGGCGGTCTTGAAAGCGGAGCGCACGGAGGCGCGCTTGGAGCGGTCTTGACAGCGGAGCGCACGGAGGCGCGCTTGGAGCGGTCTTGAGAGCGGAGCGCACAGAGGCGCGCTTGGAGGGGTCTTGAGAGCGGAGCGCACGGTGGCGCACTTGGATCGGTCTTGAGAGCGGAGCGCACGGAGGCGCGCTTGGAGTGGTCTTGAGAGCGGAGCGCACGGAGGCGTGCTTGGAGTGGTCTTGAGAGCGGAGCGCACGAAGGCGCGCTTGGAGGGGTCTTGAGAGCGGAGCGCACGGTGGCGCGCTTGGAGCGGTCTTGACAGCGGAGCGCACGGAGGCGCGCTTGGAGCGGTCTTGAAAGCGGAGCGCACAGAGGCGCGCTTGGAGCGGTCTTGAGAGCGGAGCGCACAGAGGCACGCTTGGAGCGGTCTTGAGAGCGGAGCGCACGGAGGCGCGCTTGTGAGCGCGCAAGGAGGAGGCGCGCTTGTGAGCACGCAAGGAGGACGCGCGCTTGTGAGCGCGCAAGGAGGACGCGCTCTTGTGAGCGTGCAAGGAGGAGGCGCTCTTGTGAGCGCGCAAGGAAGAAGGAGGAGAGAGAAAATCCGTTGGAGGATTTTCCCGGCCGGAGAGAGAGAAAGTCTCAAAAGAGGGGAGAGATGGAGGAGGAGGAAAAGAAGATCCCCAAAAAGAGAAGCCTTGAGGTTCTATTTATAGTTTTTGAGGGTGGCACTTTCGTAATTAAATGGGTGGTTAGGGTAGTTATGGTGGTTATGCGGCTACCCGCACACCATAACCAATTTATGTGTTATACGCACACTTATCATGAATATAGCTACGCGCACACCAGTTTGTATAGTTTTGCGGTGATATGTATTCATATGACGGATATTGTTATGCGCACACCATAACCATATTATTTGCTATACGCATACCGTATTGAAGGATTTTACTATTTGCACCCCCATGTTGGAGGATTTTACTATTTACACCCACATGTTGAAGGATTTTACTATTTACACCCACATGTTGAAGGATTTTACTATTTGCACTCCATAATGAGGGATTTTACTATTTGCACCCCCATGTTGGAGGATTTTACTATTTGCACTCTATGATGGAGGAATTTACTATTTGCACCCCTATGTTGGAGGATTTTACTATTTGCACTCTATGATGGAGGAATTTACTATTTGCACCCCTATGTTGGAGGATTTTACTATTTGCACCCCCATGTTGGGTGGTTACGGGGATAGTGGGGTTTCTTTGGATAACCGCACACCCATGAATGGGGTGCGTTTAGCGCCTTCAAGGAAACCCTATCACGTATATTACAGATATTTGGATTCAGTGCGTCGTTGGTGTTAAAATCTAATATTTGAAGTGATATATATGAATTTGAATTGGATTGAGGCTCTCTTTGACACAGACAGTGACCGTCGTAGGTGGTTTTGAATCATAGTTCATGAATGCCCGACCTCACCTAAGGAACTTCATTCGCTTTTATGTTCAAAACTAGTTATCTTTTGTTGGTGGGGGTCATGATAACCATTGTATTGCCAAACATGCATTCTATGATGGTGGAACTTTTGTCCAAACTTGCCGGAGCAAAATAAAAACCGGGCCAAACGGAGATACGAACACCCGGACAAACGTAAATTTTAAATAGTAAATTGTTCGCAAAATATGTAAATTGCTCCCTCAACTTTAGCATAAGTTTGAAATAAGTACCTATTTTTTTTTCATATTGGTTTCAAAACTATTATGTCAATGTATGATACATTTACACTTTTCTTTTCTAAGAGACTCTCCATAAGATGTTACGGCGATGGAGGTGTAAGAGCGGTCAAGTGGCCGGAGGGGGAAGAGAGGGGGAAGGTAAGGGAGGAAGAGAGAAAGAATGCAAAAGGAAGAGAGAAATTAAAAAGACTTTATTCATGCTTAATCAATTATTACATCCTAATGGTGTTTATATAGTGCTGGCGCTATATTGCACCGTTTGCCTATATAGCCATCCATGTGGCGTTATTACATTAATAGTCTATCGATATTGTTTCGGTCTTCTCGAGGCTCCTAAAATCGGTCAAAAATGGACCGTCTTAGCTCGGGAGTGGTTGAGCGCGCAATCAGTCACAGAGAATTGAGACGGCTGGCAAGAGATCTTTTTTACCGTGAAAAATCACGTAGTCGATTCGGTGCCGACCTAACTTCACTACCAGATGTTTCTTTACAGGGCTTTGAAGAGTAATCGAGGGCGACAGACCACTCCTCGTTACCACTTGTGTGTGTGAGAGAGAGAGGTGTTCGGAGGGTGACATGTCACCGCTCTCGGAACTAAGTCTTCTTATTGGTCGCGGTGGATAGCGCGACCGCGCTCTGGGGCATGGACGACCTTCTGCTTTCGCTTGGGATTTCGAGGGGCTCATTTTGCGCATCAGGATGTCTTCGCAGTTTGTCTTGCAGTTTGTGGCGATGTCTGAAGCACGGAGTTTGCCATTGACTTGAAGGTGATGATCGTTGAACGTTCTGTGCTCGGAAGGAAGCTTGAAGGAGGATGAAGATCTTTGAACGATCTTCGAAGTGCTTGAAGAATCTTCAAGGGCGTCTTCGAAGGCTATGAAGATATCGAGGAACTCTCTTGCACGTAGGAGGAGAAGTCAGAGGAGAAAAGGATGGAAATGAAGGAGGGTCTTGGGGTCCTATTTATAGGCACAAGAGGTGGTTACGGTAGTTATGCCGTTATTCGCAGACCGTAACACCATAATTGTTATTTGCAGGCGATTCTATATAGTTTAGGACGCGTATTATTTTTGTACTTTTCTATACGCAAACCGATATATTTTCAGATATTCGCACCCACCCATAATGGGCGGTTACGCAGGCGGTTACCCGCTCACCAGAAGGTGGAGATTGTTCGGGGATGATCGGACGGTGGCGGTCGAGAGTCCGGCCGGCGACGGGGGGACTAGCCGCGGGGCTTTGTGATCGCGAGGCGAAGGGCTGCATGGAAGTGGCCGGTTTGCGGGTCATTGACGGTTAGAGCGGCGGTTGGGTGCGCGGATCGCAACCTAGAATTCCTATATAATGAGGGTGACCCCATCAGCTATACATGTCGCTACATCTCCTGCCCTACCCCAAAAAGCTGCCCGGGACTGTACTGGCTGTCCGACGCCACTTTGCCCTATGAAAAATTCATTAAAAGACGTCTCTCTTCCCAAACCCTAAATCAATTCTCTTTTGCACCATTGAGGGTGAGAGCGCGCGCGGCGAGACCTCTGAGGAAGTTGCGGAAGTTGCCGAAGAAGGGATGACGCGGTTCTCAGAGAACGACGAGGATAGATTCGTGCTGCTTCGGTGGACCCATGTATCTCTGTATCTCCTGTCGTGGGTTGTGTTTTGTTCGAGTGTTGTTTTCTGCTTTTTAGCTGGAGTTGTGGCTGAGTTCTCGTCCATGGTGAAGACACCTGATCCATGGCGGAAGCATCATTAAAATATGTGGAGTAAAGATCAACTGGGATGACGGTGGTGTCAACATGGGCGTTATCTTCCCTGAATGGAGTAACGTTATCTAGAAGAATAGCTTCCTGAGAGTTCCTGGTAAGGGTCGCATTCTCGTGTGTCCTGTCTGAAATGTCGGTCTCCTGTGTTGTCTTGGTGAAGACTGCGTTCATGTTTTCATGTATAGGTACAGTAAAATTAGCTCATGTAATATTTTTTAGTGGGATGACAGGAAAACTAGACTGGGGCTTGTCTTCCCTGTTCGGCTTTGTGGTCTGTGAAGTTTGTTTGATGCTTGAGGGCGGGCCATGTACACAAAAATTAGGGTTAGAGATCTCGGATGTGTCTTCTGGAATGATGACAGAGGTGTTGTGTTGAAGGTTATCATCCCTGAGAAGAAATCCCCTTGAAGTTGTCGTGCAAGTGCATCGGGCTTCTAATTGCTGCAGTGTGTCATTGTCAAAATTGGACAAATTTTCCCAGGTGGCTTCCTCCGGCAGGTGGCCTTCCCAATGAGTTAGACCTTGGTGTATCAGGTGTCCATCCTGCTGTAATGTTCGTTTGTCCAGTATGTCGAGTGAGTGTCATAAATTAGCCGATGAAATCGTCTCTGGTAAATCGTGGACTGGAAAATCAGCATTCTTAATGTAGGGTTTAAGCAACGAAACGTGAAATGTATGATGAATTTTAGTAGTGTGGGGCAAATTTAGCTTATAAGCAACTGCCCAAATTCGTTCTAATACTGTATAAGGGCCAAAATAGCGGAGATTAAACCGTTTACAATATTTTTGATGCAGAGAGGACTGTCGATATGGGTGGAGCCTAAGGATGACCAAATCTCCTGGCTTGAAGGATAGCTCTTTCCTTTTCGTATCTGTGTATTTTTTCATTTTGAAATGTGCATGTTGTAATTGATGTTGTAACCTAAGTAATAATAGCTCTCTAGATGTGGTAGTAGGCAACAGTGGATTTGTTGGAACCAGTATCTGGCCCAACGAGAAGTTCGGACCCCTGTAAAGGGGGGAAGCTAACACCTACTGATCCCAAAGGGGAACCTGACCGGAGGCTCAGAGCTAGACACAGACCCTTGTCTACAGCGCGGAGGTCCCGCCATACACCCGGAAGATCTTTAAAGTGCTTCCCCTCCCAAGCCAAAAACTGAAGCCGGGCACCTTGAAGAGCCTGAGGAGCTAACCAAAGATGACCTAAGGAGATGGAAGCCAAAAAGAAGTGCCCCTCTAAAAGGTGCCTTTAGGGTCTATTTATAGTTTTTTGTCTTCTGGTTTGCCAATAGAGGTATTTCGCCTTTAGGTTTCACTAATCGCACCCCAAACTAGTCTGTTAACAGCCAAACTCCGTTGTTCTAAAGGGCTATTGGCAGTCCACCAAGGGTATTTGGGTAAACTTGTCCCCGGATGCTGGGCGAGTAGCCTGTAAAGGCGACACTCGCCTGCCTCCTCGCGAGCCGGGGTCGCGAGGCCTCCCTATGCTAGCGGTCTACGATGGCACCACTCGCTCGCCCCCCCTGGCGAAAGAGGTCCGCGAGAGCACTGTTCGCTCGTCCTCTAGCGATGAAAACACTAGCGAGCAGCCCGCGAGGGGATCGCTCGCTCGCTCGCTCCCCCCTGTAAAAGCGAGGGGGCGAGCCCTTACTTTCCTCGCTATTGCTAAATGCACCCCACCACAACGAGCATATTCTTGTCTCACTCTCGCACCACTTACTTTGGGAGATTAGACTGGCCTGCTTCGACATTTCTCCCACGAGCGCTTATTGGAGATCGTGCTCGCTGCCCTCCTATCGACCGACACCTGTCTTGCGACCTACTAGCCGCGAGCCAGCGAGCCCCCAATAACCTCGCTTATACCCAATTCTCTGCTTTGCCCTTCGGCGAATACGAGGTTGTACACAATCCCCGCTCTTCGCGAGGTTAGCTTAAGCTCGCGAAGAAACATGCAACTCCTGGTGTTCGCCGGGTGGATGCTGGCCTGGCAGGAATCTTCTGGTGGGCCCCATACCAACGCTATAAATACCACCAATCATGGGCGGTGGTGTAGCTCTTTCCCCTTTTGCCTTCTCTCACCTTCCATTACTGTAGCTTTCAAAATGCCCCTTTCAGAGGAAGCCCAGGCTCGTATAAGGGCATCGCGAGGGGACCAGCAGTCTACCATGGCGCCCCCTAGCCTTCCCGATATATACAAGGTGAAGATGGTCCGACGACATCCATGAGAGGATGGTTCCGTACTCCTAGATTTGCCGACCGACTCCAGGTTCGCCGAAGAGGTATACGCTGCTAATTCTCGCCTTCTTTAGTAATCGACAACTTAACTTTTCTTGATCGCAGGACTCGCCTCCCGTTGACAAAACTGCGCGCGAGGACTTGACGGGCGCTCACCCCGTCCCTCCGGGGGGGGGGGGGGGGGGGGACCGGTACCGCGACCATGGGTTCGGTCCTCGTCAGTGGGCAACCATCTGGTAAGCTACTTCGCTCTTCTAGACAAATCGATTTCCCTTGGTTGATGGTTGTCTTAGCTCCGATGTTGCTCTTTGCCACTTCGCCCCGCGCGACACCCGAGTGTCGCACCCCGCGACCTGAACCACCGATCCCACCGCACGTGACCATCGCGACCCTAAGGTTCAGTCACCAAGGAGGGCAAGCCCCCGTCGGCCTAGGAAAATCTGTCTCCCTTCCCCTTATACAGGTCTTCGAGGGACGACCGAGCTCTTCCCACCCGCCCCACGGTAAGGAAACTATGGCCTCCTCAGGTTGGTCACCTTCTAGGGCAATCATCAATAACTTGCTTTTCATTACGCTGACTAGACCTTCTCGCAGGTGACTGTGAGATCCTCCCCATCAATTCTGATTTTGGAGAAGAAGAAATGTCACCCCCACCTTCGCCGGATAAGATTGTCGACTTCCTAGGTGATCCTCGTGACCCCGAGGTGCTGAAGAGGTGAATGGCCTAGGTGCTCCAGAAACACAGCCTTATGTTGCAGGACGTCTACAAGCAGATGAGGGAGGAGAGGGCATACGCCGAAGAGAGGTTTGTCGTCCTTGCGGATGATCTTGCACAACTTATTGTCGAGCTGCAGTTGGATGCTCGCGGTGAGGTCACCATGAAAGTGCACAGTGTGCCTCTGAGAATCCTCTAGAGGGGGGGGGGGGTGAATAGAGATTTAAAGATTTTTCACTCCTAACTATGCAAACAATAAAACTTACTAAGGTATTATGCACACAAACAAAACCAAAGACAAAATAAATAAGATAAGTACTGCTGGAAATAAATGCTGAAAAAGGAAGTGGGACAGCATAAAAAAATACAGTAAAGACACACAAATTTGTATAGAGGTTCCCCAAAATGTGGGTACTCCTCTCTTCTACCACCTGGTAGGAATGCACAACCTGTGTCCGAGTCTTTTGATAAAGAGACTCTCAGAACCAAAGATCTTTTGATAAAGAGATCTTGAACCACAGATTTTTTGATAGGGAGATCTTAAACCACAGATCTTTTGATAAGGAGACCTTGAACCACAGATCTTTTGATAAGGAGATCTTGAACCACTAAATCCTTTGAAAGAGGGATTCTTAAAACTCTTTTACAGTTGAAGAAAGGGAGAAATAGGAGGAAGAAGTAAGGAGAAGAATTCTGCTCTCAGAACTCTGTTGAAGCCTTCAACTTCAAATTTTCTCTTTGCTGGATTTGCAAATGATGAACCCTTGCTTATGATAGTGATGATTTGCAAGAGTTATAAGCTTTAGATCCTTTCTGCTTTCTTCTGATTGAAATCTGGATGAGATATTGATGAAGAGCAGCCTTCAGTTGATCTGTTCTAAGAGAGAGAGCAGTTCTTGTTTTTCACTGTCTTTTAGGGTTCCATGAGGAAGAAGAAGAAAAGCCCTAATCAACAAGATGCCGAAGATTGTGATGAATGCTCTATATTTCTCTCTGCTCTCTTCCTATTTATTGTCCATGATTAATTTGAATTTCTTTCCTCTTCTGGATTGTCCTGAAAAGGTATATACTTGGACAATTTCTATTCCTTTCCTCTTTTGTTCACGACCCGTCCACCAGCTATTGTATTTCATTCCAAGAAAGCGTTTCTTGTCTTCTTGTATGCTCCTTTCTATTTGCGGTAATAAACAAACCGTTGTATAACGGTCTCTAGTACTATGGGCCTTGAGAGAGAGTTCTAAAATGACAGCTGAAAAGTTTTCATTTTCAGACTATATTCGACATTACGTAGATTTCTCTTTCTCTCTTATCGACGCACCTTCAAGTTCTCGTAAGAGCAGCTTCGAATTCCTTCTTGCTCTGATTTACCCCTGATGTCGATGTTGCGTCGATTACTTATCGACGTAACCGTCGAGTTGAAGGCTTGACTTTAAACTTCATCATCTGCGTCGAATTGTAGTCGACGTTGCGTCAACTTTAGATGGCTTCGACAGATTCTTCCTTCTGCGTTGAGTTGAAGACGAAGTTGCGTCGACTTCTAATGATAATTCGACATGCTCATTTCATCTACGTCGATATCCTTTCGACGTAGCGTCAACTTGATCTACTTCGACAAAGAGGTTGAGTTGCTTGGACTTCTAGTCTAAGTTACGTCGACATGAAGTCGAAGTTGCATGCGTCGAATACTATTCGACTCAATTGTTAACTCAACCCAATTTGTGCTTGTCTTGCTATGGTCTTTACACTCCAAGTTGTGTGTGATATCCTAAGACATCTAATAACTAAATTACCCTCACTATACAATGAGTAATTAAAACCTAAGAGTTAAAATCACTTTAGATAATTTGTTAAGTTAAATCCAAGGAGTTTTTCCCAACAATCTCCCCCTATTTTTCTTAACAAATTTTACAGTCTTGGTTAAAGTGATTTTACACAATCTTTTGCATAATCAAAATTACATGCAAGACAACATAGACAATAAAAGTATGATAGAATAAAATCACAGAATATTTCATGCATTGTCAAATAAGTTATATTGTTTACCATACCACATTCTGTTTGACTTTCCTTAGAGGATATAAACAGAGATACCTGAATGTCATTGATCCTTCTCAGGAGTTTTTCTTTTCCTTGAAAATACTTTTGGAGGTATCTTCCTTGGGGCAATCTTCAGAGGCTCATCATCTTTAGGAGATATTACTGCTTCTTCAGCAACATTGTCTTTGGGAAGCTCCCCCAGAATCTGTGCATTCAGCTCAGCATTATGAACAGATTCCTTGGCAATCTTTGCCACCTCATCCAGCAGATAATCATCCTGGAACTCCCCTTGGACCACTGCTGTACCTACAACAATCATTTCACTTTCCAGATTTCTTTGAATTTCTGGAGTTGACTTTCCCTGAGCACTTTCAATCGCATCCCCAGCAGGTTCTTGACCTGGAAGCTCCTCCTGATTTCCTTCCAGATTCTCTTGAGGATTTGCATAAGGCTCCCCCTGGATTACTACAGGGGCAGGTTCATCAGTAATATCTGCAGCTGGCTCCCCCTGGATTGATTGTTTTTCTGGATACATTACAGGAAGCTGTACTAGATCTTTTCCTTTCTGAATGATAATAACTCTGTTGGGATCTTCTTCTACCAGAGGCATTTCCTCTTCCTGAACTTTTTCCTCCTCCTGAACCATCTCCCTCTTCTGAACCTTGCTGGCTAGGGAGGTTAAGAACTCTTTGGTGACTAAGGAGGAGGATACAAATATTTTTAGAGCCAGGAGAGACCCTTTATATTGAAGTAATTCACTCTCCATCTAAGAGTACTTTCTATCAAATTTCCTTGCTTAAGCAGTTAGAAGATCAGGAAAGGTGCTAGAGGCTAGCCCTACTGCTTTTGAGATAACTTGCTCAAGGTCAATGGGGAGATAGGTGTGGTAGATGTAGGAGGTGATGGTGGGAAGTTATCTTGGATAGGAGAATGATAGACTTCTGGAGAGATATGGAATGATGGTGGTGGTGGAGGAGCGGACTGAGTGTCTGTGATGATAGTGGATGGTTGATGTTGTTGTTGGAGAGGAATGTGAGGTGTTGGCTTTGGGACTGTAGTAGATGGGATGGATTGGAGGTTTTATTGTTGTTGTTGTTGGAGAGTAATTTCCTGTAGTTGTTGAGGAGAAGGTTGTGCTGGAATAGAATCCCTTGGGAGATCTGGGACAGTATCCTATTGAGTTGGAGAGGGAGGAGGTGAAGATACAACTTGACCAGGCTTTAGGATCTGCCTGGTCCACTTAGAGAAGATACCTATATTTAGCCTTTTTCCTGGAGAAATGGTCACTCCCTTGGATTTGCACATACTAGGATAGTGGTGGAAGAGCACTTGGCTCATGATTCTCATGTATGCATTTTCTTTGTGGGCATATTTGTGCCCAATCATTCTCAGGAGCCATCTCCCCCAGTTTATCTTCTTTTGAAGGACCAGAATCCCCATGATCTGCAGTTGCTGCTTGGGAATAGCATCATGAGCTGAGATTTTGCAAAGGAGCAGCTTCCCTACAATATCAGCCAGAACCATGTAGTCCTCTCCAAGATCAATCTTCTTTATATTGATGGCTTTATCCTTCTTGAACTGCACGATCTCCAAGACATTCTTTGTCTCTTCTCCTGTCAATTCATCTGGGTCACTCCCAGTGGATAGATCAAATGTTTGAGAAAGTATTTCTTCAGATACACTGATATCCTGTCCAGAAATTGTCCCTTGAAGGGACCCATCATCTGCTACATGAACACTGTCCTTGAATTCTGTAAGTTCTACATCTAGAATCTTACACCTAGTAAAGATAAGCTTGGTTAGGACAACAGACTGAAAAAGTCCTAGAATGGCCTTGAAACTTTCGGCGACAGCATTGAAGGAATCCATATCCACATCAAAACAAGAGTTGATCTTGGGTGGAACCATTGGATTGTAAGTACCTGCAAACACAAGAAAAAGAGAGAGAGAGAGAGAGAGAAAATCATGAGAGAACTGGAGAACAAGAGAGCAAGAGAGCAAGGAGAGGAAAATTTGAAAGCGTAATGAATTCGACGCTGAAGTTGCTTACAAGAATTTGATTCGTCGCAACTAAGGGTTTAGGTCGACGCACCATCGATAAAAATTAGTATTTAGCGCACAAAAATATGTCGAGACTGCTTCTAGAAGCAACTATGTGCATGTTGGTATATCGATGTTGCGTCGATTAACATTCGACGCAACGTCAAGATTGTTCAGCAATCCTTAAGTTGACATAGTCATGTCAATATTACGTCGATTTCCAATCGACGAGACCTCGACTTTGACCAGCGATCATTAAGTCGACGCATGCGTCGATATGAACTTGACGCTGCGTCGAATTCTATTCAAATTATCCACTCTGAGTGCTTCTTGACGCTGTAAGATCCCCCTCCTCCTTAACGGAGAGTTTCCGGATTTTATGACCAGAACAGCCGTCTTACGATGACCCCAACTCACGAGTTAGCTGTCATCGCTCAACGCCGATCCTGCCTGCTAAATCGATCATACCACAGGCCAATTTGCAAGAAGTAATAAGTACAAATAGACAAGTCCACAATCACAGCACACATATATACATATATATAAGAGAGTGCAAATATTCCACGATGAAACAAAACTAAGAGAGTGCAAGGGCTTAAGCCCGATACAGATCCAAAAAGTGACTAATAAAGGTAAATCACTCTCTCACTCTACACTATGCGGAAGCAACACAAAATACTCTCCAACCTGTCGCCGTGCGGAAGTAGTGATGCGCGACATCTTCTCTTCAGGGTCTGCTGTCACGTCCTACCTGACGTACTGTGGCTCCTGCTCCTCAATCTCCTGGTATTATGGCCACAACCGACCGTTAGCCAAAAAGACTAAGTCATTTTGACCCTGCCTTCCCCCACGACTCCTAGGTACCGAGCGGGAGGATGAAGCGGAGGACAACAAGGGGCAAAAGGAAGTACAAGTGACATGGATAATGCTAACAGTATAAATGGTAAGTGGGTAGTGAGAATAGCAGCAATATATAATAAATGCAGTAAGTAGGACAACAGTAATAGGTAAATAATGAATAGTAAATAAATAAATGCAGCGCAAGTGAAGTAATAAGAAAAACTACCACACTATCATCTAGAGTACCTTAACTTATATGAATGCCCTTACAAACTTATAAGTTAAGATTTGCGGAATTATAACTTATCATATAAAAGTGCACATACTAATTTATATGATAAGGGTCTGCAAATGTATATGTCATTATGATGTTATGAATGTAATGGTATGTTATGCTATGTTCATACAGTGCAACTCACTCACACGACTCTGCATGCACAGACCTTTAGTTCCCGCTTTTCGGAGGTAGCAAGCCTCTCAGGTACTTCCGTCGTTGCAACGGAATCAGTGAATCGGGCACTCCACTTCTAGGTGGGCATACACACTGCCAGACCTAAACCTTACGTACGCTGATGTACACGTCCTAGGTGCACTTCCGTGAGCTTTTGCGTACTCTTGCTCGCATCCCTCTAGACTTTTATGGTCGGGGTGGGTTACTAGGGATTGTCTGCTAGACCGCAGTAAAGTAACCTACTGGCCCTCTAAAAGTGCACAGTTAACCTCACTAGAATTCTCTAGAGGGGGGGGGGGGGTGAATAGAGATTAAAAATATTTTGTGCAAAGTTAATATATACATATATATATGTGTATGATCACAGATTAGAGCTTCCCACACACACCAACAAGAATTAAGCAAATAAAGAAAGTAAATGCAAGAAAAGAAATCACAGCACAACACAAAGAGATATAGTGGTTCCCCAAACTTTGGGTAGTCCACTCTTCTACCCCCTTGGTAGGAAATTAACTATCTTGTACTGAGTCTTTTGATAAGGAGACTCTTAGAACCACCCTGAGTCTTTTGACAAGGAGACTCTTAGAACCAACTGAGTCTTTTGAAAAGGAGACTCTTAGAACCAGTACACTGAATTTTTTGAAGAGAGATTCTAAAAACTCTTTTACAATGTTTAAGTAAGAATAAGAAAGAAGAAAGAAATAAGAACAAGAATGATTCTTCCTCCTAGCAAGAAGATTGGAACCACAAGAAGTGAATTAAATCTTTCTTCTATAGAGAGAAGAAGATTTGTAGCTTTTATCTCTTATGTGAGAGCTATCAGAATTTGCAGCAGAGTGACTTCAGAAGCAGGAGAAGAAGAATGCTTGAATATTGCTGCAGGGCTATTTCTCAATTCTCTCTTTATCACTTGGGAGCTTTTCCTCTTTTTCAATGAGTAAAAATGGTGGATCCCTTCCTCACTTTTCTGTCAACCTCCTTCATATATATATATATAGCTCTGTTCATTCAAATAATACTCATAGGAGGAAAATTAATTATCAGACAGAGAATTAGAAGGATAGAAATATTTTCATAGTTAGCATACCAATAGAAGGAAAGAATTCATTCCAATTTCAAATAATGTCCATAATGAATTTTATCAAATTAGCCAAGAATCTAATAGAGGAAAAGAAAGATTCAGAACGTCTATAAGACATAAATTGATTCCATATAAATCAGATCTATAAGATAAGGAAAGAGATCTGGCGATTTTGAATTCTGTCATAAAGATCGACGTGCGTCGATTACTATTCGACGCAAGCGTCGAGTACATCCTGTCTGGACGTCGAGAGGAGAATAAGGAAGGTGCGAAGACAAAGGTGCGTCGACTACATTAGATGCGTCGACTGGAAATCATAGTAGCGTCGACAACACATACGTCGAAGTCTTCCTAAAGTTACTTCGACTCATTCTGAAGGAAACGTCGACTACATTTCGACGTTGCGTCGAATACCATTCGACGTTGCGTCGAATACCATTCGACGCATATTTACTTAGCCTTATTTTTCATTCTTAGAATTCATATTTAACTCTTTTTCAGGGGTTAAGAGAAATCATTTTCCCAACAATCTCCCCCTATTTGTCTTAACCCTATTTAGAGAGAAATTGTATTTAGCATATAATTAACATAGCAAAGCATTTGTACAGATAATGAAGATTTCACACAATCAGAAGCAAACTTCATGTTCAGACCAATCATAAAGTATATGAAGCTTTGTTTTCAAGTATTATTCAGGAGGGGTAGGAGGAGTCTTTCTTTTTCTCTTGAATACTATTGTGGATTGCTCTTTCCCAGTAGCAGGTGACTCCCTCACCTCCCATGGGTCTCAGCCATTTGCTCCCCCTGCCCCTGACTCCTGAGCCCCTTCTTCAACAATCACAACATCTGGCTCTTTCTCTTTTCCAGCATCAGCTTCATTTCCTTTTTCAGTTCCAGCAGCAGGTTCATTTTCTTCTTGATTTATATCAATATTCAGCTCTTTCTCACCTTCTTCCTTTTCAGCCTCATTTTCTGCTCTGCTTCCCCCTTGTAGTAGTGCCACTTGATTTGCAGCATCTCTTGCTATGTTGAGTACCTCTATTGTTTGTTCATCATTGTGTAGCTCAGGTACTATCTCATTTCCAATTGTCTTGAGCAGTGCAAGACTGTCAGATTTTGAAGAAGGAGGGGATTTGTGTGGGGGAGGTTTAAGATTGGAGGGCTGCTCTTCATCTAGCTTCTCCCCCTTCTTGACCTTCTTGGCCAAGGAGGTTAAGAAAGACTTGGTAACTCTTGAGGAAGAGAGAGAGTTCTTCAGACTTTGCACAGAGGCACTGACCCCATCTATTTGGGTGTGCATGTGTAGGATTGAGGAATGAATCTGGGAGCAGTGCTCATCCAGCATTGCTTGGAATGTTTGAGCTGCTGATGCAATGCACTGAGTGAGGAGAGCTTCAGTGGATGCAGATGGTTCATGTTGTAGTTGGGGATGAGGAGAGAGTGGTGAAGGTGGTGATGAGGCTGGAGAGAAGTTAGTTGATACATGAGGTATGGGTGATAAAGGAGGTGGAGAAACTGCTGTTTGAGGAGCAGGTGTTTGAGAAGAGGTAGGTAGAGTAGGAGTTGTGAGGGTGGTAGAGACTATTTGAGTGGATGATGGTGGTAGAGAAGAATTGTCTCTTTGAGGAGAAGGAGGAGGAGATGGATGAGCAGGAGAGTTAGGAGGAGAGGGAGTCCTTTCAGGAATGGAACCAGGCTTGGGGATTTGCCTAGTCCATTTGGAGAAGAGGGCAATGGACATCCTCTTTCCAGGAGGAATAGGAATTCCTTTTGACCTACAGAGGTCAGGGAAGGAGTGGAAGAGTACTTGACTCATAATCCTCATGTAGGCATTCTCTTTGTGAGAATATCTAGAGCCTATCATCTTGAGCAGACAGCTGGCCCAGTCTATTTTCTTCTTCAATACAAGAGCCCCCATGATGTTTAGTTGCTGCTTGGGCACTACATCATGGGCAGATATCTTACATAGTAGTATCTTTCCTACTATATCTGCTAGTAGTCTATACTCCTCAGAAAAGTCTATTTTCTTTAGATGGGTTGATTTATCCCTCGAAAACTTCATGATGGTTAGCAGATGTTTGATTTCATCAGGTGTGAGCTCTATAGATTCATCACCTAATAAAGGAATAATTCAGACTTGTTTAGTCATTCTTTTAGAAGCTCATTTTCTTTCCTTATTTCATTTGAACAAAGAGGATATTAGGATATACCTGATGTAAGATCAAAGGTGGCCCTAATATGTTCTGCTGAGATTAAGACTGGTGTCTCATATAGTGTTCCCTGGATTTCTCCTTGTTCATATATCTGAACATGAGTTATTAGCTCTGTGAGCTCTGATTCCAGGAGCTTGCACCTAGTGGAGATGAGCTTGTCCAGTCCTGCTGCAGTAAAAAGAGCAATGATGCTCTTGTAGTTTTCTGCGGCTGCTTGGAAAGACTCAAGGTCAATGTCGAAGCCTGAGTTGATTTTGGGAGCCATTTTAGGTCAGTGAAAGAGAGAGGAAAAATCGGCTGGTCTGAGGAGCAAGAAGGATGAAAGATGCAGAGTCGTGAAGGCTTCTAACTGAAGAGACTATTTAAGTCAGGTGAAGCGTCGAAACTGGACTTAATTCGAGGCTTATTCGGTATTTCAGTGGATGTGACTGAAAGTATTGCTGCTCGTTTTTATGAAGTCGACGTTACATCGATAGGGAATCGACGTTACTTTGACTGAAGGAGATCAGTGCCAGCGTCGAGGTCTTCTCGACGGTGCGTCGATTATAAGTCGATGTGACTTTTAATTTTCCTGAAAAGTTCAAGGTGTTTTATTTCTTTTCATCTCTTCCTAGCCCTAAAGATTTCTAAGTCAGTCTTGGACAACTTTCTACAGATAGTTTGATTGATTGTGCCAACATTGTTTGGCAAGGTGTCCAGTTTTATTACATATATTGCATTTGATTATCTTAGTATTGTGAGAATTTGAGTTTAGAGAGGGATGGAAGTGTTGATTAGAATAGAAGGTTTGATTAAGATGAAAATTTTGGTTAGGATAAACATTTTGGTTAGGATAGAGGTGTTGATTTGGATAAAAATCATGATTGGGATGAATGGGTCCTGAATATGGGTTAGGATGAAAGGATTTTGGAGAAAAGGTATTTAAGTTGCTCTGAACTTTTGTGCATCGATATCTATTCGACGCATGTTGATAGTCGCGTCGATTTGTATTCGGCGCTTTCTCCAGATGGCGTCGATCTGATTTCAACGCATAGAGAAAGTTGCGTCGATTGGAAGTCGACGTGCTTTTGTTCAAGCGTCTAGAAGAGGTCGAGGCATCTGAGAGGTTGCGTTGAGTATAAGTCGACGCACTATCATTTATGCGTCGATATGAAGTCGACGCAATTGTATCTTCAATTTTCATTTTACCTTTTTCTGTTTTTACTCCTTTTTGTGTTGTTTTTCTTGGATTAGTTGTTTCTTCAGATGAAGTTTGTGAGTCATCAGCTGAATAATATGATGTCTCATCAAATTCCTTTATTTCTTTGAAGGAGTTTTCTTCCTTATCTTATGGGTCTTTTTCTTGGTTTGTCCATTTGACAGGTTTAGTGAATTTTACAGGGCTCATCCAAGCAGGCTTGTTCGATGGAATTAGGCTGATTAATGGATCAGCCCCTAGCCCAAGATTCTTGTGTCTTATTTTTTTTTTCTGTGATTTCCTTAAGAGTTTGGCTTCTCATTTTTATTGATTCTTCAAAGGCCTTTGCTTGGGATACCTTATTCTTAAGGAACTGATTTTCTATTTTAGCCTTTTCTACCTCCTTTTCTATGATGTTAACCCTTAATTCATAATCTTTAGAGCATTTAACTTCTCTATTTCTCTGGTTTTTAGCTACATTGATTTGTTCTTTCAGATCTTTAATTTCTTGTGTTGCTTTTAGTTGATCTAGACACATTCCCATAAAATCATTTCTGAAGTTATCACTTTGAAAATCTATTTTATCAAACATGCTTACCTCATCCTTATCCTCAGATTCCTCTATGAGAATAAGGCTATCTTCTTTTTCATCTTCAGAAGATATGCTTTCTTCTGACCCTGTCTCACTCCATGATTTAGCACTATCATTATTCTTTGATCCTTCAAGGGCCATCAAGCATAGATCTTCTTTCTTAGATTCTTCATTGTCACTCTTGGAAGAGGAACTGTCCTCAGAGTCTGTTTCACTCCAGGCTTCTGCAATAAAGCCTTTTTCTTTCTTCTTCTCCTTTTTCTTGGGATCTTTCTTTTTCAAAACTTTCTTTGTCTCAGCATTCTCTGGACATTCTGGGGCAATATGTCCAGATTTCCTGCAAGAATAACACACAATTTCTTTAGTGGGAGTTTTGTCGTACCTTGGTTTTGACTCCCTTCTTCTTGATCCATCTGTCTTGACCCATTTCTTAAATCTTCTGGCCAGGAAACTGAATAGTTCTTCTTCAGTGACAGGAGTCCCTTCTTCTGTTGCCTTTAAATCTATGTTCCTATCTTTTGAGGAGATTGGAGTGTTTTCTCTTCTCTTCTTCTCTTCTCTAGTTTTCAGTAGTTGCTCATAGGATTTGAGTTTTCCTAAGAGAGCATCTGTTGATATTTCCTTTTGTCCTCTTGTGTCTCTTATTGCCCATGTTCTTGAGTCCCATGAACTAGGGAGACTCATTAGCAATTTGTCATTAATCTCAGTGAGAGAGATCTCTCTATCCAAGTTTTTCAATTGATTGATGATTAGATTGAATCTGTCATACATCTCAGAGATACTCTCTTCATTTTTCTTTTGGAAGTTCTCATATTGGGAGATCAATAGAGCCTTCTTATCTTTCTTTTCATCAACACTTCCTTCCACCATCTTTGTAAGAGCATCCCAAATTTCTTTGGCTGATTCACAGTCAACAACCCTTTGAAAGATGTCATCTGAGAGGGTTGAGACAAGTATGTTCATGGCCTTTAGATCACATGTTCTTGCCTTCTTCTCCTCTTCTGTCCATTCAGATCTTGGAACAAGTGTTTGTGCGACATTGCCATTTGCATCCTTTCTATAAGGCTTTGGGGGACCTGCCACAGTAGTATTAAACAAGTTATCATCAATAGAATTCATATAAATTCTAATTCTTGTTTTCCAAACTGCAAATTTTTCAAGATTGCACATTGGTGGTCTGGTGGAAGCATAATCTTTGATTTGTGCCATGTGAAAGATAGTTAAAAAATATATATATATCTGAAAGGTAGGACCTTTTTGATCGAGTTATCCTTTTTAGATCAACCTATCTCTGATACCAATTGAAAGTGCACAGTTAACCTCACTAGAATTCTCTAGAGGGGGGGGGGGGGGGGGGGGTGAATAGAGATTAAAAATATTTTGTGCAAAGTTAATATATATGTGTATGATAACAGATTAGAGCTTCCCACACACACCAACAAGAATTAAATAAATACAGAAAGTAAATGCAAGAAAAGAAATCACAGCACAACACAAAGAGATATAGTGGTTCCCCAAACTTTGGGTAGTCCACTCTTCTACCCCCTTGGTAGGAAATTCACTATCTTGTACTGAGTCTTTTGATAAGGAGACTCTTAGAACCACCCTGAGTCTTTTGACAAGGAGACTCTTAGAACCAACTGAGTCTTTTGAAAAGGAGACTCTTAGAACCAGTACACTGAATTTTTTGAAGAGAGATTCTAAAAACTATTTTACAATGTTTAAGTAAGAATAAGAAAGAAGAAAGAAATAAGAACAAGAATGAATCTTCTTCCTAGCAAGAAGATTGGAAGCACAAGAAGTGAATTAAATCTTTCTTCTATAGAGAAAAGAAGATTTGTAGCTTTTCCCTCTTATGTGAGAGCTATCAGAATTTGCAGAAGAGTGACTTCAGAAGCAGGAGAAGAAGAATGCTTGAATATTGCTGTAGGGCTATTTCTCAATTCTCTCTTTATCACTTGGGAGCTTTTCCTCTTTTTCAATGAGTAAAAATGGTGGATCCCTTCCTCACTTTTCTGTCGACCTCCTTCATATATATATATATATAGCTCTGTTCATTCAAATAATACTCATAGGAGGAAATTAATTATCAGACAGAGAATTAGAAGGATAGAAATATTTCCATAGTTAGCATACCAATAGAAGGAAAGAATTCATTCAAATTTCAAATAATGTCCATAATAAATTTTATCAAATTAGCCAAGAATCTAATAGAGGAAAATAAAGATTCAGAACGGCTATAAGACATAAATTGATTCCATATAAATCAGATCTATAAGATAAGGAAAGAGATCTGGCGATTTTGAATTCTGTCATAAAGATCGACGTGCGTCGATTACTATTCGACGCAAGCGTCGAGTACATCCTGTCTGGACGTCGAGAGGAGAATAAGGAAGGTGCGACGACAAAGGTGCGTCGACTACATTAGATGCGTCGACTGGAAATCAGAGTAGCGTTGACAACACATACGTCGAAGTCTTCCTAAAGTTACTTCGACTCATTCTGAAGGAAACGTCGACTACATTTCGACGTTGCGTCGAATACCATTCGACGCATATTTACTTAGCCTTATTTTTCATTCTTAGAATTCATATTTAACTCTTTTTCAGGGGTTAAGAGAAATCATTTTCCCAACACCCTCTAACTCACCACACCCCGCCAAGGTCAACGTACCATCATTGGTGTGACAAATGGACCCATACCGAAGACCTGCCACTAGTTTATGCACATGCAAGATTTATCACATCACCTGAGCCTCCATCTCATTAGACTAACTACTCCTGAACCGTTCCGTCCCTCCTAATAGGACGAGGTTTACTTTTCTCAATCTATCTCAATTAGGGTTACTCTTGTTTAATACTTAGGCGATCGTAGTAATTTAAGGTGAATTCTGGACTTCCCAAGGTCTACCCGTTGAAGGGCTCGCAGCGGTACTAGATGGTATTCCAGGATGACATCTCAGACCTTCCTTTCTCAGAATATTTACTTTTATTGGTAACTACCCTTGTTAAGGTTACCCTCATGGTTGCTCTACATTACTTAAGTATGATTTAGACTTCTTCTAGGTAACTTGACAACCTTTTTAATGATGTGTGGTGCAGATCCTTAGATGTTCACCTATAGGCTCATCACTAAACTTGTATGCAATATGATCACCTTAAGTATCACTATAAATTGCCACGGGTAGGAAACTCCCAAAACACTTTAATTGTTCACCGAGCCGTGCTCCTGTTCACTATTCTCTATAGGGCAGAATTTCTCCTATTAACCTACAACTTATGTGAACTGTAGTTATGTATACCCTAATGTTTGTTCCAAATTTCATTCCATTTCCATTTGTTTTGGCTAGCCTAGGCACTACCCCAAGTTCTTGCTAAACGCAGACCAACTCAACTTTGAACTAATTTGATCTCTTTAATGTGATCATCACTAAAACCATGACCAAATGTCTTAAAATTTTTACCATAGGTTAAACATGACCTAATTACAAGATGGTCAGAAATTCATAATTTTCCCAACTATTTTGGCCATTTATTAAAATACTTTAATGATCATGCACACCTCACTTTACATATGAAGTACAATGTTCTGAAGTCAAAATGCTCTCAATAAATTATCAGTGACATATAATGTATAAATATCATGGCTGGCTGGATTTCTTAATTTTTCATAATGTTTAAGACCAATATTTAAATATTCAAATATTTAAATCAATTGGGCACATTACACAGTAAGTGCTGAAATAACTGATCCAAAAATTCTAAAAATTACCATAGACTTATGATGATCAAAATACATCCTAGCCAAATTTTCCGTATTTTCCAGATAATATTGATCATATAAATTCCATTAATACATAAGTGTGACAAAGGACATTTTTGGTAATTTTCAGTGTGAATGACTTCCAAAAGTCCTACCAAAATTTCCAGAGCTATATTTTAAGGTAAAATATCATGTGACAGAGTATTGGATTTTTTCCTAGGTCTTAGGTAATGTTTATTTCATTAATATAATTTGTGACAAAATTCATTATGCTCATATGACCAAGAAAAATAATTCTAAAAATTCAAACAAAATTTCCAGAGGTGTATAACATCCTACAATATCCTTTGACAGAAAATTAGAATTTTCCTAGGTTGTTTGATCACTTTTATTTGATTAAAACATTTATGTGACAAATACACTATTACTTCAATACTTAGGATTTTTCTTCCCAAAAATTCTAATATTTCTATAAATGACACTCTCCTTTGTGATAGGTGTGTTTCCCAAATTTCATGAGCATACCACAAGCCATAAATGATGAAATCACAAAATACACCAATGTGATATATGCACACCACCTTTCCATACATCACATTCCTATGTGTGTGTGATACAATACTCTACAGTGAGCCAAATGGTCTCAAATTTTGGCATGTTACTATATATGACCTAACCATTATGTCACCCAAGATTTGGGTCAATTTTCATCTATCTAACTACTTTTATTTCATTAATATGAAAAATCATATCTATCACAAAACTATAGGAAAATGTTACCCAAAAATTATGATTTTTGGTCGGGGGGTGTATCTATGTTATTTACAACTATGTCTAAAATATTAGACTAATCCATGCAACCATGTGGTCCAGATTTACAAAATAAGGCATGAATATCTTTGTTGACATGTCTCAGTATAATGGCCCTACAGGGAGCTGTAGGCCACCAAACTGGGTGATTCAAAACCCTATAGGTAGTAGACCTCGGGGGATACAAAAATTATCTCAGCCACTTTTGCCTAAAACAGCCTCTAAGGGGCCTAAATACATAATTTAAATCTGCATAAAGTGTGACAATTCATTTCATTTATATTAACGTGGTCTGCGTATAACCATCCTCCCTGAGATCAAGGGCTGTGATTATGTCTCCAACCTCCAGCCAACGACCAAGAATGCTTCCAACTGGGCCACCTTCCAACCACATTTCTTGGCCACCCACTTCTCACCACTGTCGGCCACCACCTCCACCACCTCCGTTGAGGTGGTGGCTACCGCCAGGCGGCGACACGGCTGTCGGAGAGGGCTTCTCCGACGATCCCGAGCTAGGAGAAAAGCTCAGGAATTCTCCCTCTTCCTCACATGGGATCAGGCTCAATTGAGCCCGATTTCACTCCTAAGTAGATCTAGATGCTAGCATAGAGGGAGAGGGGGAGAAACCGACCTCAATTGTGGCCCGGTGGCGTGTGCTCCGGCGTGCGGCCATGGATTTCTCCGTCTCCGGCGAACTTGCCTGATCTGTCGATTCCCACCATTTTCTCTGCTTCAATTGGCTGGCTCGACTGCTAAGGACCTTCTAAAGATGATGGAGGGGCCAAATGAAGGAGAGGTTTGTTGTATAGAGAGAATGGGGAGTGGGGTGTTCGACCATGACTTGTACAACCCCTACCCTACTGTTTGGGAGGATGCCATGCCTGAAATGACTGTTCATGGACTGAGGAATTTGGCTGGGGGCTTGGGCTGAGGTTGTGGGGGCCATGGAAGCTCCTTCACTCCAAAAATCACTTTTCCCTTTAAGCTTTTTGGAAAAAATGGCATCCCCCCATGACCATCTCCTCTCTCCAAATTCAAATGTGGGGTGCTAATAAGTTTGTGTCATGCTGGTTAGGTATGGGGTGGGGTCTTGGTTCACTTGGGTTTCACTTGGTCTTTCAATTTCTCCCTTAAGGCCTTAAGTTGACCATGGTTGACTTTTGGTTTGACTTGGTTAAATTGGTGGTTGGGTTAGCCCCACTTGGTGGCCATGTGTCTTATAACCTTACCCAAAGTCCATTGGGTCATGGTGTGGCTTCGATTTGGTTAATTGATCCATATGGTGTGAGTTTGACCCAATTTGCCCTAAGGTTGACTTTTGTCAAATTGAAGGGAATGGTTGACCACTTGATGGGGCTTTTGGGTCCATTAGATTTCAAATGGGGTTATGAGGTTAGAGGTCAAGTCAATTTGACCAATTAAAGACCAATTAGTCCTTGATTGGGTTGATTTGGGCTATGTTGACTAAAAGTTGACTTTGGTCAATACCTTGGGATTGAGTGGAATTATTTAGTGATTGTTGACCTAATTCCCTTCCTTAGTGGTTATGGTAACCTAGGTGAAGTCAATTTGAGGTATTGCAAGTCAATTGAGTCCAATTGTGTTGAATATGGCTATGTTGACCTAGTTTGACTTTGGTCAATTTGGCCTATTTGGGTGACCAATTGTTGGGGTTCTTGGTTAAATGGGTCTCCCTTAGGGTTAGGAACAGAGTGGTTAGTTCAAATTGTACTTGTGAGTGCAATTTGGGTAGTTTGACCAATGTTGATTTGTGTGCCATAGGGGACCCTGTGTGAGTTCACCCTGACTCAAAGAGTCCTAAGGTCACCCCTTGTCTCAACTCACCCTTCTCTCCTCATGTTATGCCCTAACATCATCATGTGGGCCTAGTAGGATTCGGGATGTTACAAATCCCAATAAACAAAAAAATAATTTCATTCTCGAAGTTTAAGTTCGGGTGTACGGGATTCTATACAAGATGAGAATAAAGAATATAAATTCATATTTAGGGTATACCTGAGGTGAATAATCCAGGGTATTGCTGTTGCATGAGATCTCTTGGTTCTCATGTGTTCTCCTCTTGTCCATGATTGGACCATAACACCTTGATAAGAGGAACCTTCTTCCTCCGCAGAACTCGGACGTCTGTATCGTTGATGCGGATGGGCTCCAGACGGACTGATCTGTCGGATGCTATCGGGTATGTTGTAGTCGTAATATGCTGCTCTGGCCGAAGTAAGGCTCTCTGAAGTGAGGAGACGTGGAAGACGTCACGCAGGTTCGCCAACTCCTGTGGCAGCTCCAGCCTATAAGCCAAGGGGCCGATCCGCTCGAGGATCACATAGGGCCCATAAATCATGGGTTGAGCTTCTTCTGTCCTCGCACCCACGAGACACAATGCACTGGTCGTATCTTCAAGAATAAACTGTCTCCTACCTGGAACTCCACCTTCCGATGCCTCGCATTGTAATACTTGGCCTGCCGGATCTGAGCCTCCAACATCCGGTCATGGATCATCCGTATCACAACATCCGTATCATCTATATACTCCGATCCAAGTTCCCTTGGATCCTCGTCCTGGACCGAGGATAATGGCGTCCGACACTTCCTCCCGTACAGAGCCTCATATGGTGTCATCCCAATGATTTCCTGGTGGCTGTTATTATAAGAAAACTATATTATTGGTAACATCCTCTCCTAGGGTTTCCCCGTATCTAGAATGCATAAACATAGTAAGTCCTCCATTGTCCTGTTGGTGCGCTCTGTCTGGCCATCGGTCTGTGGATGAAAAGCAGTGCTAAAGGTGAGTCGATACCCCAGATATGCCTGCACTGCCCTCCATTCCTCGAAGTAAAGCGACCATACCTATCTGAGACAATCGTCCTGGGCACGTCGTGGTACCCGACGAACTGCCCACAAATAACCTCACTAATATTGTTGGAACCTTAGGGTTGATTTGAGCTAGGATCCACACTTAATCTCTAAGTTAATATCTCAACTCATATTATAACTTAGACTGAATCCCTTTAATTAAAAGGCTGATAAAATATTAGTAATATAAATCAGAAAAGACTAAAGAAAAATTAAAGAGAAATATAAAAATCTTATTCTCTGCATTTGTCGAACGGAGCTCTACATTTGTAGAACGACGTTAGACGAATCTGTCTTTTTATTTAACCACTCACCAGACAGCCTGTATCAGCAGTCAAAAAATCATTCTCTGAACACCGCTCGACAAAAAGTGGAAGAGGTCGACAAATCTTCAGAAAGGCGCTCGACAAATACCGTTCAGCGCTCGACAAATTCTAGCCAGAGCTCGACAAATATTATTTTATTCTGTCTTCTTTCTTTATGATATTTAACTTAGCCGTTGCAGATCAATAAATGTTATAGCCATTACAGAACAGCTTTAATGAAAAGAAACGATGGGTTATCTTCTCGAAGAGTTAAATCAAATTATAGCGACTTTAGCTCTTCTCTTCTTTCCCAAGAGAAGAATTCAAATTAAGAGCAAGGGTCCTCAGATTATAAAAGGAATAGTACAGAAGAGAAGACACAATAGATAGATACACGACAGAAAAGAGAAAATTCATCTTGTTGTTTTTCTTTTGCTAATATCTTCTTACAGATCACATATATCCTGAGACACCAATCACAACCATTTGCTCAGGATCATCTCTGCCTAGGAAGAAAGAAGTGTTTGTACAATCAAGATAAGAGGGCTCCAGAACTGTCATCAACTCTCATAAGACAGGGGGAGTTCTTCAAACATCTTCATCAAGAGCCATTCAACTTCAAATCATGATCTTCAAAAGTCTTCTTATACAGAGAAGAACAATTTAATTTCTGCTTTTATCTTTCCTTACTTTACCCCATCCTGTATAGGGTTATAACTCCCTTCAAAAGTTAACTCTCGGTGACAGGGCACCTTAGCAAAAATCTGCAGTTTGGTTAGAGCACCTTATCAACAGCTCACCTGGTGTGAGGGCACCTTATCAACAACCTCATAGTGGAATCCTACCAGTGGGTAGAAGAGTAGATGTACCCAGTTGAGGGGAACTACTATACATCTTGTGTCATCTGGATTGTGCTTCTTATTTGCTTGTCTATTTCTGTTTTTTTGTGCTGTCATTTATATGCACTCTTACTGTTTGACTTTATTGTTTATACAGAAATCAGCAAACTCACTTATATATAAATATATCACTTAGTTTGAAAGAAAAAATTAAGCAATATATTTTAATAAGATAAATAAGAACTAAACCTCCACTTTTAATTGGTATCAAAGCGAGTTGATTTTTCACACAGGCTAACACCTGAAATCACAAAGATCACTTAGTTCTTAGGGTTTTCAAAATGACACAAAACTCCTTATTTTCAGATCCACCTGTTTGTAATCTAGATAGACTTACTTTATGGCAAGATATAATTAAGATATGTACAAATGCCACAGATGAAGAAACTTACAAATTTATTTTGGCAGGACCTCCCCTCATATCATCAAAGGCAGTTACACCTGCATTACCTAGCTCCATGGGTCTCAAGTCTCCTTCGAGAGCAATGAAAGGGCCTGTTTATGTTGGCGCTGATATATCTTCTTCAAAGAAGACTGCCGAAATAAATCGTGAACCTTCTTCTGTCTCTTCAACTAACTATAATTTTGCCTAAACCATCAACAAATCTAAGTGAAGAAGAACAGGAAGAAGAACTTAGAGCTAGAGCTTTCTGCATGATGGCCATATTTGGAGGCTCATCTCAAATTCCAGATGCAGAAATCGAATCGGAAAAACTTGAGGTAACTGAGGTAACTCCAACTTATAATCTTACCTCTACTCAAGATAAAACTAATCATAAATTAACATTTACAAACTTAATAAAATACGAAAATAAACCTTTAAAAGAGTTAACAAATATAAATTTTCTAACTCCTGAGAATAATAAACTTCAAGAAAATTTGAAATCATCAGACGAACAAACTATTTTTCTTATAAACAAATTTTCTATGGCAAGCATAACCAATGGGAGAAATCTCAAAATGCAAGCCAAAAAGTCTGAACAAATTTCTAAAGAGAAATTAATTAATCATGATCAACAAAAATCTTCAAACTTATATTTTAATGAAATAAAAAGGCTAATATATTTCAAATGCTAAACCTTTCAACTCTAATAAAATTCACCTTAGTTTTCTAATTAATTATTAATAAGTTTTTCACCATTAAACTCCATCCCAATTCAAACAGCAAATCTAAAATTTACATGGATTTTTTCTATCATAAAAACTATGTTAAGACAACTTTGTATTCTTACAGACTTCTCCAAGTCAGTTTGAGCATTCTACTGTAGCTGCATTGATTAGTAATGATCATAGCACTGAGTGTGAGTCTCTTCTGATAAGGGGATTCTATGAGAAAGAAAAAGTCTGAAATGTTTTTATAATCTAAAACATTCCTACTCATTAATAGTTGTAGCAATTCAAGATATTAAAAACATATTAACTCAAATCTAGATCAAATGAGTTGCTTAAATAAATCTGTAAGGAAAATATTCTAAGAGTCTCCAGAAGAAAAAAAAACAAAGCCAAGTGAGAGAGAAAATGAGAAAATCAGAGAAACCAAGTGAAAGAGAAAATGAGAAACTCAAAACCCCTTTCAATTGATATCAAAAATTTAATCTCTCTAAAGATTGCTGCAATTGAAAATTTTAACTTCAAGAATTGAGCTGCTGCAACTGAGAATTCTAAAAGCCATTTTAAGATTACCAGGTCACTAGTTTTGATTTGACTAAGGATCCCAACTCAAATAGGGGGAGATTGTTGGAACCTTAGGGTTGATTTGAGCTAGGATCCACACTTAATCTCTAAGTTAATATCTCAATTCATATTATAACTTAGACTGAATCCCTTTAATTAAAAGGCTGATAAAATATTAGTAATATAAATCAGAAAAGACTAAAGAAAAATTAAAGAGAAATATAAAAATCTTATTCTCTGCATTTGTCGAACTAAGCTCTACATTTGTAGAATGACGTTAGACGAATCTGTCTTTTTATTTAACAACTCACCAGACAGCCTATATCAGCGGTCAAAAAATCATTCTCTGAACACCGCTCGACAAAAAGTGGAAGAGGTCGACAAATTTTCAGAAAGGCGCTCGACAAATACCGTCCAGCGCTCGACAAATTCTAGCCAGAGCTCGACAAATATTATTTTATTCTGTCTTCTTTCTTTATGATATTTAACTTAGCTGTTGCAGATCAATAAATGCTATAGCCGTTGCAGAACAGCTTTAATGAAAAGAAACGACGGGTTATCTTCTCGAAGAGTCAAATCAAATGATAGATACTTTAGCTCTTCTCTTCTTTCCCAAGAGAAGAATTCAAATTAAGAGCAAGGGTCCTCAGATTATAAAAGGAATAGTACAGAAGAGAAGACACAATAGATAGATACACGACAGAAAAGAGAAAATTCATCTTGTTGTTTTTCTTTTGCTAATATCTTCTTGCAGATCACATATATCCTGAGACACCAATCACAACCATTTGCTCAGGATCATCTCTGCCTAGGAAGAAAGAAGTGTTTGTACAATCAAGATAAGAGGGCTCCAGAACTGTCATCAACTCTCATAAGACAGGGGGAGTTCTTCAAACATCTTTATCAAGATCCATTCAACTTCAAATCAGGATCTTCAAAAGTCTTCTTGTACAGAGAAGAACAATTTAATTTCTGCTTTTATCTTTCCTTACTTTACCCCATCCTGTACAGGGTTATAACTCCCTTCAAAAGTTAACTCTCGGTGACAGGGCACCTTAGCAAAAACCTGCAGTTTGGTTAGAGCACCTTATCAACAGCTCACCTGGTGTGAGGGCACCTTATCAACAACCTCATAGTGGAATCCTACCAGTGGGTAGAAGAGTAGATGTACCCAGTTGAGGGGAACTACTATACATCTTGTGTCATCTGGATTGTGCTTCTTATTTGCTTGTCTATTTCTGTTTTTTTATGTTGTCATTTATATGCACTCTTACTGTTTGACTTTATTGCTTATACAGAAATCAGTAAACTCACTTATATATAAATATATCACTTAGTTTGAAAGAAAAAATTAAGCAATTTATTTTAATAAGATAAATAAGAACTAAACCTCCACTTTTAAATATTGTAAGACCCCCTTTTTTTTTTCCAAACACTGGGTCTTAGGCCCAGAACCGCCGCTTTGCGGTGACACCTTCACTCGGAAAGGTCGTCACCACAAAACGCCGATCCTGCCGGCCAAATCGATCACAAAGAAAAGTGCATTAAAGAAGACAAGTCTACAGAATCAACATGAAAAATATAAGAATGTCCAGATGATATAACTGAATAAAAAGATAACAAGGGTTACAATAAATAAGAAGAAGGAAGGGCTCCTGCCCAGTACATCATGTCCTCACTACAAGATCACTCGCGGATGCTAACTACTAATCACTCACTGATCCTGAATTTAGTGTTCCTATAATAGGCTGGTCCGCCTCCGTCTGCACCGGCCTCTAGTGCTGCTGCGTCTCCTCGATCTCCTAAAATGATATGGTCCACCGACCGTTAATTAAAAGACTAAGCCAATCCCCCACCCATCCCCCGGTGACTCCTAGGCACCGAGCGGAAAGGATGAAGCGGAGGACAACAAGGGGTATAACAAAGAGCAAGTGACAGTGGTACATGAAATGTTTCTACACTACACATGTGTATATATATAACTGAAGCAGTAAAGGAGCATAGTAAAAGCAGGTAAAGAATAAGTAAAGTACTATAAGTAAAGAAGGTACATAAAATGAAAGTAACCATTGATTTATAGGAATGCCCATACAAACCTATAGACCAAGGGGTCGTTTAGCAAGGCCTATCGTATAAGAAGTCCCATAATCGACTTATACGATAGGGGTAGGGGTTGAAATGCAATGTTTATGCTATGACATGCAAGGTATGCGGTTTATGCTATGTTCATACAAGTGCAACTCACACACTTCGACTCTATGCGCATAGACCTTTAGTTCCCCTTTTTTGGAGCTAACTAGATTCCCAGGATACTCGCGTAGTGGCAAACGGAAGCGGTGGGTTGGGCCTCGCCCACCTCTAGGTTGGTATTCACACTACCTAACCTAGACCTATCCTACGCCTCAACGCAAAACCGCGGAGCATCTGCGTACTCTTACTTGCTGGACCACCAGACTTTCATGGCTAAGTGCAAATTCCACACTTGCCGAGTCAACGTATTGACGTCGGTGTGAACGACCGTCCAATACCGGAGACCCACCACCTTCATGTACATGCAACATGTTCTACTATATCCCGAGCCATAAATTCCCCGAGCTATCCCGCCCGAGACCAACAAACCTTACTGAGTCACAAGCTCACTAGACTAACTAGTTTGCTGCTACAACCACCGATCCTACCACTCGTAAAACCAAACCAACTAACCTCCCGTAACCACGTGGTGTGCGTGTGTGCATTATTGAGTTAATCTTGTATAACAACTTCTTACTCCTATGACTTATGGTTAATCTTGAACTTCCCGAGGATTACCCTGTAAGAGGCTCGCTACGGTACTAGAAACTGTAATGGGGTGACACCCCAAAGTTCCCTTTCTCAAGACACTTAGTGTTATTGGTATCTACCCATAAGAACACCCCTCCTTTCATTTCACTTGAGTTAAACCTAAGTGCTTTATGACACGCTAGAGAAAAGATGATCCATCGTCAACCCCAAGCACTACCTTTACCATCTATAATCCTTCTTGTTGACCATCATACCTCCCATTCCCTCCTAAGGATCCACTTGATTCACAAATTTCACAGTTTTACTATACGCGGACCAAATAAGTTATATGACGCTCACAACTAGAGGTACTCCAAATATTCATCCAACTGACCAAAGCTATTTACTGGAGGTCTATCATGATGTTATAATACTAATTCCAGAGAATCATATTTTTTCCTAATTAATCAATATTTATTTTAATTTCTCCAAACATTTGCCAAATATGAAAATGAACATGAAGTGTAAGTAAATCTTATGATATGGCTCTCCAAAAATTATGATAAATCTATAGTGACTAAATAACATCAAAAACAGCATATCATATTTTTACAGTAAGAAATTCTCCTCTAATTTAATTATTTATCATCTACCCAAAGTCATAGTTTTATGAAGGAACCACCAAAAAGATCAACACTAAAATTATGGGAAAATTACCAAACTCTTATATTCATCAGAAAAGGCTACTTACTAAGTTTCAGGATTTAAGGGAATTATTTTCTTACTTAAATAAATACTTTCAGAAAACCTCAAATTAAATAAATTGTGAAGTAGCCTACTTATTTATGTCTTCAAAAATTCTATAAAAATTCACAGAGCTTCCTAATGCTTTGAAATGTCCTATCACCAATTTGCACAATTTAACAATGAGTATTGGACCCTCAATTATTTTTCTTAAGTCTAAATCAAAATAGGTGCCTTGTGAATGAAGTACAGGTTAAATCATTCAATAAAATTCACAACAATTACCACGGGTCTAAAACATGATTATAAGGGCACAACCAAAGTCTCACCATCATCCAAGACTTTTTAAGCATGTAAATGTTTCTTATAAGAAGTTTCCCTAAAGGGTTTATGTCCTAACTCAAAGGGAATATTGGCTCCTAAAATTCTTATAAAACTATCCAGTGCCTATTTACACCCAATGAACCTATCCACCAAGTTTCATAACCATCAAGGGAATTTTGACCACATGGCCTTCACAAGGTCCTAAATGCACACCTAGGAATAGAACAAGTGTTCTAGGGATTAACCACCTCCACACCACCCCATATCACTCATGGAGGTGTCTTAGGTGATCCTAAACCAGTTACCAAGGTTTCACTTCATGGTGATGAGTTTTGACCACCATACCCCAAGGTAAATACCATACCCTAACTTTGACCCTATTTGACCTAACTTGGGTTTACAAAATACTTAAACAAAACAGTCCCAATTGGGCTGATAATTTTACCAAGGTCATACAGTAACCCTAAGGAGCACCCACCAAAATTTGGAGGGCATTGGAGGTCATTTAACCCACTAATTAATTATTAGATGATTTATGAAATTATTTCAAAAACCTTAGAAAAAGGTTCTCCTTAAAATCCCATCTTTGGATATGATGTGTGTGTAGGTATAAGTAGACTATGTTTCAAATCTCAAGTCCATATCATTTCCCAATCAAAGGTTATTCAAGAAATGGTGGCTGTCCTACACTAGGGACCAGCCCCACCGAAATGGACCTACAGGGAGCTATAGAACTCCTTTTGGGGTGAAATAAATTTTAAAATAAAGTAGACCCTAAGGGCTACAACTTTGGTGTTGATCACTTTTTCTGTAGAGGGGCCTAAGTATTTTTAATAATTAGATCTAGGTACAGCAAAATAAGTGACAGAAATTGCATAAACATTTATTTATATAACTGTTTCTGCGTTCGACGAAAATATTAAATATCGCTTGACGAAAGCAGACAAACTCTGCGTTCGACGATCTTAAATGTGCTCGACGAAGGCAGAACAACTCTGCGTTCGACGAAATATTCGTTCGACGAATTATTTCCTGCGGTCGACAAAGTTGACATCTTATAACAGTGCTCGACGAACGCTGAACACATCAGCGTTCGACGAAATATTTGTTCGACAAAATCAGAGCATAACATTGCTCGACTAATACCGAGTTAAATGGCGCTCGACAAAAACCTTTCGTTCGACTAAATTTTAATATTCAGCGCTCGACTAAATTCCATTATAACAGAGCTTGACTAAAGCTGAACACCTCTCGTTCGACGAATTATTCGTTCGACGAATTTCTCACAGCGCTCGACGAAACAAATGAAATAATCGTAAACATTAATATTAAGATCCGACGGCTCTCCATCATCATCCCCAATCGTTGGACGGCTCGCGACAGCCCATCCTGGGCCTCTTTGCGGGGTGATTTCCCGGGCCACCTACGTCTCTTTCCGGCCGGCCAGTGCCACCACCACCTTCGTTGAGGTGGTGGCTGGCGATAGGGGTGGTTGGCCGGCCGGAGGTGGTCAGATCTAGTTTTTAGAGGAGGGAAAAAGAGTACGTAACGTACTCTTTCGGAAACCCAAATCCGAGCCTTATTGTGCACGAATCAAGCCCCGAAATATGAAAAGATCTAGCACTAAGGGAGGAGAAGAGGATCAGACCTGTGTGGGTGCTTGGTGGTGTGAATTCCGGCGAGTTGCCATTGACGGTGCTGGAGCTTTTGGTGCCATGCCGATCCGTTCTCCTGGTGCTCGATTTCTTCGGGGAAGAGGGGGGTTTCACTCCTTTCCAACCTCTGAAGATGTTAAAAGGGTCGATTGAGGCTAAGGGTGGGGAATTACTCGGATTGCCATTAATGGACATAAATGGAGATTTCGGTTACACTTAGGGGGGATGAATTGGCCATCAATTAGGCCGGGAAGAAGCTGAAAACTTCTCCTCTCCCCAAGGGGAGATGAATGGAGCCATTAATTGCTCGGATTGAGGGGGTTTCTCCTCCTCCTCCACTAACTCCCCCTTCTTTCTCTCTCTTCCAAAATGGGTTTCTCTCTCCTGGCCAACTCTCTCCAAATTGAATGGCCACCTCAGCAGCATTCAATCCCCATTAGGTGTTGGACCACCTTAATTGGGTCTAGCCCAAGTGGATTGGGTCCAATTTGGGCAAATTAGATCATTTTGACCTAAATTAGGGCAAGGGTAAATTGGTCAAATTGCAAGTCCCATGATGAGGCTTTTTAGTCCATTAGGCTCCTAGTACCCATATAAGGGTAGGGGCAGGGTCAATTTGGCATGGTGGGGGCCAATTGACCTTAGTTGAGTTAGTTTGACCAATTTAGGGTTAAGGTTGACTTTAGTCAAATTAGCCTCTTAGGTTGACCCCAATGGGTCACTGGTGCTTCAAGGAGACCTCTAATGGGTTAGGGATGATATTGTGGGGTCAAGGTTCAAGGTGGGGTCCTAAAGTCCAACCCTAAGCTTGGTATCTAAAAATTGCTATTTGCAGACCACTTGGGTTTTCTCCTTCTCACCTATGTTCACAAGGTCTTGAGCTCTTCCTATGGTTTTGTCATGACCTAGTCATGACAAAACCAACTTAGGGGTCTAGCTGTTTTGGGGATGTTACAAATCCCAATAAACAAAAAAAAAATTTCGTCCTCGAAATTCAGGTTAGGTCTACGGGGCTTCTACCGCAAGTGCTTGAACGTAACATCCCATAAGAATGGAAGTTATTCCTGACTCGAAGAGCACCGACTATCTCTGCTACATTAGTTCTAGAGGCTCCCTGATAAGCTTCTCCTGTCCATGATTTCTCCATAGGACCTTGATCAGCGGGACCTTCTTGCGCCGCAAGACCCGCAAGACCCCATGCATCGAACGTATCTTCCGGAACACCTTGTCTCCAACCTGGAACTCTACTTGACGATACCACACATCATAATACCTGACCTGGCTGCTCTGGTCCTTCAGCATCCTCACCCAAATCAGTCGCACCTGGGTATCTGTGTCCTTCACAAATTCAGAGCCGAGTCTCCTTAAATCCTCATCCTAGGTCCAAGATTGTGGAATTCTGCGCCTCTGTCCCTCTGAGGGTGGAAAGTTGTGCTGAACGTCAACCAAGAGCCCAGATAAGCCTAGATAGATCTTCACTCTTTAGACGTAACCCGTTCATCCCGATCCGACACGAACGTCCTTGTCATACCACGATAATGGACAAACATCTCGTCAAATCCCATCCAACACTAACGAGAGCATCCTTCCATCCCAGGGTGACCCTAGCTATCCTGATCAATCTATCCTCGAGGTTCCACTCCCTAACATGGGCAGTGACTATAGTAGTTCCCCAAAGATTCTTGCACTTGGCCTTCACTAACTGACAAGCCTCACGGTGCGTCACAAAACTTATGTTGTCTTTCCTCATTCCGGGGAAATATACATTCCGAAATACACCATTTTTTCGGTGACTATATTTCTCATTTATGTGGGTATGCATAGACTCTATAAAAACTTCTCTACACAATCAGCTTCTTATTTCTACGAGTACGCCAGAGTCATCAACCAAATTAACTTTATGATTTTATTTAATTCTTATCATTTAATGGGACTGATCGCATCATCAAGCGTCTCAATTATCCTCAGAATTTAAGGGGGTGTACACATGGATCTTATGAACATATGTTAACCAACCAACACTAGTATCAATGTTTGAAGATGACTCCCAATCACTTTCTAGGTGGAGTTTGATTCATAAGGTTTATGAGTAGAATCTTTTGAAACCCTAAGATTTTTCACAAGTCAATTTCATCAAGAAAATATCTTCACGTTTATTTCACCAAATTCCTATTACTTCCACATATGCTAGTCTTGATCGCTTTCGAATGGTCCACAGTAAGATAAACTTAGATCGTTCTTATCATAGTAAACTCAAACACTAAATTCAAAATCCAATAAGTCATCGTCTATGATCTCTGGTTATTCGTCATCATAGCTTCCAAGGCATACATGCTATTATTGTAGTTAAAAAAAAATCTACCAGAATAGGGCATGATTTTAACAAGTCATGAGTTAATCACTTCCGAATGCCCCATGTCACAAGAACCTCAAATATAACTATGACATGTATGACCTAGTTTCCGTCCATAACTTCTAGAATGGGACATCGGTATCCTTAAGTGATTAATCCTGGGGACTTTACATTTCCAATGATTCAACTAAGGGCAAGCTGTTGTTCTATCTACGATGTCCTTTCATTGTCATGGTAACACCTCAGATCATCATTCCAGACCTACTTTTACACCATCTCATCTTTGTCCAAGTGACATCGAATATGATTAACCTCAAATCATTATTGTTCACGACACAAAATTTTTCTAACTTAGGTCTAAGGGAAATCCAAGTCCGTCATTAATTTGCCCAATAAACAAAAGGTAATCCCAATAAACAAAAGATTAGCCTCTATCTATTTTTGGGCGAAGTATCTTCAATATCACAATGTTATACTCATCCCAGGTATGCAAGCAATCCTTAGGGAACACAACCTTAGACTTGGGGTTATATCTTGAGACTCATTGGTATACTCCACACCTTAGACTCCTCTAGGTACCTTCTACGACAACCTTATCAGGGTCAATATGTCACCCAATCCCAAACAGGTCCCTTCTGAACTTCAATTCTTATCCGACCCTCGGTGCTTATCACGGTGGTTGTCTCAATATAAACATGTCACCGGTAGGAGGGTTAAGTCTATGAGTCTCGTACCATTCTGCTTATGTGTCAATCTCTCTATCTCTAGTCTCTTTGGGGTATCCTCGTACCTTCACCAAAAGTTATACCTACGGTCTATTTCAGACTAGGTCATGGTATAAATTATCATGGTAAGTCATGTGTCCTAGTGGGGTTGAGTCTAACTCATTGACTAAAGGACTGACTAAAGAGATCTTTGCAGCCGGAGGTATTCCCTGCTGGGGCAGGGTTCGCCGCAGGCTACAAAAGAAAACTTGACACTCGTAAAGAGCTTTGGCTAAAAAGATTCAGTTAAAAGTGGACTTTTTCAGGTGATTTCCCCATATGGGCACACCACTGCTTCCACTGCTAGTTTGTCCTCAAACTAAGCTCGCGTGGGGTGGCCCAGGGTTTGTGGACTTCTTTTCTTCGGATCGAGGTTTCCTCTGATACCACTTGTAAGACCCCATTTTTTTTTTCTTTCCAAACACCAGGTCTTAGGCCCAGAACCGCCGCTTTGCGGTGACACCTTCACTCGGAAAGGTCGTCACCACAAAACGCCGATCATGCCGACCAAATCGATCACAAAGAAAAGTGCATTAAAGAAGACAAGTCCACAGAATCAACATGAAAAATATAAGAATGTCCACATGATATAACTGAATAAAAAGATAACGAGGGTTACAATAAATAAGAAGAAGGAAGGGCTCCTGCCCAGCACATCATGTCCTCACTACAAGATCACTCGTGGAAGCTAACTACTAATCACTCACTGATCCTGAATCTGGTGCTCCTGTAATAGGCTGGCCCCCCTCCGTCTGCACCGGACTCTGGTGCTGCTGCGTCTCCTCGATCTCCTAAAATGATATGGTCCATCGACCGTTAGTCAAAATACTAAGCCAATCCCCCACCCCTCCCCCGGTGACTCCTAGGCACCAAGCGGAAAGGATGAAGCGGAGGACAATAAGGGGTATAACAAAGAGCAGGTGAGAGTGGTACAGGAAATGTTTCTACACTACACATGTATATATATATATAACTGAAGCAGTAAAGGAGCATAGTAAAACAGGTAAAGAATATGTAAAGTACTATAAGTAAAACAGGTACATAAAATAAAAGTAACCATTGATTTATAGGAATGCCCATACAAACCTATAGACCAAGGGGTCGTCTAGCAGGCCTATCGTATAAGAAGTCCCATAACCGACTTATACGATAGGGGTAGGGGTTGAAATGCAATGTTTATGCTATGACATGCAAGATATGCGGTTTATGTTATGTTCATACAAGTGCAACTCACACACTTCGACTCTATGTGCATAGACCTTTAGTTCCCCCTTTTTGGAGCTAGCTAGACTCCCAGGATACTCCCGTAGTGACAAACGAAAGCGGTGGGTTGGGCCTCGCCCAGCTCTAGGTTGGTATTCACACTACCTAACCTAGACCTATCGTACGCCTCAACGCAAAACCAGGGAGCATCTGCGTACTCTTACTGGCTGGACCACCAGACTTTCATGGCTAAGTGCAAATTCCACACTTGCCGAGTCAACGTATTGACGTCAGTGCGAACGACCATCCAATACCGGAGACCCACCATCTTCATGCACATGCAACATGTTCTACTATATCCCGAGCCATAAATTCCCCGGGCTATCCCGCCCGAGACCAACAAACCTTACTGAGTCACAAGCTCACTAGACTAACTAGTCTGCTACTACAACCTCCGAGCCTACCGCTCGTAAAACCAAACCAACTAACCTCCCGTAACCACGGGGTGTGCGTGTGTGCATTATTGAGTTAATCTTGTATAACAACTTCTTACTCATACGACTTATGGTTAATCTTGGACTTCCCGAGGATTACCCTGTAAGAGGCTCGCTACGGTACTAGGAACTGTAATGGGATGACACCCCAAAGTTCCCTTTCTCAAGACACTTAGTGTTGTTGGTATCTACCCATAATAACACCCCTCCTATCATTTCACTTGAGTTAAACCTAAGTGCTTTATGACACGCTAGGGAAAAGACGGTCCTTCGTCAACCCCAAGCACTACCTTTACCATCTATAATCCTTCTTGTTGACCATCATACCTTCTCAAATAAACTAGGTAAACCACTTACCTCCCATTCCCTCCGAAGGATCCTCTTGATTCACAAATTTCACAGTTTTACTATACGCAGACCAAATGAGTTATATGACGCTCACAACTAGAGGTACTCCAAATATTCTTCCAACTGACCCAAGATTTTTACTGGAGGTCTATCATGATGTTATAAGACTAATTCCAGAGAATCATATTTTTCCCTAATTAATCAATATTTATTTTAATTTCTCTAAACATTTGCCAAGTATGAAAATGAACATGAAGTGTAAGTAAATCTTATGATATGGCTCTCCAAAAATTATGATAAATCTATGGTGACTAAATAACATCAGAAACAATATATCATATTTTTACAGTAAGAAATTCTCCTCTAGTTTAATTATTTATCATCTACCCAAAGTCATAGTTTTATGAAGGAACCACCAAAAAGATCAACACTAAAATTATGGGAAAATTACCAAACTCTTGTATTCATCATAAAAGGCTACTGACTAAGTTTCAGGATTTAAGGGAATCATTTTCTTACTTAAATAAATACTTTCAGAAAACCTCAAATTAAATAAATTGTGAAGTAGCCTACTGATTTAAGTCTTCAAAAATTCTATAAAAAATCACAGAGTTTCCTAATGATCTGAAATGTCCTATCACCAATTTGCACAATTTAACAATGAGTATTGGACACTCAATTATTTTTCTTAAGTCTAAATCAAAATAGGTGCCTTGTGAATGAAGTACAGGTTAAATCATTCAATAAAATTCACAAAAATTACCAGAGGTCTAGAACATGATTATAAGGGCACAATCAAAGTCTCACCATCATCCAAGACTTTTTAAGCATGTAAATGTGTCTTATAAGAAGTTTCCCTAAAGAGGTTATGTCCTAATTCAATGGGAATATTGGCTCCTAAAATTCTTATAAAACTATCCAGTGCCTATTTACACCCTATGAACCTATCCACCAAGTTTCATAACCATCAAGGGACTTTTGACCACATGGACTTCACAAGGTCCTAAATGCACACCTTGGAATAGAACTAGTGTTCTAGGGCTTAACCACCTCCACACCACCCAATATCACACATGGAGGTGTCTTAGGTGATCCTAAACCAGTTACCAAGGTTTCACTTCATGGTGATGAGTTTTGACCACCATACCCCAAGGTAAATACCATACCCAAACTTTGACCCTATTTGACCTAACTTGGCTTTACAAAATACTTAAACAAAACAGTCCCAATTGGGCTGATAATTTTACCAAGGTCATACAGTAACACTAAGGAGCACCCACCAAAATTTGGAGGGCATTGGAGGTCATTTAACCCACTAATTAATTATTAGATGATTTATGAAATTATTTCAAAAACCTTACAAAAAGTTTCTCCTAAAAATACCATCTTTGGATATGATGTGTGTGTAGGTATATGTAGACTATGTTTCAAATCTCAAGTCCATATCATTTCCGAATCAAAAGTTATTCAAGAAATGGTGGCTGTCCTACACTAGGGACCAGCCCCACCAAAATGGACCTACAGGAAGCTACAGAACTCCTTTTGGGGTGAAATTAATTTTAAAATAAAGTAGACCCTAAGGGCTACAACTTTGGTGTTGATCACTTTTTCTGTAGAGGGGCCTAAGTATTTTTAATAATTAGATCTAGGTACAGCAAAATAAGTGACAGAAATTGCATAAACATTTATTTATATAACTGTTTCTGCGTTCGACGAAAATATTAAATATCGCTCGACGAAAGCAGACCAACTCTGCGTTCGACGATCTTAACTGTGCTCGAAGAAGGCAGAACAACTCTGCGTTCGATGAATTATTTCCTGCGGTCGACAAAGTTGTCATCTTATAATAGCGCTCGACGAACGCTGAACACATCAGCGTTCGACGAAATATTTGTTTCGACGAAATCAGAGCATAACAACGCTCGACTAATACAGAGTTAAATGGCGCTCGATGAAAACCTTTCGTTCGACTAAATTTTAATATTCAGCGCTCGACTAAATTCCATTATAACAGAGCTCGACTAAAGCTGAACACCTCTCGTTAGACGAATTATTCGTTCGACGAATTTCTTACAGTGCTCGACGAAACAAATGATATAATCGTAAACATTAATATTAAGATCCGACGGCTCTCCATCATCGTCCCCAATCATTGGACGGCTCGCTATAGCCCATCCTGGGCATCATTGCGGGGTGATTTCCCGGCCACGTACGCCTCTTTCCGGGCGGCCAATGCCACCACCACCTCCGTTGAGGTGGTGGCCTGCGATAGGGGTGGTTGGCCGGCTGGAGGTGGTCAGATCTAGTTTTTAGAGGAGGGAAAAAGAGTACGTAACGTACTCTTTCAGAAACCCAAATCCGAGCCCTATTGTGCACGGATCAAGCCCCGAAATATGAAAAGATCTAGCACTAAGGGAGGAGAAGAGGATCAGACCTGTGTGGGTGCTTGGTGGCGTGAATTCCGGCGAGTTGCCATTGACGGTGCTGGAGCTTTTGGTGCCATGCCGATCCGTGCTCCTGGTGCTCGATTTCTTCGGGGAAGAGGGGGGTTTCACTCCTTTCCAACCTCTGAAGATGTTAAAAGGGTCGATTGGGGCTAAGGGTGGGGAGTTACTCGGATTGCCATTAATGGCCATAAGTTGAGATTTCGGTTACACTTAGGGGGGATGAATTGGCCATCAATTAGGCCGGGAAGAAGCTGAAAACTTCTCCTCTCCCCAAGGGGAGATGAATGGAGTCATTAATTGCTCAGATTGAGGGGTTTCTCCTCCTCCTCCATTAACTCCCCCTTCTTTCTCTCTCTTCCAAAATGGGCTTTCTCTCTCCTGGCCGACTCTCTCCAAATTGAATGGACACCTCAACAGCATTCAATCCCCATTAGGTGGTGGACCACCTTAATTGGGTCTAGCCCAAGTGGATTGGGTCCAATTTGGGCAAAATAGATCATTTTGACCTAAATTAGGGCAAGGGTAAATTGGTCAAATTGCAAGTCCCATGAAGGGGATTTTTGGTCCATTAGGCTCCTAGTACCCATATAAGGGTAGGGGCAGGGTCAATTTGGCATGGTGGGGGGCCAATTGACCTTAGTTGAGTTAGTTTGACCAATTTAGGGTTAAGGTTGACTTTAGTCAAATTGGCCTCTTAGGTTGACCCCAATGGGTCACTGGTGCTTCAAGGAGACCTCTAATGGGTTAGGGATGATATTGTGGTATCAAGGTTCAAGGTGGGGTCCTAAAGTCCAACCCTAGGCTTGGTATCTGAAAATTGCTATTTGCAGACCACTTGGGTTTTCTCCTTCTCACGTATGTTCACAAGGTCTTGAGCTCTTCCTATGGTTTTGTCATGACCTAGTCATGACAAAATCAACTTTGGGGTCTAGCTGTTTGGGGGATGTTACAAATATAACAACTGAAGTGTCCTTCTAGACTGGAATGAACCTGGCCACCTTGGTCAATCTGTCTACAATGACCTAGATGGAATCATGCCCAGAATGAGACTGCGGTAGCCCATGCACAAAATCCATGGCTATGTCTTCGAACTTCCACTCTGGGACTGGTAGCGGTTGTAGCAACCCTCCAGGACTCTTACACTCTGCCATTACCCGCTGGCAGGTCTCGCAGTGCGTCACCCAAACTATGATCTCCCTCTTCATCCCAGGCCAGTACATAGTCTTCCGTAGGTCCTCCGTCATCTTGGTGATCCCAAGGTGCATTGAGTACCGAGTGCAGTGTGCCTCCCTGAGTATGTCCTCTCGGATCCCACCTCCTGTGGTATGTATATACGAACCTGGAAATGAACGAGGTCGTCCCAAAATGAGTAATCTCCTGAGCTGCCCTCTCCTAGGGCTCTGAATACCGACTCCAGTGTTGCATCCTGTCTCTGTTGTGCTCTAATGCGGTCTCGGATATCACAAGTAATGCTCAGGGCAGCTAAGAGGCCTCATGCTCATCCCTAGATACCAATGTGATCTTCAAGTCCTCTAACATCTTCACCAGCTCCATACCCATCACCCGGGGCTCCGGTCCAGATGTATCGGCTCTCCTACTCAAGGCATCTGCCACCGTGTTTGCCTTTCCCGGATGATAGTGCATGGTGTAGTCGTAATTGCATAGGAACTCTAGCCACCTCCGCTGGTGTAGGTTCAGATCCTTCTGAGTATCTATATACTTGAGGTTCTTGTGATCTGAAAAAATCTCACAATGAACCCCATAAAGGTAGTGCCTTCAATCTTCAAGGCGAAGATCACGGGCCCGAGATCTAAATCATGTACTGGGTAGTTCTGCTCGTGCTTCTTCAGCTGCCTCGATGCATTTGCTATGACGTGCCCGTGCTGTATCAATACCGCGCCCATCCCTTGGTAGGATGCGTCAGTGTATATCTGAAATCCTTCCTTCCTAGATGGAAGGGCAAGGATCGGCGCTGAGGTGAGTCTGTCCTTCAGCTCCTAGAATGCTGCCTCACACTGCGCTATCCAAGTAAATGTATCATGCTTCTTCGTCAAAGATGTAAGCGGGAGGGCGACCTTTGAGAACCCATGTATGAACTTGCGGTAATAGCCCGCTAGTCTGAGAAAGCTACGAACGTCCGATGCTGACCTCAGCTGCCGCCACTCCCTAACTGCACACCTTGGCTGGGTCTACCGCCAACCTGGCTCCGCTGATGGTGTGTCCCAAGAATGCTACCTCCTGCAGCCAGAACTGGCACTTCAAAAACTTGGCGTACATCTGATGCTCCCTCAGCTTCCCCAACACCAATGTCAAATGCTGGGTATGGTCCTCCTTGGTCCTAGAGTAGATCAAGATGTCGTCGATGAAAACTATGACAGAGATGTCAAAGTAGGCCTCGAATACACGGTTCATCAGACTCATGAATGCGGATGGTGCATTTGTGAGACCGAAAGGCATCACCGTGAACTCATATAAACCATAGCGCGAGCTAAATATTGTCTTGGGTATATCCTCCTCCTGGATCCTCAGCTGATGGTACCCTGACCACAGATCGAGAACCAGTAGGCTTCCTAAAGCTGATCAAACAATTCATCGAACCTCGGTAGCGGAAAAGTTTTCCTCACCGTCAGTCAGTTCAGATGTCCGTAGTCGATGCAGAGTCGTAGCGACCCATCCTTCTTCTTCACGAATAGCACTAGAGCTCCCCGTGGCGATGAGCTTGGCTTAACAAATCCTGCCTCCACTAGCTCCTGGAGCTGAGTGTGGAACTCAACTAGCTCCTTGGGTGCCATCCAGTATGGTGCCCGAGACACAGGCCTGGCTCCGGTCTCCGGCTGGATCTAGAAGTCCACGTCTCGTCGTGGAGGTAATCCGGGAAACTTTTCCAGAAATACGTCGGAAAAGTCCCAAAATACGAGGATGTCGACCATGGAGGCCTCCGCCTCTACCATCCTAAAATAGACCACATACACCTTATCTCCCTGATGATGGGCTTTAACAGCCTGAATAGAGGGTAATAAAATACGGGAGACAGGTCTAATACCTTCTACTACCACCTCAGAATCATCATGCCTCAGCTGGATCTAGAAGTACGATCTTCTTTGTCGGGCAGTCGATCTGGCATCTTCAGGCAGGTCGCCGGTGCCTCAAATGTCTTTCCTCCGATCTCTACCACCATGTTGCACTTGGCGCACGTCTCTATATCTGACCCGTCTGGTAGTCTCACCTTCCGGTGGATGCCCTCGAAGTGCTGAACTTGGTACAGATCGTGTATAAACTCCTCCGAGATGAACGAGTGTGAAGCACCCATGTCGAATAAAGTGTATGCAAGTTTGCCATATACAAACACTATACCTGGGGTGGTTTCGTTGTCTGGGTTATAAGTCTAATAAAACTACTATTTTTGCAAGGTACTATCTAATTGTAAAGAAAACATGGAGGTACCTGTGATGACTTCCTCGGGGTTCCTCTCTTGGTCTAAATCTAGTGCATACACTTGCTCCTGCCTTGGACCACTGTCGTGATGTCTCCGACCTCGTCCTCTGCCTCGACCCTGATGTGCTGGTGTTGGAGGGGCTGGTGGAGGGGGAGGAGGAGGTGGACGGAATAGCTGGGGGCAATTGGCCCTGATGTGCCCTGGCTGGTGGCATCCGAAACATACCACTGGGCAGAATCCTCTATCATCGTGCCTCGGTGGCTCCTGAATCCGCACTGGTGGAGGGACTGACACTGCAGGAGGCTACTGCTGATCCGGCCTGAAGTTAGGACGAGGGTGTCCTCCGCCTCTCCTATGCCTCATAATCCTGCCCCGCTGCGGTCCCCTGCTGACCTCTCCAAAGTGTGTCCCATCCCGTGGTCTCTTTCCCCTACTCTGCACCATCAGATGATCTGCCTCCAACTTCTTTGTCGTCTCTACAATCTTGGCCAAACTTTCCTCAGCCAAGAACAACAATGCCTGCCTCAATGGGTCTCTAAGTCCCCGATAGAACATCATGACATAACCTATGTCATTCAGTGAGTGCATCCCCGCAAATCTAGACAGATGGGAGAACTCTCACTGGTACTCTATCACCGACCGGCTCCCCTTGAAAGGAAGAGTTAGTTCTTAATATATTATTAAAAGATCTTGTTTAAGTTTTACTTCAAAGTAAATGATATGTATAAATATATGAGTGTGCTGTGAGTAATAATAACAAACAGTAAGAGGGCATAACAACACAGCATATAAAACAGAAATAAAACAAGCAAACCAACAAGCATCCAGATGACACAAGATATATAGTAGTTCCCCAATCAACCTGGGTACATCTACTCTTCTACCCACTGGTGGGAATCCACTAGGAGGTTGTTGATCAGGTGCCTCACACCAAGGTGATTTTGTTCAGGTGTCCACACACCATAGAGCTTTTGATCAGGTGCTCAAAACCAAGATGCAGGTTTTTGCTAAGGTGCCCTGTCACCGGGAGTTAACTTTTGAAGCGAGTTATAACCCTTTACAAGATGGGAAGGAATAAAAGAAAACATAAAATGTTATAGTGTTCTTCTCTTTCTAAGAAGACTCTTGAAGATCCTGATTGGTAGTTAAGTTGGATCTTGATGATGATGATGTTGAAGAGAGCTCCCCCTGTCTGATTTAGTTTGATGATAGCTTGTGGATGGAGCTTCTTCTCTAGAAAGCAAATACTCTTCTTCTTCTTGCAGTTTTGATCCTAAGCAAATAATGGTGATTGGTGTCTCAGGATGTAGATGTCTGCAAGAGAAGAGTTAGCAAAAAGCAAGATATAAATGTATTGTTCTTTGTATCAAGAACTCTGATATGTTCTTCTTTCTTTTTGCTTATTTGTTTCTCTCTTCCTCTTTCTTTTCTTGTACAGCAATATTGATATGTTCTGTGTCTGTAATCTGTCTTGAGAAAATAGTTGTATATAATCTGCTATATATTAATCTGCTGTAATGAAGAGATGTCTCCTGCTGTCGTGTAAAAGTTGTTGTCCTCTTTCCTTTGCTGATTTGATTTCTTTCCTGACAAGGAAGGAGATAGTATTTCTTTCTTTTCCCAGATCCTCGAGCAGACAAATTTCTTTCTTTAGCTTGCTGCAACGGCTACAGCATTTATAATTTCTGCCAACGGCTATTGCATTTAATGCTTCAACAGCTGTAATGTTAAATCAGCAATATATATAGAAATATATAAATAGAAATAATAAATATTGCTTTATAAAATCTGACAGCATATTTTAGTCGAGCTGAATGATATTAAAATAATAATGTTGTAGATATTTCGTCGAGCTCAGCTTCAAGTTCGTCGACCTCATCATTTGATTTGTCGACCTGAACATTTGATTCACTATTCTGAACTTCTGTTGAATATTCGTCGAACGCAGACTTAAGTTCGTCGAACGCAGAGACGGGCTAGATCGTCGACCACTGAATATTGAGCTGTTCATCGAACGCAGACTTGAGTTTGTCCAACGCAGGATTTCGTCGACCGCTGAGCCTGGATAAAAACGTCGACCGCTGAGCTTGAGTAAAAGCGTCGACCGCTGAGCTTGAGTAAAAGCGTCGATCGCTGAGCTTGAGTAAAAGCGCCGACCGCTGAGCTTGAGACAGGATCGTCGACCGCTGAGATAGGATTTCGTCCAATGCAGCTTTGAACCTTTTTGTCGACCGCAGAGCGTCGTTCGTCGAACGCAGGTAGCCGTTCATCGAACATAGAGAACATATGTAAATTTTATCTTTCTCTTATTTTTTAGCCTATTAATTATATCTCTTTTCAGCCTTCTTTCTTAATGGGATTTGATCTAAGTTATAAGATGAGTTATGATTGAAACTTAGACATTAAAGGTGGATCCTAACTCAAATCAAAACTAAGGTTCCAACAATCTCCCCCTATTTGAGTTGGGATCCTAATCCAAATTAAGACTAGGTTCTAACAATCTCCCTCTATTTGGTTTAGGATACCTAAGCATAAAAAGTCTTTGAAGCTTAAGGGTCAGAGATTATTTTCTTCTTATAAAATTCATTTAAGCAGTTTCAGATTTCCTAGATTGTGATTTAAATAGGATTTTAATGATGAATTGCTAGCTGTTATTAGATTCTAGGAATTTTAAAATAAAAAAGACAATGCCTGATAGCTTCTTTCTATAGAATCCCCTTAATCAGAAGAGACTCACACTCAGAGCTCTGATCATTTCTGATCTATGCTATTTGAGTAGAATGCTCAAACTAATTTTGGAGAAAATCTGGAAGAATGTGAAGTTTATTTGACTTTGTTTTTGAGATAGAAAATTCACAAGAATCATATAACTGCTGTTTAGTTATAAATGTTTTTAAAATAGGTAAAAACAAATGCTTTATCATTAGATATGTTGGTCTTTTTATTTCATTGAAGTATAAATTTGAAACTTTTCTTTGATGTTTTTGAACAGACATAATTTTCTTCTTAAAAGGTTGTTCAAATTTATTTTTCAAAGAAGTAATTTTCTTTTCTGATATTTTCAAATCTATTTTAAGTTTAGTGTGTCCAGAAGTTATTTTTAACTCTTTTATTTCTTTGTCAGATTTTATCATATATGTATATATTAACTTAAGATCTGATATGTGATTTTCAGATTTTATAAAATCTGTACCTGAAGATGTGAAAACAGATTTAAATGTATCAGAGGTAAAATTAGGAATAGAAGTTACCTCAGTTACCTTATCTGGTTCAGATTCAGCATCTGATATGTAATATGAACCATATATGGCCATCATACAGAAATTTCTGGCATTCTGTTCTTCTTTTTCTTCTTCTTCAGTTAGACTGAATGATGGTTCTGCATCAAACAAATAGTTAGTGGAAGAAGTAAAGGTGGATTCATTTACCATCCTTGAGAGGGAGTTCCAGATGCTCCTTGCTGAAGTGCAGTCAACCACTCTTTGAAGAACGTCTTTTGACATTGATTTAGCCAATATGTTCATGGCCATGGCATCAACACTTTTCAGCTTTTCTTGATCATCAGATGAAGAGATTGAAGAAGGAATTCCTGTCAAAATGGAATTATAAATATATTCATCTATGACATTCATATATAGCTTAATTCTAACTTGCCATAAATCAAATCTATCCAAATTACATATTGGTGGATATGAAAAAGAAAAATCTGCTAGTGCCATTAGATAAAAAAATATTTTCAAGAACTAAGTGATCTTTGTGATTTCAGGTGTTAGCCTGTGTGTAAAATCAACTTCCTCTGATACCAATTGAAAGTGCAATTGAGTATCAGTTAAAGATGATTAATACAATCAACCTCCTCTGATACCAATTGAAAGGAAGAGTTAGTTCTTAATATATTATTAAAAGATCTTGTTTAAGTTTTACTTCAAAGTAAATGATATATATAAATATATGAGTGTGCTGTGAGTAATAATAACAAACATTAAGAGGGCATAACAACACAACATATAAAACAGAAATAAAATAAGCAAACCAATAAGCATCCAGATGACACAAGATATATAATAGTTCCCCAATCAACCTGGGTACATCTACTCTTCTACCCACTGGTAGGATCCACTAGGAGGTTGTTGATCAGGTGCCTCACACCAAGGTGATTTTGTTCAGGTGTCCACACAACATAGAGGTTTTGATCAGGTGCTCAAAACCAAGATGCAGGTTTTTACTAACGTGCCCTGCCACCGGGAGTTAACTTTTGAAGGGAGTTATAACCCTTTACAAGATGGGAAGGAATAAAAGAAAACAGAAAATGTTATAGTGTTCTTCTCTTTCTAAGAAGACTCTTGAAGATCCTGATTGGCAGTTGAGTTGGATCTTGATGATGATGATGTTGAAGAGAGCTCCCCCTGTCTGATTTAGTTTGATGACATCTTGTGGATGGAGCTTCTTCTCTAGAAAGCAAATACTCTTCTTCTTCTTCTTGCAGTTTTGATCCTGAGCAAATAATGGTGATTGGTGTCTCAGGATGTAGATGATCTGCAAGAGAAGAGTTAGCAAAAAGCAAGATATAAATGTATTGTTCTTTGTATCAAGAACTCTGATATGTTCTTCTTTCTTTTTGCTTCTCTGTTTCTCTTTTCCTCTTTCTTTTCCTCTACAGCAATATTGATATGTTCTGTGAATGTAATCTGTCTTGAGAAAACAGTTGTATATAATCTGCTATATATTAATCTGCTGTAATGAAGAGATGTCTCCTGCTGTCGTGTAAAAGTTGTTGTCCTCTTTCCTGAGCTGATTTGATTTCTTTCCCGACAAGGAAGGAGGTAATATTTCTTTCTTTTCCTAGATCCTCGAGCAGACAAATTTCCTTATTTAGCTTGCTGCAACGGCTACAACATTTATTGTTTCTGCCAACGGCTATAGCATTTAATGCTTCAACAGCTGTAATGTTAAATCAACAATATATATATATATAGAAATAATAAATATTGTTTTATAAAATCTGACAGCATATTTTAGTCGAGCTGAATGATATTAAAATAATAATGATGCAGATATTTCGTCGAGCTCAGCTTCAAGTTCGTCGACCTCATCATTTGATTCGTCGACCTGAAAATTTGATTCACTGTTCTGAACTTCTGCTGAATATTCGTCGAACGCAGACTTGAGTTCATCGAATGCAACTTTTCGTCGAATGCAGAGACGGGCTGGATCGTCGACCGCTGAATATTGAGTTGTTCGTCGAACGCAGACTTGAGTTTCGTCGAACGCAGGGTTTTGTCGACCGCTGAGCCTGGATAAAAACATCGACTGATGAGCTTGAGTAAAAGCGTCGACCGCCGAGCTTGAGTAAAAGCGTCGACCACTGAGCTTGAGACGGGATCGTCGACCGCTGAGATAGGATTTCGTCGAATGCAGCTTTGAACCTTTTCGTCGACCGCAGAGCGTCGTTCGTCGAACGCAGGTAGCCGTTCGTCGAACGCAAAGAACATATGTAAATTTTATCTTCCTCTTATTTTTCAGCCTATTAATTATATCTCTTTTCGGCCTTCTTTCTTAATGGGATTTCATCTAAGTTATAAGATGAGTTATGATTGAAACTTAGACATTAAAGGTGGATCCTAACTCAAATAGAAACTAAGGTTCCAACACCCCTGTCTGAGGTTCAAAAACCTCTCCTCCAACTCGTCCTTGACCGTCACTGTCACAAAGTGCTCCAAGAAAATGGTACTGAACTCCTCCCAAGTAATCTCCAAGTAATCTCGGTTCGCATAAGTGGAATCCATCATGGACTTCCACCATCTCTTTGCATGGGCATCCAAAGCAGTAGTCGCCAAAGAGACTATCGTGCTAACCGGGCAGTTGATGCCAGCGAACATCTCCTGAATGGTGTCCATCCACTCCTCCGTCTTGACCACAATATCTTTCTCGTGATACATCGGAGGGGACAAGCTCTCGAACGCGCTCAACTAGTTAGATCCCGGGTTCGGCTGAGAGGCCGGAACCTGCTGTGCCTTAAATGCCTCCATAATAGTTGTCAACGTCTGACCGAGCTTTGACTGCTGGATGGGAGTAGCAGCCGGAGGGAAAGGAGCAGTATCTCATGGGCCTGTACTCCTTGGGGGCTACACAAATGTAAGGAAGTTTATTACAATCTACCTAACTCATTGTTTAGATGGACTATACATGTGATTTCACACTTGGGCACACCATTGCTTCCGCTGCATAGTTTGTCTGCAAACTAATGCTCGAGTGGGGCGACCTAGTGTTTTGTGGACTTCTTTCTATTATGATCAGTGTCAAGTGATACCAGTTGTAAGATCCCCCTCTTCCTTACGGGAGAGTTCCCAAATCTTATGCCCAGAACCACCGTCTTACGGTGACCCCAACTCATGAGTTAGCTGTCACAGCTTAACGCCGATCCTGCCGGCTAAATCGATCATACCACGACCAATTTGCAAGAAGTAATAAGTACAAATAGGCAAGTCCACAATCACAGCACACGTATATGCATATATATAAGAGAGTGCAAATAGTCCACAATGAAATAAAACTAAGAGAGTGTAAGGGCTTAAGCCCGATACAGATCCAAAAAATGACTAATAAAGGTAAATCACTCTCTCACTCTACACTATACGGAAGCAACACAAAATACTCTCCAACCTATCGCTGTGTGGAAGTAGTGATGCGCGACATCTGCTCCTCAGGGTCTGCCGTTATGTCCTGCCTGACGTACTGCGACTCCTGCTCCTCAATCTCCTGGTGTTACGGCCACAACCGACCGTTAGTCAAAAAGACTAAGCCATTTTGTCCCCGCCTTCCCACACGACTCCTAGGTACCGAGCGAGAGGACAAAGCGGAGGACATCAAGGGGTAAAAGGAAGTACAAGTGACATGGATAGTACTAGCAGTATAAAGGGTAAGTGAGCAGTGAGAATAATATCAATATATAATAAATGCAGTAAGTAGGACAGCAGTAATAGGTAAATAATGAGCAGCAAATAAATAAATGCAGCGCAAGTGAAGTAATAAGAAAAACTACCACACTATCATCTAGAGTACCTTAACTTATATAAATGCCCATACAAACTTATAAGTTAAGATTTCCGGAATTATAACTTATCATATAAAAGAGCCCATACTAATTTATATGATAAGGGTCTGCAAATGTATATGTCATTATAATGCTATGAATGTTATGGTATGATATGCTATGTTCATACAGTGCAACTCACTTACACGACTCTGCGCGGACAGACCTTTAGTTTCCGCTTTTCGGAGGTAGCAAGCCTCTCAGGTACTTCCGTCGTGGCAACGAAATTAGTGAATCGGGCACTCCACTTCTAGGTGAGCATACACACTGCCAGACCTTGACCTTACGTACGTTGCTGTACACGTCCTAAGTGCACTTCCGTGAGCTTTTGTGTACTCTTGCTGGCATCCCGCCAAACTTTTATGGTCGGGGGTGGGTTACTAGGGATTGTCTGCTAGACCGCAGTAAAGTAACCTACTGTCCCTCTAACTCATCACACCCCGCCAAAGTCAACGTACCGCCATTGGTGTGACAAATGGACCCATACCGAAGACCTGCCACTAGTTTATGCACATGCAAGATTTATTATGTTACCTGAGCCTCCAGCTCGTAGGACTAACTACTCCTGAACCATTCCGTCCCTCATAATAGGACGAGGTTTACTTTTCTCAGTCCATCATAGTTCGGGTTACTCATGTTTAATACTTAGGCGATCGTAGTAATTTAAGGTGAATTCTGGACTTCTCAAGGTCTACCCGGTGAAGGGCTCGCAACGGTACTAGATGGTATTCCGGGATGATATCTCAGACCTTCCTTTCTTATAATATTTACTTTTATTGGTAACTACCCTTGTTAAGGTTACCCTCATGGTTGCTCTACATTACTTAAGTATGCTTTAGACTTCTTCTAGGCAACTTGATGACCTTTTTAACGATGCATGGTGCAGATTCTTAGATGTTCACCTATATGCTCATCACTAAACTTGTATGCAGTATGATCACCTTAAGTATCACTATAATTGACACGGGTAGGAAACTCCCAAAACACTTAAATTGTTCATCGAGCCATACTCCTGTTCATTATTCTCTATAGGGCAGAATATCTCCTATTAGCCTACAACTTATGTGAACTGTAGTTATGTATGCACTAATGTTGTGTTCCAAATTTCATTCCATTTCCATATGCTTTGGCTAGCCTAGGCATTACCCCAAGTTTTTGCTAAACGCAGACCAACTCAACATTAAACTAATTTGATCTCTTTAATGTAATCATCACTAAAACCATGATCAAATGTCTTAAAATTTTTACCATAGTTTAAACATGACCTAATTACAAGATGGTCAGAAATTCATAATTTTCCCAACTATTTTGTCCACTTATTAAAATACTTTAATGATCATGTACACCTCACTTTACACATGAAGTACAATGTTATGAAGTCAAAATGCTCTCAATAAATTATCAGTGATATATAATGTATAAATATCATGGATGGCTGGATTTCTTAAATCTTCATAATGTTTAAGACCACTATTTAAATATTCAAACATTTAAATCAATTGGAAACATTACACAGTAAGTACTGAATTAAATGATCCAAAAATTCTATAAAAATTTCCATAGACTTATGATGATCAAAATACAGCCTAGCCAAATTTTCAGAATTTTCCAGATAATATTGATCATATAAATTCCATTAATACATAAGTGTGACAAAGGGCTTTTTTGGTAATTTTCAGTGTGAATGACTTCCAAAAGTCCTACCAAAATTTTCAGAGCTATATTTCAAGGTAAAACATCATGTGACAGAGTATTGAATTTTTTCCTAGGTCTTAGGTGATGTTTATTTCATTAATATACTTTGTGACAAAATTCAATATGCTCAAATGACCAAGAAAATTAATTCCAAAATTTCCAACAAAATTTGCAGAGGTGTATAACATCCTACAATATCCTTTGACAGAAAATCAGATTTTTCCTAGGTGGTTTGATCACTTTTATTTTATTAATACATTTATGTGACAAATACACTCTTACTTCAATACTTAGGATTTTTCTTCCCAAAATTTTTTATATTTCTATAGATGACACTCTCCGTTGTGATAGGTGTGTTGCCCAAATTTCATGAGCATACCACAAGCAATGTGATGAAATCACAAAATACACCAATGTGCTATATGCACACCACCTTTCTATACATCACATTCCTATGTGTGTGTGATATAATACTCTACAGTGAGGCAAATGGTCTCAAATTTTGGCATGTTACTAGATATGACCTAACCATTATGTCACCTAAGATTTGGGGAAATTTGCATCTATCTAACCACTTTTATTTCATTAATATGAAAAATCATATCTATCACAAAACTATAGGAAAATGTTACCAAAAAATTATGATTTTTGGGCAGGGGGTGTATCTATGTTATTTATAACTATGTCTAAAATATTAGACTAATCCATGCAACTATGTGGTCTAGATTTACAAAATAAGGTCTGAATATCTTTGTTGACATGTCTCAGTATAACGGCCCTACAGGAAGCTCTAGGCCACCAAACTGGGTGATTCAAAGCCCTTTAGGTAATAGACCTCGGGGGCTACAAAAGTTATCTCAGCCACTTTTTCCTAAAACAACCTCTAAGGGGCCTAAATATTTAATTTAAAATCTGCATAAAGTGTGACAATTCATTTCATTTATATTAACGTGGTCTGCGTATAACCATCCTCCCTGAGATCAAGGGCTGTGATTATGTCTCCTACCTCCAGCCAACGGCTAGGAATGCTTCCAGCTGGGCCACCTTCCAACCACATTTTCCGGCCACCCACTGCTCATCACTGCCAGCCACCACCTCCACCACCTTCGTTGAGGTGGTGGCTACCGCTAGGCGGCCACACGGCTACCGGGGATGGTTTCTCCGGCGATCCCGAGCTAGGAGAAAAGCTCGGAAATTCTCCATCTTCCTCACATGAAATCGGGCTCAATTGAGCTTGATTTCACTCCTAAGTAGATCTAGATGCTAGCACAGAGGGAGAGGGGGAGAAACGGACCTCAATTGTCGCTCGACGGCGTGTGCTCTGGCGTGCGGCCATGGATTTCTCCTTCTCCGGCGAGCTTGCCCGATCCACCGATTCGAACCATTTTATCTACTCCAATAGGCTGGCTCGACTGCTAAGGACCTTCTAAAGATGATGGAGGGGTCAAATGAGGGAGAGGATTGATGTATAGAGAGAATGGGGAGTGGGGTGTTCGGCCATGACTTGTACAACCCCTACCCTACTGTTTGGGCATCAGCCATGCCTGAAATGACTGTTCATGGCCTGAGGAATTCGTCTGGGGGCTTGTGCTGAGGTGGTGGTGGCCATGGAAGCTCCTTCACTCCAAAAATCACTTTTCCCTTTAAGCTTTTTGGAAAAAATGACATTTTGCCCCCATGATCATCTTCTCTCTCCAAATTCAAATATGGGGTGCTAATAAGTTTGTGTCATGCTGGTTAGGCATGGGGTGGGGTCTTGTTTCACTTGGGTTTCACTTGGTCATTCAATTTCTCGCTTAAGGCCTTATGTTGACCATGGTTGACTTTTGGGTTGACTTGGTTAAATTGGTAGGTGGGTTAGCCCCACTTGGTGTCCATGAGTCCTATAACCTTACCCAAAGTCCATTGGGTCATGGTGTGACTTCAATTTGGTTAATTGATCCATATGGTGTGAGTTTGACCCAATTTGGCCTTAGGTTGACTTTTGTCAAATTGAAGGGAATGGTTGTCCACTTGATGGGGCTTTTGGGTGCATTAGATTCCTAATGGGGTTATGAGGTTAGAGGTCAAGTCAATTTGACAAATTGGTTCTTGATTGGGTTGATTTGGGCTATGTTGACTAAAAGTTGACTTTGGTCAATACCTTGGGATTGAGTGGAATTATTTAGTGATTGTTGACCTAATGCCCTTCCTTAGTGGTTAGGGTAAGCTAGGTGAGGTCAATTTGAGGTATTGAAAGCCAATTGAGTCCAATTATGTTGAATAGAGATATGTTTACCTAGGTTTGACTTTGGCCAATTTGGCCTATTTGGGTGACCAATTATTGGGGTTCTTGGTCAAATGGGTCTCCCTTGGGGTTAAGAACATAGTGGTGAGTTCAAATTGTACTTGTGAGTGCAATTTGGGTAGTTTGACCAATGTTGACTTGTGTACCATAGGGGACCTTGTGTGAGTTCACCCTAACTCAAAGAGTCCTAAGGTCACCCCTTATCTCAACTCACCCTTCTCTCCTCATGTTATGCCCTAACATCATCATGGGGTCTAGTAGGATTGGGGATGTTACAGACGATGGCGTCAAGTAGGAGTTGATGGTACGTCGACTTTTATTCGACGCATCTTTGAATGAACAGATCTATTTTCTTAGAAAATTCTTGCTGTTTTTCCCAGCAATTATGTTTATTGAAAATAATGTTTATGATATTAACTTTATGAACTATAAGGACAACAAGGAAGTTTTAAAGAAGAAATCACTCTCTTGATTTCATTTAGTTCTTTCTTCATGACCTACATCTTTCTTCTCACTTCATTCTCTCTTAGGTGGGATCCTACCTAAACCTGCACAAGTAATTCAAATATTAGAAGAAACTCAAGTTACCTTGGGCCCTTCACTTTTACCATTATAGGGTTCAATGAAAGAATAGAAGGGTCTTTTATGATACCCTTTTGGATGATAAGGAATGAGTCTCCCAAACTTAAAAATAGAATAATAAGACACTCTACTGATCTTCTATATCTAGATTCATTACTCATTGGTTAAGATTTGTTTTATTACTCTAGTTATTTTCTTTGGTTTATTAGCTTCCCGATCCTTAGTTTTTGCACTCTCCTCACAGGATTCATAGTCACTAGGTCTAATGAAGCTAATTGGATTTTTCCAGGCAGGTTTCCTAGGGATTTTTGTGCTAGTGGATGGCTCTGCTCCTAACCCTAGGTGATTAAATCTCATGGAGAGATTTTTTGTGATGTCTTTGAGTTTTCACTCCTCCCATTGAGAGAGTCCTCAAAGGCTTTTGCCTTTGCTATCTCTTCTTTAACCTTTTATTTTCATTTCTTATTTTTATTAGCTCTGATTCTTTGTCCTGAATTTCATTTCTTAAGTTCTTATTTATTGAATAGAGTTCATCCTTCTTAAAGTTTTCTAATTCTTCCCTATCTGCTTCTAATTCTTTTTGAATTTTAATAAAGTCATTACAGAATTCTTTAAAGCGGGTTTTAAAATCATCAGAACTAAAATCAAAATCATCAAACAGGGATACCTATTCTTCTTCATCATCTGATGACATCCCCAGTGTCATCATGCAAGCTGCTTATGATTATGCTTCATCATCACTTTCAGATGATGAGGAGCTTAACTCAGCTTCAGAGTCACTCCAGGTTTCAACAATGAAACCCTTGACTTTCTTCTTGTCCCTCCCTTTGAAAGACTTCTTCTTCTTCTTTTTATCCTTGTTGCTGCTCCCGTCCATTTGTTCTTGTGGGCACTCAGGAGCTATGTGCCCTGGTTTGTTGCAGGTGAAGCAGATAATCTCCTTCTTTGGAGTCTTATCATATCTGGGCTTTGAGGTCCTCTCTCTTCTCCTTGAGTCTTCTGTCTTGACCCATTTTCAGAATCTGCTTGCTAGGAGACTGAACATTTCATCATCAGGAGTGGAGGGCTCTCCTTCAGTAGCTTTCAGAGCAAGGCTCCTCTGGATAAGAGCTGGAGTTGTCTCCATTTCCCACTACTAGAAAAATAATTTTTAGCCACATTTTTTGCCACGGGTTAGAAGTCATGGCTAATAAGTATGTATTAGCTACGGTAGTCAAATTCGTAGCTAATAAAAAGTATTAGCCACGGTTAAATAATTCATGGCTAATAAGAGATTAATCAGATCAATTGCCACGGCCTAAAACCGTGGCAAATAGTCCTAAATTACGGTTATTTAGCCACTTTTGCCACGGGGCAAAACTGTGACAAAAGGTACAGACATTAGCCACGCCATTATTTATTTGTGGCTAATAGTATTTGTCACGACCAATCCATGGCTAAAAGTCTTTCTCCATTCGACATTTAGCCATGAATTGTTCTCGTGGCTAGACCGTGACAAAAACTCTTTAGCCACGGTTTTGGACTTTTTTCCAGGGCAATTTTCCCTGGCCAAAAGTCTATTTTCCTGTAGTGTCCTCTGATTCAACTCTGTTCTTCAGAAGCATTTCATATTACTTAAGCTTTCCTAGCAAAGCCTCAGTAGAGATTTCTCTGTGGCATCTGGACTCTCTGATTGCCCAGATCCTTGAATCCCATGAGCTAGGGAAGCACATGAGGATTTTATCATTAATTTCAGTCAAAGATATCTCCTTGCCCAAGCCTTTGAGCTCATTAATAATAATGTTGAATCTGTCATACATATCAGCAACTGTTTCTTCAGCTTTCTTCTGAAAGTTCTCATACAGGAATATGAGGAGGGACTTCCTGTCCTTTCTTTCATCAGAGCTTCCTTCCACCATTCTGGTGAAAGAATCCCAAATTTCTTTTGCTGATTGGCAGTTAGCAACTTTCTGGAAAATGTCATCTGACATTGTTGAAACCAGAATGTTCATAGCCTTGGCATCACATGACTTCTGCTTCTTTTCAGCCTCTGTCCACTCACTTCTTGGGACAGCCTCTGTTGTTTAGGACTCTCCTGCCTTTTGTCTGACTGGAGCTGGAGGACATGAACAAGACCTCCAGCTATGAGATATTGATGAAGAGCAACCTTCAGTTGATCTGTTCTAAGAGAGAGAGTAGTTCTTGATTTTCACTGTCTTTTAGGGTTCTAGGAGGAAGAAGAAGAAGGAGGAAGCCCTAATCAACAAGATGCCAAAGATTGTGATGAATGCTCTATATTTCTCTCTTCTCTCTTCCCATTTATTGTCCATGATTCATTTGAATTTCTTTCCTCTTCTGGATTGTCCTGAAAAGGTATATACTTGGACAATTTCTCTTCCTTTCCTCTTTTGTTCACGACCCGTCCACCAGATGTTGTATTTCATTCCAAGAAAGCTTTTCCTGTCTTCTTGTATGCTCCTTTCTATTTGAGGCTAACATCACTTGATAGTTCGCTCGCGCTTTCTCATTCTCGCTAGCGGGTGTAGGTGAGGGGTGGGCTCGAGGATTGGAATGCATCGTTTCAAAATTCTGTTAATCGCATCCCCTGCCGCTTCGACTCCCCCCTTTTAAATTTATATTAATAGGTCGTGACGCCTAGCCTCAACCACCGTATTTATCGCTCCAGCCTTTCTACTTCCTTCGTTTGCAAGACCTCTCTCTTTCCTCCTCGCACCCGCTTCTTTAGTTTTTATCACTCTAAGATGGGTGGAGACGGTGGCGAGGCTGAGGGCCGACTGAAGTGTGTGTGGGCCTTCTGCGACCACTCGTTCTTCAACTGCAATCTTTTCGAGAGTGAGTACCTTTCGTTGGTCGCTGATTACATCTCGCCAGGGTACACGACCCGCCGACCCAGCGAGACAGATGTCATTAACGTCCCCCTGACGGACGAACTTGCCATTCCCACCGCCCACTTTGGAGTCGGCCTGCGGCTGCCTCTGTGGTCGGAGGTTTGCCAGGTATTTTAATCTCGCGTCATTTGGGCTTTAGAAGCATCATATTTCATTAACGCTTTTGCGGTCTCGCCAGGTACTAAAACACTTCGACGTGATACTGGGTCAGTTGAACCCCAATGTCATTGCTGTCACCGTTGCCTTTGCTTGCTACATGCGAGAAGAGCGGATCGAGTTCAGCCTGCCCGTCTTCCGCAAGTTGTTCTCCTTCAGGGCGTATAAAGACAAGACCGCCTACTTCATGGGTACCCACACCAAGGGGAACGAGATCGTGAAAAGAGCCACTATAGGCCTAAAAAATTTGTGTTCGTCAAAGGGAACTTCGACAATGTTCCCTTCTCACCTATCCATGGCGAGGCTACCTACTGCCCTCCTACTCTCGATAGCCACGACGCCGAGCTCTTCCAGTTCTTTAAAAAGAAGAACTTCGAGGTCGTCTACCTCCGCTGGAACGTCGACTCGCTACCCCCGGTGCTCCCTGGAGAAGGTATTACTCGCGCCTACTTGCGTCTTCTATACTTCACCTCCCTCTGGTAGCTAATTTTGATTGTTATGGTTCACTTGCAGGAGAGAGGGACCTTCCAAACCACCCTCCCTACGCGAGTACCCGGACCCCCTCTGCCAGCCTCGCTCTCGCCAACATGGGCATAGATGCTTGTCGGGATGCTCCCGGCACCTCCGTGCAACCTAGCAAGAAGCGGGCCGGACCCGTGGGGCGCGGAGAGTCTTCCTCGCAGCCGGTGCCGAAGAGGAAGAAGCCCCCCACTTCCGATAAGGGAAAGCAGCTTCTTGAAGCCTCGACGAAAGAGAGGCCCTCGGCGAGCCGACATGCAGAAAAGGAGGTCAGCGTTGATGTCTCAGAGGTCGCCGGATCCTTGACCCTGCCTGCGCCGGTTAGCCACTAGAATTTTGGTCTCGGCCAAAAGCACAGGGACGAGGCCGGCGAGCCTCTGCTGTTCTGGGATCCAGAGGTGAACAGGGCCTCCATATCCACCCTCCTTCCCACCTGGGTGGAGCAAGAGAACTCCAACGGCCAGGTGATAAGTAGTAAAATATACGTATTTTTAGTATGGTTTCTAGTGAAAATTTAAGTAATAAAAAAATTAAGTAATATTGTAAATATTTTATGTAAATTAATGAATAAATTGCTTGTTTTATTATTTTTTACTAACATAGTTTTTTTCTGTTTTTCAGCAATTTTGGCATTTTTTGTTAGGTCACGCCCGTGACCAAGGACGTGTAATCTTAAAATGCCATTTTCCAGCCTTCTCAGCATCGATCTACATCCCATCCCGTCGATCATCTTGGTGTCCCGTCGATTGGCTTGCTGTCCCGTCGATCGGCTTGCTGTCCCGTCGATCAGCTTGTTGTCCCGTCGATTTACATGGTCACGCCCGTGTACCTCTCGATCAACTTCACCTCCCGTCGATCAAGCTCCCGTCCTGTCGATCAACCTCCCATCCCTTTGATCGGCTCCCTGTCCCATCGATTTTGCAAAGTCACGCCTGTGATAGAAGTCGTAACCCATCAAATCCTTCCAGAAGCAAGCCTACACGCCAGCTGTCACGCCCCATTTGAACCTGACGTATGTCGCCCAAAGTCACGCTTGTGACACCTCAAGTCATGCCCGTGTGCAGCCATTTTCCTGGTCAAAAGCTTCCAGATGGCGGATGCGCCTATCTTCCCAGCACGCGCAGAAGTCACGCCCGTGACCGAGGGCGTGTAATTTTAAAATTTTCCATATAAATAGAGGGGCTCGGCTGAAGCATTTCCATCCAGATTTTGAGAGTGTTTTAGTGTTTTTTGAATTAATTGTTTTGAGTGTATGTGAGTTATTGTGAATGGTTTGCTCGAAGCATTCGATTGCGGATCAAGTTGGAATCCACTAACCGTTGCCCCTAGCCGGGCTTATATAGGCAAACCCAAAAATGTAACGGGTAACCGATATCCTTGTATCTGAACTAGACCCGTTATGCCCCTGAACCCGTTATTTACCCAAATATACACTTATAGTCTCCTCCTATATTTGAGATAAATAACGTATACATTTCAGAGTGCAAGAAATCAGTAACTATCAAATTCCAGACTTAACACATTTCCTCAGAAAGAAAACACACTTCAAAACATAACAGGAGTTTTGTTCATACATAAAACAAACATCCAACCATAAGTGCAATACTAAGGAATAAATCTGAGATACATAGTAGTAATGGATAAAACATATAACAATTCTACTCATCTAGTACATCATCAACATCCATATCAAAGACTACTTTCTTTCCTTCAACTTCATCATAGCCTGCAAAGAATTTCATGAGTCAGAACTAAATGAATTCATAAAATATATGCAGTAATGTTTAAAGTAAATTAGCTCTACCTGAATGAGCTTAGTACTTGTAGCAATAGTGGAGTAACACTGTCAGCATTTCTATATGGTCTAGCAGGAACCAGTCTAGTGTTGATTTGTAAATCAACTGTTGTTATTTTACTCATTAGTGATCATTATGTACATCATCATCAAATGTGGAATGATTTGACACAACAACGTTTGCAACATTATCAGGTGTGGAATAATGTGCATATGATCATTAATGTTAGATTAACCGACTACAACGACTTTCTATTTCCAGTTGAATAATTTTCAAATCAACTTACAATGAGAAAGATGCTTAGTTATCAAATGTGGAATAACAGACATCTATCCATATTGGGTTTTCATCAAGAAATTATTTGGGGTTTTCAGTCTATTATTAGATGCTTGAATGTTGCGACTATATAGGTTCTCACTTTCAAAACATAAGCAACGGAGGAAAGTTTCATATTTCTATGAACTTTAATCTCATCTCCCCCATTGTTTTTATTGTGAGAGCTCTATTCAGGCCTTTGGTCAAGGCATCTGCAACATTGCCTTTATATCTCACATCAATCAGGGTCATAATCCCTTGACTTGTGAGTGAGGTCAACCAAGATTGTTTCAGCCTTAGGTGCCTTCTTTTGCCATGGAACAAAGTGTTCGTAGCAATCATTTTAGTAGCCTGATTATCGCAGTAAACTGCAACAGAACTCAGTTTTAGGCTCATCAGGGGAATGTCCATCACCAAATCTCTTAACCACTTTGCTTCTTCTCCTGTTGTAGCTAGAGCGTAGAGTTTGGATTCCATAGAAGAGAGAGCAATAGAGGATTACCTCTTGGACTTCCAGGCTACAACTGCTCCTCCTAGTGTGAATACGAATCCAATAGTGGACTTGCTGTCGTTTAATTAGGAGCACCATGATGCATCAGAATATCCTTCAAGAACTGAAGGATGTCCAGAGTAGAATAAAACATATTTTTGGGTGTGCTTTAAGTACCTCATTAGCCTATCTAAGGCATTCCAGTGGTCTTGGCCAGGATTACTAGTGAATCTGCACAACATGCCGACCGTAAAGGCTATGTCAGGTCTAGTGCAGACCATAGCATATATGAGACTACCAATCAGTTTAGAGTAATATAACTATCTAACTGTAGCTCCTTCATTGGGATTTAGGCGGTTAGTGTAGTCGTATGGAGTCTCAAATAATCTACTGTCAATGTATCCCCATGTGTCCAACATAGACTTTATGTAGTGGCTTTGATTTAGGGAGATGCCATTCTTCCCAAAGCTCACTTGCATGTCTAGTATAGTGTTAGATACACCTAGGTCTTTTATGCTAAATTCTTTTATTAGATCTGGCTTAACGTCATCCACTTCGGATTGATCAGATCCTAGAATGAGCATATCATCTACGTACAAGCAAATTATGGTGACTTTATCCGATCTATGACGTATGTAAAGACATTTATTCGAGAGACTCGACATGAATCCCATGTTCTTTACACTATAGTCAAACTTTTCATTCCATAATTTCGGTGCTTGTTTTAGTCCGTATAAAGATTTAAGTAATTTACAAACCTTCGTTTCGTGACCGTCTACAATGAAACCTTTAGGTTGGCTCATGTAGATCTCTTCGGTCAGATCTCCGTTCAAGAACGCAGTCTTAACATCCATTTGATGAACAATAAAGTTCTCAATATATGCAATAGCAAAGAGGACCCTAATGGTTGCTAAGTGACACACGGGTGAGTAGACATCAAAGTAATCTACTCCGCTTATTTGTGTGAAACCTTTAGCCACCAGGCGTGCTTTATACATAGCTACGCTACCATCAAGATTCAGTTTCTTCTTCAGAAACCACTTACACCCAACTGTTTTAGCCCCTTTTGGCTTATCAACCAACATCCAGGTGTTATTCTGAAGTAGAGAATTCATCTCTTCATCAATAGCTTCTTTCCAGAGTAGGGAATCCCTGGATCTCATCGCTTTCTTATAGGTGGATGGATCAGCTTCTACGTGGCAAGTGACAAAGTCACTACCGAAGGCTCTGGGAGTTCGCTCTCGTACAGAAGTTCTCCTAGACTCTAGGCCAGAGTTGTCTACGGGAACAGAATAGGAAGTGCTCAGTACTGATTCAGGATCGTCTTCAATAATAGTTACTTGCATACCTGGGAGCGACGAGTTCTTATCCTTGAGGAACTTATCTTCAAAAAACACTGAATCCCTAGATTCTATAACGACATTATTAGAAATGTCTAAGAGTCTGTCTGCAGCACTATCCTCAGCACAACCTAGGTAGACACATGTATTGATCCTAGGTCCAATCTTAGACCATCTAGGGTCAGGAACCCTAACATAGGCTATACACCCCAGGTCTTAAGTCTAGTAAAAGACGGGGGTCTCTTAAACCAAAGCTCATAGGGTGTAACCTCTAACTTAGCATGAGGAACTTTATTTAAAATGTGATTTGCAGTTAAGACTGCTTCTCCCTAATAAGCAGAAGACATGCCTGCAGTCAAGAGCATAGAGTTTAACATTTCTGTTAACGTCCATTTTTTACGCTCAGCTATGCCGTTAGACTGGGGTGAGTAAGGAGCAGTGGTTTGTGCTATGATTCCTTGTTGGGCAAGGAAACACTTGAACTCACTGGACATATATTCTCCTCCTCTATCACTTCTAAACCTCTTGATTTTCATGTCTAATTGGTTTTCTACCCTGGTTTTGAAAATATAGAATTTTTCAAACGCTTCGTCTTTAGATTTAAGGAGATATATGTGACAAAACCTAGAACAGTCATCTATAAAAGTGATCAAATACTTTCTTCATCCTCTAGTGACAAAACTTTTGAAGTCACAGATGTCGAAATGCATTAGTTCTAAGGGTGTTGTGATCCTTATAAATGCACTAAAAGGTTTCCTAGTGATCTTAGTCTGCGCACACACTTCACATTTATTAGGTTTTACTGTAGTGTCTAAAGCTATCTGATGAGTTCTAGCAATTTGGAACATTTTCCTATAGTTTATGTGTCGTAGTGTCTCATGTAGAGTCTTAGGGCTAACTAAGTTTCTTTGAACTTATTGAACTAATTAGTTTGCTAGACTTAGTCTATACATCCTATTTTGGACGTAGGCACATCCAAAATAGTATGAGTTAATTGATAGTGTTACTCTACCGCTACATAAATTAAAAGACATATCAGCATCACAAAGTAAGCTAATAGACACTAAGTTAGTAGCTAGTGAAGGAATAAACTTAACATTCTTAAGAGTTAAGGTTTTACCTGAGGAGAGCAGTAACGTCACATTCCCCACCTTCAGAACGTCAGTTGTCTCACTATTTGCAATGGTCACCGATTCTCTCGCATTAGTGAGTCCTGTCATCAGAGTAGAGTTGTTGCAAATGTGGCACGTTGCCCCTGAATCAAGGTACCACTCAGTACTGACCTTCTCATTTCCAACCATGGCGACAAAGTTGGATGGCTCAGTGAGGCTAACCATATTAGCTTGGTTGCCTTCTTGTGGTGCTTTGCCCTTTTCCTTGCGAGGAAGCCTGCAATCAGATGCACTGTGTCCCCACTTGTTGCAGTTAAAACACTTCCCCTTAAACTTTTTAATGTGTTTACTGGGGCCTGTAACCTGGGAGCTACTAGGGTTGGGTGTAGACTTCCTAGGGTTCGGCACGCGTTTAGAGTTGGAAATGATGTTAGCAGTAGCTTTCTGCTTGCTAACAACTTCTATAGCGTGTCGAATCCTGTTTTCATCCTCAATGCGTATAAAACGCTTGAGTTCGTTTAGACCCACCTGCATTTTCTTGCGATACATTTTAGTTTTGAAATTATACCACGTGGAAGGCAGTTTAAATACAATAGTGCCAACAACAAAACTATCTGGCAAAGAAATAGACTCACTATGCAAAGAATCGACTAGGTTTTCGAATTCCGATACCTGAGGGAGAATGGCTTTCTCCTCGTCGAAAGTGAAGGAGTGGAACTTGCCCACCAGGTGTGCCTTGGACAGATCCTCCTCTTGCCTGAAGTGCTCCTCCAGTGCGCCCCATATCTCCTTTGCTGACTTCATCTGCATGTACGTCTTTGCCAGACTGGAGGACAGACAGTTCAGCAGGTAATCACGGCATAAGTTTTCATCAGAAACTCACTGAGCTTCTTCATCAGTCCCGACGACCCCAGTACGATCAGTCTGAACTATGTAAAACACGTTCAGGTACTTCCAGTCGTTGAACTCAGTCGCCGTGAACTTCTCCAGCTTGATCATCAGAACAGGGGACGAAAAATTGTTCCCCTTCATCATTGTGCGTCCGTCAGATAGGATCAGGTCACCAACAGAGGAAAGAGGGACTCTGTCGCTAGCGCTGGTGGTAGCCGGGGCATTAGCGGGTTCATCCGCTAGAGCCAGGCGCTAACAGATAATGCTGGCAGTAGCGCTTAGGGCTGCACCTATGATCTGAGAAGATGAAGACGGTGGCATCAGGAGAGTGACAGCGGCGGATGGCATGGATCTGTGATGGTGGCGGCGCGTTGCTGGAAAGAAGAGGGCGGAGGCACGGTGGAGCACGGAATGCGGCGGCGCAGTGGATCGCGGATCACTGAACGCAATGGCGGTTATGAGTCGCAGCGGCGGTTATGACTTCATGGCGGCGGTTTCGGCTTCGTCAGGGCAGCAACGGTGGCGGCGGACGAGCCCAGGAGGGGAGATCGGCATCTGTGAGAGAGGGAAGCGGCGAGGTCATTGCGTGCGGTCGAGTTAGACGGCGGCTGCGGCGGCGCAAGGGCGGCTGCGGCGGCGCACGGGCGGCTGCGGGAGACGGCAGCGACAACGTCCGAAGAGCCCTTACGGTAGCGGCGACGGGATTCGGTCGGGCAGATCCCTTATGACAGCAGCTGCGAACGGCGATGTCGAGCGGCGCATGGGAGAAGGTTAACTGGACGGAGGAGGGGCGGTGGTTACCGACGGTTCTCCTAGACGTGCGTGCGTATGGGAGATGGAAAGCAAAATAGTTTGGGGCTTGATTCGAGATTGTGAATGGTTTGCTCGAAGCATCCGATTGCAGATCAAAGTGGAATCCACTAGCCGTTGCCCTTAGCCGGGCTTATATAGGCAAACCCAAAAATGTAACGGGTAACAGATATCCCTGTATCCGAACTAGACCTGTTATGCCCCTGAACTCGTTATTTTCCCAAATATACTCTTACAGTTATTTTATGCATTTAAGTTGTAGTTCTTTTGTAATTTTCACTTTCCTAGTCTAGTTGTAATGTTCATTTTGAAAATAAAATAGTTTTTTTCTCATTTGGATCTTCTTTTCATTATGTCAAGAGTGTGTGAGTGTATGAGATTAATTTTTACGCTTTCTTTCATTTTAAGTAGAGTGCGTGTGTGTATGAGATAGTATTTTTATTTTTGTAACTTAGCTTTATTTCAAGTCTTATTACCATCCCCATCCCAGATGAGAGGCTAAGTACTTTTTAGCGCTTGATTAAGATGGTTGGGACGGATGCTATTTCTGCATTTTATAACTCTTTTAATTTTCCTTGTTAAACACGTTTATATACGCTTAAAAATATTAACATGTATTTTCTAAATAGTATAAATCAAATCAAAGCTTATTCTGATAAAATAATAGTTCATTTCTTATAAGTAAGAATAATCAACAGTATCCGTGGAAATATACGACCCTAATACTTTCTAAACCAAAATATCCTGTATTATATGCGATAAGGTATACTTGCCTTTATCGAATAATTAGTTTGGATATAAATTAAACAAAAGCTTTCAAACCCAAAACTTGCAAAACTCTCATTTTCTATTTTAAAAATCAATAGAATTCGGCGTTGTAGCCGGGGCATAATCGTCGATATTTCGAAAGAAGGAAAGACCGTTACTTCTATCTTTTGATAGGATAACGGTTAGTTCCTCGAAATAGGAGTACTTGCGAAACTCTACTCGAAAAAGCCAGCCTAATTCTAATCTCATCACATAAAGGTTTTGCAAAAATCCAAATCTAAATTCATCAAGTTTTTGGTGCAGTTGTCGGGGACTTCGTGTTGTTATTTCGAAAAAGGAATCACTATTAATTTTATTGCTTATATATTTTAAAAACAAAACAAAAAATATAGAAAAAGCCAAAACCAAAAAAATAATTTTTATTATTAATATATGACCCGATGAAACTCCTCGACGATTCAAACATTCCTTTTGACCCTGAAATCGAGCACACCCTTCGTGAGCGCCTCCGATTTCGTGAGCAAAACTTACTCGAATGTCCGAAAGAGTCTATCAGAGATACTTACACTGAAGCTATGACTGATCCAATTCCAAATGCGGCCCCGCTTCGGACCATGACATATTATGCCCGACCGAATTTGGAAGATACGGGATCGAGTATTACACGCCCAACAGTGGCTAATAATAATTTTGAAATAAAATCTAGCATCATTCAAATGGTACAACAGTCAGTCCAATTTGACGGTTTGCCGGATGAGGATTCGAATTTACACATTTTAAGTTTTTTAAAAATTTACGATACATTTAAAATTAATGGTGTTACTGATATTCGTTACGCTTATTTCCATTTTCGCCGTGGACAAAGGCAAAGGTGTGGTTAAGTTCTCTCCCCATGGATCCATAACTACGTGGGCCCAATTGACGGAGAAATTTCTAACAAAATATTTCCCCCGTCTAAAACCGCTAAATTACGTACAGATATCGCCACTTTTATTCAATTCGATTCTGAGTCTCTCTACGAGACTTGCGAGCATTTTAAAGAGTTCTTGCGTCGATGGCCTCATTATGCGCTATCGTATTGGCTGTAGGTCCAAACGTTATATAATGGCTTGAATTTCAAAATGCGACAGATGATCGATGCAGTCGCCGGGGAAACGTTAAACAACAAAACCCAGGAGGCCTCTCAAGCTCTATTCGAAGAAATGGCCATGAACGCCTATCAATATAATGATCCTAGATTGCGCCCTAACAAACAAACTGGGATATATGAAGTGGATGTCACTTCTCACTTAGCCTCTCAAGTCGAGAGGTTAAGTAAGCAAGTGCCAGAGATGACTGCTTCCTCCTCCACTCCCGCTTGGGCTCCAAATAATAATAATTATTTTGTCGAAGAAACTGTCGATTACTTAGGCAACCCAGTTCGTCCCCCCTTCAACCCTAACAACAACCCTTACAGTAATAATTAAAATCCGGGTTGGAGGAACCACCCAAACTTCTCCTGGAGCAATCCAAACAACGTTCAGAGGCCCCCAATTGTGAATCCGCAAGGATTTCCACAAGGATTTTTGCACGGATTCCAGCCTCCTCCTCCAAAACCTTCTTCGCTCGAAGACGTTTTTGCTAAATACGTCATGTCCACCGTGTCAAATATCCGGAATATTACCGGATCGTTCAAAAACTTGGAAAATCAGGTTGGACAGCTTTCAAAGATAGTCTTCGAGCGGCCGTATGGAGCTCTACCAGGGAACACGAAGCCGAACCCCAGAGAAAATGCCAACGCCATAAACCTTCGCAGCGGCAAGGAGGTAACCTCCCCAAAATGGGTTGAGCCTAAGGTACATATTTCGACACCGACCCCTACACCCTCTTCTTCGATAGATAATTCACCAAGTATTCCGATTGTGCCGAACGTTTATAGCATGCCTCTTCCTTATCCCTCAAAAATAAATAACGAGCGGAAGGACGAGCAATATAAAAAATTCTTACATATTTTAACACAAATTCAAATAAACGTTCATTTCTGCGAGGCACTCTCCCAAATGCCGAAATACGTGAAATACCTTAAAGAGTTACTTTCTAATAAAAAGAAACTCGAAGATGTTTCGCGCGTTTCCCTTAACGTGAAATGCTCGGTTGTTCTCCTTAACAAATTGCCGCCAAAACTGAACGACCCGGGATGCCATCTCGTGCCTCTTCGACAATTTGTTAATAAAGTACGCTCTAGCAGACTTGGGCGGCAGCATCAATTTGATGCCCTTTTCCCTTTTCAAACAACTCGATTTGGGCATCCCTATCCCGACAAAGATGAGCATCCAACTCGTGGATCGCTCGGTAAAGTAACGAATAGGGGTAGTGGAGGATGTTCTGGTCAAGGTCAACAAGTTTATCTTTTCGATAGACTTCGTCATCATAGACATAGAGGAGGACGCTGAGGTACCTATTATACTCGGTCGCCCCTTCCTCGCAACCTCCCGCATGTTAATTGATGTTATTAATGGTCGCCTCCTCCTTTGGGTCGGAGACGACGAAGTTACTTTACATATTAATCCATCGATGTGGAACTCCCTATCGAACGACGATTCCATTTTTAACCTGGAACCCGCGTTTGAAGAGGAATGTTCTTCGCTTTCTGAATTTCTCTCCTTAGCATTAAATAATTCGGATTTGGCGAATCTATTTTGTCTCGATGACACGCCGACAGATTTGTCATTCGAACCCTTCGATTCAAAAGATTTAAAAATTAAACGATCATATGAAGAATCGCCAGTTCTCGAACTAAAACAACTCCCCGATAATTTATTTTATGTTTTTCTCGCCGTGAACTTAAACTTCCGGTTATTATTTCATCTACTTTAACTGATTCGGAGACTTCCAAATTAGTTGAAGTTTTATATAATCATCGTCGTGCAATTGCATGACAGATTTCAGATATCAAGGGAATAAACCCCTCGTTCTGTACCTACAAAATTTTTTTAGAAGATAACCCCCGCAAAACTATTCAGCCTCAACGACGACTTAACCCGAATATGCGGGATGTCGTTAAGACTGAGATTATAAAACTCCTCGACGCGGGAATTATCTATCCTATATCTGATAGTACATGGGTAAGCCTCGTACAAGTCGTCCCCAAAAAAGGCGGTATAACGGTCGTGGCAAACCAGAATAACGAATTAATCCCAACTCGTACTGTTACGGGTTGGAGGGTGTGCATCGACCACCGAAAATTAAATGATGCCACCAGAAAAGATCACTTCCCGCTACCGTTCATCGATGAAATCCTGGAGCGTCTTTCAGGTCATCCTTTTTATTGTTTTCTCAATGGTATTTTGGGGTTTTTCCAAATCCCTATTTCCCCCTAAGACCAGGAGAAAAGAACTTTTACTTGCCCTTTCGGCACCTTCGCATATCAAATGATGTCGTTTGGTCTCTGCAATGCGCCAACTGCATTCCAAAGATGTATGTTGGCGATCTTTGGCGAGCTCGTAGAAGATATCATGGAAGTCTTTATGGATGACTTCTCCGTTTTTTGAAACACTTTTAAAAACTGCTTACAAAATTTACATTGAGTTCTCCAGCGGTGTGAAGAGACAAATTAAGTTTTAAACTGGGAGAAATGCAACTTCATGGTCCGAGAGGGTTTAGTCATCGGCCATAAGATTTCATCCAAGGGGATGGAGGTCGATAAGGCCAAAGTCGCAATAATTGAACAACTTCCCGCACCCTCGAACATAAAATCTATTCAAAGTTTTCTAGGCCACACGGGTTTCTACAGACGGTTTACACAAGATTTTTCTAAAATAACAAAACCGCTAACCCACCACTTGGAGAAGGATTCTCCGTTCATTTTTGATAGCGAATGCGTAGAGGCATTCAATTTTATAAAAAAAAAACAACCTATCAATTATCTCATTCTGGTGGCGCCAAATTGGTCCCTTCCGTTTGAAATAATGTGCGATGCGAGCGATATCGCAGTAGGAGCCATACTAGGCCAACGCATTAATGAATATTTCATCCAATCTATTACGCTTCTCGCACGCTCACAGCCGCACATGTTAACTACACAACGACGGAAAAAAGAACTTCTCGCCATCGTCTTTGCCTTCGATAAGTTCAGGCCCTACGTAACGCTTTCAAAAGTAATCGTTTTTACTGACCATTTCACCCTCAAATATTTATTGGCGAAAGTAGATGTCAAGCGCTGCTTGCTTCGATGGATCCTCCTTCTACAGGAATTTGATTTAGAGATCCGGGACAAGAAGGGGCCTGAAAATTTAGCCACCGACCACCTCTCTCGTTTAGAACGCCTCGTCGCGGAAGCGCTCGTCGAGCCCGATATAGACAATAGATTTCCAGAGGAGCGCCTCTTAATTATTAATAATTTAAACAAAACTTCTTCCACCCCTTGGTTCGCAGATTGCGCCAACTATCTATTTGCGCGGGTCCTTTCAAAATACTTTTCAAAACAGTAAAAGAAGAAATTCTTTTCTGATTTGAAGAATTACTTTTTAGATGACCCATTTCTCTTTCGCGTCTGCGTGGACCAAGTAGTGAGGAGATGTATTTCAATCGAGGAAGGTGCGCAAATTTTGCGGCACTGATACGAGGGGCCGGCCGGGGAGCACTATCAAGCCAACCGGACCGCGCGGAAAGCGCTAGAGGCAGGCTTTTATTGGCCCACTCTCTTTAAAGATGCTCATAATTTTGTGAGTAAATGTGATAGCTTCCAGCTATCGGGTAACATCTCTCATCGCGACAAGATGCCCCAAATTTTTTATTTAGAATGCGAGATCTTCGATCTATGGGGAATAGACTTCGTAGGCCCCCTACCTCCCTCTTATACTAATCGCTACATTCTAGTGGCGGTCGACTATGTATCTAGGTGGGAGGAAGGACAAGCTCTCCCCACCAACGATGCGAGAGTCGTCATCAAATTTCTAAAACAATTATTTTCTCGCTTCGATACGCCTCGCGCGATAGTGAGTGATAGGGGTACGCACTTCTGCAACGCCCAATTTTCAAAAATCTTATCTAAATATGACGTCACGCATAAGCTCGCCACCGCCTATCACCCTCAAACAAGCGGCCAAGTAGAGATAGTTAATCGAGAGATTAAGCGCATCTTGGAAAAAATCTTTTCGACGAATAGGAAAGATTGGTCTTTAAAACTCGACGACGCATTGTGAGCGTATCATATGGCATACAAGATCACCATCTGTTGTATGCCCTATCGATTAGTATACGGTAAGGCGTGCCATTTACCCGTAGAGTTAGAGCACCGCGCTTTTTGGGCTTTAAAACTTTTAAACCTCGATTCGAACTTAGCCTCCGAAAGTTGAAAATTCCAATTAAACAAACTCGATGAATGGCGTGCGAACACTTATGATAGTAATCAATTTTATAAGGAGCGCTCTAAGGGTCTGTTTGTGAGAGCGGCTGTGGATTGAAAAGCTGCTGACTGAATAGAGCTCTTTAAACAGAGCTCTTTTAGAAGCTGTTTTGAAAAGTTGCAAGCTGTTTGGAGAGTCTGTGTATAAGCGCTGATGGAACAGAGCTTTTTCAAATAAGGTTGTTTGGTAGAACAGCTTTTTGAGAGCTATTTTTTTCTAAACGAAAATATTGAAATATAATTAAAATATTTATGAGGATCCTATATCAATATATCACCAATAAACTTCAGTTGAGAGAGAATGCATCTGTATGAGGATCCTATATGGTGCAAATAGAATTGGTAAATGACACGAAATAAGACATGTCAGTCAACTATGTGGAAGACAAAAGACTCATGGTTAAGCAAAGAATATGTTAGACGTCAAAGATAGTAAATGTGTTAAGGCAGCAAGACGAGCAGATGCAGAGAATCAGATAGGAACTTATAAGCTACTGAAATAAGAGGCATCACCGGTTGTATAATAGAATAATTGTAGTATATACTCATAATGTGTTGTGCCATGTCATGAATGAAGAAGGTTGCCATCAAGAACCAAAGAATGTAGAAGATGAAGAATCATCTATCGTAGCATGCCTGAGCCGAGGAAGCACGTAACTCTTACCAGATCCAGCTTCCTGGCCCTTGAGCTGGCATTGACAGAAGAAAAAAAAAAATAAGACTGCAGCAGTTGATATCAAATCTACATGAGGAAAATGTTGGAATCTCTTTCAGGATTCCTAAAAATGTTGGAATCTCTTACAGGATTCCTAAAATTTCTTACAAGATTCCTAGAATCGAAGAAATAAAGAAGAACAATCGAAGAAGATAACTGGAAAAAATCATCGATCTATACACATACAGAAATACTCACCTTGCAAAATAATTAACGAAGAAGAATGAGAAGAGCAACGAAAGAAGGAGGTTATGATCAAACTGTCATCGGCGAGGGCACACCATGATGGGAGTGAGATCAACCTCGAAGGCGAGCGGCGAAAAAAGAGCGAGAGATACACACTTATCAGATTTTTCTGGAGACCTAGGGCGGGACGGTCGGCGATTGTGAGCCCGGGAGAAGGAGGCGGTAGCTAGAGTCAATGGATGCAGGAGAGCATCGACGATCTTGGGTCGGGAAGAATGAGCGCAGATCTATCGGGAAGGAACAGGCTAAGCAGAGATTGCGAAAATTTGAGGGGAAAAGTAATTTCAGGGGAGTCGAACGCGGGGGCTGGGCAGATTTCCGAAAAGACCATAAAATAGTGCTCTGGTAAAATTGATTTTCGATGAGCTGTATATAAGGAGCTGTCTCAAACAGTTAAAAACAGCTCTGACGGTTGGAAAATAGATTTTCAATCCGTCAGAGCTGTCCCAAATAGAGCCTAAGTTCTACCATGATAGAAAAATCAAATTTCCAAAAACATTTACGTTGGGCGATCTTGTCCTTCTCTTTAATTTACGCCTTCGTCTTTTTCCGGGTAAGCTCAAATCCCGATGGTCTGGCCCCTTTGAAGTCAAAGAGGTTTGGCCGTATGAGACCGTTCTTATCTCCCACCCCGAAAAAGGTGAATTTAAAGTCAATGGTTATCGTCTAAAACTTTATATTGCGGGCAATCCAGTGGGTGATAAACTAGAATCTATACCCCTTACCAACCCTTAAAAAACTTAACGTCCAATCAATCAAGCAACGTCACAGTAAACAAAACGCTCGTGGGGGACACCCCATATTTATCTACAATCTTATTACGCTCTGTTTTTTTAACGAATTTTTTTTGTACAAACAGCTTTCATTTCCCTTCTTCATACTAAAATTACAACATTGGGGACAATGTTGTGTTTTAAGTATAGAGGTGTTTTTCTGTTCTTCCGAAAATTAAAATAAAAAAATTCAAAAAAAACTCCAAAAAATTCATATTTTGTAAATAACTAACTTTGAAAATATTTTGTAAATAAATAACTTTGAAAATATTTTGTAAATAAATAACTTTGAAAATATTTTGTAAATAAATAACTATGAAAATATTTTGTAAATAAATAACTTTCTAAATATTTTGTAAATAAATAACTTTGAAAATATTTTGTAAATAAATAACTTAGAAAATACTTTGTAAATAAATAACTTAGAAAACACCAAAAAAAATTACGCTTTCTCAAAAAAAAAATTTGCTTTTAATTTTACATTTACCTTAACCTAATCTTCATTTTTCTCCCCCTAAAAAACAAACCAAAATATGTTGTAATTTAATTTTGGAAAGAGAGATTTGGGATTCATCCCATCGCATCTTCTAGTACCTTGCGAACTCATCACCGGGTAGACCTCAGGAACTCCAAATCTAATTAAAACATCAAAAATATTTCTCTTTTTCTTATAATCTTTAAAAAGAAAACCAAAAAAATCAATAAAACATAAAAAACTTCACAAAACAAATTTTTTGTATAGTTTTATTTAAACGTGTTTTGCAGGTGTTCATGCAGTCACCCCGTCTCCAAATCAGGGACGTGCCCTTTTCCCCTTTTATTTTTATTCTGCATTTTATTTCTTATTTCATGCCCTTTTTTTAAATTAGAAAAATCAAAAAGCAAAAAAAACAAAAACATAAATATAAACTTGGACAAATTCAAAAATTTGCAAAACCCAAACAATTAAAAAAAAATAGTTTATTTCATAGTACCAAACTTAGAAAAATCCAAAAATATAATAAACCCCTACTTTACCTTTATTATTAAAGCATTTAGTTTCGAGAATAACTATTTGTGGCTTTTCATAATCGCTAGTTTTGTTATTCGTTCGTTTATCTAAGATTGATAGATTTAAACGTTCGTGGTTAAGTTTTAAAGAATATCTTGTGTTTCTAATTTAAATAAAAGCTTTATTTTCAAGCACTACTTCTAATTCATCTAAAATAGAGGCATGTGTATTATGTTAGCAAAACAACATTAGACCTCAATTATCTCTGCTTTATGTCTTTAGGAATCTAAGAATATTCAATTTACTAAGATTGCTCTCAAACCTTTTTTGTATTATTCTGGACTTTCTCTTGAAACCCCCTTGTATGCACCCATTTAGCTTGGCATAAAAAATAGAAAAAGAGAAAGATCTTATGTCAATGGGAATACAAATTCATTCCGTAAACATAGGCACCCAATAAAAATTTAAAAGATCTTACATCAATGAGAATAAAATTTCGTTTCGTAAACATAAGCATTGAGCTAATAAAAACAAAAGAAAAAAGTTTCCCCACGTAAACCACTGTGGGCACCAAAGAAATTTAAAAAGGAGGGGTGGAAGGATAAAATCCATCACCCATAATTCAAGTACTCTTCTTATTGCTAAAGCTTTTTACCCTCTTTCTCTTAGCCAATTTATTGTATCTAGTTTTTATTCAAAAAATTATTTGAGAGCATAATTAGTACTTGTATCATTTCATTCGCATTTCTTTAAAACAAAGGTTCTTGTAATTTCGATCTAATCTCGTTTACTAATTATTGCAATTTTACTTGCTATTTGGTTAATCAAGAAGTCTTTTGTCTAAGACATTTCTCTCTACTTAAATTATTTGCATAATTTAAGACTTAACTCTTTATACTCCGGATTTTTATTTTTCAGTCTCTTATGATTAAATAAAACAATATTAAAAAAATTAGAACTTATGTTAATCCCGTATGAATCTCTCTTACTTTTTCTCTGGAATAACAAAAGCTTAAGTACGGGGGTATTTGATAAGTAATAAAATATACGTATTTTTAGTATATTTTCTAGTGTACTTTTAAGTAATATTGTAAATATTTTATGTAAATTAATGAATAAATTGTTTGTTTTATTATTTTTTTACTAACTTTTTTTTTCTATTTTTCAGCAATTTTGGCATTTTTTGTTAGGTCACGCCCTCGGTCACGCCCGTGACCAAGGGCGTGTAATCTTAAAATGCCAATTTCTAGCCTTCTCAGCATCGATCGACATCCCATCCCGGCAATCGGCTTGCTGTCCCGTCGATCGGCTTGCTGTCCCGTCGATTTACATGGTCACGCTCGTATACCTCTCGATCAACTTCACCTCCCGTCCCGTCGATGGCCTCCCTGTCCCGTCGATTTTGCAAAGTCACACCTATGATAGAAGCCGTGACACATCAAATCCTTCCAGAAGCAAGCCTACACGCCAGCCGTCACGCCCCAGTTGAACCTGACATCTGCCGCCCAAAGTCATGCCTGTGACACCTCAAGTCACGCCCGTGTGCAGCCATTTTCCCGGTCAAATTCTTCCAGAAGGTGGCTGAGCCTATCTTCCCAGCACGCGCAGAAGTCACGCCCTCGGTCATGCCCGTGACCGAGGGCGTGTAATTTTAAAATTTTCCCTATAAATAGAGGTGCTCGGCTGAATCATTTCCATCCAGATTTTGAGAGTGTTTTAGTATTTTTTGATTTGTTTTGAGTGTATGTGAGTTATTTTATGCATTTAAGTTGTAGTTCTTTTGTAATTTTCACTTTTCTAGTCTAGTTGTAATGTTCATTTTGAAAATAAAATAGTTTTTTTTCTCATTTGGATCTTCTTTTCATTATGTCAAGAGTGTGTGAGTGTATGAGACGCTTTCTTTCATTTTAAGTAGAGTATGTATGTGTATGAGATAGTATTTTTGTTTTTGTAACATAGCTTTATTTCAAGTCTTATTACCACCCCCATCCCGGATGAGAGGCAAAGTACTTATTAGCGCTTGATTAAGATGGTTGAGACGGATACTATTAAGATGGTTGGGACGGATACTATTTCTGTATTTTATAAGTCTTTTAATTTTCCTTGTTAAACACGCTTATCTCATCACATAAAGGTTTTGCAAAAATCCAAATCGTAATCATCACCAGGCTTTCGTGTTCTCCTTCGGGCTTTACGACTGGGAGGACGCTGCTGTTTTCAAGGATAAGACCGCGCGATTGCTTGCGCACGAGAGCTCGCGAGTGCAGCTCCGTGCCTTGGAGCTCGCTCACATGACGGGTCGACGTGGCCTTCAGATCGAGAGGCATGCTGAGGAGCTTGAATGTGCGCTCAAGGCTGCCACTGACGAGGTCGCGAGCCTCAAGGAGAAGCTGGTCACCTATGATGGTCTTCTCACCAGCCTCAAGGATGGGATGGTAAGTTTGTTGGGAACCAGTCCCCTTTTCTTTGCGATCCTCTTCCTTGGCTAACTTGATTTTTGCAAGATGATGAGACTACTAACGAACTTCGCGCCCGCGTCTCTGGTTTGGAGAAGGAAGTTGTCAGGCTGAAGGCTCAGAACCAGGAGCTGGTCCTGGCCACCCTCCCACCGCCTCCTCGCAGCCCCAGGAGCCTGAGGATCGAGCGACACGAAAAGGAGGAGGAGACGCCGGAGGTCGCGATCACGGCGGCGAAGTATATCTTCCGCACTCTGCGGGGGGGGGGGGGGGGGGGGGGGGGGGGGGGGGGGGGGGGGCTGGCCTCCTCTCTGTCGAGGCTGCGAAGCTTACCGTCGAAGAGGTGGTCCCCGAATTGTTCAAGCCAGTTTCGGCATTCGAGGACAGCGAGGGCGAGCGGTCCACGGATGGCTCTTGAGACTTTTTGTAAACCCTTTGTTGTTTTATTGATTTTTTATTTTTTGGCTGGCGAGATCGCCCCAATACTTGTAATAGAACTCTTTTTATGAAATGGAATGGAATCTTGTTGACTTGCCTTTTGCCTTCTTGTTTTTGTTCATGCTTGTGCCAGTTCGTTATGCTCGCGCTCCTCTCGCGATACGGTACTCACCAAACACGTGTTCGCGCATTTTAACCAGTTGCTCGCGAGCGTTACCATTCCCTCGTCTCCTCGCATACCCCTTAGGATCACGATTCCTCGGTTTTCCTGCCGCATCGTGTTCTCGCGAGCATCTGGTTCAATCGCACCCGGACACCGCAGATGAGGTCTTCCTTACATTGTTTCGCATGTCTTACCACTCCGGACAACTTCTTGCAGTTGTGCCGAGTACTCTTGCACGAGCGAGCCCTTGACTCGCCTGCCTGGGTGTACCTCCACCCTGAATTGTACTACTTAGGCCATGTTAGAGTGGTCTCGCTCCGTGAGAGGTTTTACGTCAGTTTGCGAGGCGAGCTATCTCTCGCCTTACCCTGCTAGGTTCTCCTGTTCGCTGGGCGAGCCAACTTCCTACCAGCTTGCTGAGAGCCTGGTTCGTGGTCTGATTGGGTACAATAGACTTTGCACCTGCCAGCCTCTCCAGAGATCAACCTGAACCCACCAGCTAATGAGAGCCCGGCAGCAGGATCAATCTGGGGCACTCCAGCATAAAACTTTCCATCGCCAGCCTCTCCGCGAGATCGATCTGACCCACCGACTAGTGAGAGCCTGACAACGGGATTGTTTGGGGCAATCCAGCACAAACCTTTCCTTGACAGCCTCTCCGCGAGATCGACATGTCCCACCGGCTAGTGAGAGCCCGACATCGGGATTGTCCGGGGCAATGCAGCAAAAAATGTTCATTGTCATCCTCTCCGCGAGATCGACCTGTCCCACCGGCTAGTGAGAGCCCGGCAGCGGGATCGTCCGGGGAACTCCAGCATAAAACTTTCCTTTGCCAGCCTCTCCGCGAGATCGACCTGACCCACCGGCTAGTGAGAGATCGACAGCGGGATCATCCGGGGCAATCGAGCATAAAACTTTCCTTTGCCAGCCTCTCCACGAGATCGACCTAACCCACCGGCTAGTGAGAGCCCGACAACGGGATCATCCGGGGCAATCCAGCATAAAACTTTTCCTTGCCAGCCTCTCCGGAAGATTGACCTGACCCACCAGCTAGTGAGAGCCCGGCAGCGGGATCGTCCGGGGAAATCTAGCAAAAAACTTTTCTTTGTTAGTCTCTCCGCAAGATCGACCTGACCCACCGGCTAGTGATAGCCCGGCAGCGGGATCGTCCGGGGCAATCCAGCATAAAAATTTTCCTTGTCATCCTCTCCGCGAGATTGACCTGACCCACCGGCTAGTGAGAGGCCGAAAACAGGATCGTCCGGGGAAATCCAACATAAAACTTTTCCTTGCCAGCCTCTCCGCGAGATCGACCTGACCCACCGGCTAGTGAGAGCCCGGCAGCGGGATTGTCTGAGGCAATCCATCACAAACACATCACATGGACTTGAGGTTATGAGAGATATATATAAGCTTATAATAAATGCACATAAAAGTCTTAAGGGTAGAAACGTTTAGGTCATCCCCGCTCCAAGCTCGGCTGAGGGGTATCCCTTCCATATACGGAGGTCATACCCTCCCGACTTGAGCACTACATCAACAATATAGGACCCCTCCCAATTGGGATGGAGCTTCTCCACCGCGGCTCCCCTGCCGGCCGCGTCGACCTTTTCCAGGACCAAGTCCCCTTTCTCAAATTGTTTCACCCTGATGTGCTTGTCGAAATACCGAGCCATATGTCACTTGACTTCCTCATGTCGGATGGCTGCCAGATCCCCGAATTCTTCTATCATGTCCAACGACAGCATTTGCTCTTCTTCATTTTCCAGTTGCCACTCTTCGTCCCCTTCACCTGCGGCGATCACCCTAGGTGACTTTACCTCGAATTCTATGGGGAGGACGGCCTCAGATTTGTGGGAGAGCTTGAACGGAGTCTCCCCTGTGGCCGTATTTGGTGTGGTCCTCAAGGCCCAAAGGACCTAGGGTAGCTGTTCTACCCAGTTGCCCCTTAGGTTCTCGACCTTCTTCTTCAGCAAATTCACAATTATTTTATTCTCCGCCTCCACTTGCCCATTGCTCCTTGGGTGGTGGACCGACGCGAACCGAAGATCTACGCCTAGCTGGGTGCAGAAGTTGTCGCTTGCAAATTGTGGCCCATTGTCTGTGATGATGGCTAGTGGAAGCCCATGCCGACAGATTATTTCCCCCCATATGAAATTTCTTACTACCTGGTAGGTTGCCTTAGCCAGCACTTTCACCTCCATCCACTTTGAGAAGTAGTCAATCATCACGAGAAGGAATTTCCTTTGTCCGCTAGCTTGAGGGAAAGGGCCCACCAGATCCAGCCCCCATATGGTGATTGGACATGGCGCTGTAATGGTCCGGAGCCTCTGGGCGGGTAGGAGCTGGAGAGGAGCATACACCTGGCACTTGGAGCACTTCCTTGCGAACTCCGTCGCATCCTTGCTGAGGGTAGGCCAGAAGTAGCCTTGCCTCAACACCCTTCCCACCAGGGTCCTGCTCCCCGAGTGGCTGCCGCACTCCCCCAAATGGGTCTCTCAAGGACCCTTGGAGCTTCCTACTCCGATACGCAACGGGCTGGGAGCCCCGAGAGGGTCTTCCGGTACAGTCCACCTGCATGTAAGGAATAGTATGCTGACTTATGCCTGAGCTGCCACTTGTCCACATCCCCTTCTGGGAACTCCCCCGAGGTCAGGAAAGTGATGAAGGGGTCAATCCACAATGCCCGCTGATCTATCACCATCAATTCCCCCTCCTCGATGGATGGTCGGAAGAGCTCCGACACCATCACTCTAGCCCTGGGGCCGAACTTAGTCAGGAGGTCTGCCGGGATGTTCCCCTCCCTTGGCACATGCTGGATAGAGAAGATGCAGAACTGCCCGATCAGTCCATTGACCTTCTCCAGATACCGCTGAAGAGTTGGTTCTTTTGCCTCAAATTCCCCCTTGACCTGGCAAGCCACCATCATGGAGTCCGTTAAGACCTCCATGTCTTGAACACCCAATTCACGGGCCAGCTGCAGGCCTGTTATTACCGCCTCGTACTCGACCTGGTTGTTGGTGAGTGGGAAATGGATACTAATTGCTTGTTCGATCCTCATTCCTTGGGGGCTCACCAGGATGACTCCTCCTCCAAAGGAGTGCTTCCTCCACCTCGTTACATAGTCCGCCAAGAAGTCTGTCACTGCTTGCGCCTTTATTGATTGTCTGGGCACAAACGAGACGTCAAACTCGCTCAGCTCCACATACCATTTGGCTAGCCTTCCGGAGTGCTCCACCCCCTCCATTATGTTGCGAAGGGGGTGGTCAGTCACAACCTTGATAGAATGCGCTTGGAAGTAAGGTCGGAGCTTTCGGGCTGACATCACTAGGGCGAAAGCCAACTTCTCTAGGATGGGGTACCTGAGCTCTGCATTCCTCGGTACTTGGCTTACGTAACAGGTCGGGAGTTGCCTTCTCCCTTCTTCCTGGACCAGCATGGAGCTTACTACCTCGGACCCTACCCCCAGGTACAGGGATAGATCCTCTCCTTGCCTTGGTCCCTGGAGAAACGGAGCCTGAGTTAGTTGCCTCTCCAACGCTTGGAAATCCTCCTCACACTCCGAGGTCCACTTGAACTTCTGGTTCCCCCGTAGCATCTTGAAGAAGGATGCACACTTCTCTCCCGCCCTGGAAAGAAACCTACATAGCCCGACCAACTTTCGGGTGAGGCGCTGGACCTCCTTCGCATTTCTTGGCGATCCTAACTCCAAGATCGCATTCACTTTGTCAGGGTTAGGCTCCACCCCGGCCGGGGTGAGCAAGTGGCCTAAGAATTTCCCTCGACTTGCCCCGAAGACACACTTCTTGGGGTTGAGCTTCATCTTAAACTTTCTAAAGTCCCAAAACTTTCTTTGAGGTCTTGAAGGTGGGACTCGAGGTCCCGACTTTTGATCATGAGATCGTCCACGTATACTTCAAGGTTCCTTTCCTTTTGTTCTCTGAAGACCCTATCCATCATCCGTTGATATGTTGCCCCTGCGTTTTTTTTAGCCTGAAGGGCATCATCTTGTAGAAATAACACTCATCCCCAGTGATGAAGGAGACGTCCTTGACGTCGGGGGGGTGCATGCGGATATGGTGGTAACTTGAAAAAGCATCTAAAAACTCATTAGAGAGAAACCGATGGCTGAGTCAAACAGCGCGTCGATTCGAGGCAGGGGGTAACAATCCTTAGGGCATGATTTATTGAGCAAAGAAAAATCTACACACATCCTCCACCTTCCATCCCCTTTCTTCACCATTACCACATTGGAGACCCAGCCTGGATACTGGATCTCTGATACAAAACCTGCCTTGAGGAGCTTGTTCACCTCCTCCCGGATGGGTCCTTTCAGCTTGTCCGCGATGGACCTCTTCTTTTGACGGATGGGGCGAGTGTCGGGGTCGAGGTTGAGGCGATGACAGGCCACATCCCCGTCGATCTCGTGCATCTCTGCTGCAGTCCAGGAGAAGATGTCCACATTCTCCTGGACGCAGGCCGGAATCTTCTTTTGCTCCTCGGGGCTGAGCTCCCCGCTTATCTTCACCTTTTTCTACCGCTCCCGCTCGGGAGGTGACCTCCATCTCCACGACCTCCAGCCTAGATTGCTCCCCCCAATCACCTTCCTTCTTCTCACCGTAAGCAAGTGCTTCAGTTTCTTCTATCTCCACCTTCTCCTCCCGCACCTCTAGCAACTCCGCCCCTTCTTCCTGGGCTTGGCCTTCCCTTCTCCCGCCTTCTACCATCTCTTCCACCTAGGGCCCCTCAGCGACCCCTTCCATTTCCTCTTGCCTTTCCATCTTCCGGTCTATCCCCTCCGCCTCGGCTTGCCAGGTGGTGTTGACCGCGGTGACGTAGCACTGCCTTGCCACCTTCGGGTCACCCCTCACCCGGACCTGGACTCCGCCTATGTTGAGCTTGAGACACTGGTGGAAAGTGGAGGGGACGCATCGTAACGCGCATATGCGATGTAGCTGCTCAGAGCGTCCACGATGATGAAACGGCAATTACGGGATGCCCCCCCTAAGACGACGTGGAGCCCCACTCCTCCTTCCACTTCTTTCCTCTCTCCCAAGAATCCGAACAAAGGGCCATCCGAGGACAGTGATGAGTCCCAATTATATACATATTTATGGACTCATCTGGGCCGATTATCTAGTCTATGCACTACACTTTAGGCATGATTTTGTTCATATTTGATATTCCATGCTATGTGCACTTCTAGGCCCGTCTTGGTGTATTTTCATGTTTATCTTCTTTATTAGCTTTCATGCATTGTTAAGTGCCACTTTCAGTGGTTTGATTGGTGTTTATGCTGGAACAGGAGTCGTGCAAGTGTTCCCGGTACAAATCTGTACAGGAACACTGCGCATGATCACTGGTTCTATTGCGCATGACCACTGGTCATGCGCCACTGATCGTGCCACTTAACCCCTCAAATCTGAGTTCTGTCTTGACCAGCGTGCACGACCACTTACGATAGTGCGCACGACCACTGGTCGTGTGCCAATGGTCGTGCGAACATTTTATTTTATAAATCTTTGCTTTGTAGGCTCCACCCAACCAGTGCGCATGACCGCAGAATGCCAGCGCGCACGATCACTGGTCGTGCGCCAATGACTGTGCGCTCTATTTTTGCCAGCACCTATTTAAAGCCCTGTTCCGCGAAATTAGGTATCGAGCTCCGTCGGGAGCGCGAATTCAAGTCCGTCCAGCACCGTTTTTCATCTCTAGCCACCTCCACTCCATCTCCTTCGTGGGAGAAGTCCTCTCCAGTGATCCGAAGCAATATCCAAAGGTCCGGAGGCCATCTCCGCCATTCGCAAGCAAGCAAACCAAGATTCCGCATTTCCGTTCGGTGAGAAGAAGAGGAAACCTGAACGTGGAATACGATGGAAGAAGGTCAGAGATCGTGACAGTCTATTGACTCCGGAAGCACCGACCGCCCGAGCCCGAAAGTAGATTGACAACCTACTATTCCGGCCTAGAACAGCCGCTAGTCTTCGTCTATTGGCTTACTCTCTCCTTTACCTTGTTGTTACTTTGTGAACTAATTGAAGATGAATATTGTTATATTTGTTTTGAATGAAAGTGTTACTTCCTTGTTGCTCAACTGCAATGTTTACTTGTGATGTGCTTCGCTTTCACCCACTCACTCACTCACTCACTCGTGTAGTTTTTGATTCGCGTTAGCAAGAGCTAACTGTGACTAGTGAAGAGGTGATTTCGACCCTCATTCTCCACATTTAAGAACATTCCATTCGCATGCACACCGTCCACCCGCCTCACGAAGCTCGGCATAGCGGCCGACGCACTCCATCTCGCCTTGCGAAGCGGTGATTGCGACCTGCACTTTTACTTTATTGTTGTTAGAATTGGGAAACCCAAATCAAAGCCCTTTTTATGTTTGTGTTCGCTCGTGTAACAATTGTCACACGACGCAATTTGTTCACCATAACCTGCATTCCTCAAGAGATCGACATTCAGGGAAACTATTCCCATATTTATTACTTGACAGCGATCGGTGCACTTGTCGTAACACGCACCAAGTTTTTGGCGCCGTTGCCGGGGAATTGCAGGCGTGATAAATCCGTGTCTGTGAAAAATCGTTACAAAGGGCATTGTCTTAACTCTCCTCGTCTGCCTCTGTTATTTTTATATATTTTTTTCAGATACGCACATTGTGTTGCTTTCATTCTTTTAGTTGTGCGCTAATCCATTGTCTTGCAAGCAAGTCTATCATGACTTCTATTCAGCAACATATCTATCAGGGAAGTTTGAATGATCTCAGGATTCAGGCACGAACAAATAATCATGATTCCGAGATTTCCACTGACATCATTGAGAATATATCTGAGAATTGCAAGTTCAGCGGGGCTGAACATGAAGATGTGGTACACCATGTGCAGGGATTCTTAGAAATCTATTACACGTGTATATTCAATGGAGTCGAAAACGACCAACAAAAGATCTTGGCATTTTCATTCTCTCTGCACGATAAAGCTAAGAGCTGGTACTGGGATACCCGGAAGAGTGAGATGACTTCTTGGAAGCAGTTTGAAGGGAGGTTCCTGTATGACTTTCAACACCGCGTACGAGTTATGGATAGGTGCAAGGAACTTATTGCCTTCGGTCAGGGAAAGGAGGAGACATTAGTTGACGCATGGGAGCGTTTTCAATCCCTACACAGGGAATGTTACCGAGAAGACTTATCAGAAGACTTTCTAATTCAGATTTTTTATTTTGGCGTACTGGACAGATTCCGTTTGCTATTTGATGTCGCAGCTGGAGGCGCCTTGTTTAATAAGTCGGGGAAGGCGCCTGGGAAATAGTCGTGAATTTAGTGCAGACTAGTCAGCATTGGAGCCACTTTACTCACCCTCCCAGCACTGTTGAAGTTAACGCAATAACACTCAATGGAGCAGTGGAATGTCTGCCGTCACAGCAGATGGAGCTGTTTGTAACTTTCGTGATCGGTATGCTGCGCAAAATGAATGACCAGTCTACAGCAATCCTGCAGCTCCACTCTACTATTAGTACTCTCGCAGATGCTGTTTCTGGAATTGTGGGTCAGCAGCCCGATTCTGTGAACACCATGAGGTTAAGAAGTGGCAGGAGTGTAAAAAATTCTCAACGACAGGAACCACTTGCGAATCCTACGGACAGGCTTACTGCAGATGCGGCAAGGGAGCCAACTCTTATTCCTATGGTGCCAGACTCTGTGAGCGTGGCACAACCCTTGAAAAGTACTGTAAACCCTCCATTCCCTCACAGGTTACGGAATGAGAAGTCCGAGAAGCAATTTCGCAGATTCCTAGAAATGATGAAAGGAGTGCAAGTAAGCATACCGTTGATTGAGGCCATTTCCCAGATACCGGGTTACTCTAAATTCTTGAAAAACCTGATTTCGAAGCGGAAAGTGTTGGAGGACCTTAAAACCATTGGTCTCACTGAGGAATGCTCCGCCATCATCACCGATGTCCCTACAAAATGTAAGGACCCTGGCAGCTTTACTATTCCTTGCAGAATTGGTCATCACCGATTCGGTCATGCACTCTGTGATCTAGGAGCCTCAATCAACCTAATACCGCTCTCCATCTTTCGAGAGCTAGGTGCAGGGACCTTGAAGCCGACGCAAGTGATGCTATAGCTAGCTGACAGATCGATCAAGAAACCGGCCGGGATAGTGGAAGACCTTACCATAGTGGTTAATGACCTTGCCTTTCCAGCTGATTTTGTCATCCTCGACATGAAGGCTGATGCAAGAGTCCCTATTATCTTGGGGCGCCCCTTTCTTGCGACGGCTCGTTCAATCATTAATGTGGATGAGGGGGAGCTCACTCTCATATTGGGGCAGGACGCCATATCTTTCAATGTTCACAATCCGGCACAACTGTTTGAAATCACAGACTGCGAACCGACAGAGCCGACTGACGAATTTGATAGTCAGATTGATATGAGTTCGGAGGATTGCGAGACTTTTTGGTAGCAAGAGGGTGTGGGCAATGAAGGTTCACCCTCGGACAAGTCAGAGGGCCTGCATCCGATTAGAGAATCACCTTGTTGGAACAACCCTATTACTGATTTGGGCTAGGATTACTATGTGTTGACTAGGATCAAGTTGACCCATATTGTATATTCTAAGGGTCATAGTTTTAGGCTGATAGGATAGCTAGAACTTAGAATTTCTCTAAGTCTCTGCGTTCGACGAACGGCCTTCTCTCTGTGTTTGACGAACGGCGTGCTCCAGTCTCAGCGTCTCAGCGGTCGATGATCTTCAAGACCAAGCGGCTCAGCATCTCAGCGATCGACGATCTTCAAGACTCAGTCTCAGCGTCTTAGCGGTCGACGATCTTCAAGACTCAGCGGCTCAGCGGTCGACGAATTCTTCAGTTCGACGAACTCTATATTGAGGTCGACGAACTCTAGTCTGTGTTTGACGAATCTCTACCAAATGTTCAGTTCGACGAACTCATCCTTCAGGTCGACGAAATCTTATCTCAGATCGATGAATTTTCTCGCAGATTGTTCAAATCAGTTATTCTATTTCTCTGAACTCAGTTCTTCTATCAGATTCAGTTTTATTCTTCATTTGGAATTATTCTTCCAGATAAGACAGATTTTATCCTTCCTTCTTTTATTCCACTTTCCATTCTCTTCCCGAGAAAATAGTCGCTGGCTTATATTGGAAAAGGATATCATTTATTATTGAAGAGGAAATGAATTAAGATTTGCTGAATCAGTGGAAGTTCCAAGAAAAGATTTAATGCAGATTATTCTATTCCAATTCAGAGATTTGAATTACAAATTAGTAATCATTCTCTCTAAGGAAACAGAATACCAGAAGAAAGATATCTGAACAAAAAGAATATATCAGAACATCAGTAGAGAGAGAAATTATTCAGAAAGAAAAAGAAAGTTCATCTTCCTTAAGCAGCACCTCTTATTCTCTGAGAACAACATCTTCAAGATCAATCTCTCAGTCTTTCTGCTGCTAGTTCAAATCTTCAATAGAGCAACAATAATCTGAGGAACATTTGTCTCTCAGATTCATCTGCTTATCAAGAAAGATAATTCATTCAAGAGAAAGCTCCATCCTCAAACTATCAAGTATTTCAATCAGACAGGTGGAGCTTTACACCATCATCCAATAGAGTCTTCTCTCAGATTGTTGACAGAGAAGAACATTCTAACCTCTTTATTCCCACTTGTACAGGGTTCTAACTCCCTTCAAAAGTTAACCTTTTGGTGGCAGGGCACCTGAACAAAAACCCGTGGTTTGGTTAGAGCACCTAATCAAAAGCTCACTTGGTGTGTGGACACCTGATCAAAAACCCCTTGGTGTTAGGGCACCTGATCAAAAACCTAGTGGATCCTACCAAGTGTGGTAGAAGAGTAGACGTACCCAGGTTTATTGGGGAACTACTATAAAAATCCTTGTGTCTCTGTGCTTATGATTTTCTGTGTTGTTGTGCTGTGTTGATTTCTTTATTTAATTTTTATAAATCACTCTGCTATACACATATATATATAACTATTTTAATTCCGCTATAAAATTAAAGAAAAATGTTTTAATACTCTATTCACCCCCCACCCCCCTCCTCTATAGTAACATTAAGATATAACCTCCACTTTCAATTGGTATCAGAGGCAAGTTGATTTTTACAAGCTAACACCTGAATCATAAAGATCAATTAGATCTTAATTTATTTTAGAATTTTATTTTCCTAAAAACTCATGGCACAAAACAAAGAATATTCTAGCACAAGACCTCCTATGTGCAATCTCAGTAAGTTTGTACTATGGAAGGCAAGGATTAGGTTGTACATGAATTCTATTGATGAGGAAATCTTCAATGTGATTTTGACAGGACCTCCACCTCCAACAGCAACAACAAGTGCTGAAGCACCAGCAAACAACAATTGTGTTCCACCACCTGAGTGGACAGAGGCACAGAAAAAGCAAAGAAGTGCAGATGCAAAAGCCATGAACATTCTGGCACAAATAATGTCAGATGACATTTTTCAGAAAGTAGTGGAATGCACCTCTGCAAGAGAAATCTGGATCTCTCTCAACAATATGGTTGAAGGATCAGCTGATGAAAGAAAAGACAGAAGATCCCATCTTATTTCTCAATATGAGAATTTCAAAAAGGGAGAATCTGAAACAGTTGTTGACATGTATAATAGGCTCAGCCTCATAATCAATGAGTTGAAAACCTTGGACAAAGTGATCTCTATCACTGAGATAAATGATAAGATCCTAATGTGCTTCCCCAGCACATGGGACTCTAGGATCTGGCCAATCAAGGAAGCCAGAAGCCTTAATGAGATCTCAACTGAGAGCTTGTTAGGCAAACTCAAGTCCTATGAGCAGCTTATCAAAACCAGAGAAGCTGAACAACCAACTTCATCTTCAGCATCCAAGAAGGAGAAGAGTATAGCTTTCCAAGCTACTGAAGAAGAAGAAAAGGCTCCAAGAGATGAGGAGTTCATGAGCCTTCTAGCCAAAAGGTTCTACAAAATGGCTAAGAAGGACTTCAGAAAAAAAGACTCCAGATCAAGAGAAAAGCCAAGGTATGATAAATCCAATTCTAAAGAAATTATTTGCTATGGTTGCAAGAAACATGGACACATTCTGCCAGATTGTCCAGTGAATCAGAAGAAAGAAAAGAGAAAAGAGAAAGAAGACAAGAAGCACTCCAGCAAGTCTTCCTCCCACAAGCACAAACACAAGGGAAGAGGATTTATAGCAGAAACCTGGAGTGAAACTGAATCTGAATCTTCATCCAGCTCATCTGAAAATGAAGATAAATCAAAGGAGAATGATCAGTGCCTGATGGCAATTTATGACTCAAGCATTGAGTCAGATCTTGCATCTTCATCCAGCTCTTCTGATGATGAAGATGATGAAGAAGAGAAGAACGTCTGTATGACGGCTATCAATGCCTTAGCTAACAATTCAGATGAAGAAGAATCCGAATCAGAAGCTGAAAATGATGCTGATCAGGTAATCTCTACTTTTGATTTCAATTCAGTTGAATTCAAAGATGAATTCAAGGTTCTTTGCTCAGACTTAATAAAATCTGAGAAGGAAATAATATTTCTCAGAAATAAGCTAGCTGAAATGAATAAATTAAGTGAAGAAAATGCTAATCTTAAGAAAGATTTGGCTGCCTCTAGAAAACAAATTATTCTCATTGAGAATAAACTTTCTGAGGCCAAGAAATTTGAAGAATCCCTAAATGGGAGAAGCATCAAACTGATGGCATTACAAGCACAGTAAATGTCAGATTAAATGGCAAACTAGGCTTGGGTGCATCATCAAGTGAGCCACCTCTTATTAAGAAGAACATATTATCTACACCTATAAAATTCATCTCTGTTAAGAGCAAAGAGGTTGTAGATACCAGTAAGAACAATTCAAGCAAGGATATTAAGAATAAAGGAATTCAGCAGAATTCGTCGAACGGAGCTCGACGAACTCACTTGAATTCGTCGAACTCAGATCGACGAAAGCTGAACTCAGAGATTCAGTATATATATCCATCGATCGGTGCTCGACGAAAGCAAATGACTTCGTCGAACGACGATCGACGAACTCAGCCCAGTTCGTCGAACGGAAAATATACAGCAAATCTGAAGAATTCTTATTCTAAATATACTAAGAATCCTTTCACTGAGTGGATAATTCCTCCTAGGAAATATCATCCACAAGGCTACAAGGATCAGCCTGAAATGTCTTTTATTTTAGAGTTTTGTGGTAATACAAAAGGACCCAAGGTAGTCTGGGTCAAAAACAACTAGTTTATTTTTCTGTTTTATAGGTACACAACTATCCAAGCAAGAATGAGCAATGGTATTTGGATAGTGGCTGTTCAAAGCACATGACAAGAAACAAGGCCAACCTTAACAACTACAAGGCAAAGCTTGGACCTAAGGTGATCTTTGGAGACTCCAACTGTGGACAAACCAAAGGCTATGGACAGATCAAAGTTGGAGGAGTGACCTTCAAGGAAGTGGCCTATGTCAAGGGTCTGAAGCATAACCTCATCAGCATAAGCCAGTTATGTGATGAAGGTTATCAGGTAACTCTCAATCATTCCTTATGTCTTATTACCAATAATAAAAATATTACTGTATTATCTGGTATTAGACATGGAAATATTTATTTAGTCAATTTTGACTCTGCCAATTCTGATATTTGCTTATTCAATTCTATAAGTAAAACTAATGAATTATGGCATAAAAGGCTTGGACATATTAACCTTAGAACAATATCTAAGCTTTCTAAGGATAATCTTGTTAGAGGACTCCCATCTGGTTCATACAAGAAGGAAGGACTCTGCAGGGCTTGTTAATTAGGTAAGCAAACTAGAAGTAGTTTTAAGTCTTTATCCAAGAGTGATTCACCTAGGATTTTGTATTTATTGCACTTAGACCTTTTTGGACCTACTGCAATACAAAGCTTAGGAGGGAAGCATCACTCTTTAGTTATTGTAGATGACTTCTCAAGATTCACTTGGGTGTTCTTTCTTAGGAACAAGTCTGACACCTTCAGTGTTCTGACAGACTTTCTCAGGTCCATCAAGATTGAGTACTCTACTGTAGTGTAATTGATCCGAAGTGATCATGACACTGAGTTTGAGTCTCTTCTGATGAGAGAATTTTGTGGAAAAGAAGGGATCAGGCAGTGTTTCTCTGCCTCTAGAACTCCTCAACAAAATGGGGTAGCTGAAAGGAAAAATAGAACCCTTATTGAATTAGCAACTACATTGCTTGTTGATGCAAACTTGCCACTCTCCTTTTGGGCAGAGGCAGTGAGCACAGCAAATTATGCGTTGAATAGAAGCCTGATACATAAACTTAAGGGCAAAACTCCCTATGAATTACTTAAGAATAAAAGGCCTAAGGTTAACTATTTTAAGATATTTGGATGTAAATGTTATGTGCATAACAATGATAAGAAGTATCTCAGGAAGTTTGAAGCAAGAGTTGTTGAAGGCATTTTCCTTGGATATTCTCTTTTTAGTAAGACATATATAGTTTACAACAAATCTACTCTTAAGATAGAAGAGTCCATGCATGTATCTTTTGATGAGACTAACATGTTACTTGAGGAGAGGAACACCACCTCTATCAAGCATACTATGCAGGTACCAGCTCTATGTGAAGAGCTAAGTGGACTAGATCTACAGAAAGAAGAATATTTACTTCCATCAACACAAAATCTTGAAGACAGTGAAGAAGAAGATCATCCAGATCTTGCTGCCAGTCTTAATCAAGTGACAGCAGAACAAATTCCCCAAGTGGATATCATTGCTGAACCAACTCCAAATGTTGACCACATCACAGTTAGAGATCATCCTATATCCCAAGTCATTGGTGATATTACAGCAGGTGTTCAAATAAGGCATCAACTACATCAAAATCAGATGCACACTTGTTTCCTATCACAAGTTGAACCTCAATCCATAAAAGATGCAGAACAAGATCCAAACTGGATTCTTGCAATGCAAGAGGAGCTCAACCAATTTGAAAGGAACAAGGTTTGGGATTTGGTTCCAAGACCAAAGATCCATCCAGTCATTGGCACCAAGTGGGTCTTCAGGAACAAGCTTGATGATCAAGGCAACATAGTCAGAAACAAAGAAAGATTGGTAGCTCAAGGGTATTCACAGGAAGAAGGCATAGACTATGATCAGACCTTTGCTCCTGTTGCAAGACTTGAAGCTATAAGGATCTTTTTGGCCTTTGCTGCATTCAAGAAGTTCAAAGTTTATCAAATGGATGTGAAGAGTGCATTTCTCAATGGAGACATTAAAGAAGAAGTCTATGTGGAACAACCACCAGGTTTCATCTCTCCAACTCACTCCTCCTATGTATTTAAGCTTAATAAAGCTCTCTATGGTCTCAAACAAGCTGTCAGAGCATGGTATGAGACCTTAGCTAATTTTCTTTTGGAAAACAAGTTCTGTAGAGGCATAGTAGATAAAACCTTATTTTTCAGGATACATAAAAATCAAATTCTACTAGTTCAAATATATGTAGATGATATTATTTTTGGCTCTACTGATTCAAATTTATGCAAAAGATTTTCCAATTTGATGCAATCTAAATTTGAAATGAGTAGTATGGGTGAACTGTCATACTTCCTTGGTCTTCAAGTGAAGCAAACTCCAAATGGCATCTTCATATCACAATCCAAGTATGCTAAGGAATTAGTGAAAAGGTTTGGTATGTCTGATGCTTCCACCATGAAAACACCCCATGCCCTCTAATGATGTTGTTGATACTGATGAATCAGGGAAACCTGTTGATCAGAAAGTATATAGAGCAATTGTTGGCTCATTACTTTATTTAACAGCAAGTAGGCCTGATATAATGTTTGCTACCTGTATTTGTGTTAGGTTTCAAGTTAACCCCAAAGAATCTCATCTAATTTTATTAAAAAGAATTTTGAGATACATAAAGGGTTGTCCTAATCTAGGATTCTAGTATCCAACAACATCTGAATTTGAATTAACTGGATTCTCAGATTCAGATTATGCTGGATGCAGAGTAGACAGGAAAAGCACATCAGGAACTTGCCAGTTTCTTGGTGATAGGCTTGTGTCTTGGTTTTGTAAGAAACAAACATCTGTGTCCACATCAACAGCTGAAGCTGAATATATAGCTGCAGGCAGTTGCTGCTCACGGATATTGTGGATACAAAATCAGCTCCTAGACTATGGTGTCAATCTAAATAATTCAATTATATTTTGTGACAATACTAGTGCAATATCTATAACACAAAATCCAGTTCTCCGTAGTAGGACTAAACAAATAGAAATTAGGCACCACTTTATCAGAGATAATGTGGATAAAAATAAAATTTGCCTACAATTCATCTCTACTGATTTGCAAAGAGCTGATATTTTCACCAAACCCTTGGATGAAAAGAAACATATTTTCTTTATAAATCAGCTAGGAATGATAGATGGAGATTCAATATGATAAAAATTAAATTTTCTATTTATCCCCTCATTTCGTCGAACGGAGAACGACGAAATGCTATCATTCGTCGAACGGAGATCGACGATACTTAATAAGCCAGGATCGACAAAGACAAGCGCGATCGTCGAACAAAGATCGACGAAAATTATTTTTTCGTCGAACGCAGTCAGACGAAGCCCTAAGTCTTTTCGACTTCTGATTCTATTAGGTTTAGCTGAACCCTGTTCTACGAAAGTGTGCGCCCTTCTCCGATCTCTCTATATAATCAAAGTTTTTTATGTTATTTTATCTTTGCGCCTACAGAACTCGCTTTCCCTCCAGTTCCCTTTGCACATGATCGCTCTCTCTTTTGCAGGTACAAATGGCGATTTCGCAAGCAGTGCCTTCCTCTATGAAGTTCAACGCTGGTTTCGACATTGATTTCAAATCATTTGATCATTCTGACCAAGTTTTCCAGGATATTCTTCACTTGTTTGAAGAATAATGATGCAGAAAAACTATGCTTGCAAACGACAATGGCAAGTGTACCGTATCGAATGTAGTATAGGTTATAAAAACCAAGGTCGTATAAGACTCGGGGCTGTCGAGTACTTTTACTTCAGGAAAACAAAACTATTATTTTATCGAATAATATTTTATTAGTGATAATTCATAACTAAAATTAAAATAAAGAAATAAAGAAAAGAAAACAAATCTTGATCAAAGCGCACTTGGAATGAAAATCAAAAGAGATAAATTCTAATCTGATTCTTGACCGTGGAGATTCTCAGACTATGAACGTACCTCTTTCGAAGACTACGCCCAACTAAGTTTAGGAAATATCAATTGAATTTCCATTCTATAATTGATAACCTAAGACTCGCTTTACGAGGTGAATCCCACTATTGGCTTTTACTCCAATCCGGAAAGGTAACGTCGTCCTCATTCAAGGATTGCGTTCTACTCTTTTTATCCTTGAGCGATCGATTCATACTCACGAGCTGGTTCGGCTAACTAGAGTTTGAAAACAAATATCGCAATTCATAACCGAAATATGAACACGATACGTTAATATTCAAGAATAAATCGAAGGAGGAAAAGAGATAAAAATGAATAAGAGAAAATTTCATCCAAGGTTTGCAAATTTCAAGATTCAAATATTAATCTAATTGACATGAAAATAAAAGGAGTAAATGAATGGAAAAGACATTTTTATTAAAAGGAAATTGAATTACATAAGAATTGAAAACTTTGCATGAAATGAAAAGTAAGACTACATTGCATAAATTGAAATTACATAAAATTGAAATCTAAACTAATACAGGAATTGAAAAGAACAATTCTGCCCCAAAAGGGGGCAGAAGGAAAGAAGTTTCGACCCAAGAAGGGAGGAAAAAGGGATGCCCAGATATCTGGAAGAGCTGCCTTTTTATAGGCAAAAGTTGGGGTTACACGCCCTTGGTCATGCCCGTGACCAAGGGCGTGTAATGGGCGTGATCGAAGCTGGAGCGGGAGAGGCGCCTTCTGGAGTTACTGCAGGCTTTACATGCGTGTCACGCCCTTGGTCACGCCCGTGACCAAGGGCGTGTAATCTTAAAACAGACGCTGGCGCGGGAAATCTTTGGCGGGAAGGGCGTGACTCTGGCGGCAAAGGAGTTACACGCCTGTGTCATTGGAGCTACACGGGCGTGACATTAGCGAAGCATCCTTGGGACGTGATCTGGGGCGTGATCTGCTGGCAGGGAGGTTACACGGGCGTGACATTGGAAGTCACGGGCGTGTACATGGCAAAATCGCGTCATGGCTTCAGGACACGGCCGGCTGAGCTGGAGGCAGGGTTCACGGGCGTGACAAGGCAAAGTCACGGGCGTGACTTGGAAAGTCACGGGCGTGTATTTGGAAAGTCACGGGCGTGTACTTGGAATTCTTCTCCGAATGAGTCCAGGTTGGCGGCAGCAGGTATGGAAATAGTTTTATGATGACACGCCCTTGGTCACGGGCGTGACTGAGGGCATGTACTTGCATTTTTGGGCAAAAACTCCAGAAATCCTGAAAAACATAAAACAAACTTAAGTTAATGAACAATTATTAATAGAAATGATTATTTAGTTAAAATAGACATATTATTTATAAATTCAAATTATTATTAGCCTAAAAACTATAATAGTATTAGATAAAAATACTACTCATCAAATACCCTCATACTTAAGCTTTTGTTATTCCAGAGCAAAAGTATGATAGATATTCATAAGGCATTAATAATATTTCTAATTAAACTAAAATTTTCTTGAATCGGAAGAAAGCTTAAAAATAAAATTTAGGGATTTAAGAAATAAGTCCTAAATTATGAAAATAAGATAAAAAGAGAGAAATGTTTAGCCAAGAATTCTCAAATTATTTAACTAGCAGACAAAATTAAGTAATTTGCGAATCAAAATTAGATTAGAATTATAAAAACTCCAATTTTGAAGAGGCTTACGGAAAAATTCAAACTACTACTTATGCTCTCCCAATATTTTAATTTGAGTCTAAAATCAATTATATTGGCTAAAGGGGTTTGGGTAAACATGAAGCTAGCTTTGATTGGGGGTGATGAAATTTATCCTCTCACCCCATCTTTTTTTTTACTTGTACATGTTTAGGAAATGATGAATTTTATCCTCTCATTTTCCATGACATATAATCTTTTCATAATAAACTTCATAAAAGGGAGGTGCATATGTTTAGGAAATAATGAATTTTATCCTCTTATTTCCATGACATATGATCTTTTAATAACTCTTTTTTTTTGGGTAGGGCTAAAATAAATTTTAGATTAAATTGAAATATTTTGAGAGCAACTATAGTAAATTGAAATTTCCTAAGGATCTAAAAGCATGAGGTAAAAATAATTAAAATCTAAAGTTGTTAAGCACAACTACTACAAAATTGAGACTAATTAAAATAAAAAAGAAAAAGTGCTAAATAAATTACTCTAATCAAATTAATATCATAATAAATTCCTTAAAACTAAATCAACTAAAAATTAAATTTTTACTAACCATGATAAAATAGAAGATTAGCTAATTAAAAATAGTTAAAAATGCTTATAAATAAATTCTCAAATGTTTGATTTTAGAAATAATAAAAACCAAAGTAAGGGGTTACTTGATTATTATTAAAAAAAAATTAAGTTTTAAGATTTTTATATATATATATTTTTTTGGAATTAATTTTTAAAAATTTTAAATATTAGGAAATATACCCCATACTTAAAATTCAACATTGTCTCAAATGTTGAAAACTAAGTATGAAAAAGAAAAGAAAAAAATGGGAAAATAAAATTTTTTTGATATATTTTAATTAGTTTTGGACTTCCCAAGGTCAACCCGGTGAAGGGCTCGCAAGGTACTAGAGGTTGTGATGGGAATTAAAGCCCAAAGCGTCCTTTCCAAGAATTTAATTATAGCATATTTTTTTTTCATTTTTACAATTTTTTTATAAAGTAAAAAGAAAAAGAAAGATAAAATTAATAACGTTTCCCCTTTTCGAAATATCGACAAAAATTTCCCCGGCAACGGCGCCAAAAACTTGATGCAGAAAAACTATGCTTGCAAACGACAACGGCAAGTGTACCGTATCGAATGTAGTATAGGTTATAAAAACCAAGGTCGTATTAGACTCGGGGCTGTCGAGTACTTTTCCTTCGGGAAAACAAAACTATTATTTTATCGAATAATATTTTATTGGTGATAATTCATAATTAAAATTAAAATAAAGAAATAAAGAAAAGAAAACAAATCTTGATCATAGCGCACTTGGAATGAAAATCAAAAGAGATAAATTCTAATCCGATCCTTGACCATGGAGATTCTCGGACTATGAACGTGCCTCTTTCGAGGACTACGCCCAACTAAGTTTAGGAAATATCAATTGAATTTCCATTCTATAATTCATAACCTAAGACTCGCTTTACGAGGTGAATCCCACTATTGGCTTTTACTCCAATCCAGAAGGGTAACGTCGTCCTCATTCAAGGATTGCGTTCTACTCTTTTTATCCTTGAGCGATCGATTCATACTCACGAGCTGGTTCAATTAACTAGAGTTTGAAAACAAATATCACAATTCATAACCGAAATATGAACACGATACGTTAATATTCAAGAATAAATCGAAGGAGGAAAAGAGATAAAAACAAATAAGAGATAATTTCATCCAAGGTTTGCAAATTTCAAGATTCAAATATTAATCTAATTGACATGAAAATAAAAGGAGTAAATGAATGGAAAAGACATTTTTATTAAAAGGAAATTGAATTACATAAGAATTGAAAACTTTGCATGAAATGAAAAGTAAGACTACATTGCATAAATTGAAATTACATAAAATTGAAATCTAAACTAATACAGGAATTGAAAAGAACAATTCTGCCCCAAAAGGGGGCAGAAGGAAAGAAGTTTCGACCCAAGAATGGTGGAAAAAGGGATGCCCAGAGATCTGGAAGAGCTGCCTTTTATAGGAAAAAGTTAGGGTTACACGCCCTTGGTCACGCCCGTGACCAAGGGCGTGTAATGGGCGTGATCGAAGCTGGACCGGGAGAGGCGCCTTTTGGAGTTACTGCAGGCGTTACATGCGTGCCACGCCCTTGGTCACGCCCGTGACCAAGGGCGTGTAATCTTAAAACAGACGCTGGCGCGAGAAATCTTTGGCGGGAAGGGCGTGACTCTGGCGGCAAAGGAGTTACACGCCCGTGTCATTGGAGCTACACGGGCGTGACATTGGCGAAGCATCCTTGGGACGTGATCTGGGGCGTGATCTGCTGGCAGGGAGGTTACACGGGCATTTTTGGAAGTCACGGGCGTGTACATGGCAAAATCGCGTCATGGCTTCAGGACACGGACGGCTGAGCTGGAGGCAGGGTTCACGGGCGTAACAAGGCAAAGTCACAGGCGTGACTTGGATAGTCACGAGCGTGTACTTGGAAATTCACGGGTGTGTACTTGGAATTCTTCTCAGAATGAGTCCAGGTTGGCGGCAGCAGGTCTGTAAATAGTTTTATGTTGACACGCCCTTGGTCACGGGCGTGACTGTGGGCGTGTACTTGCATTTTTGGGCAAAAACTCCAGAAATCCTGAAAAACATAAAACAAACTTAAGTTAGTGAACAATTATAAATAGAAATGATTATTTAGTTAAAATAGACATATTATTTATAAATTCAAATTATTATTAGCCTAAAAATTATAATAGTATTAGATAAAAATACTACTCATCAAACAACAGCTAAAGAAGCTCATGACAACTAGAATAAATTACCAGTGGCTGAAATCAAGGAATGGGCTTATACAGTCAAGCCAGAGAATGATACCATATCAGGAACAATATCAGGAAATCAGGTTATTCTAACCTCAATAACTTTATCTGAAGTTTTTTGCTTAGTAAATGGTGATGATGATTTGGAAATCACATCTGATGAGTTTAATGTTGCATTGGTTAAGATGGGTTATTCCAGTGGAAACCTTAACCACCTTTTAAAGAAAAATTTATCTGTGGAATATAAGTTTTTGGCTGATGTAGTAGGCAAGGTTTTGCTAGGGAAAACTTCTGCCCATGACTACATTACAAGGCACCAATTTCTGGTGATGGTGGCCTTGGTTGAGAAAAAGAAAATCAATTGGGGAATGATTCTTTTTGAATCAATCAGGAAGAAGTTAAGTAAGGCAAATGTTGGTTATGGTAGAATTCTGGGAATATTTCTTGAGGAAAGGCATCCAGACATTTTGGTCTCTCCCACAGTTTTCATCAATGCTAGTAAAAGGCTGACCTCAGCTTTATTTGGAAGATGGGAAAGGGTTATTCCTAAAAGGACTCCTAGAGCAGAACCATCAAATATAGCTTCAGAAGGCACAAGGACTGTGCAAGTCACTCCCCCAACCCTTCAAGAAGCTTCTCCTGTTGTTTCTCCTCCTCCTCTCCCTTCTCCACCTACCATTTCCTCTGAAGAAATTCCTCCTCCCAACTCTCCCATTATACCTTCATCCTCATTGCCATCTTCTCCTATTCTTCAGACTCACCCATCTGAAGAACCTTCATCTTTCAATGACATTCCTTCTCCAATCAACATTGATTCTCATTCACCAACCCTTCCCCAATCACCCATTACCCAAGATATCTCTCTTCCTCAATCTCCTACACCAAATATCCCTCAAGATATCTCTCCACCTCACTCACCTATTCATCCACAATCACCCTTTCAACCTCAATCACATATCAACCCTCATTGCCCTATCCACTCTCATCCACCCATAGCTCATGCTACTAACATATCTTTCCCATACTCCATTCCATCATCTACTAACCCCAACCAAGATCTTGTATTTATTGATTTTAAATCTTTTGCAGACCAAATCTATCACCACATTTCTCCAAGGCTGAATGATCTCCTGGATGCAAAACTTGCTCCAGTTCTTCAAGCTCTTGCTGATCTCTCTGCAAGACTTGCTTCCTTCCCTTCACCCTCCTTATTTGTCCCTTCTTCTAGGGGCCTAGCTTCAGGAATTCCTGAAACTAGGCAGGGGGAGATGTCTGATGAAGAAGCTCCAGATCTCACAGCTTTCAGTACAGATGCAGGTATGTTTGAAGAAATTGCAGTTCAGGCAGATTCAGAGATGACAGAGATGACAGACTCAATTGTTCTTCCAACAATAGAACAAATAAATAATATTTCTATTAATTCATCTATAGATATTACTTATTTGCTTTCCAAGTTCAGTACAATTTTCAGTGGTTTGCCAGAATACCAAGGTTATTCTAAGGCAATTGTTCCTTATACAGCTCCCATAAATAAAGTTATATTCAAAGAAATTCTTAAGAGTTTTGCAGTTCCAGCTCCTCCAGTTTCAGTTGAGAGTCCAGCTCCTCTAGTTTCAGTTCTTCCAGTTCAAGTTCCAACTATTGTTGAAAGTCCAGCTCATCCAACTCCAGTTTCAATTATTGAAGAAAGTCCAGCACCAGTTCCAGCTCCAGTTAATACTGAGAAAGATCTTTCTAAAACCCTGAAATTGATTGATGACCTTTATAATAATCCCACATCATCTGATGACAGTGATAATGATGACAGTGATGATGATGATTCTGATGATAGATCATCAAAGAAAAGAAAAGCTAAGCATATGTCAAAGGCTGCTCCTAAGCTTCCAAATCCCAACAATGACATTCCTTACTATATTTTGCACAATATCACTCTCGCCAAGGATTTTCCTGCTTGGATGAGAATCTCAAGGAATGAAACAAATAGAAGGAAGAAGATGAGGAAAACTGGTTATTACCCTGATAAGCCAGTTAAGTTCAATCATCCTCCTCCTCCTCCAGCAGCAGGTGCAGCTGGCTCAGCTAAGTTCTTTTCTTCCTCCCAAAGATACTCCTCCCAGCAATCCAAGAGACCAGCTAGTTCTAGTGGTTCTCAAAGTTCTAGGTCTTCAAGACCTCCCTTGGGCTCCTCAAGATTAGTATCTTCAGAATACAAGCTTCATATTTTTGATGGCTCTTCTCATAGAATCAAAAATCCTCAAGATCCTTCTTATGTTTAAGATAATATTTCAGAGTACAGTCCTTCTTCTCCCAATCAAGAAGAAGAAAGGATAGCCCAAATGGCAAGATTCAGAGAATCCATTGCAGTTGCCCAGTTCAACAAAGCTAAAGCAGAAGGTAAAGATTACTCCAAATTCTCAACTATGTCAGAATTCAGAAAGAAAGAATTTGAAAATACAAATCCAGAAATGTATTCAATGCTGAAGAATACTTAGAAAAGCACCCAGAAGCAGTAGTTCCTCATGCCAAATCTCAAACTATTCTGGGAGCTCAGGATCTATATATGAGCAAGAAAGAATCAGAAAACCCAAACAGACAAATCATTTTCAAACCTCCCTATGCAAAGAAGTAAAAGGTTTTAATAATTTTGCTTTGTTGTTATTTATATTTTGTTGTAATGTTGTTAAACTCAGAGCACTACTTATTTTATCTGCTGAAATGGTTTTACATTCTGTCAGATATATTTTATGCTCTGTTGTTTTTTTGTTGTTTATTATTTGAAATTTGTCAAATAGTATCCTAACCCAAATCGGGGGAGATTGTTGGAACAACCTTATTAATGATTTGGGGTAGGATTACTATGTGTTGACTAGGATCAAGTCGACCCTCATTGTATAGTCTAAGGGTCATAGTTTTAGGCTGATAGGATAGCTAGAACTTAGAAATTCTCTAAGTCTCTGCGTTCTACGAACGGCCTTCTCTCTGCGTTCGACGAACGGCGTGCTCCAGTCTCAGCGTCTCAGCGGTCGATGATCTTCAAGACCAAGGGCTCAGCGGCTCAGCGGTCGACGATCTTCAAGACTCAGTCTCAGCGTCTCAGCGGTCGACGATCTTCAAGACTCAGCGGCTCAGCGGTCGACGAATTCTTCAGTTCGGCGAACTCTATATTGAGGTCGACGAACTCCTGTCTGTGTTCGACGAATCTCTACCAGATGTTCAGTTCGACGAACTCATCCTTCAGGTTGATGAAATCTTATCTCAGATCGACGAATTTTCTCTCAGATTGTTCAGATCAGTTATTCTATTTCTCTGAACTCAGTTCTTCTATCAGATTCAGTTTTATTCTTCATTTGGAATTATTCTTCCAGATAAGACAGATTTTATACTTCCTTCTTTTATTCCCCTTTCCATTCTCTTTTAGAGAAAATAGTCATTGGCTTATATTGGAAAAGGATATCATTTATTATTGAAGAGGAAAGGAATTAAGATTTGCTGAATCAGTGGAAGTTCCAAGAAAATATTTAATGCAAATTATTCTATTCCTATTCAGAGTTTTGGAATTCAAATTAGTAATCATTCTCTCTAAAGAAACAGAATACCAGAAGAAGATATCTGAACAAAAAGTATATATCAGAACATCAGTAGAGAGAGAAATTATTCAAAAAGAAAAAGAAAGTTCATCTTCCTCAAGCAGCACCTCTTATTCTCTGAGAACAACATCTTCAAGATCAATCTCGCAGTCTTTCTGCTGCAAGTTCAAATCTTCAATAGAGCAACAATAATCTGAGGAACATCTGTCTCTCAGATTCATCTGCTTATCAAGAAAGATATTTCATTCAAGAGAAAGCTCCATCCTCAAGCTGTCAAGTATTTCAATCAGACAGGGGGAGCTTTACACCATCATCCACTAGAGTCTTCTCTCAGATTGTTGACAGAGAAGAACATTCTAACCTCTGTATCCCCACTTGTACAGGGTTCTAACTCCCTTCAAAAGTTAACCTTTTGGTGGCAGGGCACCTGAACAAAAACCTGTGGTTTGGCTAGAGCACCTGATCAAAAGCTCACTTGGTGTGTGGACACCTGATCAAAAACCCCTTGGTGTTAGGGCACCTGATCAAAAACCTAGTGGATCCTACAAAGTGTGGTAGAAGAGTAGACGTGCCCAGGTTTATTGTGGAACTACTATAAAAATCCTTGTGTCTCTTTGCTTGTGATTTTCTGTGTTGTTGTGCTGTGCTGATTTCTTTATTTAATTTTTATAAATCACTCTCCTATACACATATATATAACACTATTTTAATTCCGCTATAAAATTAAGGGAAAAAGTTTTAATACTCTATTCACCCCCCCCCCCCCCCCCCCCCCCCCCCCTCTAGAGTAACATTAAGATCTAACCTCTACTTTCACACCTATTGTGTCATCGGATTCAAACACCTCTCCAACTCTCAAACAATTACCTGACTCTCTAAAATACGTCTTCCTAGGCGAAAATACCACGCACCCGGTGATTATTTCTGCAACTTTGTCTGTGGCCGACGAAGCTGCGTTGTTGGGTGTGCTAAGAAGATACCAAAGAGTCTTCGGACGTTCCCTTGTAGATATTAAGGGAATTAGCCCCACCGTCTGCATGCATAAGATCCTTCTTGAAGATCAGTACAAACCTACGGCTCAACCCCAAAGGCGGCTGAACCCGAAGATGCAAGAGGTAGTGAAGTCATAAGTGATAAATCTTTTGGATGCAGGCATTATCTATCCAATCAGCGACAGCAAGTGGGTCAGCCCAGTTCAGGTGGTGCCAAAGAAGGGAGGGATCACTGTCGTCGCCAACGAGAAAAATGAGTTACTACCTACCTGAATGATCACCGGATGGATGGTCTGCATCGACTACCGCCAAACTAAATGACGCTATGCGCAAGGACCATTTTCCACTCCCTTTCATTGATCAGATGTTAGAAAAGTTGTCAAGGCAAGACTATTACTATTTTCTGGATGGGTACTCCGGGTACAATCAAATCCTAATCGACCCTGCTGATCAGGACAAAACGACATTTACCTGCCCTTCCAGTACCTTCGCGTTTAAGAGAATGCCATTTGGACTCTGCAATGCTCCTGCAAATTTGCAACGATACATGCTCGCTATCTTCGCCGACATGGTGGGAGATTTCCTTGAAGTCTTCATGGATGATTTCACTTTATTCGTCAGCAGCTTTCGATTCGTGCCTCGCCAATCTAGCCAAGACCTTGAAGCGGTGTGAGAACACCAACCTCATCTTGAATTGGGAAAAATGCCATTTTATGGTGCGCGAAGGAATGGTGTTGGGGCATAATGTTTCCCGCCAGGGGCTTGAGGTGGATCAGGTGAAGGTTAGTGTTATCAAGAACCTTCCTCCGCCTTCGTGTGTGAAGGGTGACCGCAGCTTTCTAGGACACGTGAGATTCTATCAGAGGTTTATTAAGGATTTCTCATCCATTTCGAAACCTCTTTCTCACCTGCTAGCCAAGGATGTCCCATTCAACTTCGATAAAGCTTGTATGCAAGCCTTTGGAACCTTAAGGGGCAACTTATCTCCGCCCCGATCTTGGTGGCACCTGACTGGAGTTTGCCATTCGTGATCATGTGTGATGCAAGTGACGTGGCCGTGGGGGCAGTGCTTGGTCAAAATAAAGACAAAACCTTTCACACCATTGCGTATGCCAATCGAACTCTCAATAATGCTCAAGCAACTACACCGCCACTGAGAAAGAAATGCTAGCTGTGATCTTCTCCTTCGAGAAGTTTCACTCATACTTGGTGCTATCCGAAGTAATAGTGTACACGGACCATACCGCACTTAGGTACCTATTCAGCAAGAAAGAGGCCAAACCACGCTTAATCTGCTGGATTCTACTTCTGCAAGAGTATGATCTGGAAATCAAAGATAAGAGGGAGTGGAGAATGTAATAGCTGATCATTTATCGCGTCTGGAGAACGACAAGACGGCTGACGCTTCCAACAGTAAAGAGGAGGAAACCGACCGATTATTTTCCGAACGAGAAGTTATTCGCAATCACTACGCATCCTCCAACAACCCCATGGTACGCTGATATCGCAAATTATCTTGTGTGTAAACTTTCTCTCCCGATCAATCCCCTCAGCAGAGATGGAAGTTGTCCTCTGACTCGAAATACTATTTCTAGGAAGATCCGCTCTTATTTCACATATGCAGTGACGGGATTATCAGGCGCTGCGTTCCAGAAGCTGAGTTCCAGTCTATTCTACAACACTGCCATGACAGAGAAGCTGGTGGGCATTTTGGGGCCGCCAGGACTGCACGAAAGGTCTTACAATGCGGATTATTTTGGCCGACTCTCTTCAGGGACGCTCAAGTCTACGTAACCAAGTGCGACGAGTGCCAGAGGACTGGAAACATCTCCCGGCGTGACGAGATGCCCCTTAATAATATGCTAGTTTGCGAACCATTTGACGTTTGGGGATAGACTTTATGGGACCGTTCCCAATGTCTCATGGTAAGCACTACATCATTGTGGCGGTTGATTACGTCTCAAAATGGGTGGAAGCCGAGGCAATTTCCACAAATGACGCCAGCACGGTGCTACATTTTATCCATAAGAATATCTTCTCCAGGTTTGGAACGCCGAGAACTATTATCAACGATGGAGGGAGTCATTTCTGCAACAAGCAGTTTGTGCAGCTCATGAAGAAGTTTGGGGTCCATCACAAGATTTCGTTATCTTACCACCCCCAAATGTGCGGACAACTGGAAGTATCCAACTGCGAGCTCAAAAGAATAATCGAAAAATCTATACATTCAAACAGGAAGGAGTGGTCCAAAAAGGTTGACGACGCATTGTGGGCTTACAGGACCGCCATCAAAACACCTATCGGCATGACCCCCTTTCAATTGGTTTATGGCAAGGCATGCCACTTGCCAGTGGAGCTGGAGCATAAAGCACTTTGGGCGACTAAACTGTTGAACATGGACATTGGAGCTGCAGCAGATAAGCGTCGTTCCCAGCTTAACGAACTAGAAGAGCTCCGACATTTTGCCTATGAGAATGCTCGCATCTATAAAGAGAAAACTAAAAAATTGGCATGATCGACACATCATGCCTAAGGAGTTCAAGATTGGGGATCAAGTGCTGCTTTACAACTCCCGTCTCCGCCTCTTTCCAAGGAAGTTAAGTCTAGGTGGAGCGGCCCTTTCTTAGTGACTGACGTTTCTCCCTTTGGCGCCATCGAAATATCAGGGAACAATGGAGATAAGTTTAAGGTAAACGACATCGATTGAAGTTATACGATGGCGCTGTTATAAACAAGGAGTGTCAGTTGTTAACACTTGGAGATGTGCACTACAAAAGTGCTTATAGCTGATTTTATTTTTTTCGTGTTCTGTGAACTTTCTGTGTGAAATCTTCTTTAAAATTTTTGCACTTTATGAACTATGATAATACAGGTATTTGGTCCAGCTTAAGGACAATAAACAAAAGCGCTGCTGGGAGACAACCCAAATCTTTTTTATTTTTATTTTCTCTAACATGCTTTTAGTTCAGTTTTTCTGTATTTTGTTTGCTTGTAGTCTTCTTGCTTGCAGGTATTTAGCATTTTTCTTGGGTAGTGGATGTTGCAGATTTTTCATCATTACTAACGCCGATCTTTTAGTATGCTCAATTCCGAGCATTGGGTAACATTTCTTCCTCTAGCTCCTATTTTCTGTGATAGAATGTTTAGACTAAGTCTGGGGGAGAGCCGAGTGTTGCCCACTATGCGCACGAGTTGCACTACATGCTAGAAGTAATTTTTATTTACCTTTGTAGTAATCTTGTTCGCATGCATCATACACCGTTTCACCCACATGAGCGAGCACTCGCCTGTTTTTGTGTTTCCGAACACGCCATCTTGGTTTGGTTTGTGAAATAGGATGTTAGTTTAGGAATTGCGATTCAGAGTGCGATGCTCCAGTAGAAATTTGAGTAAAATTAGATTATTTCTATTCATTTAATTTACGATTAGTGTTTTTGCGTAGTTTAGATTTATTATACTCAATTAGTGAATGTGAAGGAAATTGGCGGTAGCACGGTGTTGTGTGTAGGCAAAGCGCTAGTTGTGTGTTGCTCTAGTCGGAAGGAAGGTTTAACCTTTCTCAGTGGGCTAAGAACTTGCCCCAAGCGACTCTTGAAGCATGGGTGAGAGCAACTCATATTGTTAAACGTGATGTAGGGCCATTTTTTTGGCAGTTTGAGCCTTGTTTTCCTTGACCCATTCGTTACCATTGCGAACCAAATTTGTGTCTACCCCTTCTTTGTTTCAGCCCCTCGTTCAATCACCAAAACCTGAAGCCAATCCTATTTTCGCAACCAAATAGCGAGTTAACTGAAATCATATTTCTTGATTTGGTGTGATGTATGGAACCATTGTGATGTGAAAGGAAAATCTGTATTATTTGCTGAACTCATTATTGTGAAACCAACCGGGGGATAAAAGAAAAAGAAAAAATGCAGTTAAAAGAAAAATCTGAAAAGAATTGGAATGAAAAGAAATCCCTTTGAGCGTAATAGAAAATTCAGTTGGTATTTGTTGGAGTAGGATGTGTGCACACCCAGTTTTCAAGCTAAGTCTGGGGGTGTGTCACACTAGCATCGTTCTTGGTCTTGTTTTGGTACAGCGTTATCTTTTGACTCAATTGGGTTGCGTAGCCGTCTCGTTTATCATTGAATATCATACCGTAACCTAATCCTCATTATAACCTGAAAGTCCTATTGATTTAACTTGTGAGTCTGCTAGCGCTGTGGAGAGAGTGTAACCGGGCAAGCTTATGGTTCTCGTCGTTGATGGATTTTAGCGGAGTTATCCACGAATTCCGGTCTTTTGCAACACCCTCTTGAGTGGCTTGTGTACTTTCACACTGGGCACGACGCACAAGTTCTTCATGATTCACCAGCTGAGTATCAATAAATCTTTATTTACGCTTTAACACTTTTGTAAATTAGTTTAGCATAGTTAGAATCTATTTTACTGAATTTCTATTTGCATGCGTATGATACTTCGCACTGTACTCCTATTTTGCAATTCTCTTCACTAACTACCATTTTCTTACTCCACCGGATTGTTTGCTCGGGACGCGCAAACAGGTAAGTCTGGGGGTGTGATGAGTCCCAATTATATACACATTTATGGACTCATCTGGGCCGATTATCTAGTCTATGCACTACACTTTAGACATATTTTTATTCATATTTGATATTTCATGCTATGTGCACTTCTAGGCCCGTCTTGATGTATTTTCATGTTTATCTTATTTATTAGCTTTCATGCATTGTTAAGTGCCACTTTCAGTGCTTTGATTGGTGTTTATGCTGGAACAGGAGTCGTGTAGGTGTTCCCGGTACAAATCTGTATAGGAACACTGCGCACGATCACTGGTTCTATTGCGCACGACCATTGTTCGTGCGTCACTGATCGTACGCACTTAACCCCTCAAATCTGAGTTCTGTCTTGACCAGCGCGCACGACCCTCAAATCTGAGTTCTTTCGAAGCCACGCTCTGACGGTACATGGCATGGAGGCTCAGCTTTCAGGTTGCCTCGATCCCCACTCCCCCATGGATCACTCTGATCCCTCCTCGGGTCCCCACATTGACCCGGTATTCGCACCTTTCTTCCTCCTCCTCTCGGGGTAGGACCTCCTCGATTCTCATCGCCCGTTGCTGCTGCGTCGGACCTCTCTCCCACCACATCTCCAAGAACTCTGGGCAGGTGGTCATCGCGTGACCTTTCACCTGGTGGAAGTCACAATAGGGCAACGCCACCCCCTCCTTTCGGCCTCGGCACCCCTGTTCCTCCACCTGGGGCCGGTACTGCTCCCGCTCCTCCTCTTCCTCCTACTCTCCCTCCTCTTCCCCGCCCAATCTCCATCGCTTACTGAGGCGGGGGATTGGGCGGCCTTGGGCCTTGTCTCCACCCTAGCTGGTGGGGTCTTCCTTGTCCTCCTTGAAAGGTCCCCCCTCCTTGGGGAAAGCCCCTTCCTAGGCCCTGCATCCCCCCTCCTTGCTGCCTCCACCCCAACTATGGGACTCTCGGCTCTTCTCTTCTCCAATTCTCCTGTTGTCTGACCTCTGGCTCGCTCAGCCTTGTCAACCTTCTCGTGAACTCCGGGTTGGCTGCCTCGCTCTCAAATTCCTCTGTCGCCCTCTCCATCAACTCTTCGAAGGACAAGGGGGCCTTTCTCTTCAAACTCATATTGAAGAACCCCTCCAGCAGCCCCACCGTGAAGGCGAGCTGGAGGGTGAATCCTGGTACCTCCTGGATGAGGATGACCTCCTCCTGGAAACGGTCCACATTGTGGGCCAACGACTCTCCTAGCCCCTGCCTGATCTTGAAAAGCGTCTCAGCATCCTTCTTCCTCTTCTTTGAGGTCAAGAAGCAAAGCAGGAAGCTACGACGCAGATCTTCGAACGCATAGATCGGCCCTTTCGGGAGCTGGTGAAACCAGTCCCTTGTCTTTTCCTTCAAGGTGGTTGCAAAGAGTCGGCAATTGAAGACGTCCAACATGGGTCTGAGGGAGACCATATCCTCCAACCACTGCAGGTGTTGGATGGGGTCATCTTTGCTGGTGTAGTACATCATGTCTGGCTCCCTGAACCCCTCGGGGAGTGGTGCCGAGAGCACCAACTCGCAGAACGGGCATCCCCCACTCGTCGTTCTCGCCTGCTCAACCCTTCCTACAAGATCCCTAACTTGAACTGCACTTGTCGGGCCCTCACTCGCCTGGCCCGCACTCGCTTGGATCCCACTCGCTGAAATCCAACTCGCCTGGATGGCACTCGCCGGGCTGGGGAAGAGCTCCCTCCCAGCGAGATCTTGCCCTGGCGCCTCGGCAACTGCCTCCTTGCCTGCCCTCTGCCCGGGGCATTTTCGCCGACTCCTTGATGCCGGAACCGCCTGGGGAGCTGTGGTTGCAAAACTGCCATGCACCGATGCGAATGCAAAATTGATGGTCTCGAGCACCTCCCCTTCGTAGATATGCTAGCATCTCCACCGTCACTGGCGGTGGCAGGCCGCTATGGCCGGCATCTCGCTCGTCCTCTCCCGCCATGTCACTTCCTTGGGAATTTTCTGTACTAGTTGCGTTCCATGCTCACCGCACCAAAAATGTTGGAACCAGTATCTGGCCCAACAAGGTGTTCGGAACCCCTGTAATGGGGGGTAGCTAACACTTATTGATCCCAAAGGGGAACCTGACCGGAGGCTCAGATCTAGACACAGACCCTTGGCTACAGCGCGGATGTCCCGCCACACACCCGGAAGATCTTTAGAGTGCTTCCCCTCCCAAGCCAAAAATTGAAGCCGGACACCTTGGAGAGTCTGAGGAGCTAACCAAAGATGACCTAAGGAGAAGGAAGTCAAAAAGAAGTGCCCCTCCAAAAAGTGCCGTTAGGGTCTATTTATAGTTTTTTGTCTCCTGGTTTGCCAATAGCGGTATTCCGCCACCCCAAACTGGTCTGCTAACAGCCAAACTCTGCTGTTCTGAAGGGCTTTTGGCAGTCCACCAAGGGTATTTGGGTAAACTTGTCCCCGGACCCTTGATGGGCGAGTAGCCTGTAAAGGCACCACTCGCTCGCCCCCCTGGCGAAAGCGGCCCGCGAGAGCAATGTTCGCTCGTCCTCTGGCGATGAAAACACTAGCGAGCGGCCCGCGAGGACATCGCTCGCTCACTCGCTCCCCCTGTAAAAGCAAGGGGGTGAGCCCTTACTTGCCTCGCTATTGCTAAATGCGCCACCGCGGCGAGCATATTCTTGTCTCGCTCTCGCACCACTTACTTTGGGAGATTAGACTAGCTTGCTTCGACATTTCTCCCGCTAACGCTTATTGGAGATCGTGCTCCCTGCCCCCCTATCGACTGACACCTCTCTTGCGACCTACTAGTCGCGAGCCAACGAGCCCCCAATAGCCTCGCATATACCCGATTCTCTGCTTTGCCCTTCGGCGAATACGGGGTTGTACAGGATTAATTGGTCGATGCACCACCTTCAGAATAAGCTAAAAAAGCTAGGTGGTGGTCGGCCAAACATGGCCTCGAAAGGCGACATGTCGGCTGACGTGTGATACGTCGTGTTATAGTGGTACTCAGCCCAACTAAGCAGTTGAGACCAATACGATGGTTGTTGATGTGTGAATAGACGTAAATATTGATTTATACAGTGGTTAACTCGATCGGTCTGTCTGTCCATCCGTCTGTGGATAAATTAGCTATTATTGCCGCTCTTCCTTATTGAGAAACTTGTGGTTGAATTAGCTATATTGTTGAACGCGGATAAACGCTAGTCACTTTACGCGAGTTACAAATCTTTTGATTAAATTGTCACGTGTAATAGCCCGAGACATCTTATTACGCAGCATAATTTAAAATTGACCGCAAAAATTATCTTTGAAAATCAATTTCAGATTTTAGTTTACATCAGTTTGGTACCAAAGCGGGTTCGATTCACTTCTATCGTGAATCAGACGATCCTGGTTTGATTTTATTTTTAAGAAAAAAATGTTTTTTTTAAGTAACATTTTTTTTTTGAGTTTACTGTTTTGAAAAAAAACAACCAGTTAAGTTTTTTTTAAAAAGAAAAAAAGTAACAAAATATTTAAAACAAAATTTCTTAAACAAAAAATTGGAGAGTCTTTTAGATCACATAGAAAATAGCTTATGCGACTTAGCCAAGCGAATGGGTGATCTAATGAAGTCGGTCGAAACGCTCCATGCCAACATAAGGGATGATAACAACCACGTCGTAAACGACTTAAGGACATCCATAAATACTTTAGAAGTTGAACGTCACCTAGGTTTAAACCAAGCACCACAATAAAATCCTTGGCACGAGGAGCACAACCCTAGACCTGCAGAGCCTGCACAACACGAACCTGGACTCCATCGTCAACCACGTTGGGATGGAGTTAAGCTAGATGTAGGTGATTTTAAGGGTCACGTGGAGCCCGAAAAATGCCTAGATTGGTGTGAGCGTGTTGAAAGGTTGATGGCATTGAATCAAATTTCTATGAACCCTCAGGTTGAGTATGTTGTCCTTAGGCTTAAAGGACCAGCACTAGTCTGGTGGGTTCAGCTAGAGCGCACTCACGATTCACCTTAGGTCTAGCCTCTATCACTACGTGGGTAGAATTTAAGGCGCAACTGCGAAAGTGATATTCCCTTGCACTATCTGCAACCTCTTTATCGAAGATTCCACAACCTTCGTCAGGACAAGCTTTCTGTGGACGAGTATACCCATGAGTTCTTAGTGTTGCAGTCTAGGCTAGATCATCATGAGGAGGACGATATGACAGTGTCACGTTATCTAAATGGGCTCGGTTACGCTATTAGGGACGAGCTAGAGTTGCACGACTTTATGGGTTTGGGTATCCAGTAGAGCCCGTAGAGTAAAGGTCTCACTTTCGAAGAGGACATCTGGGCATAGGTCTATTGATAGAGCTTCCTCGAGCACCACCACCACTGCACCCACCCCTAGGATTTCCAATCACCCTCCTGTCACTACTGGGACCCCAACTCCTCCCATTGGCCCCTCCTGGGGTAAGGAGCCTATTGGGTCCAAGCCCAACACTGGAATATCCAGATGCTTCAAGTGTATGGAACCTGGGCACAAATCATCTGAGTGCCCGCAAAGCCACTTCGTCGCCCTTACTGAATCCATCGATGGGCGTGAGCCTGAATATGGAGTATTCTTTAGTGACTCCAAGCCCAAGCCTGGGCCCGAGTCTGATAGTGTGATCGAGGTCGAAGGAGAGCAAGCTGAGCATTTAGTTTGTGTCTTACGCTATAACTTGGTTTCCCCTAGCGAGACCACTGAGCATATGATTTACGGAGGAATAAAATTTTTCGCACTACTGCGCGCATCCAGGGACACTTTTGTTACATTATCATTGATAGTGGTAGCATGAAAAACTTTGTTTCCCAACTTATGGTTGAGATGCTTGGACTCGAGACGCAGCCCTTAGAGCAGCCTTATGACCTATCTGGGGTTAATAGTGACTTGGCTATGCTCATTACTCATCGTTGCCTTGTAGAGTTATCTATAGGGGACGTGCATCAAGATTCTGTTCTATGTGATGTCGCCGCCATCGATGTCTGCCACATCTTATTAGGACGATCATGACAGTATGACAGACGTGTCATGCATGATGGTGTGAGGAACTCTCATTCCTTCGATCACCAAGGGCACATGATTGTTCTTCTTCCCCAGAAGAATAGTCTTGTTCCTAGGGCTCCTGGGAGGACCTCGTCATCATCTTCCTCGCCTACTTTAGTTTCCAATACAGCACTTTTATTTAGTGCTACACTTCTGCCTGGACCCCGCTCCAGAAAGAAGCACTTGACTCTGGTGAGTCAATCATTTTTGGTGTTCAAGAAGCACCACCTTACGTTGATTTTATATTCAGTGATCTCGTGTTTAGTTCGCATCACTTTCCTGTGAGTGTAGGTGAGCACTTTGGGCTACGTCATATGAATTTTGAATTTTTTAGGCTCCTTATTAGAGAAATTATGATGTTTCATAGAATTTTTACTCATAATAGGGACACGCGATTTAAGGGATTTTTGTGGTTATTTTAAATGAAAATTTTTTGCTTGGTTTTAAAATTTGTAGTGCTAGTCAGATATCAGTGGGTGACGACATGTTGATGGTTGATCTTGGTTTTGTACACTCTCGTAAATGTCTAGCACGAGTGCGTGTAATACAATATACTCTAATGACTCCACAAGATAATCATATTTACTTTCGGACTTGTCTCTTTCTTTGCTATTTTGTGCCCCTCTCTTTCCTATTTTGTAAAATTCACATCCTCACTCGTCTGTTTTTTATTAAACAATTGCATGTCAAGTATGAATTTTTGACTAACACTTTTCGAGGATCTTTGGAAAACTATAACTCCCCGATTGATTTCATCGCCCGAAGTTATACTTTTCCAATAGAGATGAGTTTCATGTATCTTTCAGGAAAGAGGGTTTGCATACAGATCTTGTGCTGCGATGATGATTCCTTCCTTTGTTTGACTTTTTACCATGGCAAGGCAGGGGTGATGCATGACTCAGATCATTGTTTGGATGTTTCGGTGACAGGTTCCATCACAATCTCGACAGGGTCAAGTTCCTTCAACCCCGGGGGAATTGATGCAACCTGAATTGCATCGTTTCTTTATTTTACCGCGTTTTATTAAATAATATGTAGCACATATCAACGCGGAAGTTTATCCTTTATTTTCCATGTATTGGTGTGTTTTGTATCGCGTCAAATTATGACTAGGGTTATTTTGGGCAAGAAGAAATGAAATTATAAAGTATTAATTAAATCTGAAATTAATGTAATAAATTTCTTAAATTTTAGATTTGTATTATCAAACTCTTGACATGCCACCTTTATTCCCATTTTAGTATCAAAATTGTCGGTCTTTGAAAAATATACCCCATTTACTATTATTTAAAAGTAGTCGTCATGTTTAACTTTTGAAACCTCCCCCATCTAATGTTATTTAAAATAGTCGACCTGTTTAACTTTTGAAACCTCCCCATCTACTCTTATTAAAACATCCGACATGTTTATCTTTTGAAACCTCCCCTTTCTCGTTTAATATGATTAAAAGCCCAAATGATTCGTTCGTTTCACAGACATTGATATTAAAGTATTGACTTTCAATCCAATATCAATACACATGGAAAATGACATTGAGTATAAATTAAAATCTTTTATTCGTTTGTATGATGATTTTCTTTCATAGGAATTGACATTCATCACTTTTTAATGTTGTTTGCAGAATGACTTTCTGTCATAGGAGTTGACATTGATATGTTTAGTTTCTAGCTTCTTCCTGCAAATTATCATAAACAATAGAGCGATTTTTTAACCCAGCGCGCGTTTTTTTTTGCCAGGGCATGCTTTTTCGCTCGGGCGCGCTTTTTTCGCCCGGGTGTGCTTTTTTCGCCCGGGCGCGATTTTTACGCTCGGGATCAGTTTTTACGCCTGGGAGATTTTTTGGCCCGGGCGTGTTTTTTTCGCCCGGGCGCAGTTTTTCCGCCCGGACGCGTTTTCCCGCCCGGGCGCATTTTTTCCGCCCGGGGGCGTTTTTTTTGCCCGGGTGCGTTTTTCCGCCCTAGCGCATTTTTTTGGCCCGGGCAAAAAAATTTGTCCCTAGGGGAAAAATCTTGCCCGGGCGGAAAATACCGCTCCCGGGCAGAAAAATCGCGTCGAGGAGAAAAAACCGCGTCCGAGCGTAAATATCGCGTCCGGGCAAATTATATCACGTCTGGCCAGAAAATTCGCTTCCGACAAGAAAAATCGCGTCCGACTGGAAAAACCACGTTCGGCCAGAAAAATCGTGTTCGGGCGAAAAATTCGCCCCTAGCAAAAAAGTCACGTCCGGACCAAAAACATCACGTACTGGCCTAAAAAAATCACATTCAGGTCGAAAAAATTGCTCTTATTCTAGAAAGCCAGAGTTGGTGATCTCAATATCTCCCCTGGAGATAGACATTGAGTTGGTGAGTTTTTATGTTATGGTGAATATCGTCGACTTTCCACAGAAAGTCAATTTCATTCTGCAATTGTTGATACGAACAACAGAAATGACTTTCATATTCTCAAAGCCACTTCAATAGCAATGTCTGTGAAACGAACGAACCCTAAGATGTTTTAGAAGCCGCCTCCTTCACGAAAAAGGGGGAGGGGATTGGAATCGAGCAAAGAAATTCTCCTCCGTCGGCAACTGCTCCTCTGCCTGTCCCGGCCATCGGCGAGCCCAATCCAGTCTACTCTCAGTTTTCTGGCGCTTTCTGTCGCGGGTAGCTCACCTCCCTGCCCTGCACCCGCTGCTGAAACCGGCTACAGCTGACCTCCGGCCACAAGACACCACCACAGGCCGCCATCAACTAGTTACCCGCCCTCTTCAGTCCACTGTCAAATTTCTTCCCAGACCGAGACCTTTCTCAGAGTTGTTTCCTCTGTTCCAGCTCCAGGACAAGCAAAATCTGCCCTAATCTCCACTTCAACACAGCTGGGACTCCTTATTGCACACAATGTTGGTATGGTCTTCACCCCATCTCAAATCATGATTGCTCTTAGTCTACTACTCATGAATGCACGTGAATGTTTAATATTTTCAGAGCTTGTTTGCCCAACATTAACCTGTGATCTATTTGTCGTTAATTTGTTGTCATTATTGTCGCTCTTCCTTATTGAGAAACTTATTCTTGAATTAGCTATATTGTTGAACGCAGACAAACGCTAGTCACCTTACGCGAGTTACAAATCTTTTGATTAAATTGTCACATGTTATAGCCCGAGACGTCTTATTACGCCGCATAATTTAAATAGGACCGCAAAAATTATCTTTTAAAATCAATTTCGGATTTTAGTTTACATCAGTTGTGGGAGATGCTGATAGGAGCCTTGTTGTCGCAATACATTCAGATGGGTTCGGCTTCAGTAAGGCTTAGGTCACTCATCAAGGAACATAACCATAGGCCTTCACAGACCCTGTGAGCCATGACCCTAAACTCGGCTTTTGCTCTTGATCTTGCCAGCACTTATTGTTTTTTGCTCCTCCAAGTAACAAGGTTTCTGCATACTAGAGAACAGTACCCCAAAGTAGAACGTCGATCTTCAATTGACCTGGCCCAATCCGCATCAGTGTAGACTTCAATTTTCAGGCATGAATTTGGAGCAAACAACATCCCACTCCCCGGTGAGGATTTGAGATACCAAAGAATTTTGTGGGCAGCATCCACATGGAGAGTCTTCGGTGCATGCATGAACTGGCTGATAAAACTCATTGCATAAGAGATGTCAGGTCATGTATGAGACAAGTAGATCATCCTCCCTACCAACCTATGGAATTCAGAGATATCTTCAATCGTCACTCCGTCATCTCTCCACAATTTGTGGTTTACTTCAATTGGAGGTGTCAACCGGTCTACATCCACTCATCCATGTCTTCTCAAGAAGGTCCATTGTATACTTCCTTTGGGAAATGAAGATCCCACGCTTGAACCTTGCAACTTCACTGCCCAAGAAATATCTGAGTTTTCCCAGATCCTTGACCTCACACTCGCTTGCCAATTTTTGTTTTGAAATCTTGATTTCTTTCACATCATCACATGCTATAACAATGTCATCAACATAGACAATGAGGACAGTAAGTTTACATGGCTTATGTTTGATGAACAATGTATGATCAACATTTCTCTGGTGATATCCAAATGTCATCATAGCTTTGTGAAATCTCTCAAACCAAGCTCTAGGTGATTGTTTCAGTACATATATGATCTTCTTTAACCTGTAAACTTTTCCCTCAGAACCTTTAGGAGTAAGTTCTGGTGGGAAATGCATTCTTCACGCCAAGTTGACAAAGGTCCCGCCCCTTGTAGGCAGCACAAGATAATAGAAATCTCTAATAGTGTTCATCTTTGCTACAGGGAAAAATATTTTATGATAATCGATTCCAAACGTTTGTGTATAATCTCTTGTCACCAGCCTCGCTTTACACCTTTTAACAAATCCTTGAGAGTTCTATTTGATGGAGAACACCTATTTGCACCCAATAGTTATCTTCACATGGGAGAGGTGCACCAAATTCCATGTATGGTTTTTCTCAAGAACATCCATTTCCTCAAGTATCACCTCTCGCCACATGGGGATCTCAAGAGCATCCTGCCAAGATGAGGGAATGGAAATGAGAAGACACACAGGTTTTATGAGAAGTAGAAAAAAGTCACAAGATACATAATGTGATATGGGATGTTGGGTACAAGATCGGATACCTTTCCTGAGAGCAATGGGTGGATTAGAAGACCCTTAGTCAGGATCCAATGGTTGCTCTGGTTGCATAATAGGACCTTGTGTGCTGGTCCCCTTAGTGCGCCGAGTATACACATGCAAGCTAGGAATAGTAGAAGGAATAGGTAGAGAGACATTAGAGGGGCTCACTTCCAAAGGTATAGACTCCTCCTGAAGTGATGGATAAGGCGGTGGAACTGGCAGAGGAGCATTAGGAGAGGGCATAGAAGTAGAGTTGCCCGAGGGAGCATAGTATGCCTCGAATTCACGAAACGTGGCATTCATAGTGAAAAAGACTTTCTTTGTAGGTGGATGGAAACATTTGTATCCCTTCTGTGTGGGAGAGTAACCAATAAAGACAAACTTGAGCGCTCGAAGATCAACTTTAATAGGGTAGGGGTAGTGGCGGAAAACTGAGGAGGCACTGTAGAGTGCCAAGAGGGTTTCATTCCCATGGACACACGACGACATATGATTGATAAGATATGTCGCAGTGAGAACCGCATCACCCCAGTAATATTTGGGAAGGTGCATGGTGGACAAAAGACACCTAGTAACTTCCAAAAGAAGCGGTTTTTACGCTCAGCAACACCATTCTGAGCAGGGGAATAAGCACAAGTGGTTTGGTGAATAATGTCATGATCAACAAGATAACACTCAAAATGGAAATCCATGTATTCACGGTCATTGTCGATACGTAGGATTTTAATATTGGTATGAAACTGAGTGAAGATCATTTTATGGATTTTTTTTTAAAATAGGAAACACGTCACATTTTTGTCTCAGCAAATATAACAAAGTAGTGCGAGAAAAACAATCAATAAATGTAACAAACCAAACACAATTAGAAATAGAAAGTATAGGGCAAGGTCCGGGGCAACAATGTATAACAAAAAGAATATAACTAGGCAACGAAACATAATTAAAAGTAGTACGTCGATGTTTGTTAAGAGTACAAACATCACACATAAAGAATCAAAAATAGTAGCAGACATAACATGAAACAACAATTTCATAATAGGAGTAGACTGGTGTCCCGGGCGACAATGCTAGGAATACAAGGGATGAGAAGTGATAGAATGAAAAGCCTGTGAAGTTGGCACTGGGCTGGACTCGAGCACATAAAGGCCATTGACCAAGCTACCAGAGAGCCAATCACCTTCCATGTCATCAAGTCCTAAAAAACACAAGAGGGTGGAAGAAAGGTTATAGAGCAGTTCATGGAATTAGTTAAGTGTAGAAAGTAAATTACGAGTGAAATTGGGGACATGAAGAACTGATGATAAGGTGAGAGAAGAGCAGGAATTGGAGCCCTTTCCAATGATAGAGGAAAGAGAGCCATCATCAATGCTCACCTTATCACGAACAGATAGAGGAGTATATGATATGAAACCTGAGGTGGAGCCAGTCAAATGATTTGTGGCCCCGAAGTCAATGATCCACTGGGTGGATATGAGATGTAGCAGAATGAGTACTTGGAGTCCCAGTGTGAGCATAAGAGAATGATGATAAGGCATCAGACTCTATAGAAAGACCTAACATCATGCGGCGAAGGGCAAGCAATTCGTCAGCCGAGAATGCACCATGAAGGGCAGAGGAGTCAGTTCTAGTATGGCTAGGAGGGATGTCCACAACGACATCAGTGAGATGAGCAGAACGAGGAGAGGCATGACGATCCGGAGGTCTCCCAAATGCACGGCCACCACGAGGTGTAGCACCCCCTCTCGGTGGAGGAAACCCATTAAGTCTGAAGCAAGTATCACGGGTGTGACGTCTCTTCCCACAATAATCACAAAGCAAATGGTCTTTATCAGATCCCTTTATCTTAGAATCACGGGTCTAGCAAACACCCGAAATATAAGTAGCAGCAATGGCAGTTCTCTCAGGAGCTGAGTTGGGAAGCAAGATCTGCCGCGACCTCAGGTAGATACTGTAGCAGCGAAAACCCCAGAATCTGAACAGAGGTCTGATCAAAATCCAGATATAGGCCATGAAGAAACTCAAAGCTCTGATTGCGGTCTTCCCAGGCACGAACCATTGCCTCATCAACATGGCTAACAAATGTCAGGGGATCAAAGTGATCGTATTCCTGATACAATTGTGTAAACTCCAAATAATATATGGAAGGGGGCGATCACCTAGTTGGAGTAAGGATACCTTTCGTCTCAACTGGAAGATCTGAGTAGCATTACCCCTTCGATAGTAAGTAGACTCCGCTCTCCGCCAAATGTCAGCAACAATGTCGAGAAATAAATAGTTGCGGGCGATGGGCCCCTGCATAGAATTTGTGAGTCAAGACATGACTAAGGAGTTCTTTGAATCCCATTGTATCCAATCCGGTGAGGACTTTTTCAATTCCCAAGCTTGACCATTGACATAACCAAAGAGGCGACGACTCTTGAGCGCCAAGGTGATAGAACAAGACAATGAAAGGTAATTGGAGTCATCCAGGTGAATGGTAGTAATCTGAGGAGTATTGTGATCATGGCTCCCGCAGAGAGAGCTCACTAGAGGAACAATCGCGGATGAGGGAGCAGGAGAATCAATACTACTTGACATAATGGATCGAGAATTGAAATTTGGAGACCACCCAAGACTTGGGCATCCATGAACGGAGGATTACACCGAGCAAACACGAATCTGAAAGAAGAGATGAAGAGAAATCCAATCTATGCAACGACTGGAAGAACAAATGGAGCTAAAAGGAGCAGGAGCTTCACTGCATGGAGGAAACGGTGTCGGACAGTCACTGGAGAAGAAAGAAAGGGCTGCGGAAGAGCCCCTGCTGGAGGCGAGCGACTCACTACGGAAGAGACGCGAGGATGACGGGGAAGAGACGCGAGAAAGATGGGCGTGCATGGGCTGCGAACCGCGGTGGCGAACGTGCGGGAGAGGCGGGCACGCGGGAGAGGCGGGCGCGCGGGACAGGCGGGCGCGCGGGACAGGCGGGCGCGCGGGACAGGTGGGTGCGCGGGACAGGCAGACTCGCAGGACAAGCGGACACGGGTTGCGAACCACTAGTGGTGAACACATGGAAGAGGCGGATTGTCGGACGAGCGGCGGAGCGGGCCAAGCGGAAGCGAAAACAATCGAGAGTCGGCTAGGGCACGAGGAGCGTCGACTCTGATACCATGTTGGATGAGAGAATTTAACTGTTATATTCATTACAAGTCTTCATCCCCTCCATATATGGAGGCGAATAATACAATATGAGAAAGAAAAATAACAAGCCAATCTTAATATATTGTCACAATACATATTGTATCAGAGGTAATTCCCCTGCACTCTTCCCTTAGAGGTTAATCTATTCACCAATTTCCTCTCCAAATAGCCGCGGACGGACGACCTGTTTCCCATGGAAAATCCTTGGTTGCGGCCCGCCTTTGGTTCCAGACGGGAAATCCTCCACGAGAGCTGCGCCCCTCTGTCCTGTAGCCTGGATGATCTCCCCTTGGCGAATTTCGGCCACTTCAACCACCTCTTGTTGTTAACAGCTATAGCCAGCCCTCTGTTTCACCGGGTTGCAAGTTGCTTCTTCCACGACATTCCAGCCCTCCGGGGTTATATTCTGCGGCCCTCCTTTGTGCTTACCCCAACCAGCTGTCATCCTCCAGAGTTCCCCTGCCTCCGAGATCAAAAATTGTTATAGGAAATTCAGAATTCAATGCCATAGCCACCTCACATATGCTGTCCAAGTGCGAAACTGCAGCAAATCCTCGTAGTTTGGCATCAATTGGTTATGTAAGTTCAATGTGGATGTTATTATTGTCTTTGTTGATTATTTGGGTGAATATACATATTATTAGGGATCTTAATTCGTATTAATTTACCTAGATAACATTCTATTTGAGAGACATTCACCGAGAATTTAGTGGAAGAACTTTTTGATCTAATCCAACTAAAACTTGTTGCCTATCGAACCCACCATTTTTTCAATTGTGTATGTTGCGTATTTCTCTCATTAATTTCAGCATTCATTGTTAAATTGTGGGATTCTTGCATGAGCATTGAATCAGATAGGTCTCTCCGTCGTCACTGCACGTGCATACATTCATTAGAGTTCTTTTAGTGCATACTCACACCGCGGCCTTCACTTTATCCTACGTCAAGTTCGCTAAAGAATACATGATTAAAAATACTGTCATCGGTCTACTGATAAATATAGGCAATGACATTTTGATCTATCTTGATCCAATTTTCATTATTCGTATTTGTCAGCTTCATCCCCTTCAATAAGGGTTGGTGGATCTTTGCAACAACAAATAATATCCTACGCCTTCATCTTCCAAATAACATATTACTTAAATCCAAAAAAATCAACTAAGTTGAATTTGTGGAAGATTCGATCGCATACGTATTCTATAACTACCACTCTCTGATACCACTTCGACAACCTTAAACAATACAAGTTCATAAACAAGAAATACAAACAAACATAGGTAAACCATCGACCCTAACTCCACTTCTCCACGCGGAGACACCATTAGAATGATCGAGGAAAGAAACACAAATCAATTGAAGCTATAGAGATCAAGTCGACAACCGTCACATAGTGCGCTCAAGAGAATCAAGAAAAACATTCTTCCAGTCGAAGACCAAAAGCACTCCTGAACGCACATCATCCAGGCTCTCCGCAAGAAAATGCACAACCAAAACTCTAGACACGACGGGATAAAGTTGTGAGATATCAAATATACGCACGCACAACCAAAACCTGAACCAGAACTACCCTTTACTGAACTGGGTCGCATCCATAACTCGAAAAGATCAACATATAATTCCAAGTTTTCAAAGGATAATTGTGGTGTGAAAAGGGGTTAGGTGATTATAAAACCTTTTACAATATTATACAAAATAGAAAACTTGCATAAGTTTACTTTCCAAGAGAAAAAAAATCAAACTTTTTGAAACAATTGGGACTTCAAATAGTGATAGATGTAGAACCAACAATTCCAACCAGATGAATGCACATATGAATCAAATAATGACATGAGGTACACTGTGAACTCTTTTACAGAGCCCACACAAAAATATACACAGCCAAACACGAAAACTGAAGCACTAGAGGGGACCTGAGGTTCTCATTCAGTTTCAGCTATGAAATTTGGCAACTCACCTTTGCAAAGGTATTCGTCGCACTGAGACGCAGTTCCCCATCCTCTTCTTAGTCGTAGTATGTCTTCCGTAAATGTCGAGCCTGGTGCTCCTATGAACACGGTCGACATAGCTGATATTGTTTTATCCAGCATGGCCTCAACCTTAAGGCAGGAACATGAAAAGAGGAAAATATTCAATAGCTTAAAGACAAAATTGTGGCAGTTTTATCCAATGACGTTAAAAAGCCCAACGATAGTACTCTGGCTCTGCTGTGGACTAACAGCAAGATGAAACCAACATAAATTACAACTTGAATTGCAACCAAGTAAGAGTGCTGTCGTGGGGCTGTTTGGGGTCAGAAAAAACAGAATGGGATTTCATAATGTGGGCATGGTGTTCCATGCACAGTCTCCAGGGGCTGAAATACATCTCCAGCCGGGTGACTCAGTACACCTTCGGCTCCTCCCGTTTAAAACATTTGTCTATTTTTCATTATTTTTATTATTACTTTTACATGCTTTCATCTTTCGCATGTAGGGGTGATTAAATGGACTGAGGTGTGGGAAGAAGAGAACCTGGGGATCACCACCTAGATGGTTTCTATACAGCAAGGCATCCCATTTCTCTACACTTGTATGGCTTGGTCGCTTGACCAAGGGAACGGGCTTGCCATCCAAAACAACCAGCGATTGTAGAAGGTCTGTTTCGCTTCCAGCGGCATCTGTTGAGAGATAAATAACTGGAGCATTGGCTCGCTCAACTATCCTGAGAAGGCATTCAGAAGCTTGGGGGATGGGATAGAAGCAACTTTCCTCTTTCGCATTGCTGAGATCATAAGAGAACGAACAACAAATTATAAGTAGGAAAACTGGGAATGAATTATAATTTTCGCTAGTACTAGCCTACACCATTTGATGACAGTTTCACGGATAAAAGCCAGAATAAATCCCAAAATACTATGATGCTAGTATGAAAAGAAATGCTAATAAGAATATAGAATGATAATTTGATGAAATTTGTGAAGATTTTGATTATTCATTAGATATATGAGGCAACAAATTATGGGCAAAACAAAATATAGCACATATATAACATGGGCTTTTAATCTTTGAAATGATAAATAACACTTCTAGACATAAGCATATTGTCATCTTAGCATTTATGATGCACCAGCTGTGAATTGATGCAGTCAAAAAGCAATTGTGAATACTCAGATTGTGACAGAACCACATACAAAATCTATTTTGCTCATTAGCAAGCATATGATGGCTAATGAGTAGATGTGAGGCTTCAGGTAATCTAAACCTAAGTCAGAAATAATGTGGGAACACAGTCAAACTTTTGTTGAGATTCGCTAAAAAAGATCAATTGTGAGTTCGGGTGTAAGAACAAATGTTCATATTTGTTTAACTTCGGGTGTACAAATGTTCACATGCAAAACCATCTAGTATCTGATAATTTTCTTCTGTCATTTTCAAGTAAAGAGTTTGGAACATTTATATTAAAAGCACTAACAGCATCAACATAAAAGAGGATTGAGAAAAACGGGAAAAGAATATCTCCATGATTATTTTCTAGCATAGGATCAGACTTTCTCATATCAGGAGGGCCGTCAGAGATCAGGCTGTCATGAACTTTATAATTAACCTCTATATTATTTCCTAAAATTGGTCTGACTTCTTTATAGTAAAATCACCGTCAATTTGGTAATAATTTCCTAAGTTTCTTGAAATTGGATAACAGTTATATGGTACATAATCATTTCCTTAAATTTACAAATAATTTAGGCAGTTTGAAATGGAGACGTGTGACAAAAAATTTCAAGATCTTCAGTTTCGTTTTGGATACTCCGTTATCAAATAAACTGCTGTTGTGCAGGAAAAAAGGACAGCAGATGCATTCATAGCTATCTTACTAGAATCAACATGTTATACATGCATTATCTTTAATACGCACATTTCGGCTATTGGCAATGAAAGATGAATACATGTTGCAGAAGAAAAACATGGTTAAATGTAATTTTAATGAATCAGATTGAAGCTCTCTTTCATCAGAGATATTTAAAATCAATTCTCAAACAGATTACAATCCAAATCAAGGTAGATTTGAGAACTTTTAAGCGCAATCCAAATCTTGGTTGAGCTTAGAAGGATATAACTAAGCAGCTTCCTGAAATTTTAGGGGTTTGTGTGTGGGATATTAAACCACCTTGCAAAAAAATTGAAATGCTCTAAGGATTTGGGTATTGTTCCTATTGCTATAAAGTTGGTCATATCCCCTCAATTTGTAAGAAGAAGCAATCTGACCGTCATTCCTCTAACATGAGAAGCCTTATCTTTCTCGTGTTAGTCTAAGGTCAGAGCACATTGTGAAAAACATCCCCACATAACATGAGAGAAAATGATCCAGCTCCACAGAACAATCAAGACCCATCTGACAAAATTGTGGAAGCTATTAACAATTTTGCTTCAAACCTTAGGCTCACTACTTCTCCCAGGTACCCTCCTCTTCCGTACTCCTATCACCAGAACTTGTTTATGTGCCCATTCAGGCCACTTACAACATTCACTCCATCCAAAATCTAGGTTGCTCTGGTTAAGCCTGATATCAAGTCGATTTTGAGCGATAAGCTAGACTCCACAGAAAATTGAAGTTTTTGAATCATGCCTGACCTTGAAATCAACATTGATTTTAAGCCGAGCAGGCTCAACTCGAAATTGACCAAATAGGTTTAGGGCAAGACAGCAGAGGAACTAAGGAAGCTGTCGTCAAGCTGAGCAAGGAGGGAAGAAAGTCAGAAACTATTTCAAGTTTTATTCCTGAAATCTGTGATAGCCTGAATGGGTGTAAATCATAACAATTGGTCATAAGAGGCTAAGAAATGAGGGTCAAGCAATTGGGCAGCAGAGCGAACAGGGGAGGGGGGGGGGGGGGGGGGGGGGGGGGGGGGGGGGTGGGAATTATAGGTCACATATTTATAATTCATGAAATTGGATGGTAGTGTTATGGGCTGCGTGCCCATTTATCTAGTCTTAGTATTTTATATTTTTTAAGATTTTCCTTTTTTAGTTATTTACGCTTATGCCAATATCGGGTCCAATCAAAGGACACCTTGGCGTCTTGTAATGTTATGCAAGAAAAGAAGTTCAAATTCCTTGTCCTGTGAGATTCTTGGAAGCTCTCTCCTCTAACGAGCAAGCCGCGGGTACCGGCTCCGTTGTATCTCTCGCCGCCATCATCTACGCCTCCGGTCATCCTCCGGCCACAGCTCCGAGTAGGCCCATAACAACTTGGTATCAGAGCTACTCGGTCCTCCTCTTCTACCGAAACCGCTGTCAACAACTCGCCAACCCTAGCACGTCCCTCCTTCGTTGCTAGCAACCTTTCCGTTTCAGCACGCGTACAGTAGCCCTCGCGCCGTCGATCTCGATCACGCCTTCAGTCGACCTTCCTGCGTTTCCGCATCGCTCACAACGCCTCTAGTGGAGCCTTGACTCGCTCTTACTTCCACATCGAGTCACTGCCACTTTCGCGTCAATCCAGACGGTGTCGATCCCGCGTCGATCAGGACGGTCTCGATCCCAACGTTGAATGTTATGAACCGCTGCCACTTCCACATCGAACTGCAGCTTGCGTCTCCTGCGAGCCCCATCGCCAACCTGCGGGATAGTTCTTCCACAACTGTGAGTTCTTTCATCCCAACCCGCCACAGTGGAATCCGACAACGACCACACGCCTGTTGTTTTCTTTTTCGAGCCCCCTGCAACAACCCACTTCTTTTTGGACATGCTACGCCCTTTCCCTCGATCCGCCCGTCTTCCATCTCGAGTCCACCATACAGTAGCGCCAAGTTTCCTCGAGCCCACAACATTTTGAGCCCAATGCGCGTATTCCCTTTGAGCCCAGTTCGCCTGCCTTTTTGAGCCCAACAACAAGTTCTCTTTGCCTTACCTTAGCAAAGACTAACAACTGTTCTGTTAATTGCCGAGGAGATGGCTAGCTGCCCTCCGTTAGATAGAAAAAATGATGACCTCCTGAGAAGCATGTCGTCAGGACGCCGACCATCGCCGTCAGGACAACATGACCATGCTCCTCCACAAGCTTGATGATTTAATAGTCGTCTTCCCGCCAAAATTTCCACCTTCCATGCTGCAGATTCCACTAGAGCGGTCGTCGTGCCCACTGCGGACCGCAGAAGCTCCGCCGCTCGTCGTTGCTCATGTCACGCCACATCCACCGCCAGTGGTCCTGGCACTGCAGTTTACTTTCCCGCAGCCACCAGTCCCTGCAAATGTTACCTCACCACCTCTCTTGTCGACCCTTGCCTTGTCGGCCTTTCCGGCCTCCTCTCTGCCTCTTCCACGACCACCTGCCATGTCGGCCCCTACAGATCCATTTCTTTCGCCGACCGCCCCCAAGTCGGCGTCGGCGTTCATGATCGATGCAGCTCTTCTTCCGCCCGATCTACCGCCACCTTCAACTGTCTACATCCATCGGGCATCCTCGTCCCACTCACTCCTCGCCATCTATTCTTCCATCGGGGAGCGCTTTGACGCCCTGCAACTCGATGCAACCAATGCGACAGCAACGCGATACCGGGAGTGTTGGGAACTTTGCCCACAATGTTCCTGATTTGAAGAAGTCCTCAACTCAAGGATAAACACATTTTGTATTTGATGCATGTGTTTAGAATAGTGTTTTCAGGTATTAGATAGTGCAAGTCTAACTTAGGGCTAGACTTAGTATCAGTAGACATAGTTTTGCCAATGTAATCCTTCATTGTGCAAAACACTATGTCGACCTATGATCTAGACTATATTAGACTTGTCACTCACTCATAAACATCAGGAAGAAAGGGCTAGCAAGGTGCAAAGAGCAAAGGAACTGGATTCAGGATGATCAGCAAATGACAAAGCCATATCATCTTGGAAGAGTCCAAATATAGTCTTGTGAAGGTATCGATATCGGCTTGAAGACCTTAAGCTTCAAGACGACATCGTCTTGTAGACCATAAGAATCATCAAGACGATTCGTGCAGAAGGTTTTAACTAAAGAAGTTTTGCTAAGTCCAGATTCGACCAGAAGACTAACTTGACTATATCGTCTTGTAGACTCTCAGCTGAAGTCAAATATCGTCTTGGAAATACACTATCCAAGACGATATCGTCTTGACAAAGACTAGCTATTCAAATATCGACTTTATGAGAAGAAGCAGCCCAAGCTCCAAATATTGTCTTAGTAATACACTATCCAAAACGATATCGTCTTGACAAGGTTCAGCTATTCTCATATTGTCTTGGAGATGATCAACAGATATTTGGAAGCTTTTCATAAAGAGAATTTGGCTAAGTCCTTTATCGTCGAAGTGAAGTGAATTGTCGTTGAGGACAAGTGAAAAGTCGTTGAGGACAAGTGAAATGTCGTCGAGGAACCTACACGATATTTCAGAAATACAGAGCTGAGAATAAGCTAAGTCATTATCGTCGAGATGATACCAATTGTCGTCGAAGACAAGTGAAATGTCGTCGAGGAGCCAACACGACATTTCAGAACTATAGAAGGCAGTTATCGTGTTGAACATAGAATTCGACTTGACAAGCTCAGTCATTCGACTAGAAGACAGTGAAGTCAAATGTCGTCTTGAAGACAGCAAGCAAACATTCGACTAGAAGACAGTGAAGTCAAATGTCGTCTTGAAGACAGCAAGCAAACATTCGACTAGAAGACAGTGAAGTCAAATGTCGTCTTGAAGACAGCAAGTAAGCATTCGACTAGACATTAAGCAAATTCGACCAGACTTCTAGTCGAATTGCGGAAAAGGCAAGAATTCAAATTAAATCGCAAAAGAGTCGTTAACTCATTCAATGTCGCCGCAGATTGAGCCAATCAGATTTGTCCATAAAGGCAAAAGATCTCTGACATAAAGGAAGTCTGAGGATTCAACCGCTATCAAGTGACCCTATAAAAGGGATAAAATGGAAATCAACAAACCCTACTAATAATTACTTCAATCATAATATCAAAGGAAGAGCTCGTCGCCACCGTCTTCAAAAAGAGGTGTTCACATCAGGAAGCTCAAGAACGGAGAAGACATTTCTAAAAGCAAATCTTTTCTTCTCCAGAAGTAAAAGTTTGACACATCTTGCTGATTTACTAAAAGCCAAATCATCAATCGGCAAGAAGAGGAAGAAGGATCTTTGAAAGCGCAGAGGAAACTTTCTTCACTGAAATGGATTCTTTCAAGTCCTCTGCATGAAGATCAAGGTTGGAGCTAATCCACATCAAGCTTCAAGAAAACTCCAGACTTACCAAGTCTTATTTTTTCTGAGTCTATAGAAAGATTTTGTATCACAAAACTTATATAGCTATAGGATCTCTCTGAGTTCTGAACTGTATGATTCAACTTGTTGAATCTGAGTTGTAAGGTCCTGTGCGACCTGAGGTAGGAGGCTAGCCATAGCTTTTGAGTTATAGGGTCTTGTGTGACCTGAGGTAGGAAGCCAGCCAGTGCTTCTGAGTTGTAGGATCCTTGGGATCTGAGGTAGGAGGTCAGTCAGTGCCTCTAAGGTAGAAGACATTGTCTCAGAGTTGTAGGATCTGTGGATCTGAGTTTTGGAGGAAATTGTCGAGGCCAGCATACTGCTAGATAAGCGAAAGGGGGAAATTGGACTACCCAACTCAGGGAACCACTATAGCTTTCTGTGTTTATGCTGTGCATTTTCTGTGATTGTGTGTGTCATTTTTACTTTCATTATTCCACACTAGAAGTATAAAAAGACGACATCACTTACACCCCACCCCCTCTAGGTGAAGATTAGACTATCTCATTGACTTATAAGTGGTATCAGAGCTAGGTTGTTCAAAAAGGGCTTAACAGCTTGAACAAGATCCACATCAAGGAAGAGAGTCTACTCACCAAGACTTCTTGAGAGAACTACAAAGAACTCAGTTCAATGAAGCTGGTCATATGCAGAAAATAAAACTTTGGAATCTGGAAGGAAAGAGTCAGGTTGTTCATGGAAGCTTTTGATCTTAAAATATTTATAACTGTTGAAGGTCCTTTCATCCCTATGAAAGCTTCAACTATAAATCCAGCCATGCAAGTCTCAAAGAAATATTCTGAAATGACCAGGGATGATGTTGTTCTGGCCACCATGGACAAAATGGTCAAGAACATAATTGTGAGTGCTATAGATGACTCTACAGTCCATAATCCGATTCACTGCAGAACTGCCAAAGAAATGTGGGAGTCTCTGATAGTCTACATGGAAGGCACATAAGAAATGAGAAATGACATGAAATCACTTCTGAATCAAGAGTATGAGGCCTTTAGGCAGGATAAGAAGTTTATCTCAGAATGTTATGAGAAGTTCTTCAAGCTAGTGAATGGTCTAAGAACATATGGGAGAGAGTTCTCCAATTATGATTTAAATGACAAGTTTCTCACATTACTAAATAAAGAATGGGACATAAAGATATGTGTTATAAGAGAGATGGGGAACTTGGCTAACATCCAGCCCCAAAATCTGTTTGGAAAGTTGTTGTCTCATGAGCTGCAACTAAAAACAAGGAAGGCTGAAGAGGAATGCAGCAAGGAAAAGACAGTAGCTTTCAGAGCTGACAGCACAAGAAGATGCGGGAAGGCTTATCCATGCCATCAAGAGAGAAATGTTGATAATGATAAATCTGAAGCCAACACTTCAGATTCTGAACTTTCTGATGAAGAGTTACATCTTCTCTGCAAACAGTTCAAGAAACTGTTGTCAAAGAAAAGACAAGATAAGCATAGGGCTTCTCCTTCAGGCTCTAGAAAGTCTGATCACAGCCATGACAGACCTAAGCACAAGTCCAAAGATGACAGGTATGACTCTAAACATAGCAAACATGTTTCTACTGATATTGTTTGTTATGAGTGTCAAAAGGCAGGTCACATAATCATTGACTGCCCAATAAGGAGAATGCAAAACTGATGAGAAAAAATCACATAAGGGCAAGAAGCATGAGATGAGCTTCACTGCCAAGAAGACCAAGACTCTAACTGACAACAACAACAGCTCTTCTTCTGAAGTTCACATTGGGCTTACTACTCTGTCTGAAGCTGAGTGGGAGGCTGACTATCCTACAGCCAGGGTGTGCATAAGGGCACCCCTATCACTGTCAGACAGTGAATCTGAAGAAGAAGAAGAAGAATGCTATGGGTTTGTGGCCCTATCTGATGAAGAAGACCAGGTTGAGTTCAACTCTCCTGCTCAGGTAAATATCAGAGCTCCTCTTTCAGCTACTGATTCTGAATTCAGAAGCAGAATTTTTGCATGATAGTGAGTCAGAAAGATCATCCTCATCAGAGTCTGATCATGAGGATGAGGCTGACATAGTGAGTCAGTTTGGAGCTTTGCTAGATGCTCTAAAGAGAAGCAAGAAGCTTGCAAAAGCTCAGGATGAGGAAATAGAATCCCTCAAACTGACTCAATCTGAACTCCTAGAGAAGGCTGGAAAGCTATCTCAAGTGAGTGAAGAATTAAGTAAGCTGAGAGGAATCTCAAAAGCACAGGTGATCTCATTATGTCAGGAAAACAAGAACATTAAGGATCTTGAGGATAAGCTACTTGTAGAAAGGAAACTTGTGGCTAGTTATTCTAAGCCACAAACTGTGTTGCCAATCATAGAGATATTTTTTGCACCATATAGTGGTGGTGTAGGATACACTGGTGAGGCAAACAGTGGCAAACAAACCAATGATCAGGCTATATTCAGCAAGGATATTTTGTCTTCCAATGCAAATGATAATGATATGTCATGTGGATCTCTGTCCAATAAATGCTCTACAAGTGGAACAAAGCCACAAACCTCAAGGAATATAGCAAACATAGGTCTGAGTGCCTAAGGCTTCTCATAAAGAGATCCAGATGAAACATCAAGGATCATTTATATTTAGATCTACAACAATAGCATTCAAAAGTAAAGGGAAGGTTGTTGCTCAAAATCCTGTCCCTAAGAAGAAGAATCAGGTGACTGTGCAGCAGATGTTTCATCATGCACACAGCCACCAGATTCATCAAAGAAGTGTTGGACATACATCAGCTTGCTCTTCTGTTCATCAGCATCAACATCATACTCAAAAGATGACACAGAAGAAGACGTATAACAGTTTTGAATGCTGGTGTTGTGGCAAAGTTGGTCACTTTGCCATAGACTGTTGGTTCAATCCAACAGTGCCTAGGGTAAAGAGTATAAAGGCTTGTCAGCAGTCCTTTTGTGAAGTATCCTGTGTTTATGACTAACAAGTACCAAGGACTCAAACCTGTTTGGGTTCATACGGTAAACTAATCTGTTTTGCAGGATAGTCCAAAGGCCAACCAAAAATCTTATCTGGCACTTGGATAAAGAATGTTCCAAGAAAATAACTAGAACAAGGGGACATTTTCAAGACTCTCCTCTAAACATCTCATGCTTGTATTGAGGGGGAGAGTCCATCATTGCTCTACCCCTCCTGCAAACATTAAGGGGGAGCAAGTCTGAAGTTCATTGCTGCAGTAGTCAGCCTTGGAAGGAAATTAAAACACACGAGATGGATTCAGTTGAGGGGAGACTCATAATGAGCTCTCAGACCAAGCAGTAGCTGAGGGGGAGATTTATGAAGATGTCTGGAAGTACTAGCAGCCGTGGAGTGGGAAACTCATATAGAGTCATCTACCCTAGTTGATCAAGCTTAAGGATGCATTCTTTAATCAACTCATTAAGAAGTCAAAGAGGGAAGATGTTACGGCAGGCACCCAACTCCGGGATGGTTCCCGGGCATATATACTGCCGTAACAGGGCCGCGAACCGTACACCCCAACCCCTTTCAATGCCCAGTCTAAGCGAGGGGGATGTTGAGGCGGGGATTCGATCCCCCGCCCCCTTGACAACAAGCCTTTAACGCGGCCCTCATCACCAACTGAGTCGCGGCTCAGTTGGTGAGGGTGGATGAAATCTCCACTCCTCAAGGGGGAGGGATCGAATCCTGGTCCCAACAACCCGCGACATGAATAATGGGTGCCGAGATGGGGTGGGATGTAGGGGCCGCGAACCCTGATACGGCGGGTTGGACCCGGTGCGCCCGGGTGGGTAACGCACTAAGGCGACCCCGAGCCTTCGTCGTATCATAAAAGTGCACTTTTATGATACGGCAGGCAACCAACTTCGGGCTGGTTCCCGGGCATATACACTGCCGTAACAGGGCCGCGATCGTACACCCCAACCCCTTTCAACGCCCAGTCTAGGCGAGGGGGATGTTGAGGCGGGGATTCGATCCCTCGCTCCCTTGATAAGAAGCCTTTAACGCGACTCAGTTGGTCATGTGGGTCGCGTTAAAGGCTTCTTGTCAAGGGAAGGAGGATCGAATCCCCGCCTCAACATCCCCCCTCGCTTAGACTGGGCGTTGAAAGGGGTTGGGGTGTACGGGTCGCGACCCTGTTATGGCATTGTATATGCCTGGGAACCAGCCCGGAGTTGGTGTCTGCCGTAACAGAAGAACACTTCAAGACTCTTATCCTCCAACAAAGCAGTAGTTGAAAAGTCAGAAAGGGGGAGAAGAAGTTGAAAAATCAGAAAAGGGAGAAGGTAACAATGTGAGGTACTCTGAAATCTCCACATCTAAAGCACATGATTTTTATCTTTAATATTTTTATTGTGTGTTGATTATCATTGGTTAAGGTTCTGACTTCATTGGTTGAGGTTCCGACTTATTCAATTAGAGAGAGATTGTTGGGAACTTTACCCTCAATGTTCCTGATTTGAAGAAGTCATCAACTCAAGAATAAACACACTTCGTATTTGATGCATGTGCTTAGAATAGTGTTTTCAGGTATTAGATAGAGCAAGTCTAACTTAGGGCTAGACTTAGTGTCATCAGGCATAGTTTTGCCAATATAATCCTTCATTGTGCAAAACACTATGCCGACCTATGATCTAGACTATATTAGACTTGTAACTCACTCATAAACATCAGGAAGAAAGGGATAGCAATGTGCAAAGAGCAAAAGAATTGGATTCAGGATGATCAACAAATGACTAAGTCATATCGTCTTGGAAGAGTCCAAATATCGTCTTGTGAAGGTATCGATATCGGCTTGAAGACCTTAAGCTTCAAGACGATATCGTATTGTAGACCACAAGAATCATCAAGACGAATCGTGCAGAAGGTTTTAACTAAAGAAGTTTGCTAAGTCCAGATTCAACCAGAAGACTAACTTGACTATATCGTCTTGTAAACTCTCAGTTAAAGTCAAATATCGTCTTGGTAATACACTATACAAGACGATATCGTCTTGACAAGAACTAGTTATTCAAATATCGACTTGATTAGAAGAAGCAGCCTAAGCTCCAAATATTGTCTTAGTAATACACTATCCAAGACGATATCGTCTTGACAAGGTTCAGCTATTCTCATATCATCTTAGAGATGATCAACAGATGTTTGGAAGCCTTTCATAAAGAGAATTTGGCTAAGTACTTTATCGTCTAAGTGAAATGAATTGTCATCGAGGACAAGTGAAATGTCGTCGAGGAACCTACACGATATTTCAGAAATACAGAGCTGAGAATAAGTTAAGTCTTTATCGTCGAGATGATATCAATTGTCGTCGAGGACAAGTGAAATATCGTCGAGGAGCCAACACGATATTTCAAAACTATAAAAGGCAGTTATCGTGTTGAACATAAAATTTGACTTGACAAGCTCAATCATTCGACTAGAAGACAGTGAAGTCAAATGTCGTCTTGAAGACAGCAAGCAAACATTCGACTAGAAGACGGTGAAGTCAAATGTCGTCTTGAAGACAGCAAGCAAACATTTGACTAGAAGACAGTGAAGTCAAATGTCGTCTTGAAGACAGCAAGTAAACATTCGACTAGACATTAAGCATATTCGACCAGACTTCTAGTCGAGTTGCGGGAAAGGCAAGATTTCAAATTAAAGCGCAAACGAGGTGTTAACTCATTCAATGCCGCAACAGATTGAGCCAATCAGATTTGTCCATAAAGGCAAAAGATCTCTGACACAAAGGCAGTCTGAGGATTCTACTGTTATTAAGTGACCCTATAAAAGGGATGAGACGGAAATCAGCAAACCCTAATAATAATTTCTTCAATCATAATATCAAAGGAAGAACTCGTCGCCGCCGTCTTTAAAAAGAGGTGTTCTCATCAGAAAGCTCAAGAACAGAGAAGACATTCCTTGAAGCAAATCTTTTCTTCTCTAGAAGTAAGAGTTCGACTCATCTTGTTGCTTTACTAAAAGCCAAATCATCTATCGGCAAGAAGAGAAAGAAGGATCTTCGAAAGCGCGGAGGAAACTTTCTTCACTGAAACGGATTCTTTCAAGTCCTCTGCAAGAAGATCAAGGTTAAAGTTAATTCACATCAAGCTTCAAGAAGACTCCATATTTACCAAGTCTTATTTATCTGAGCTGTATGATTCAACTTGTTGAATCTCAGTTGTAGGGTCCTGTATGACCTGAGGTAGGAGGCTAGTCATAACTTCTGAGTTGTAGGGTCTTGTATGACCTGAGGTAGGAAGACAGCCAGTGCTTCTAAGTTGTAGGATCCTTGGGATCTGAGGTAGGAGGTCAGCCATTGCCTCTGAGGTAGGAGACGTTATCTCTAAGTTGTAGGATCTGCGGATTTGAGTTTTGGAGGAAGTGGTTGAAGCTAGCACACTGCTAGATAGGAGAAGGGGGAAAGAGGACTACCCAACTCGGGGAACCACTATAGCTTTTTGTGTTTGTGTTGTGACTATGTGTGTGTCGTTTTTACTTTCATTATTCCGCACTATAAGTATAAAAAGGCGACATCACATATTCACCCCCCCCCCCCCGCCTTAAGTGAAGATTAGACTATCTCATAGACTTACAGGGAGTTGTTCTGGCGGAAAATCAAGGAGCTAGACAATCAAGCAACGCAAGCCTCGTTCGAGCTTGAGGACAAACTCGATTTGAAGGTCGGGAGAGAGGTTATGGGCTGCGTGCCCATTTATCTAGTCTTAGTATTTTATATATTTTAATATTTTCCTTGTCTTTAGTTATTTACGCTTATACAATTATCGGGTCCTATATAAGGACGTCTATGGGTCTTGTAATGTTATGCAAGAAAAGAAGTTCTAATTCTTTGTCCTCTTGTGTGAGATTCTTGGAATCTCTCTCCTCTAACGAGCAAGCTCCGCTTAGGCAACCGTGGTTACGGCTCCGTTGTATCTCTCACCGTCGTCATCTCCACCTTCGGTCATCCTCCGTCGACCGCTCCGAGTAGGCCCATAACAAGTAGCTACAATTTCAAGCTGGCTCGAATCAGATTTCAAACAAGCCAGGCCCTATGCCACGGCACAGCGCTGGAGCTGCGCTCAAACCTTGATCCGTGCATCCTTAGCTCCTTTTTGCACCTTCACAATAGCTAAGTCAACTTTTACCTCTCTCTAGCAGCGGAATTATATGCACACACGCGCAAGTATATTGTGGAAAGGGGAGAATACTCAAGAACACTCAAACTTCTATTCACAACTTTGAAGCTTTACAACTCTTGACTCTTTTGAGGCATGCATACATTGCTTGGATTGATTCCAAGATTGCTTGGCTCAAATGAACACGCATCCCCATTTTATAGCCTCTAAGAGGTTTTCCCTCCAACCAAAAGAAGACTCTAGAAACTCTCTGCTCTAGACTTTTCTAAACTACTCTACACTCTTTTCATGGCTATGTACAAGCCTCCATACTATTCTACAACATTCAAAAGTACTCTAGACTATTCATGCTACTCCCTACTTCTACAAAACAACACACAATTCTAGATACCTCTACAGACACCTAGAGTTATCTAGAAGGTTCCACACTACTCTAGAATATTTTAGATTATTTTACACTCTTCTAGAATATTCTAGAAATTTCTAAACAATTCTACAATATTCTAGAGCATTTTACATAGCTCTAGAATCTTCTAGAGGACTTCACATCATTCTAGAATCTTCCGTCATCTTCAAGATTTCTCTCCAGTGTTCTGGAGTCTTCCACATCCTTCTACGCCTTAGGATATCATGGTTACGTTTAAGTATTATTCTTGGCAAGCACCCATTGTGCATGATCATCATGAATATGGAGCCATACATCTGCCAAGGGCTCCCACACCCAAGTCTTCAACCTCTTTGAAGCTTTATCGCCTCGTCATGCAACTTATTGCGTCATCCGTACATGTGTTCCTGATCACGGTTGCGCCTTAAACTAGCAGCCCGTGACATTCTCCCACACTCATTTTTGTGACGCCCTCGACACAACCATACATCAGGTAACAACATTGTTCGTACATTTGCCCTTCTATCAACGAGAAGATCTTGCCTCCAATAATCCAACGATGCTTGGTGATCTTCAACTCCATCAAGTAGTGTCACCGACTCAGCATCGACTAGTGACTCTTCGACAAATCTTCTTAGTTCTCCTTCAAAGGTCACAACTTCACATGGTACTCCGCGTCCTGCTTTGGCTTACCCTTAAGCCAATCCTCAATATGATCTTCGCTCCCCTGGTGTATGGACTTCGCGCCCTTTTCATGCTCCATATTGATCGTTGCACATGATGTATTGCGAACATGCCTCTGTGGTACTTGGACATCTCTTCCACCGATTACTCACCTTTGAACTCCTCGACTGGGTTCTCTCTATCATCCTCGCCCCCTTGGCGTTCGGACTCCGAGTCCTCAACTTGTTGCACCTTGAATCTTATGATTTGTTCCTCCTTGTGAACTTCACCCTCTCGGCATTCAGATTCTTCGTCCATATCCTACCCCACATCGCATAACACCACTTCTTCCTCAGCGGAAGTGTTGCCCTCTTGGCAACTCAACTCCACATCTTGCATAAGCTTGATGTAGAATTATTTTGGGAGAGCAACTCCTTGGCTCACCAAGTCGTCACAGTCATGAGCCAACTTACTTTGACTAATGGATTCCTCGTGTGCATCAACTTTCACAGTGTTATTGTGGTTGTTGTTGCATTCTTTAGTTGCACTGAACCCTTGCATGATTGGACAACTTTCCATGTCATGGTCTCCCTTGCAAAATAGGCATACCTGCTTACGAGGAATCCGCATCGGGCAATCCATCGATCTATGACTCTCCTTGCATTTGAAGCAACGACGTGTTGGTATCGCAATCATCTTCTCATTCGAGAACTTAGGATCAAATTGATGTCAAAGTTCTCTCTTGAAATCTTCCCAAATCTTGATGGTTTCCTCTTTCGCACAACAAGCCGCCAACGTGAAGCTTCTCTTACAAAGTGGAATCGGGTGATCCCTATCCGTGTTGCCTCGTCGGTGATCATGTATTCATGAAAGTGTCTCTCCAAATTCTCAACGAAATCATCAACCTCTTATGTTGTTCCAAGACCCTTGAACCACTTGGGATCAAGGTTGTCAGGATCAAGATCCTAGGTAGGATCGTTTTACGGGTTGGATCGGATCGAGGATCGTAAGATCCTACTGCATTCATAAAGTAAGACCTAAAAATAAAATTGAAAATCTTAATGAAATCATCTTAATACTTCAATCAATTTATGACTCAGAGTTGTGAACTGAAACAAAAGCTCAACAGGAATCATATTCAAGACTACTATTGCAATAAAAGTAAAGCTACAAACAACAAAAAACATTGAAACTGATCCTAATCATATCAAAATTTCAAACAACTTAAAGCTCATAAACATGCATAAAGATTAGAGACAAAAGCCCAGCAGGAAGCAAAAAATTAACATTTGTTCGGACGAGTTATCTGAACGGCTTTTGAACATTCAGGAAATGGCATGGATGAAAAGAGCTTCATCATTCATTAACAAACCCAACAGGGAACAGGGAAAACGCGACTGGGAGGGGGGTTACCTGCGCAGAACAGGGTGATGAAAACAATCGGCGGCAGAGCTGCACTGGAACGACTCGACATGGTTTCTGGAAGAGAGGAGAGGGATCTTCAACATCTACTAAGTGATGAAGCAAAAACGAATCTGTGGTTCGACAGTTACCTGCGCAGAAACGGTGAACAGACGGACGATCGGCGGAGGATCTCTACAGAAACAGCTCGTCGAGGGTTTCTGAAGGAGTCGAAGCCGCCTGTGCCTGTTGTCGACGACGAAGACGAGCGGAATGAGCAAGCAGAGAGGACTCAGAGGAGAATAGGGTTTACGCGAAGCGAGAGTGAGAAATAAAACCGGGGAGGGGGCTCGTTTTATTTATTTATTTAAGGCAGGATCGCTTGGATCGCCCATGGATCGCGATCCTAGCGATCCTACAATCCAGCACGCGATCCATTGCTGGTCACGCAGGATTTTGATCCCAAAAGCGATCCGGATCGAAATTAAGATTCTGGATCGTAAGATCGTGCGATCCTACGATCCGGATCGCGATCTTGACAACAAAGCTTGGGATGAAGTGATGTGTTCCACCCATCGCTTTCCCCTTTTCTCGGTGTCTAGCTTCCAACATGGCAGGTAGGGATTCCCTCCTCTTTAAGAGTTTACTAGCCTCAGCATAAAGAACATCATGCATCTCTATTGGGACCTCCTCCTTGGATTTTGGCTCCATTATGCATTTGGATGTGTCCTTGCTCCGCCCTTGGACTATCTCCACGACAAAGTCCATATCATGCATGCAACTTTTTGATGTTATCTTATGGCCCCTCGAACTCCGACGGGACTCCTCCCTCATATGCCTTAATGATTGATGTGCCTCTTGTGTATACTAATAAAAATCCGCGACGAGTTATCCTCTAATTGGTTGAATGTTGCTAAAATTCGTCCAGCTTGGTCAAAAACCTCCCTCTGATACCAAATGTCACGGGCACAGCGCTGGACCCGCGCTCAAACCTTGATCCGTGCGACCTTAGCTCTTTTTTGCGCCCTTCGCAATAGCTAAGTCAGACGTCGCCTCACTCTAGCAGAGGAATTATATGCACACGCACAAGTATATTGTGGAAAGGGAGAATACTCAAACTTCTATTCACAACTTTGAAGCTTTACAACTCCCTCCAACCAAGGGAAGACTCTAGAAACTCTCTACTCTAGACTCTTCTAAACTACTCTGCACTCCTCTCATAGCCATGTACAAGCCTCCACACTATTCTATAACATTCAAGAGTACTCTAGACTTTTTAGATTACTCCCAACTTCTACAAAACTCCACACCATTTTATTACCTCTACACACACTCAGAGTTATCTAGAAGATTTCACACCCTTCTAGAATATTCTAGATTATTCTAAACTCTTCTAGAATATTCTAGAAATCTCTACACAATTCAACAATATTTATTTTCGTATTCTACATGACTCTAGAATCTTCTAGAAGGCTCCACATCATTCTAAAATCTTCTAGAAGGCTCCACATCATTCTAAAATCTTCTGTCATCTTCAAGATTTCTCTCCAATGTTCTGGAGACTTCCGCATCCTTTTACGCCATAGGATATCATGGCTCGCTTAAGTCTTATTCTTGGCAAGCACCCCTTGTGCATGATCATCATGAGTATGGAGTCATACTTGTGCCAAGGGCTCCCACACCCAAATCTTAGACCTCTTTGAAGCATTATCACCTCGTCATACGACTTATTGCGCCATTCGTACATGTGTTCCTGGTCACGGTTGCGCCTTGAACTAGCAGCCCATGACACCTAGCTCGAAATCGAATTCCATCCGTTTTCATTCAGACTCAAATTGACTCAAATCATTTTAACTCAATTTTGAATCGAGTCAAATATTAAGCTAATTTTGAGTTTCAATTTTTTAGTCCAAATAGTAGTTAAAACTAATAATAACAAAAATAATAAATGAAAAGAAAATTGATGAAGGATTATATCCTCTTTGTCAGGAAGTCAACCAAAAAACATTCCATCAAACATTAGACTTTACCATTATCAAGAATGACAAGGTTGATAACCTCAAATCAACTTCTTCAAAACCCTCGAGTATGAATTACAGCATCTAGAATGCTAGTGAGATGGACAACCAAAAAACTAGAAGAAAGCTTAAATCCCTATGCAATATCAACAATTCTCTAATCTTCTTTATTATAAAACCCGTCATAAAGGGTTTCTATATTTTTCAATTCTACCTAGAAAAATGCATTTTGCTCATTATGATATTTTAGAGGTTAATTCCCAAATTTGGTTATTATGGAGTTCCATATTGAATAACCATTACTAGTGCTAGATCTTAGGCAGTTGATGCTCTCATCAGCTCCAACACAGGTTCAGTTTTGTTTTCATCTTCATAAGTTAGAGAAATGGAGAGGAAGAAAGAAGGAAGAGGGGGGAGTAAGTGGTGTGGCAAACATGGAGCTAAGGACATACTCAATATGGTGGTTGTGGGCGAGGATGAGAGAAGGAACCATACAAGGTAACGATGACAAAGAAATAACGAAGTAAAGTTGGGTTGGTGTTTGGTGAAGAGACGTCCAATGGTGCAGATGAGGTAAGGTCAGTGAATTGAATAGACGAGCAAGATCATGAGGTTTGATGAGTCTAAGGGTCTGTTTGGGACAGCTCTAGCGGATTGAAAAATTGCTTATCGAATAGAGATTGTTAAATAGAGCTTTTTGAGAATCTATTTTGAAAAAGTTGTAGACTGTTGGAGAGTCTATATATAAGTGATGATGGAACATAGCTTTTTAATTAATGGTTGTTTGGTAGAACAACTTTTTTGAGAGCTGTTTTTTCAAAACGTCAATATTGAAATATTACTAAATATTTGAACATAACAATTAAAAATATTACAAAATATTTAAACATAACAAGAAAAATATAAATTGTTCCCAAACATGAAAAGAAGTAAATTGATCCATTTCCCCCTATCTCTTCAAGACCGCATCTATGAACATCCAAGTCATCTTCTACATTATTTTCTTCTGCGGTTATGTGCTCCATATCAGGTGGCGCACTACCAATTGATGGTGCCCAAGAATCTTGACCTGTTGCAACTACTTGACTGAACATATTATTCAGTTTCTCCTCTAACTCGGGTGCAATACCACCGTATCGAAATTTTTTTGCAGCTGGAACAATCTATACACAATAATTTTAACAATATGACAAGAAATTCAAAAAAATTAAACATTGTTTAAAATCATTTGTTTTGAGATAACCTTGATTTTTTCATCCCACCACTCATCAGAGGCAGCAATGGTTCTCTTTTCCTGGTCTCATCCCAAACCCGTCTCTCCATGTTTTAATTCCTTCCACAACTTCCAGTCTTTCTTGAGGTGATCCCATTTATTCTTCATTTGCATTCGATCGTAGCTTTTTCCAGTGCGTTGTTTAAAAGCCAAGATCAAATTTTTCCAACCATCCTTGCTGAAGTGGGTGGTAGGTCGATTACCCAACCCGATTTCTTCGATGCAAAGATCACAGAAGATCAGGACTTCGTTTGACTCCCAACTCGCTGAAATTCCTCCCTCCTTTGGTTTACCCATTGTACTGTAAACCCAAACATAAAAGTTAAATAATTGTTCTATAGTAAAAGAAGAAGAAACATGGAAAAAAAACACACACACACACATCCAACACACACACACACACTCATTCAAGACATACACACTCATCCACACATACACCATACACTCATCCAACACACACACATCCAAAAAAACAGACACATACACACATCCAAGAAAAAAACACACACAAACACACATCCAAGAAAAAAACACACACACACATACACATACACACACACATCCAACACACACACACACATCCAAAAAAACACATACACATACACACTTATTCCAAAAAAAACACATAACACACACTTATTCCAAAAAAAACACATAAACACACTTATTCCAAAAAACACATACACACACACTCATCCACACATACACCATACACACTCATCCAACACACACATACACAAACATCCAAAAAAAAGTACACACACAAACACACTCATCCACACATCCACACATACACACATCCAACACACACACACACACACACACACACACACACACACACACACTCATCCACACATACACATGCACACACTTATTCCAAAACACACACACTCATCCACACATACACCATACACACTCATCCAACACACACATACACACACATCCAACACACACATACACACATCCAAAAAAAATACACGCACACACTCATCCACACATCCACACATACACACATACACACATACACACACATCCAACACACACACATCCAAACACACACACACACACACACACTCATCCACACATACACATACACACACTTATTCCAAAGCACACACACACACTCATTCACACATACACCATACACACTCATCCAACACACACACACACATCCTAAACAAACACACACACACATCCTAAACAAACACACACACACATCCAAAAAAACACACACACACACCTACCCAAAAAAAACACACACACATCCAAAAAAACACACACACATCCAAAAAACACACACACACACTCATCCACACATACACACACTTATTCCAAAACACACACGCACACGCTCATCCACACACACACACACTCTCATTCACACACACACCATACACACTCATCTAACACACACTCATCCACACATACACACATACACATACACATACTGATTCCAAAAAAAATACATACACACACACACTCATCCACCCAAACACCATACACACTCATCCAACACACACATACACACTCATCCAACACACACACATACACATACAAAAAATACACATACACACACTCATCCACACATACACCATACACACTCATCTAAAACACACACACACACACATACACACACACCACACATACACACACCACACATACACACTCACACACACCACACATCCACACATCCACACAAACACATCCACACAAACACACATACACACACACACACACACCACACATACCACATACACACACACTCACATACACACTCATCCACAACAAAAAACACACATCCAAAACACATCCACATACACAAATCCAAAACACACACACATCCAGACACTCATTCAAAACACACACACGTCCACACATCCAAAAAAACACTCTCACACACTCATCCACAACAAAAAACACACATCCAAAAAAACACTCTCACACACTCATCCACAACAAAAAACACACATCCACATACACAAATCCAAACACACACACATCCACACACTCATTCAAAACACACACACGTCCACACATCCACACATCCAAAAAAACACTCTCACACACACATACACATCCAAAAAGCGCACACACACACGTCCAAACATACACATATACACCACATCCAAGAAAATACACACATCCACAAATAAACAAACCAAAAATACTGATTTTGATTCAAGTTCTGAACAAACAAATACACCACATTCAATTAGGCTTTCTATACACCACATCGAAGTACTGTGCATCCTGTATTGTTCCTGAGCATCATATATTGAAGTTCAGAACAAACACATACCTTAATCAATGAGATATGAGGAGCAAATCTCGGAATCGCCGGAGGAGCAGATCTGAAATCAAAGAGACGGAGGAGCAGCTCTCCGGAGGAGCAAATCTGGAAGCAAATCTGGACGTGGAAGAGGAGCAGCGAGCTCTGAATCGCCGGAGGTGCAGATTTGGGCTCCGAATCGCCGGAGGAAGAGGTGAAGAAGGAGAAACCACAGGGGCTGCGAATCGCCGGAGGGGAAGCAGAGGGTTGCGCAGTCGAAGAGAAGAAGGCCGTCGGTGAGCTCGAAGAGGGCCGCGCGGTGGTCGGCGAGCTCGGTCGAGGAGAAGAAAGCCGTCGGAGATTTGCGGGATCTCTTCGCATTCGTTGCGCAGTCGGGAGGGGGAGAGAGCGAGACGCGCGATTTTCGGGAGTGATTTTAGGAGAGCGATACGCGAGAAGGTAGCGGCTCTCTGAAAAGACCCTAAAACGTGGTATTTAGAAACGCGATTTTGAAAACACAGATCTCTCAAACAGCTAAAATGCAGCTCTGGCGGATGGAATAGAGCTTTTCCATCCGCCAGAGTTGTCCCAAACAGACCCTAAAACTGATGGAGTAGACGGTGTTGGAACAGTCAAAACAAGAACTTCATAGATTTAATGAGTGACAGAGGAAGGGCTTAAAACGAGATTCAATTATGGTGCAGGGTGTGATGTTCGCATTGGAAAATGATATTGGCTTTGAGAGGAGAAAATCGTGCTTTGAGGAGGCCTAAGGAAGTCATGTAACAGCTCGACTTTTTTGACTCAGCTTGCAAATTTTAATTTTAGGGTCCGCTCGATATTAGTGTTGTCAAAGGCCGTCCGATCAAGGTCCTTAAGCTCATTACTCTTAAATATATGCATTAATCGATTTTTAGAAATATTTCGTCTAGTGGGATATTTTACAATTTCAATTTAAGCGCAATTTAGAAGCGCATGGGAGTATTTCCGGTTGAGATAATATGATTGTAGTGAACAATGGCAAACTTGTAATTATTGAAAACCTAATATTAGCAAAAATACAAACATTGTGAGACATGCTCATTCTAACTGATTTCTCTCATTTTCGCCTATCTGGCGTGCGTCATGGGCGAGGGAAGGGAATTCCGCTCTCCAGACTCGTTCCCATGAATTGTTGCACTCCTTCAGTCGACGATACTTTCTTTCGGTGGCTTCTTCGACGATGTCGTGACCTTGTCGTCGATCCTTTCCTGTAACTAGGGATGATTTTGAGTCGAGTTCGAGCGATTTGGGCTCGGCTCGAAATCGAAATATTCGAGTCGAACTCGGCTCGAAATCGACTCGAGATTGATTTTGAGTCGAGCCGGCTCGAAATTGAATTGAGACGACTCGAAATTGAATCGAGACGACTCGAAATTGAATCGAGACGGCTCGAAATTGAGCATTTTTTCTCTTTATTCCTAGTTTGCTCGAAATTAAATTGGGCAACCTCTAAATTAGAAATAAAACACTTAAAGACTTTACTCTAGATTTAAATTTTAGTATTTTTAATTTTAAAATAATAATATATTAATAAATACATAATATTTTTAAACAATTCGAGCTAATTCGAATCATATTTCGAGCAATTATGGGCTGACTCAAAATCGACTCGAAATGTGATTCGAGTCAAATTGAATCGACTAAAATTGAGTCAAATTAATTGTAATCGATTCCAATTCGGCTCAATATTCGAGCGACTTTCGAGTTTCGAATAATATGCTCAGCCTATGAAGCACCGGTATGGGTACAAGTACCGGGTACGATACGTATCTGGTACGGTGGTACGTGGAGATCAAAAAAATAAGGATACGGTTACGTTTGGGGCACGATGTTAATAAAATTGATATTTATGAGTAAATTATATTGAGCCACCTTTTTAAAAGAGGAAAAATATAAAACATAGAAAATTTATATTGAGCAAGTAGAAAAAAACATTTAATCCTCAAATACATAGTAAATTAACAAAATAATCAAATTTAAATCAAATTCTTCGTAGTTCTAATGATAAAAAGAAATCAAGTCAGAATCACATTTTGTTACTATAGTAAACAAACACAGTTAGTTGTATTTATGAGTCATTTTTTCTTTTCTAAAATACATGGAGAAGTTTTTTGTTTACTTTAGAAAAACATAGTCATATCACAAAATGCAAAACGATCTATCAAATTCAAGCTTATCCTCACACTAGAGTAGCGGGTGTATCCGTCGAGTATCGGGTATGTACCGGTACTGGAAACGTACCCGGTACGGGTACGCGGGCCTCAAGAAAGTATTTGTGCTTCATAGTACTCAACCCTACCTGTAACTATTGGTTTCCCCTGAAGGGTTTCGTTGGTTAGGGATAATGTAAGGACAGTTTTCCCTCCCTTCTCTTCCTTTCCATCCCTTCTATAGGGATTTTATTTAGGCTTTCAGTCAACTCTAAGAGGAAGGAAGTGATTCCTAATCTTTTAAAGTTTGAGAATTTGATTTATTTTAGAGTTTTCGATTTCTTTCAGGAAGAATGGAAGCATTTTGGTGTGGATCGGAGAGGAGAATAGTGAAGATTTTGTGTAGTACTCACGCCTTTGCGAAGAATCATGTCTCCCCATCGTGTCTAGGAACATCGAGGTAAGGATTTTTTCCCCCTCTCGGTTAGACATTACAAATTTCGTAACATTGATTTTACATACTTGTGAAATCATATGTGGATACAAAATTCAAGCAAAATTTGTAATGTTTAGCACATTGCATTTTAAGACAATATACTAAATACAAATGATGATCGCTGTGTTACATGAATGTTTAACATTTAACTTTAATAACAAGTTAATCTAGACATAGAGCAAAGAATGAAGTGAATAATAATCACTTAAACTAGTGGATAGGATGACATACTGGGAATGAATAGGTCGGCCATTAGATGGTGACTTCAATAGGGCATGGAAGTGATTTCTCTTGTTAATAATGGATGCACCTCATTTTACTTACAGGGTATAGTAGACCATATGATCCACAATTTGGGGTTCATGACTCATTCTTTCATTTAGAGATAATTGGATGCGAGTCTATGTTCCATGCTATGAACACTAGCACGGGCGGACCCAGTAAGAGACACGCTCGGGCAAGTGCCCGAATGGTTTTTTCGAAAAATTTACAGCGGTTCTTAAGGAACCGCTATCTATTCTTCCCGCGCGGAAGAATAGACAGCGGTTCTTAAGAAACCGCTGTCTATTTTTCCCGCGCGGAAGAATAGACAGCGGTTCCTTAAGAACCGCTGTCTATTTTCGCTACTTTTAGAGCGGTTCTTAAGGAAACTGTCTTTTATAGTGTTTCGGCAAGGGGGCGATACCGCGAGCAGGGAGAGCGCCACTGCGACAAATCAATCGCTCTTTCTCCTTCGAATCCACTCCGACGATCTTCCACCTGCTCCTCTCCGGAACAACAAAGTTTGGATTATCGTGCTCGTTTATGGTCTTCGATTGATTGCGTTAGATTTCTTTTACGACAAGGACTTTCATTCTATGGTCATGATGAGACTAAAAAGCCAACCAATCGAGGTAATTTTCTTGAGCTTCTGAACTTCCTTGCGTCGCATAATGATGAGATCAAAGCAATTGCGCTTCAAAACGCTCCTCAAAATTGTCAACTTATATCGCCGAAGATTCAAAAAGAAATAGTATCAGCAATTGCAATAGAAACAACAAAACAAATTGTTTGTGAAATTGGAGAAGATTGATTTACAGTTAATTGCGCTTCAAAACGCTCCTCAAAATTGTCAACTTATATCGCCGAAGATTCAAAAAGAAATAGTATCAGCAATTGCAATAGAGACAACAAAACAAATTGTTTGTGAAATTGGAGAAGATTGATTTACAGTTCTAGTGGAAATGATGAGGCATGGCAAGCGCACTATTACAAATTATCTTGACTTTTAAATTTGTATTTTTGCTTCATTTGATGAAAAACATTTTGGCAAAAACTAACGAGTTATCACAAGCGTTGCAAAAAAGGATCAAGATATTGTCAACGCAATACATTTTGTAAAGTTGTCCAAATCCAAACTATTAAATATGAGAAATGATGAGGTTGAGTGGCAATCGTTTATGGTTGAAGTCTCTAAATTTTGTTGTAAACATGACATAAAAGTTCCAAATATGAATGAGAAGTTTGTTCAACCAGGTAGATCAAGACGCAACACACATGAAATTACCAATTTACATTTTTTCAGGATTGAAATTTTTAATGCAGTGTTGGATTGGATGCTAAATGAGCTAAATGACCGTTTTGATGAAGTCAACACAGAATTGCTGATGTGTTTGCTTGTCTGGACCCAAAGAATCAATTTGCTGCTTATGATAAACAAAAACTAATTCATCTTGCTGAATTATACCCATATGATTTTACTCCAATAGAGTTGCAGTTACTTGAAGGACAACTTGACATGTATATTTTTGACATGCGATCTGCATCGCCGGACATATTTTCAGAAATTAAGGGAATCAGTGGACTTCTTCAAAAATTAGTTGAATTAAAAAGAGAAGATAATTACCGGCTAGTTTTCAGATTGTTAAAGTTAGCTTGCCTCCTACCTGTTGCAACAGCTAGCGTTGAAAGAACATTTTATGCAATGAAGATAATAAAGAATCGTCTGCGAAACAGAATGAGAGATGAATGGATGAATGATTGTTTGGTGACGTATATTGAAAAAAGCGTTGCAGATACAATTACAAATGAAGAAATTATTTCACGTTTTCAGAGTATGTGTCAACGCAAAGCATCATGTTGATCTGTAAGTTTTTATAATGTTTTGTTTTGAATTTTCATGTAATTGCGCTTTATTGTAATATTGTGTTGAATATTTTCCTTATATAAATATCCCTGCAAAAAAAAATTCGGGGGCACTGCCCCCGAACCCCCGCTCAGGGGGCCCTACCCCCCGATCGACAATACTTACATTGTGCCTGTGTGACTTCAAAATGCTAGTTCTGCCACTGAACACTAGAGCATATTTATTTTTCATTAGAGACTCAAATCTTATAGTGTGCCTAGTAAGATAAAAACTTGAGAAAATATGAAACTTAATCTATCTCAACAATCACTAGAATTTAAAACATACAAATATCTACATTATAATAAGTTAAAGTTATGATTAAAACCATATACGCCAACACTCGGGGATTATGAATATTGTAGAGAAATGGTATATGAACCTTGTAGTATATTCACTTGAGGGATAAATACAAGTATGATTACAAATATATAGGAAGAGAGAGGAGGAAGAAAACCTATACAAGAGATGTGGGACTAAAGGAGAGGAAAATAAATGAGTCTAATATATGGGCCTTTACATATGTTTTCCTATATTCTCTAACACTCCCCCGCAAGCTGGAGCGTACAAGTCGTAGGCACCCAGCTTGGATAAGAACTGGTGGTATAATGGCCGAGGAAGAGCTTTAGTCATGATGTCAGCAACTTGTTTTGCAGCTGGGACATATTCCAATTCTATCTTCTTTGACTGAACTTTTTCCCGGACAAAATGACAATCAACTTCAATATGCTTTGTGCGCTCATGAAACACAGGATTCTTGGCAATATGAATAGCAGCCTGACTGTCACAAAGAAGAGTTGCCGGAGAGGAGAGTTTGACACCCAAATCTCCCAAAAGTTCTTCAAGCCAGGTTAATTCAGATGCGACAGCAGCCATAGCTCTATATTCAGCTTCAGCCGAGGAGCGGGCAACCACAACCTGTTTCTTGCTACGCCATGTTATGAGATGTCCACCAAAGTACGTACAAAAACCAGTCGTGGAACGCCTGTCATCAGGAGAGCCAGCATAGTCAGCATCCGAGTAAGCAAGAAGAGATGGCGAGGTGGATGGTTTGTAGACAAGGCCTTGTCCAGGAGCGGTCAAGTATCGTAAAATACGCTCAACAGCTTGGAGGTGAGAAGTCCTCGGAGTGTGCATGAAGCGACTTACAACGCCGACGGCAAACGAGATATCTGGTCGAGTAACTGTAAGATAAATCAGCTTCCCAACCAAACGACGGTAGTACTATGGATTCTCAAGGAGTTGATCAGTCTCAGAACCAGCTGCACATAATGTTTGGTTTGAATCCATAGGGGTATCTGCAGGTTTACAGCCAGAGAAACCTGCCTATTGAAGTAAGTCAACACAGTATTTCCGTTGGGACAGGACTAACCCATCGGGTCGACGAGCGACTTCAATTCCGAGGAAGTATCTAAGATTGCCAAGATCCTTCGTTTGGAACGCCGAGTTCAGATGCTCCTTGAGTTATTGTATCCCAGAGATGTCGTCCCCAGTGATCAGGATATCATCAACATACACAAGAAGGATCACAGTTCCCGTGGGTCCTTCTTTGATGAATAGAGAGAAATCAGCAGAGCTTCGTCGAAAACCAAGTGCCAGTAGAACTCTGCAGAATTTATCAAACCAAGCTCTCGGAGATTGTTTGAGGCCATAGAGAGCTTTCAGAATGCGGCAAACATAGGCTGCACGAGACTCCCCCGTGGTCTCAAACCCGGGAGGTTGGTACATATAGACTGGCTCCTTGAGATCACCGTTCAAGAAGGCGTTCTTGATATCTAACTGAATAAGAGGCCAACGGCGGTGGACAGCGACTGAGATCACCACACGAACAGTGTTTAACTTGGCTAGGGGGAGAAGGTTTCATCGTAGTCCAAGCCTTGTTGTTGAGTGAAACTGCGGGCGACGAGACGAGCCTTTAAGCGGTCAAGAGTCCCATCGGCATTTTGTTTGACAGCGAAGACCCATTTGCAGCTGACACAGTGTTGGCCGGGAGGAAGAGGTACCAGCTCCCAAGTGTGATTAGCTCAGAGAGCGACCATCTCTTCTTCCATCGCAACACGCCACCCCGGATGCTGTAGCGCTTCCTGCACAGAGTTAGGGAGGGAAATGGAAGAAAGAGAGGTAGCAAACCGGTGAAGAGGTGGAGATAGCCGGTGGAGAGACACGTGGTTGGCCATCGGATGAGCTGTAGAGGCGGATGCTGGATCAACCGCTGATGGAGAGGCATCGGTAGCAGAGGGCGTCTGACGGGGACAATCCTTAGATTTACGACGAGAGTATACTTGAATGATGGGAGGAGGCTGTTTGGTAGATGGAGATGGTGAAGGTACCGTAGGGGGCGGAGATGGTGAGGGAGTAGTGTCCGTCGGAACCAAAGGACGAACAGTAGTGGAAGGTAATGTGCTTGGAACAGAGGGAGAGTGGAATGATTGGTCTTCACAGAACGTAACATCAGGTGAGACAATGGTTTTGCAGGTGGTTGGAGAGTAGCACACGTATCCTTTTTGAGTCCGAGAATAGCCGACAAACATATACTTGGCAGCTCGTGGGGCAAGTTTATCGGCAGGCGGACCGAGAAGGTGGACGTAGCAAACGCAACCGAAAACTCGAGGTGGAAGAGGAAAGAGAGTAGTGGAGGGGAAGAGGAGTTGCATGGGAGTTGCAAAGTGAAGAATGGAGGAGGGCATGCGGTTAATGAGATGGCAAGCAGTGGAGACGGCAAAGTTCCAGTATTCCGTAGGTACCTGCATTTGAACCATGAGGGCCCGAGCAACATCCAGAAGGTGACGATTTTTCCGTTCGGCAACGCCATTTTGTTGGGGGGTATAGGCACAAGATGTTTGGTGAATTATGCCAAACTCTGTGCAGAGAGTAGAAAAGGAGCGGCCAGTGTACTCGCGGGCGTTGTCAGTTGAATTATTTTAAGTGGAGTGGAGAATTGTGCCCGTGATTCAGTCACAAAGGCACGAAACACAGATGGTAGCTCAGAGCGATCATGAAGTAAATATAACCAGGTAACACGTGAATAATCATCAATAAAAGTTACAAAGTAACGATAACCAGAAATACTGGGGACCTTATAAGGGCCCCATACATCAGAGTGGACTAAAGATAACGGAGTCGTGCTCCGGGTACATGAAGGGGAAAAAGAGGAACGATGTTGCTTGCCGTAGATGCAGGCTTCGCATGTAAACTCGTGAAGAGGTATATTAGGGAGAGCTTTGCGGAGGACTGGAAGAGGAGCATGCCCAAGACGGCGATGCCAGTCAGCTGTGGAGACAGTCAAGAGAGTGGTAGGTGGGAGATCCAAGAGATAGAGCCCATTCATCAGCCGACCGCTACCAATGATACTCCGTGTGCGGCGATCCTGAAAAACAAAAGAAGAGGAAGAGAAGGTTACACAGCAATCAAGATCCTGTATCAAACGACTCACAGAGAGTAAGTTGAAAGGAGAGCCCGGAACATGAAGAACCGAGGAGAGCGTTAGAGTGGGAGTGAGGTGCAGATCAGCAGCACCAGCAACCAGAGTAGTAGCACCATTTGCAACAACAATAGACGGGGGGTGAGACGTCTGTATATACTGAGGTGGTTTCTGGGAGGTGATATGATGCGTCGCTCCAGAATCTACGATCCAATGAGAACAGTGAGATAGGCAGGTTATACCTTCAGTAGAGAAAGAAGCAACTGAGCCAGGAGAACGGACAAGACTGCCTTGAAGCTGTTGGAACTGGGAGCGTAGGTCATCATATTCCTGTCGAGTAGGACCAGGCTGATCGGCTGGTGAAGACGCAGCAGGAGGTGCCGATGTAGCAGCAAGATGAGGATGGAGACCATGCTTACGGTAGCAGGTTGTTTCACGATGACCGTCACGGCCACAGTAAGTACACTTTAAAGGAGGTCGGCCACCACGTCCTCGTCCCCGAGACGGGGGACGGCCATCGCGAGCAGAGGAACCAGGAGTAGGTGTTGGAAGAAGCGGCTGTTGGAGAAGAGCCGGAGAAAAGCTTGGTGGGGCCATTGGAAGAGAAACCGGCTAGAGAGGAGCAGCGGTCTGGAGAGGCTGGAGGTAGATCGTTCATTTGTGATCGCACTGGAGCTAGCAGAGATCGCAGATCGAGCAGGCGGGCAGGAGCTAGCAGATCGCAGATGAGATCGCACGGCTGGAGCTAGCAGAGATCGCAGGCGGACTGGAGCTAGCAGAGATCGCAGATTGCTGCTGACGAACAGGGTAGCGTGCGAGGCAAAGACCGCACGGAAGCAGAGATCCCAGGGCTGGAGACCGCAAGAAGACTGCACGACTTGAGATCGTTCGAGCTGGCATGGTTCGAATGACTTGAGATCGCAGGGCTGGAGATCGATAGAACCTTTGCGAAGCACGGGAGACCGCAAGAAGAGCTCGCGGCGAAGAGATCGCAGCGAGGAGGATCACGGGAGACCGCTTGGAAGAAAGAGAGTTTGAGAGAGGCGGGTCCCACGTGTCAGGGAGGAGAGGGCTATAAGAGAGCCAAAGAGGAGAGGGAGCTGGAAGAAGCAGAGCTGACAGCAGGGGGGGAGCGGTCTCAAAAAAGGAGACCGCGAGAGCTCGAAAAAAACAGGGCGGTCAAAAAATGGGAGACCGCAAATTTTGGACCGAGTGCTCTGATACCATGTAGAGAAATGGTATATGAACCTTGTAGTATATTCACTTGATGGATAAATACAAGTATGAGTACAAATATATAGGAAGAGAGAGGAGGAAGAAAACCTATACAAGAGATGTGGGACTAAAGGAGAGGAAAATAAATGTGCCTAATATATGGGCCTTTACATATGTTTTCCTATATTCTCTAACAAATATGATAACACCTAGAAATTATGATAATTTAATATGTTTTGTCTTGTGCTAAACTGTGGTGACAAATAGAACATTGGGAATGGAGTGGTGAGAGATGAAGAGAGTTGTTTGATAAACCTTCATTTATAGAGCTGTACAGAACTGGGATATAGTTTTAATCGTTTGGTAAAGCAGTGGTGTGGTGTCTATTATGAATCAGATAACAAAAATGCCCCTAGGTACATATTTCATTTTTGCATTGATAATAACATAATTTAAAGCAGACTTAATAAAAACACGATATGGTTTTTCATGCACCGCACAATATAACACACATAGAACACTGCAATAGAAAATATGGATCATACAATTCCTAACTTAAAGATCATAAACAATTGTAAAATCCTAGATAAATATCATAAACAATCATAAATTCCAAGATAAATGTCATAAACATACCTATTATTCGAAAAAGAATCTAACTATTTTTTGAAATTTCATATCTGAAATAAAAAAGGAGCCCCCAAAAACTGTCTAAAATTTCATATCTAAAACATAGATTGTTCCTACAAATTTTGCATCCAGATACCTTAACCTTTTTTACCAAAAAGAGTTAGGAATGGACTTTGTCGGGCACAGATCGAGTTGAAGCTTCCTCGGGTATAGATATGTAAGTTGGAGCTCCGAAATTTCAGATTTGCGAGCTGGAGCTTCGTTGGCAAGCATTTCTGCAAGTATTGAGCTTCGTCGGCAAACAGAAACAAGAACCAGTTCATGAAGAACCAATGGAAGAAGAACCAGTGGAGGAAGAATCTTGGTCGTTGAAATAAACGGGAAGAAGGGCTTCGAGCTGATCGCAGAGAATGAGAAAAAAGGGATTGGAGCTTTGGACCGGGAGGAAGACAGGGCGAACCTGGAAATAGTGAAACGTGAAGCCTCAAAATGCGCAGAACTTAGGCCTTGTGCTGCGATCAGAAAATAACCCAAAAAACACAATTATTGCGGTGGCGGTAGGAATGAGAGGTTACTCAGATGAGTTTTTATTGGGCAAAAACATGAATTCAGTCCCTAACCTTTAGGCCTTTTAAGAAATCAGTCCCAAACCTTTTATTTGTAAGATTTTGGTCCCAAAAATTTAATAATTCTAAGATTTTAGTCCCTACCGTTATCTCTAATGGAAAGGAGAACTGAATGACCTGATATTTGGAAGCTGCGATGTCGCGGCGAAGTAGTTGGAGGATTCATGGAGTACTCTCCAGTGTCCCGCCGGAGGTGTCGACCGGATACTTGGAAGATGCGGTGGTGGAATGGGGCGAGAGGTGTAAGCAACTGCGAACAACTTCGTCTCTGGAGTCGAAGGAGGTGGCAGCGACCTTGTTGGCTGCCGAAGGCGTTCAAGTATGTTGGAGCTTGCTTTCCGCATCTCTTGGTTTGAGAATAACAAATACCGTGTTGTATTTGATCTAGTCTTTTGTGTGTTTATAGTGGCCAGGTTGTATAGGTTCAATGAGGAGACAAGTCCTCGTTCATGGGCATGATCCGAGAACGACAAGTCTCAGGTTGGATGAGTTTTGTGTGCTGATCTTAAAATGGCCATAACTTTCAATCCAGGAAGAGTTACGGAATGTGTCACCCCATTTCGGAGATGAGAACGACTCAATCTACAGTCTGGAGAAGTTTCGGATGGCAAAAATGAAGAGGAGATGTCGCCCAGGCGACAGTCACTGTCGCCCAGGCGACAGTCAATATCGCCCAGGCGACAGTCAATGTCGCCCAGGCGACAACAGAGAAGTTACAACTACTTTCCCCCACGGCAGCACGACGAAAAGCAGTTTTGAGATGTCGGAAATCCGACATCGATGTCGCCCAGGCGACAGCTCGGAGGTTACAACAACTGCCCACGACAGCACCACGACCGGCAGTTTTGCGCTGTCGGAAAATTCCGACAGTCACTGTCGGAATTCCGACAGCGATTTTCTATAAATTGACACCTTGTGTTCGTGCATTTCAACCACTAAAGATTCTAAGTCCCTTCCTGAGTGCATTCCATCCAGAGAGCTCCAGAACCTCATGAACTCTCATTTATGCTGAGAAGGTTTGAAATTGAAGACGAGATCTGACGCGCTTCTACATCAAGGATCATCTCGAGGCTTCAACCTTCCTTTCAGAGATCTGAATTTCTAGGGAGTTCTTATTTTATCTTGTATTTTCATTTATATAATCATGTCTCTTTTGTGTTTACTTGATTTGTATCATTTGGCGTAATCTCTATTATATTGTGTTCTAAGTTTTCAATTCTAAATCTAAATTGTTTATTTCAATCTCCTTCATTATAAAACAATTTAGTAATTATCTTGAAAATTATAAAAAGAATTTTATTCCCTTATTCACCCCCCCTCTAAGGGCGCCGTAAGATCCAACAATTGGTATCAGAGGAAGGTTATTCCAAATCGGCTTAACAACCGGGAATAATGGCGCCTCTTGATCATGATCTCGCTTCTACTAGTGGGGAAAATTTTAATATAAATAAAAAAGTATTATCACCACCATTATTTATGGGTGAAAATTATAATGGGTGGAAAATATTAATGAAAAATTTTCTTAAGGCCTTAGATGAAAAAGTTTGGAATATTACTATTAAAAAGCCATCTAGCGTACTAACTAGAAACGAAATTATTTTAAATGCAAAATCTATGAATAGTATATTTTGTGCGTTAGACCAAAATATTTTCAAACTTATTTATACTTTACCTACCGCATATGAAATTTGGAGTTTTCTTGAAAGAACTTATGATTCTCCTTCTACAGGTACGAAACATTCACAAGAACCGGAAAATATGCAAGCCTATGCAAATATTCAAGAAAGCTACACAAAGGATGGATCCATAGAATGCTCATCAAGCGGAAAGGATGATGGACACTCTTGTTTGGAAGAGGAAGATGAAGGAGACAACGTCACAATATTGGACTCAGTTGATGGCAACACATCAAGCAAAAGAGAAGACGGAAACTATTGCAAGGTAAGAAAATCTAAATCTTCTCTTTTTGTAAAAAATTCTATTTCTACATCTCGTATGCTTAAAATTGCTAAACGCAAAATTTTAAAGTTAAAAATTGTTAATTCAAAATTAAGTTTAGAAAATAAATCTTTAAAAGCAAACGATAACGTAGAATCAAATACTGATGTGTTAAATTCTCTTTCGCGCTCTTTAGTTAAAATTCCTATTCCTTGTCTTAATTGCAATTTATTAAAAGAAAAATTCAAGGAAATTGAAAAAGGGCTCTTAATTTCTAAAAGGCATAATGAAAAATTGATAATTGAAAATGATGTTTTATCTTGCAAGTTAATACAATTAAAATCTTTTGTTGAAAAATTTCAAATGTCATGTAAGGAATTTCATCATAAGATTTTGAATAACAAGGATAAATTAACTTACAAAATCATTTCTAAAAAGGATCATTTTCATACTTTAAATCAAAAGGAGTTTAGTTTCAAAAAGAATTATGATCCTCACAAAATTCTTAAGAGTCATTATTATAAGTCTCAATATATTTTCAATCATGACTCAAATTTAAAAACTCTTTTTCATGAAAATCAAACTATAAAATATAATCCTTCATATTATAAGAGTATGTCTATAAGAAAGAGTGGAAATGAAAATCATCAAAATAAGAATCAATCTTTTAAAACATATTGTAACCCACTCTTTCAACAATCACTTCTAAAGAAAGACAATCACTCTTATAAACTTTCAAAGAATCAATATAATAAAATTCATTATGATTATCATCATCAATCTATTTTGAAAAATAATTTGAATAAACATAAATCACAAATGAATTATTTTTCAAACAAATATAATCATGTAAAGATGTCATATAATCATAATATGAATTTAAAAGAAAAACAACCAAAGTATGAATGGAGGCCCAAAATTAAAAACGAAACACTAACTCCACTTGTAAAGGCCCATTCATCACTTTCTCTCCAAAAGCCTACTCGATGTATTTGGGTACCCAAAGGAACCATCCCACTTGGTCCCCTTTGGATACCTAAATCTCTTATTCATTAGAATTATCGTATTGCATGAAGTAGAAATAAATTAAATATGAAATATCATTACTCTACTTCATGATATGCTTAATTGCTTTTTCTTTTATTTGTTTTTCTTATTGTTGAGCCAACACGCTAAGGTCACTTAGATATATTATGAAATATGACTTTTACATTTTAAGCCTAACATATAACATTAAGTCATATATTTTTCAAAGTAATCTATATCTCATCTTTGATTGTTCTTTATCCTTTTTAAATCCTTTATCCATCTATGTCTTGAATTAACATTATCATTTGAATATTGAAAAAAAAAATTTAAGACTAATGAAATTTTTTTTTTTAAAATGAATTTAAATGGTTTATTAAAGGGCTTAAGCTAAAAATTAAAATGCGCAATGTTATGATAATCTTCTATTTTATTTGATGCATATGATAGCCCTTATAATGAAGAATATTATCTAGAAAAATTGAAAACAAAAATTCATCTAAACGCATGTTTAAATCTTTCAAAAATGCGAGTTTACGATCAAAACTTCAAACATCCATATCGTTTGATCCGCTCGCCTGATTTTTGCATTTAATATATTTTTGGAAAGAGCACAAAAATCTTCATCCAATGGCAATCTAGGCTTGTTCATTTGAGTTCTCTTGGTGCTGTCAACTTTCTCAATTACAACTCCGTTTTTAAAAGCTATCTTAGTTTGCTTGATTTGGAAATTTCTGTGTTTATGAATTTTTTCATCACACGCTATCCTCAGAATAATTGTTTCATATTTTATATTATGTGTGTGATGTGTGTCACCTATGTTTGCATGTAACTTAGACCTTAGAATCATCTTGTATCATTAAGATCAAATCAAAAGTTTAATCATTTCATTCTAGGTCTAAAGAAAATTAATTTGAAAACTTCTCATATTTCATGCAACATAATCTCCATTAATCCTATGTAATAACATTGCATTCAAACTCAACATCCTAGCATTGCTTCTTGGTCTATGCTTATATATTTATGCTGGGTAGAACACTTACAATGTTATTCAACTTTCATGATAACTATGTGATTTGAAATTATATAGAATATTAAAATTCCAACAAACACATAGTTTATGGATTAATCATTAGAATATATATATGAATATTATATCATAAATCATATATTATCATGCAAAACCAAAGATCAATAGATTCAATTATTGAATGCAAATTTTATTATAAATTTCAAAACATTCTATATGTGATCTTTGTCTTTAATATGTTTACATGATCATCATTTCTAGGCTTAAAAATCAAACATGCTTATTCAAAGAAGATCACTATATCACTATATCACAAGTCTAGAAGAATTAGAATTTACATACATCATGATGATCTGAGATATATTCTATGCCAATGTGTCTATAATCATAAATCATAATTCATGTTCTATCAAGACATATCTCAAATCGATAATAGGAATTATGAATCTTATGATAAAAATTATGAATAATGTTTTCTTTACATTATTTGATGTATTGATTTGCTTTGCTAGTGATTGCATGTATCTCTCATATTTGTAGACTCTAGAATCAACTTTGTAATGAAAGTATAAATCAAACTAAATCATCACTCCATTCTAGATCTATAATTTGAAATTCTATTTTGAAATACATACAATATTAATATTAATCTTATAACATGACATGAAACCCAAAACTCATCATACTAGCATTGTCACTTATTGAATATTAGTAATTGTGCTAGTTATCTCATTTCGTCATCTCATAAAAAGTAGAAAAGCAATGCGGATTTATATAACTCATCATATTAAACAAAACCCATAGTTTTTATATCAACCCTTAGATTTAAAAGCATAGGTTGTCCAAAAGATTATTTCACCTATGACTTTATATCTCACAATAGCGGGGGCGTAGGGTTGTATGCATTAGAGACCTAACCTCTAAGTCATGTCTTGTCCTTAACCAGGGAGGGTTCCAGTGGGGCCTTGCGAGACACTGGGGGGAAAGAGTGCTAGGTTGAGTGTTCTCTAGTGTGTGCATATGAGACTAACACCCCAACCTACGGCATGCGTGCAGCTCCTCATGCCCATCCGTCACTTAGTACGGGGCTAGGGTGTAGACATTTAGTCGGGGTAGTTTCTAATCTTAGGACATACCTATATTACGTACTGCATGAACATTTTATTTACTTATCACTTAAATCATGCATATTTTGGGTTGTTTAATAAAAATGTCCTCATGTGTTTGCATAATTTATCTTTTTGAGCTTAAATGTTTTTGTAAAACACATGTATTTGAAAAAGCTAAAGTTTTATGCAAATTTGAGCAATCAAGACATCTCTGAAAATTCTGAAATTTCAGCATGGAACTACTCTAAGGACACTTAATCAAAATAAAAAATCAGATTTTTAAAATTCTCAAAAAATTGAGTACTGTTTCCAGCGCTAGCGCCGGCGCTAGCGTGGGTGTTGGAATTTTCTGATTTTTAAAATTTCTGAAAATCCATAAAAATATGTTGGTTCATATTTTCTACTTATTTGTTGTGTTTCTGACTTTTGTTATTTTTGTTTTATTTATATTATGAAAAATCAACTACAAAAGATCAAAATTCAAAAATACAAAATTTTTTTTTTGCTATTTGTGTTTTTAATCATATTATGAAAAATCAACTACAAAAGTTCAAAATTAAAAAAAATATACAAAAATATGTTTTTGTTATTTTTTTTTTTAAGAAAAATCTACTACAAAAATTCAAAATTCAAAAATTACAAAAATATGTTTTTGTGATTTTCTGTTTTTATTTGATTTAAAAAAAATAATTAAACTTAAAAAAAACTGTATGATCTTTATTGTCAATATCAAGCATGTATGAATTCTATTATTTAGAATTATTTACAATGTTAAAATTTATTTCTTGAAATTTCTATGAACATTGTTTTGATTATCATGCTTTGATATATCTATTTAAGTGCATCAATTGTATTGAAAAATGTGTAGAACCAAGCTTAGCACGCCTCTAAGTATGAGTAAATGTTTTATGATTGATAATGATATATTTCACTCACTTATTTTGGTAATCAACATGTGTGTCTAAATCTAAAATGCTTGCTTGTGTATTGTATTTGTACAATGAATTAAAACTTGCATAAGTTTTTTACATACACTACATTTGAATTGCACTTATGAAATTTAGAAAAGTGGTTAAAAGTTAAAAAAAAATTGGGTTTGCAAAACAAGTGTATTCGGAGAATGTTGTCTCACAAATGTGAACAAAAAAATATATATATGTAGACAAATATAACTCCACCAAGCACTACTTAAACCTCCTGATAAGTCTTCATAAGCATTGTGAGGTTGAGCACCTTGGAAAGAATAGTAAAGTGGCTTGTGCAAATCTTAGTTATTACACCACTTTATTAAAAAAAAATTAAATTATGTGCATTAAAAGTGTGTGAAAGTAATTTACTTATGTTTTATTGTGCACTTTACTTTACATATGTCTTGTATTTTGATGATTTAAATCAATTGTTAACATTGCCCAAAATACACTTATGTGCACATCATTATCTTTCATAACACTTCTTCTCATAAGTATTGGATTCTAATGCTTTATCTATACTACTCTTTATATAAAAATGCACTAGATAACCTATCATGATCTCTACAATGTTTTGGTATCTCTTGAACTTAAAATTAAGTAACATTGTAATATAATCTCTCTTTAATATGTTCATTTCATGCTTGGTATCTTTATGAAAAACTTTGAGATTTCAAAAAGGTTAAAACATCTTTCAATTTTGAACTAAAACTCATATTTTTACTTATGCTTTTCATGCTTACAAAAATGTTGTTTCTTATAATCTTCCGCTTGCTTACAACTCTTATCTTTTTATTTGAAATCTCTTTTATATACTATGCTTCAACTCTTTATCATTTCATATATTTAAAAGCTCGATCATGTTTTGTTATTTAAATGCCTCCTTACTACCCTCACCCCACCTTCTTTTGATAATACCAAAAGGGGGAGATTAATTCAAGAAATCTAGAAGATTAAGGGGAGAATAATTAAATAATGCACCATTGCAATTAATTATAACATTTAGGGGGAGCATACTTATGCTTTTCATGCTTACAAAAATGATGTTTCTTATAATCTTCCGCTTGCTTACAACTCTTATCTTTTTATTTGAAATCTCTTTTATATACTATGCTTCAACTCTTTATCATTTCATATATTTAAAAGCTCGATCATGCTTTGTTATTTAAATGCCTCCTTACTACCCTCACCCCACCTTCTTTTGATAATACCAAAAGGGGGAGATTAATTCAAGAAATCTAGAAGATTAAGGGGAGAATAATTAAATAATGCACCATTGCAATTAATTATAACATTTAGGGGGAGCATACATTTAGGGGGAGAATACAATTTAGGGGGAGTATATTAAAAAGTTTTCATGGAAAGCGTCTATTGCTCGATCATGACAACCCACTTTTGGTAATAACAAAAGGGGGAGAATAAAATGAGAAATCTAGTGACATATATATTTAGGGGGGGTAAAATCTGTCACGCAGTAAACTTTTATTCATGCATATCTTTTATCGCACTTATCTATAAACTCACTAATTTCTCATATGGGTATTTGTTATTATCAAAAGGGGGAGATTGTTGGAGCTTGCTTTCCGCATCTCTTGGTTTGAGAATAACAAATACCGTGTTGTATTTGATCTAGTCTTTTGTGTGTTTATAGTGGCCAGGTTGTATAGGTTCAATGAGGAGACAAGTCCTCGTTCATGGGCATGATCCGAGAACGACAAGTCTCAGGTTGGATGAGTTTTGTGTGCTGATCTTAAAATGGCCATAACTTTCAATCCAGGAAGAGTTACGGAATGTGTCACCCCATTTCGGAGATGAGAACGACTCAATCTACAGTCTGGAGAAGTTTCGGATGGCAAAAATGAAGAGGAGATGTCGCCCAGGCGACAGTCACTGTCGCCCAGGCGACAGTCAATGTCGCCCAGGCGACAGTCAATGTCGCCCAGGCGACAACAGAGAAGTTACAACTACTTTCCCCCACGGCAGCACGACGAAAAGCAGTTTTGAGATGTTGGAAATCCGACATCGATGTCGCCCAGGCGACAGCTCGGAGGTTACAACAACTGCCCACGACAGCACCACGACCGGCAGTTTTGCGCTGTCGGAAAATTCCGACAGTCACTGTCGGAATTCCGACAGTGATTTTCTATAAATTGACACCTTGTGTTCGTGCATTTCAACCACTAAAGATTCTAAGTCCCTTCCTGAGTGCATTCCATCCAGAGAGCTCCAGAACCTCATGAACTCCCATTTATGCTGAGAAGGTTTGAAATTGAAGACGAGATCGGACGCGCTTCTACATCAAGGATCATCTCGAGGCTTCAACCTTCCTTTCAGAGATCTGAATTTCTAGGGAGTTCTTATTTTATCTTGTATTTTCATTTATATAATCATGTCTCTTTTGTGTTTACTTGATTTGTATCATTTGGCGTAATCTCTATTATATTGTGTTCTAAGTTTTCAATTCTAAATCTAAATTGTTTATTTCAATCTCCTTCATTATAAAACAATTTAGTAATTATCTTGAAAATTATAGAAAAAATTTTATTCCCTTATTCACCCCCCCCTCTAAGGGCGTCGTAAGATCCAACAAAGTAATCACACAAACCCTTAATGGGAAGCTTCGGGACGAAGGTGTTAACTGGTACTGAAAGCTACAGCAAAACCTCAACATGGAGAACTATTCTGCTCCTCAACGGTGTCTTCTTGCCCTGAAAACTGCAGCTCTGCCGCCATTACAACTGCAAAGCTTCGGGAAGAAGAAAGTGGTTTATCGATTCACTATTTGAAGCTGGCGGGGATTGGCGAAGATGAGGTGACGCTTGAAGAGATAACGGTAGGGACTAAAATCTTAGAATTATTAAATTTTTGGGACCAAAATCTTAAAAATAAAAGATTTGGGACTGATTTCTTAAAGGCCCTAAAGGTTGGGGACTGAATTCATGTTTTTGCCTTTTTATTGCGGTGGTGTTTTGGTCCCACCGAAAAGAGCAAAATCACTAAAACTAGCGGGCCCATAGACTTCCTTTTTTAAGATTTGAATCTTCATGCATGTTTACACGTGTTTTTAAAATATTTTTTTAGTGTGTCCGAGGGGACGGTTTTCCTTACTTTTCAGTGGGCTCCCATTTTTGTGGGCTTCTCTCTCCAGAAAATATAGGCTAGGTGCCTCATTTAGGATGATCTACCAATGATTTTTTTGGCGCGGCTTTTTTGCTCCGGCGAGTTTGGAAAAAAATGCCATCGTAATAGAATGCATGTTTGGCAAGACAACTTGTTATGACCGCCACCAAGAAAAGAAAACTAATTTTGAACATAAAAATGGATGAAGTTCCTTAAGTGAGGTTGGGCGTTCACGAACGATGGTTCATAACTACCGCGTTCACGACCGCCACCTCCGTGCCAAACGGAGCCCTAGTTCTCTTTTGTATTTTGTTTTAGAACATTTTGCAGACATTTGAATTTGAATATTATGAAGTGACTCTGTTATGTATAAGACAATATTTTATTCAAGTATTCAAGGTCTATTTCTTGTTCATTTAGTTGACTTTGTGATTCAAATATAAAGGTACTCATTTTAACTCTAGCGCCAATTTTACTTCCGTTGTTTGCATTAGCTTCAATTACTGCATTTTCTGTCGCTGTATCGATTTGTGTACTGTTTTCTGATTTACTTAATAACACAAGTGTCGATAAGGCTTTTTATATGTTGCTACACTATGGAAGGGTGTTACAAGTCATGTGCAAAAGAGAGGGAAGAGTTTCTTTCAGGTAAAAATTTTCCCAAGCTGGGATAGTTTGTGCCAAGGCAAAGGTTCAACCAGACTCGAGAAAACAAACCACAGACCCGGTGAGGAGAATATTTGAATGAAAATCTAGAGCTTTGATATCAAAGTAGAAAGAAATAAGAAGAAATTGAAAAAAAACTACTCCTGTAATGTCGTATTCATTTGACTCTAATTATGGCATGGCTAAATATATAGGCCAATACATAAAGCAGGTAGAAAAGATACAATATGATATATCCACCTCGAAATTACGGAAGATCTTCACTAATGACAATAAACTTAATATGCTAAAAACATTAATGAAAGAATAAGATAAATACAATAATTGTTAGAACACTACACCATTTTATTAAGGAATTCAAACTGGATAATATTAATAAAACTCATTTTCTCTCGCATTTCCTGAAATATGCATGATACCACCAATACCATGTCCATTGCAATAAGATGCATGCATCAGCATGACCTTTGATGCTCTATAGTAAGACATTTTTTATTGGAAATTAACACCTATGCATGAGGACCTCACTTTCTCTCTCGTACGCACTGTGGTGCACTTGAAGGAGTTAAAAAGATAATTAAGGGGTAAATTGGGAAGCGAATACCCAGGACTGCACTATGGAGGGAACAATGTTATTGGACACTCTTTGTTTTAATTGAATGATAAATTGAAGTCTCCATGGAAATTCAAATGGAAGTTATCTATTCTAAGGATGAGATATTGTTGGAAAAAAACATTTTGATTTGATATTAGATTAATTAAATGATTTAGGATATCTTTAGTCTGTATAGAAAGAGACATTGTGCTAGTTGAAATTGAAAGACTTTAATTAAGGGTAGCTAATCACCTAGAGGGGGGGTGAATAGGTTATTTAAAAACTATTACGATTCTTGACTATAATCGAGATAAAACTGATCAGAGCTTTCAAGAAATAAAGATATACACAGAAAAGAACACAGAATTTTTATAGTGGTTCCCCGTATCTTGGGTAATCCACTTTCCCCCTTCTCCCCTTCTAGCAGTGTGCTAGATAGAGGTTATAACTCCTCCAGATCTCAGACCACAAACAGGTCTTACAGCTCAGATCACAACTGATCTTACAATCTCAGATCCACAGATCTTACTAACTCAGATCAAACAGATCCTACCTCAGCCTTTATAACTAGGCCTACAGCTCAGATTCACCCCTGAATCTTACAACTCAGATCACATCTGATCCTACAACTCAGATCCTTGACAGATCCTACACTCAGATCTGACAACTCAGATCCTACAGAAATTTATAAAGGGGATTACAAATACTTAGACTCAGATACGAGATTGTTGAGCCTTCTTGATCTATCTGAATGATCAGACAGAAATCTTCAGTAGAACAGCAGCAGCAAATGATCTTCTTGATTCGACAGGCTGTGATGACTGTTCTTCTTCCTGGGAAGACAGATTCTTCCTTCTTGATCTTCTTCTTTCAGAGAGAGGTATCAGTACAAGATTGCTGAATGAGATCTTCAATTTAGAATGGTTCTGAAAGGGAAGACAACTTCTTCAGATTCTATCTCAAACTTTCTCTCAAAATGATGGAGACGATAATTGCTTTTGAGAAGATAGGAAAACTTTTCTAACTTCACTTTTCTTCACTTCATAACTTGGATTAACTGCACAACCCAAAGGTCATGCCTTCTATTTATAGCCCGTCATCTGCAATGTCTGTTAAGCTTCTCCACGTCAGCATGACGTTACGTCTTCAACGGTCTTTAATGAAAACAAAAGCTCAGCTAGCTGTGGAAGATATTCCTCAGTTCAGAGTATTTGTAGAAGAGGCGTTGAGCACTTAACATCTCTGTCGACGCTTTTCCAGTTAGGCGTCGAGCGATATTTAGACGCTCGACGCATACTCCTTAGACTGAAGCTCTCGACTCCTCATTCTCAGGCGTTGAGCAAACATCACTTAGTCGACGCTTTTTATCTGAAGAAGTTGAGCAACATCCAGGGGCTCGACGCTTCTTAACTAAGCCTTCATATCTCGACACTTCTGGTTGGCGCTGAGCTGACTGAAGTTAAGTCGACACTTCTCTTTCCAAGGCGTCGAGCGACACAACTTGGCTCGACGCTTCCAAAATTGATCTCAGAACTTCAGCGGCGACCTTGTCTATTTGAGTAGTAGACATGAGTCAACGCTTCTGGGTCACAGGCGTCGAGCAATGTATGATGTCTCGACGCTTGTGAACTTGAATGAATTTCATGAACTTTTTGCCTGACCTGATCTCCTGCATATTGATTCTAGAGAGTATATCAAATACATTCTGAGATATATCTTTGACTTATGAATGGACTTCTCCAAATCTAAGAAATTGTGGGCAATGATCCCAACAATCTCCCCCTATTTGAAGAAGTCATAATCTCAGTCAATGATATATCTCTCTTTTCAAAGATAAACAATGTGTTCTAAACTCTATACAGATAATCAAAATAAAGAGTATCAAACTTTATAACATTAGATTACCAAAACATTCTATCCACAAAATTTATCTCAGACATGGTTTCTTATATAAGCATAAAAACATAGGCAATTCAGAATAAGATGTCATGAAGAGAGACAAAATCACATCACAGACATATGTATATATATGAACATGAAGAATAGTTCACACTGGGAATTCATCAAGAGTGTTCAAAAAATATATCAATTACATTCTTCTGAAAGTGAAAAGTAAAGATTAAATTTCTAAAGCTGTCCAGGATCCTTGAATTCTATTCCTCTTTTAGCTCTTTTGGAGAGAGCTTCAGCAACTTCCTTTTTCCTCTTAAAATAGCCAAATGGCTTTGGGAAGTATCTGATTGGCTCCATTTCTCCTGCCTGGACCTTCCCAGCCATTTTGTCAGCCTTGAATTTGATCTTTAGTTCCTCTTGATCCCTATGCTTTAACCATTCAGCTTCAGAATACCACTTTCCTCTTTCCTCTGGGTTATTTTTCACAGCTTCCCATGCTGATAGAATCAATTCTCTGGAAGAGGGAGACCAATGTTCAAAATCAACTCTTGATTGAACCTCTTCTCTGAACTTTCTTTTACTTGATTCTACTTGCTCACTAGCAAAATTTTCTCTTTTACTTTTATTCTCAGGACTATACATTTTAGCAATCTGTTTTTGAACCTGAGTAAGAGAGGCTGGCCTTGTCTCAGAGACTTGATCATTCTCATAGTCTATGGGAGGATATCCAAGAGTTTCTCTTATAGAGTTTGAGGTCCACACAGCATGTTCAGAACTAGCTTGAATCATTGACCTCTCCCCCTTTAGGACTTCTTCAACAATGTGTTCTCTCAAAGTATTCTTCTGAAATCTGACCTGACCTTCCAAGTGATTAATCTCACTTTCAATGGTTTTCTTTACTTTAAAAAGATGATCATCTATAGTATCTGCATGCAACTTTGCTTGATCTTTTAGAACTGTGGAGCTCTCATCAATTTTAGCCAAGATATCAGCATTCTGCTGTTGCATTCTAGCTTCAATCTTATTTGTACCTGTTAAGATTTGTGCTACCTGTTCTTTATACAGAACTTGCATATTGCTACTTAGTATTCCTTGGTTTGTCTGAACATCATCCACTGTCTTTGTAATTCCAGCTTGAGATTCTTTAATAACCTTTGATGTTTCTTTGATTACATCAAGCTGTTCAGTTGTATAATCTACTGAAACACCAGCTCTCTTAAAGAACTTTACCATCTCCTTTCTCAATGCAGATATCTGATGATTGACTTCAAATCTAACCAATTTCAGTTGGAAATCTACTTCATTTTTCATTTTTGTATTATTTTCCTCAATATATTGTTCTAATAATCTTCTTTGATTATTCAGCAACACCTCCAGCTGAGGTAGAATAGGACAAAGATCCACATGGATTTCTTTTTCCATTTCAACACATTTGCTGCTCTCTTCTCCGATTAAGGAATCATCTCTCTGGCTCATATGGGAGCTAGAGGATTCTATCTTGATAATCTTCTCAGCAGATTTCTTTGGTGCTTCAGGTTCTTCTACTTCCATAGCATTTATTTCAGAATTCTCTTTAGCAGGGATCTCAGCCTGAGGCTCCCCCTCAAATGGTGCATTACCTTCAGCTAGAAATTCAACTTGAGGCTCCCCCTCGTCTCTACATTGATCAGATCAATTTTATTTAGAAGAGGATTCTCATCCTGACCCTCCCCCTCAACTGCAACCTTGCTCATTTCATCATTTTTCTGAGCAGAAATCTCATCTTGTGTCTCTTTCTCATTTAGAAAAACCTCTTCAAGTCTAGCAGGGGATACATGAAGACTTCCTCTTTCTTCTTCTCCTTTCTCACTCTCATCCTTTGGAGTATCAGGAGAACTGTCCCTTGCATTGTTCCCTTCTTCATCTTCAGATGTTGTAAGGTTTGGATCATGAATTGGAGTGGATCTAGATTTTCTTTTGGAGGAGGATGAGCTGGATGAGCTTGAAGAGCTTGAAGAAGCCTTCTTCTTCTTTTGCTTCTTTGCTTTCTTCTGCTTGGGAGAAGGATCTACTGGAGGAGGATTAGATAAAATTCTGTCTCATCTCTCTATCATTCTCATATCCATTTTCTTCATGTGGTTTATCTTTGATCCAGGTTTATTATTCAAGGAGTCAGGAGAGACTTTTACTAAATATAAGGACAATATCCTACCCATGTTGGGTACTTGGATACATTCAACTATCCTATCAAACACAACTCTTCCCCAGTCTGTTCTCAGAGAATGAATAATCCTTGTTAGTAGAATAAATATTTTTCTAGAAACTTTGTCATGTGATCCAGTCTTGCACAGCAGTCCCTTTCCTATAACATCTGTTATCAATTTACCTTTTGAATTCATTCCCTTTCTCTGAATACTTCCAGTGATTTCTCGTGACGTCTCAATTCCGCACCAGATTTGTGCTAATCTAATCTGTTCAGAGGTCACCTCTTCTTCTTTTGCATTCCTTTTTAACCTAGGCAATTCTAGTGCCTTAGCTAGTCTAGAAGGAGTTATTTTAATCTTCTTACCATTCACACTGGACTTAATCTTTGAGTTGACGGAGTATATTACTATGTTAGAGTATAACTCTAATACCTCTCGTTTCCAGATGAGAGTTGATTCAGACAGTACAAATTCCAGTCCGGCATTGTAGATTAATTCGATTGTTGATTTATATCCACAGAAGTTGATTGGAATCCATTTCGAACAAGTTCACTTCCCTCATAGAGATACTCATTGCTTTTGGGAGGCATTGTTGTTGATGAACGGAGAGAGATAGAATTGATGGAGTGATTTTCTAGGGCAGACAATTTCGAACTTAGAGAACTAGGGCACTAACGAAGTGTCTTTCCTATTTATAGAAGTTCTAGTTCAAGAAGATGAATAGCCGCGCGCCTAACTTGTTTGACAAGATTGATCTAGTGGTTTAAATTGACCATGTCGAGATGGCCTAGCTATGTTTGCATAAGCGTTGAGATCGCTCGACGCCATATATCTTCAGTCGACGCCAGGTGTCTTCTCGACGCCAGATATTGTCTCGACGCCAGATACTTTCTCTCGACGCCAGGTGATTTCTCTCGACGCCATGTATCTTCTTTCGACGCCAGATAACTTCTTCACTCACCTAATAGGTCTCAATCATTATTTTCATTTATTTAATTCAAAATAGCTTTAATCCATTTTTAACATACCTAATTCAATTTTAAAATTATTGAATTTAGTTTCATCCAAGGGTTTAGTAAATATGTCAGCAACCTGTTTTTCGGTTGGAACATATTCAATTGAGATATCTCCATTTTCTGCATGTTCTCTAATGAAATGGTATCTTATTTCTATATGCTTAGTTCTGCTATGTGATACTGGATTGTTGGCTATAGCAATTGCACTAGTTGAATCACAAAATAGAGGAGATTTACTTAGCTGAACTTTATAATCTTGGAGTTGGTGTTGAATCCATAGTAGCTGAGCACAACAGTTTCCAGCTGAAATGTATTCAGATTCTGCTGTTGAAATAGTCACACTTGTCTGCTTCCTGCTACTCCAAGATATTAGTCTTTTGCCAAGAAATTGACATGTACCAGATGTACTCTTTCTATCCTCCTTGCATCCTGCAAAATCAGCATCTGAAAAGTCAATTAGTTCAAAATCATTGCTTCTAGGATACCAAAGGCCAAGATCAAGAGTGCCCTTCAGATATCTTAGGATTCTTTTGACAGCAGTGTAGTGAGATTCTTTAGGGTTCACTTGATATCTAGCACACACACATGTTGAAAACATAATGTCTGGTCTGCTGGCAGTTAGGTAGAGCAATGAGCCAATGATGCCTCTGTACAAGGTTTCATCAATAGGTTTTCCTTTTTCATCCTTGTCCAGTGACATATTTGCTGTCATTGGTGTCTTCATTATAGTGGAATTTTCCATTCCAAACTTCTTAATAATTTCTTTTGTGTACTTGGTCTGAGAAATGAAAATTCCTTCCTCAGACTGTTTCACTTGTAGTCCTAAGAAGTATTTAAGCTCACTCATACTGCTCATTTCAAATTTCCCTTGCATAAGGTTAGCAAATCTTTTGCAAAGGTTATTATCAGTGGAGCCAAATATTATATCATCTACATATATTTGTACTAAAATAATGTGACATTTAACTATCCTGAGAAACAATGTCTTATCTATCTTTCCTCTTGAGAATTTGTTCTCAATAAGAAATCTAGATAATGTTCCATACCAAGCTCTAGGTGCCTGTTTCAGACCATACAGTGCTTTTAATAATAGATAAACATGATTTGGATGAGTAGAGTCAATAAAACCTGGGGGTTGTTCAACATATACTTCCTCTAATATTGTTCCATTTAGGAATGCTGACTTTACATCCATTTGATAGACTATGAAACCAGTGTGAGCTGCAAATGCTAGGAATAGCCTGATTGCCTCCAATCTTGCCACAGGAGCAAATACTTGATCAAAATCTATGTCTTCCTCCTGTCTATATCCTTGGGCAACCAACCTAGCTTTGTTTTTGATGATTACACCATTTTCATCAAGCTTATTCCTGAATACCCATTTGGTCCCTATGACTTTGTGTTTCTTTGGTCTTGGGACCAATATCCAGACCTTGCATCTTTCAAATTGATTTAGCTCTTCTTGCATAGCTGATATCCAAGAAGTGTCCTTATTTGCTTTATCAAACTTCTTAGGTTCTATTTTGGAAAGAAAGCTGTGATGCAAAGCCTCATGTATTGAGTTTCCTCTTCTGGTTTGCACTCCATCATTTGGATTTCCTATGATCTGTTCTTTTGGATGGTATTTCAGATGTTTGGTAGCGTTCCTCCACCTTTCGTTTTCCCTTTGAAATTCGGATGCTTCTGTTTGAGTGGGTTCTTCTAGGAGTTCTGGATGAAGTGGTTCTTCAACAGCAATAGGTTCTTCATAATTGTCTTCAACTTGAAGTTCATCTTCTCTAGTTACAATTGTAGTCTCATTAGTTTCTTCATTATTTTCATTTTGTTGTTCATTGATATTCATCTCCTTCAATTTCTGTGTAGAACCTGCACAACTAGATAAACTTCCCAGATCCTTATAAATAAGGCTGGTTTCATCAAATACAACATGTACAGATTCTTCTATTCTATTAGACTCTTTGTTGAAGATTCTATAGGCTCTACTTTGAAAGCTATACCCAACAAAAATTGCTTCAATTGCTTTTTCAGCAAATTTAGTGAGATGGTGCTTTCCATTGTTTAATACAAAACATTTACTACCAAATATTTTAAAATAAGCTAATGTGGGTTTTCTACCTTTCAATAACTCATATGGGGTCTTATCCAGTCTTTTGTTTATAAGAGCCCTATTATGCACATGGCATGCTGTGTTTATAGCTTCAGCCCAAAAGTACTCAGGAAGAGAGGAATCACTCAGCATACTCCTGCTAGCTTCAATAAGGGTTCTATTTCTTCTCTCAGCAACTCCGTTTTGTTGAGGTGTTCTAGGTGATGAGAACTCTTGAGAAATTCCTAGATTCTCACAAAATTTGGTCATTGCACCAGACTGAAATTCAGTCCCATGATCACTTCTAATCTTGGCTACAGAATTTCCTATTTCATTAGTGATTTTCCTAACAAAACTGGTGAGTATTTCTAAAGTGTCTGACTTATGTTTGAGGAAGAATACCCAAGTGAATCTAGAGTAATCATCAACTATTACAAGAGTGTATGACTTTCCTCCTAAGCTATGGATTGACATTGGTCCAAATAGATCCATGTGAAGTAGATATAGACATCTAATGGAATCCTTCTCACCAATTGGTTTGAAGGATGACTTTGTCTGCTTACCCATTTAACAAGCATGGCAAGGACTTTCCTGCACACACTTCCACTTAGGCCCAGCTCTCACTAGATCTTTTGAAATAAGTTTATTTATAGTCTTATAGTTTATGTGAGCTAACCTTTTGTGCCATTGAACACTACCAGAAATTTTATTTTCTACTACTAAACATATGGAGTTAACTTGATCAGAACATATAAAGTTTAAGCAGTAAATGTTGTCACTCCTAGTGCCTGAGAGAATTATCTCATTCTCTTTCTTAATCAGGCACTCATCCTTGTGGAATGAAATGTCATACCCAATATCACATAATTGACTTATGCTAATGAGATTGTGTTGCAATCCATCAACATGAGCAACTTTGGTGATGGTGACAATCGCATTTGAAATATTGTCATAACCTTTAGTTTTACCTCTTTCAGACCCTCCAAAGATAACCTTTGGTCCATTCCTTACAGTAGTGTAATCAATCAGCAAACTTTTTGTTCCAGTCATATGCATAGAGCACCCACTGTCCAAGTACCAGATTGGAAGTTGATTGGTCTTTGGACAACCCTGCAAGGAGAAATTACATTTTCTTAGGAGCCCACACCAAGTTGGGTCCTAGAACCTTGTTAGTATGAGCTGGAATATTTAGTTGTTGAATAATTCTTGGAGCTGTGAGAGTTGTCATAGGTCTGAATACTGGTCTCCCAGAGTTGAATCTTGGAACAGTTGGATTGAACCAGCAGTCAAGTGCAAAATGCCCAACCCTTCCACAGCACCAGCATTCATATCTATTATATCTCCTTGGAGGTCTTCTTAATTTTTTATGTTGACTTATATTTTGCTTAATTGCCTTATTCACAGGAGCTATGTAATTTGTTCTAGTAAATTTTATTTGTTCAGTTTTCTTTCCATCAGTGGTTTTTACTTTAGGTCTTAGTTCCTTTCTTTTGAATTTAGTATTTGCTTTAAATACAAAGGAATCATGATGAGTTAATATTTTTTCTTTGCATAGAGGTTTGGCATTATTGTTACTTGGTTAATTAAATCATCTTTGCTATTAGAACATTCACCCTTATAAAACTTATGCACATCTTTTTGATCATGCTTGTTTGTGATAGGCATGACTTTGTTAAACTTTAAAGGTTGTATAGGTGCCTTGTCATTACTTTTAGGGTTTTTATCTGCATTCCTATCATATCCTATGCCACATCTGTATTGTGCAGAGAATGTGTCTATTATAGGAAGAATAGTTTGTGGTTTTGAGAACTTTGCTACAAGTTTTCTTTCTGCTAGGAGTTTTGCTTCAAGTTCTTTTATTAACTTTTCCTTTGTGCTCAAAGTTTGTATGTGAATAATAGACATGACTTTTAGTTTACTAAGTTCTTTACTTGTCTGATTCAGCCTCTCAGCTGTCTCAGAATTTTGAGAATCAGTTTGCTTTAATTCAGATATTTCTTTTTGTAACCTTTTATTATGCTTTTTGCTTTTCTTAAGTGCTTTGAGAATTAATTGATATTTTTCAATAATTTCATCTATATGAAGTTTGGATTGTGAGTCATTTTCATCAGAAGAGAATGAATCTATTTCAGTTTCAGAATTAGAATCAGAAAGAGGAGTTTTATCAAGTACCTTTATATCAGTAGTTGTCTCCTGATTTTCTTGATCACTCAATGTCATGAGTCCTGCATTTTCTTTTTCATCCTCTTCACTATCAGACCTTGATAGTGGGGCTTTTATCATAGGTCTATCATTTAGACTGTCTTCATTTTCATTGACAACCATCAGAGCTATGAGTGCCTCCTCACTATCTGAGTCTGATGACTGAGATTCACTATCACTAAGAGTGACCTTGCCCTTTTTGGCTATTAGACTCTTCTCAAGTCTTTTGTCAGATTTGTACTTTCTTTCATCAGATTTCTTGTTGTTCTTTCTCTTTGAAGGACAATCAGCAATCATGTGTCCTGATTTTCTGCAACCAAAACACACAATTTCTTCTGAATTAATTTTATTGTGTTTAGAATTGTACTTGTCCTTCTTGGAGTCTTGTTTGAATACCTCTGACAAATTTGAATGCTTCTTAGATTTGGATAACTGAGAGGGTCTAGTTTTCCAGTGTTGTTTTCTCCTCAACATTCTTTTTAGTTGTTTGGTAAAGAGTGTCAATTCACCATCTGATATTTCAGAATCAGAATTACTGGTTTCTGATTCTTCTGATTCAGATGGAATCCTGGGAGATAATACCATTCTTTCTTTGCTTTTCTTTGAACTTTCTGCTTTCAAGGCAATAGGATTTTCCCTGCTGTGTCCTTCCTCAGCTTTTCTGGTATTCAGATGAAGTTCATGAGAAAGTAGTTTCCCATATAAGTTTTGTGGCTGAATGTTTCCCAGATTTCCCATTTCTCTGATTGCACAGATCTTGATATCCCATTCTTTGTTCAGTGATCTTAAGAACTTATCATTCAGCTCATAATCTGAGAAAGTTCTTCCATAAGTCTTTAGGTCATTTACAATCTTGAAGAATTTTTCATAGCATATTGCTATTGAGTCTTTCTTGTCTTGTCTGAAGGCTTCATATTGCTGATTTAGAAGTGACTTCCTGTCATCTCTGACTTCTTCAGTCTCTTCCATATAGACAATAAGAGATTCCCACATTTCTTTGGCAGTTTTGCAATGGACTAAATTTTGGAAGGTTGAATCTTCAATAGCACTAACAATGATGTTCTGAGCTCTCTTGTCCATAGAGGCCAGGATCACTTCATCTTTGGTCATCTCTGAATAAGTTTTAGGAGTCTTAATATTTCCATCTGTAAGTGAAACTTTCATAGGAACAAAAGGTCTCTCTAGAAGTGTTATGTAAATCCTAGGATCAGATGCTTCCATGAAAAGTCTGACTCTTTCTTTCCAAATACCAAAGTTTTCTTTTCTGCAGATGGGAAGCTTCATAGATGTGAATTCTTTGCTTCCTTCTGTATTAGCCATCATGACTTTAGAAATCTACCCTTAGGAGGATCTTGTTCAGGCTGTTAAACCTTTTCTTGAACAACCTACCTCTGATACCACTTGAAAGACTTTAATTAAGGGTAGCTAATCACCTAGAGGGGGGGTGAATAGGTTATTTAAAAACTATTACGATTCTTGACTATAATCGAGATAAAACTGATCAGAGCTTTCAAGAAATAAAGATATACACAGAAAAGAACACACAGAATTTTTATAGTGGTTCCCCGTATCTTGGGTAATTCACTTTCCCCCTTCTCCCCTTCTAGCAGTGTGCTAGAGAGAGGTTATAACTCCTCCAGATCTCAGACCACAAACAGGTCTTACAGCTCAGATCACAACTGATCTTACAATCTCAGATCAACAGATCTTACTAACTCAGATCAAACAGATCCTACCTCAGCCTTTATAACTAGGCCTACAGCTCAGATTCACCCCTGAATCTTACAACTCAGATCACACCTGATCCTACAACTCAGATCCTTGACAGATCCTACACTCAGATCTGACAACTCAGATCCTACAGAAATTTATAAAGGGGATTACAAATACTTAGACTCAGATACGAGATTGTTGAGCCTTCTTGATCTATCTGAATGATCAGACAGAAATCTTCAGTAGAACAGCAGCAGCAAATGATCTTCTTGATTCGACAGGCTGTGATGACTGTTCTTCTTCCTGGGAAGACAGATTCTTCCTTCTTGATCTTCTTCTTTCAGAGAGAGGTATCAGCACAGGATTGCTGAATGAGATCTTCAATTTAGAATGGTTCTGAAAGGGAAGACAACTTCTCCAGATTATATCTCAAACTTTCTCTCAAAATGATGGAGACGATAATTGCTTTTGAGAAGATAGGAAAACTTTTCTAACTTCACTTTTCTTCACTTCATAACTTGGATTAACTGCACAACCCAAAGGTCATGCCTTCTATTTATAGCCCGCCATCTGCAATGTCTGTTACGTTTCTCCACGTCAGCATGACGTTACGTCTTCAACGGTCTTTAATGAAAACAAAAGCTCAGCTAGCTGTGGAAGATATTCCTCAGTTCAGAGTATTTGTAGAAGAGGCATTGAGCACTTAACATCTCTGTCGACGCTTTTCCAGTTAGGCGTCGAGCGATATTTAGACGCTCGACGCATACTCCTTAGACTGAAGCTCTCGACTCCTCCTTCTCAGGCGTTGAGCAAACATCACTTAGTCGACGCTTTTTATCTGAAGAAGTTGAGCAACATTCAGGGGCTCGACGCTTCTTAACTAAGCCTTCATATCTCGACACTTCTGGTTGGCGCTGAGCTGACTGAAGTTAAGTCGACACTTCTCTTTCCAAGGCGTCGAGCGACACAACTTGGCTCGACGCTTCCAAAATTGATCTCAGAACTTCAGCGGCGACCTTGTCTATTTGAGTAGTAGACATGAGTCAACGCTTCTGGGTCACAGGCGTCGAGTAATGTATGATGTCTCGACGCTTGTGAACTTGAATGAATTTCATGAACTTTTTGCCTGACCTGATCTCCTGCATATTGATTCTAGAGAGTATATCAAATACATTCTGAGATATATCTTTGACTTATGAATGGACTTCTCCAAATCTAAGACATTGTGGGCAATGATCCCAACAGAAATGTTCACTCCTTGTGTCAAAAAATAATCGACGCATGTCAAGAAATAATCGATGTAAGTCGATAGAGAATTCAGCTTACATCGAATTCTCAAACGTTTAAGCATGCAAGCGGTAATCAGAGCACAAAGTATGAGATATTGTGTACGTCGAGAAGTATTCGACATTTAAGTAAGCTTACGTCGAATTCTTCAAAATATGCAAGTAGACCTAAAGTATCGACATACGTCGAGAAGTATTCGACATATAAGCCTTACGACGATTACTCTATAGATTGAAATATTTGAATTTTGAGATAAATCAGGCTATGATTAAGTTCTAATGGATTTGAATCTAGTCGTTGATGATATGAATATGGAAAGAGAAACTATGAGATATTCAATTAAGAGAAAATTAAGAATTGGTATATTACAAATGTGTCATACTTAGATCAAGAGAAGAATTCTCGGCATAAGATATGTATATAAGGATAGCTCTGGAGGATTTGAAAAGCTCTTGGATTCTTCTTCCTCTGGAATTCCTCTCCCTCTCTCAGTCATCTCGACTACTTCTTCACTCCTCTCTCCCTCTCTCAGTCATCTCGACTACTTCACTCATCTCTGCTGAAGGGTTGTTGTTGCTCGCTTCAGAACAAGAGCAGAAATAAAGAAAATAAATCACCTCTGGGTTTTTTCTTCTTCTCCTTGAAAAGAACAGATCAGAAATTGAATTAAGGCTTCATCAATTCTTCTTCTTCTCATCATCAACATTCATCATCTTCAATAGCAAGAGTTTTTAGAATCCTCCTTTAAAGGGTTCAATAGTTTGGTTTTAAGAGTCTCTTTATCAAAAGACTCAATGATTTTAAGAGTCTATTTATCAAAAGACTCGGTGGTTCTTAGAATCTCCTATCAAAAGATTAGTTGACTGATTTTTTAAGTCTACTTATCAAAAGACTTTAGTCATTTGTGGATAGTGAATTCCTACCTTTGATAGAAGAGGGGACGTACCAAATTGTAAGGGAAACCTCTATAAACTTCGTGTGTCGACTGGATGTGCTTGTTCTATAGATAGATTTACTTTTTGTGATTTACTTAACAGTTCATATATATTCTGCAAATATGTGCATTGATTGTGATTGATTGTGTAAAGTTATTTAAAGACTCTATTCCCCCCCCCCCCCCCCCCCCCGCCCCGTCTAGAGAAATTATCAGTACATTTTCCGCACTTTCAGATATTCATAATGTGGTTGCAAAGTTTGCATGTTTATGCCAAAAACAAATTTGGATGATGAATAGTAACGGCTCGTCTGAGGTTTCCCTGATGATGAAGTCATTATGATTATTAAAAGGTAGAGCTAGAACTTCTTTATCTCTAATGTTCTTTTTCTCACTGATTTACTTCATTAAAAAAATCATCTCTGAACAAATCTAATTAATGTATTATGAAATAAGAATACTATGATTCATCTCACTTAAGTAGCCATTACTGCTCAATGCTCAACTAAACAACTAGCACCCCAACAAACTTACACCAACTACACCATGGAACAGAGATAGCTCCACACCCGTCTGTTTTCTATATCTTAGAAGCCTCAAACATTAGGTGACACACTATTAGATTACTCAATACTTTCATATCCAACATTGGAAAACTAAATAAACAAAATGTGTATAAAACAAACCATATCATCGAATTGTCCAGTGGAGAATAAGTACAAGGAATTCCTCGACTAAAAGTTCTCCAGAAAATCAATTGACTACTAATGATTCCATTATGCTGAAGAAAATTAAGTGACAACAATATCCCTAACAATCGTCATCATCATTAACCTTACTATTTTGGTTCAGCAAACAATATTGCTAATTACGGAGAGAAAATCCCACTTATGTTCAAACCCTATGATGGCGGGTTACCTGTCTAAAGGAAGCACTAGAATTAGTCTTCTACAATTAGGAACAAAAACATCATCCATTTTAAATAGATTGCAAATAAGTCTACATATTTTGAGGTCAAAACTTGTTTCAATGACTTACATTTCCAACATTCTTGCACTGATTTAGGTTAAGAAAATCTTCAGAACTCGAGGTTGTATCTTCCCTAAAACCATAAATTCAAGATTGGATCCTCCATAAAACCCTGAAATTCTAATATTCTTTTCACAAATGTGACAGAATTAAGGGATTAAAGAAATGGTATTTATGCTTATCAATTACCATAAAATTTACCAATGCAATGCTTGGAAACATACAAAAAACCTCATCCAGAAACCAAATCTATCATTCATCTTTGAATCTCTATGCATAAAGGATTAAGTTTGGCAAGTATTTCTTACTGTAAGTGCTTAAGTCAAATAAAAATTTGTCCTTAATATGGCCTCAATAATGTTTGTCAACAATGCACATATCCAGTGAAAGACATTTTCGTTAAGCTCCCGAGAACCAACATCTCTTTATAGAATAGATACTCGATAAAGATTATTCCAAAACACACTACAAGGTGTGAATGTGTAAATTTCGGTTTGCATTTGCAAATCAATTTGATCAATAAGAATAATGATAAAAGTATAATCAATTTTTTGTCAGTTCCTTAGATCATATTTCAAGCAAAATACAAGTTTGAATTCTACCGCCACTATAAATTAATCACATAAAAGGCAAAAACTAGATAGCTCAAACATACTAGTTAAATTTTTAAAAAACAAAAGATTGGACTAGAAGTCATGGTTTTTTTAGTCATCAAATGTCGATTGATTCGCAGCTGAAAACTCAATCTTAAATAATTAAATTCAAAGAAGCAAGATCTAAGAATGAGACATTACCAGAATTTTAAAAATCCATGCCTTCGAAAGTGCAATGCTACGAAATTACTCCCCAAGAATGTCTGCACAAATCGCTGCGCAGTAAGAAGGATCAGCCGATTTGGTTCGATCAGAGCCTTACATTTGTGAGAGATGGGGCCACCAGGCTGCATAACCCACTCCTCAACATCAGCATAGAACATGTCCCCTATTGCAATCACTTCATCATCAGAAGAAAATTTAGGTATAATATCTGCCACAATTCTCTTCTTCTGCACCTTCAATTTCTCATCCTCAGGCCATGCAGCCTCAATTTTGCCCAAAGAAATTCCTAAATTCCTCAATCTCTTGATGTGTTCTTCATCGAGAAAACATGGAGGGCTTGAAATGTAGCATATGAACCTATCTATCTTCAACTTGTTCTTCATCTTCACCACAAAATCATCAAAAGAAATAACAACTTCCCAACCTAGACACTGATTTATGTGATTGATGTCCAACACTTGGCTGTAGTCGTAGTCCATTTTTCGGCTTGGGAAGATAAGAATGCGGTCAAGAAGGGCAGCGACAAACATATGCTTCTCTAAGCAGATCAAATGGTTGGACATCTGACCTGATAGACAAATCGCAAACAGGAAGCGATTTTTGTGTGGCTTCCACTCGATCGTCCTCCTGCCCGCCGGCCGATCCATCGTTCTACAGAGATTAACCCCGGTAACAGAAAAGTAAGCGTCCATATTGTCATCGACTGGATCTAGTGACGCGTTTCTACCCCAATGGGAAGAAAGTAATGCGGCCTGAATCTTCTTATTGAGCTTGATCTGCTCCAGCAGTACAGATCTGAACTCCTCTGGTGAGACCGACGCTGGAACACCTGGCAATTCGGTTTTGACAGGAGCGGAACTTGAATTACCACTTGGAGGGGAAGAAATTGAGGGCAAAGATGAGCTGGATCTAGGAGTAGTCCGATTCCACAGATGCAGAAGCCCTAACTGTTGATTTCGGAGGAGGAAGAGAGCCCGGAGCTCGGCCTCGCGCATCCGGTCCCCGGGGGAGTCCGACCGGAGGATGGTGACGTCACGGAAGAGGTGACCAATATCGAAGGAGAATAAGAGGAGGATGAGGACGATGGAAAGGCAAATCGCGAGGAGGTACCAATGGCATCGGCGAGAAAGTAAACGTCGGACTATCCGCGCCGTGAGTTCGCTGGAGATCTCAAGTGTAGCGGGGTGACGGTGGTTCTGGTGCGGAGACAAGTTTGGCTTCGCATCGTACTGGGGCATGAGGGCCAGGTTATCGGCCTCGTCGGGAGAGGATTCTCGGATCATTTTTTTAGGGAGAGATAATGGCGAGTGTGAGGTGGTTCGAGGTGACGGAAGGAAGCAGGAAGAAGGTGGCGAAGAAGCCAGGAATCATTCCTGGAATTCCATCTCTGGTTGGGCCGTTGGGGGTTTCGGTTGTTGTCCGCGTTCATCTCTCTCGACCAGTTCAGGTTCAAAGGAAAGGGTGATCGGGGACCCACCGACCCAGACTTTATGAGTGAGCAATATTTATGTACATGGTGATAAAAAAAAGGGTGATGTTATAAGCAAACCCCTTTTGGTTGCTAGCAAACCAATTTCTATGAGTTATTACACGCCTTTTGAAAATACGTTTTGTACATGCATTTTTAGCAAAAGTGTTCAACACCTTTTCCTAAAAATGCACGCACAAGGCCATAAAATCGCTCTGATCGTAACTATAGTGAATTTTTGAAAATAACAGAAAAATACGCCTTGTACATGCATTTTTAGGAAAAGTGTTCAACACGAAAGTTGTAGATCTCGACGAGATCTACAATTTTGGTGTTGAATACTTTTCCTAAAAATGCATGTACAAGACGTATTTTCAAAAGGGGCGTAATAACTCATAGAAATTGGTTTGCTAGCAACCAAAAAGGGTTTGCTTATAACAGCACCCTAAAAAAAAGATCACCCTGTGCGTTGGCAAATACATCCTTACGATTTTTGAAACAACGGTATTGATTGTTTGGCCATATTGAGAAGTGATCTTATTTTAGATTAATCATGCGCAAAAAATTGTACTGACGGAAATATTTGGTTGGATCAATCATCCGCACACGGTGAAGCAGGTGCGAGTAACACACCAACAATCCATCGGACTTTAGGGGCTCGTTGGCGCGGAGATTTTTTGCTCAGGTGAGTTTGGACAAAAACTACACAATCACAAATTATGTATTTGACATGACAATGGTTATTTACCATTACCAAGAAAAAACACTACTTTTGAACATAAAAGTGAATGAAGTTCCTTAGGTGTGATCTCTTCTTCATGATAGGAGTTTTTTTTTTGTATCAAAAGTGTGTTGGCGAGGCCAGGGAAGACGTATTGGATCGAGAGGCGATGCTTATGCCATGAACAAACTGCCCATTCTATTGCACCAAGCAAGGAAAACTCGTCTTATTACTATTATCTTTACCGGGTCGGCAGGACTAAGGCCCTATTTGGCGGGGCTGATCTGACGCGGTCGCACCAACGACACTGCCTGGTCGCGCGCCATTTAGCAGTGTCGCGGTCGGGCGGTGAGGATCAGACCCGCACACAAAATCCGCGGATTTCACCCACGGGAAAGTTGTCGCGTCAAACTAGCCATAAGTCAATTTCTCGGTGATTGAACTCCCCTTCCCTTAGTCCCTTAGAGTCGAGCTCGACAAATGGCATGCAGCGGTCGGCAGTCAGCGAGGTTTGATTAATTTCAACAAGTTTCTGCAGGTACAATTTGAAACTGCAGCTTGCAGTAAAAACTGTAGCTTGGAATTTCATATTCCAGGCTAATATATTGGAGTACCTAATATTAAGTGTGTGCGATGGTAGACTACCCATATATAAGATTCAATGAGATGTCTTGTAAACTCACGGCATATAAGTTTTGTACCTTTGCACAAACTAGTCTTTGGGTCAAGATTTTAAAGAAGTATTATTGGAGCACTTATTTTTAATGTAAGCTTATGCAATGGTAGTATACGAGGATGAATAGAAATAAAAAATTCAAGTAGGTATAAATTACTTGCATCATCAGCCACGTAATCAAATGAGTAACAATTGGCTTCTTTTACAGGACAAAAATGAAGACACTTTGTGCTTAATGTGTTTACATCCTCATTTAATGGAGTAAGCAATGTCTGTGTTTACATGTAACCCTCGTCATGTGCGGGGACTTTAAATTTTAAAAAAATTCAATTTATTATAAGATCAATAGAATATTCACCATCTCAAGGCATAGTCATTAAAGAAGGAATCCACACCATGTCATTTTCTATCGTTGGATCATCCTCATAACCAACACGAAGTAAGATTCAGAGAAGCAGGAGCCATTGCGAGCCCTCATTTTCTCAGTTAATTGGAGCAACTTTACTTCAAATCATAAGTATGATTCAATGATGTTTGCACAAAACTATGACTTTGTTCTACTGACCACAGTAGCCGTAACCTAGCGAAAATCTCCATAATTATGACAATGACACATAGTGGCCTATATATGCCCAAAATATCTCTGAATGTACAGTTGACAAATTCAAATGTTCTTTTTATTTTGTATGGGGCCTCATCCCAAATGTTCGTTGATGTTTCTTTGATTAATTTGCACAAATCGATCTTTTTTAATGTTGCGCATGCACATATGTGTAAATTGTATTGAAATTCTAACCTTAGAGTGTGTTGTGCACCTGGAAGTAGGTTTTCCACAATATCGGAAGATACAGTTGCTAGTATTATTTGTCCTTCTGTTCTGAACAAAGTAAGCAAAGATCAATAGACTAAAGTTTTGCCAACACCTCCCGGACCATCGAAGAAATTGTTTTCTTCATTTTTGTCTTATGGATTGGGTAATTATTGTGAACGTGGATAACTGACAACATTAAAAGTTTTCTATCTCTTTGAAACCTTCACTTATTTATGTTAAATCGAAATCAGTAATATTTTTATATTGATGAAAAATAATGTTCGAACCATGAAAAAACTTATTTACTAAGTAAGAATTGTTTGTAGTATTTGTACATGCTTAGTCTTATGCCATGCTTAGTCTTATGCCATGCTTGCATTGCTCTCATCCTATACAACTCTAACTCCAGTTGATTGGCAATACATCAAAACCGTTGCAAATAATATTTCAAGTGCATGAGGTATTTTGGATTGTTGAGCTTTTATTTAACACTCTTGAAGGCTATGATCTTCTTCAAGGTGGTAATGCTCTGTAACTTGCTTAAAAGTCAAGTAACGCACACCAACATTAGTCAAAAAATAATTGAATAACTTGAGTTCCAGAATATGGTTTATAAGTACAAATAAAAAATTTCACCTTCAGTTAGTGCAACATAATACAATCGACCGAGAACTTCTTGATTTCTCAATCATTTTGTCCATCTACTATTTAGAGTTAACCATCTATAATGTTTTACAAAGTCCACATACAAGTACTGGATTTTCTCTACCTTGTCATTGTAAATTTTGAAAATTTTAGTTGGCGTTGTGTTGTGTGGGAGGTTTGCTCATTGCATATGATCTTTGATATCAACTAACGACTATGAAATTGAACTTAAATATCTTTCACAACCTTTCTGGAGGAGAGTGTTGGATCTTACGGCGCCCTTAGAGGGGGGGGGTGAATAAGGGTTTTATGGAATTTAGATCTTAATTAAATTTATCAGAGTTAGGGACTGAAGTTTCATAATATTTTATAGAAAAATATATTTTAATATCAAAGATAAGGGAAACAGAATTTTTCCTTACTATTGCTAACGTCTGGCGTTGGGTGTTAACGCTGGGCGTTAGCTCTTCAGAAAATTAATCTGCTCAGAATTATGTCAATGAGATTTTACTAATGAAAACATTAATGAAATACAATTCCACAAAATCAGAGATAATGAAAAAGATTATTGTATTTCAAAGATAATTACACAAATGTTAATTTTAATACTTTGATAAAAATATAAATTAAAACATTCTTGAAGAGGAAATAAAATCTATTGAATAGAACATTAAAAGACATGATTTTATTTCATAATAAATTGAACACATAAATGTTTGATTTCAATATCGCTAGAAATCGGAGGCGTACAAAGTAAAACAATTTTTCCTTTTCTATACCGACTTGTATCCCCACAAACCGGTTGGTTTTAGTCTATCCTTCCCCGGATATGGCCTCAAGCTACTCTAGACAATCCTTCCCCGGATATGGCCTCGAGCACCCACTAGATCTAATCACCTAGACCTAGTCAGTCGCCAACACAAGGCGAATTCCTCACTAAGTCCTACCCAGACCTAGTCGCCAACACAAGGCGAATTTACCCACGGAATCCTTCCCGGAATCCGACGTTCTCTCCGAATGATTTCTCCATACAAATTACAAAGAGAATAAAATAAAAGATTACAAGATAAGTAAAGAGAAACTCCCCAAGAAATTCTGAAGGTGAGGACGAAGGCGATGTAGATGTTGGCGTTCTTGAAATGATCGTCCTTCGTATGGGATATGCGTTGTAGACCTTCTCCTTCAAAATCCTCTTTAGATCTTCATGATAGCCCAAGGGAGATCTCTTAATTGTTGTACACGAACCTCTCTCCAAAGTATCAGAATTCTGGAATCATCTATATTAGAATGAGAGGGGTTGTACTTTAAATAGCCTCGGAAGCTAACGCGTGGCGTTAAGGGTTAACGCCGGCGTTAGTGAACGTGCACTATCGTGGTTGAAATCGCGCAAACCGTCGGGATCGTGGCAGAAACTAATTTCGTCGAACGAAACTTATTTCGTCGAACGCGCCTTCGTCGAACAGAATCAAAGTCGTCGAACACCATTAAAGTTTGTCGAACGGAAGTTCGCCGAACTCAAGTTCGTCGAACAAAATCAAAATTCGTCGAACGCAAGTTCGCCGAACTCCATTTCGTCGAACGAAATCCAAGTTTATCGAACACAATGTCGCCGAACTCAAGTTCGTCGAACGAAATCAAAATTTGTCGAACGCAAGTTCGCCGAACTCAATTTCATCGAACGAAATCCAAGTTTGTCGAACACAAGTTCGTCGAACTCAATTTCGTCGAACGAAATTAGAGTTCGTCGAACGCAATGTCGCCGAACTCAAATTCGTCGAACGCAGGTTCGTCAAGCCCAATTTCGTCGATCGTAGGTTTAGTTCGTCGAACGGAATCTCCTTTCGTCGACCGCCTTCAGATTTCATCGAACGCAGCTTCGTCGACCAGCTACAAATTCAAATTTCGTCTATCGGCTACCGCCCAGCGTTAAGAACTAATGTTGGCGTTGTCTCTGGCTTCTCGACGGATTCCTTCTCAACAGTTTTCGTCTCAGCGGTTTTCTTCTCAGCAGTTGTTAATGCGGGACGTTAACTACTAACGCGGGCGTTAGCTCTCTTTCCAGAGAGTCATCTCCAATCAGCAAACTAATCATGTAGCTATAGTTCCTGTAAAACCTGCACACTATAAACACACAAAATACAAGATCAAATACAACACAGTATTTGTTATTCTCAAACCAAGAGATGCGGAACATAAGCTCCAACAATCTCTCCTTTTTGATAATAACAAATACCTGTATGAGAAATTTGTGAACAGCTACTAAAACTCTGAACTTCAGGCTACACCACTGGCCGTTACGGCTCTGAACCTGAGGCATTCAATAAAACAAAGAACGCCTCAGCAAGGAATTACAAGTGGCAGAAAACTAGCAGAAAAACAAGCAAGGCATAAGGGGTACCAACCCAAGCCAAATTTACCGAAAGAGAGCTCCAAACAAAGAACCAACAAGCATCAAGTGCACTAAATACCAAAAGAGGAACAACCACGTTCATTTATTTAGTTTCTTCAATTAAAGAGACTGATCAGCTCAAATTATACGGGAGCGGTTAACTACCTCCGCTACCCAAAGCCCAAAACCAGGTGGGGGTACCACTAGACCCAACCACCCAAACACGACTACCGTGCAAGGCTATAACATTACCCCCACTGTCCCCCAAACACAACTACTGTGAAGGGCTAAAGACAGTAGTTCTTATTACTTAAATTTTAATTAAACACGGGATGCTACCCGAAAGGATAAACACTGGAAGGCCCTAAGAAATAGGGTCAAGGCAAAGTACACATCGATCAATATGAATCATAAGAATAACTCAAATGTTAACAGGCCACAACGAGTAAAAAGAGGTTCAAACGAGAGGGATTCGAGATCAGGAGCACCGAAGGGTCACTGACAATCATCCAAGTACACCCGAGGGGACACGAGATTCAAACACAGAAACTCAACGAAATCACATGCGTTCCGGGCGGGGTTCCAAGGGGCCGCGCCCCTGGCGGGGTCTTAGGGGCAGAGCCCCTAACGGGGTCCAAGGGGCAGCGCCCCTGGCGGTGGTCGTGGGGCAGAGGGGCAGAGCCCTTGCGGGGTGCGGGGCAGAGCCCCGTCCAAAATTTTGAAATCCCACCACCAGAAACCACACAAAAATCACATCAAAATTTAGGACTTCTCGAAAGCTACAAGGAACTTCTCGAGAGATAAAAGGATTTCTCGAGAGATGAAATTTGATTTCTCGAGAGGAAGGCAATTTCTCGAGAGAAGAGAATTTCTCGAGAGAAGAGAATGATTTCTCGAGAGGAAGGCAATTTCTCGAGAGAAGAGAATGATTTCTCGAGAGGAAGGCAATTTCTCGAGAGAAGAGAAAGATTTCTCGAGAGGTCAAGGGGTCTTCTCGAAAACTTGGCTAAAACAACTTCTCGAAAACTACCGGGACTACTCGAGAAGGACAATCAACGGATAAATTAGGGGACGGTGGTGCCTTCCGGGAGGAAATTTCTGACACTACGGATGGGGGAAAAATTAGGGTTTTCTATCTATCAAACAAGACGCTCGAAACACGAGCCCACAGTTCACCAAGCATCTATCAGGAGAAAGAAAAACCACGACTTAACCAAACAAAGAGGAGGAGGAAGCCACTTGCCTTAAACCTTGCAAACTCGAAGATCTCCGCTCCGAAAGCTATGGATCGGCTAGGGAAACACACGAGCACAGATTCCTGAAACTTTTCGGGTCGAAAGAAGGGGTTAGGTCACTACCCTAACTCCAAAAATTCCATAAAACGGGAAAAGCTTACCGCTAGAACGAAGATCTCGCTGAGAGCTTTCCAAATCTTCTCTCCAAACGCGATTCCGATTACTACAGCCCTAGAAATCGCCGATCGAACGCTCCTCGAAGCTCCGCACTCGCCCTTTCGCTCGGCAGCTGATTTGATCGAGGGAGGAAGAAGATGAATAGGGGAAAGGGATTTTAGGCTTTATATAAGACCTGATTTATTAATTAATTAATTAATTAATTCCCCAATTTACTTAAACTGCGAGGGCGACCAGATTACCTCGGATTTCTACGAAATTCACACCTTAACTAAAACACGACGCTACGAATCTAACGACGAAGTCAGAATTCAATTCCGACGGGCCAAACTCGGGCTAAAGCCTCCCGAAGCTAAAATCTTGAAATCCACCCAAAATCTTTACTTTAACTCGAAACGATGCGAAATCTCGCACGCTCGATCTACAAGACATACTTTAACTAAGCTAAGGCTCAACACACTACTAGACGAGCTGACGTAACGCCCTTATGCCAAAATTACGTCACAGCGGGCACGTAAAATAATTAACGAAAATCAGGGGCGTTACAATCTCCCCTTTTGTTAGTATCAAAAGAAGGTTTAAGTGAGAGTGTGCAATAAGGAGTAATATATTTTATGTCGAGAAGAAAGATAGGATGCAATCAAAAGCTTGTTAAATACTACTTGTTGAGAAAAATATAAGCATGATGTAACATATAGTAGTAAGCAACATAGCTAACATGTTAAAGTAAACATTCTATTTTAAGATGCCACTTGTTGAAAAGAAAATAGAATACCACTGTGTTAAAAAAAATAGACATGAATGAGCATAAGTGGTAAAATTAGCAGAAGAATATAATAAACACTCTTAAACATATTTTAGAAGATAAAACCATATAAAGGATAATGAGTTTTAAATTTGAAAAGTTGATGTTTGAGTTATAGATTCAAAAGATGTTATTACATTAAGATAAAATTGCAAGCATGATTTCATAATATCAAGAAAAGATATAAAAACTACAATGTAATAAAATTTGCATTTCAAGTAAACATAAACATTGTAGCGATCATGTTTTGCTATCTAGTGCATTTACTTAAGTTTGTAGAGAATAGTGTAGATGAGCATTAGGATCCAATTCTCATGAGTAGAAATTTTATGAAAGATAATGATGTGTACAAAGTAGTGTTTTGATAAAGTATACAAGTGAATCAATCAAAAACACATGACATATATAATGAAATAACACAACATTAAAATACACAAATAATATTACTTCCACAATATTTTTAATGCACATAAATAAAGAGTACAACTACCAAGGTGCTCTGCACACACAATGCTTATTAAGACTTATCAGGGTGCAAAGTAGTGCTTGGGGATCACATTTTTTTAGCATTATTTTCAATTTTTTGTGATCCGGTGTACAAAGAGAAGTGATGTATAAATGTTTGCTACAAGAAACTTTACAATTCTTTAGCCAAGGTGCTCAACCTCACAATGCTCATTAAGACTTATCAGGAGGATGAGTAGTGTTTGGTGGAGTTTTCCTTGTCATTTATTATTTGCTTTTTAGTTTAGTGACTAAGGACTCAGAATTCACTTGTTTTGCAAACATAGCATTTTAAATCACATTTCTCTAAAGAATAAGTGCATGAAAGACAAAGAATTATAAAAACCAATTCAATATTATGTAGGTAATCTATTTATGAATTTTAATTATGTATGTTATTACACTACACAATCATGCAAGTATCAGATTGTAAACATATGTAGATTATCAAAAATAAGTGAGTGATTGAATCATTATCAAACATAATACATTACTCATACTTAGAGGCATGTTAAGCATTTATACACATGTTTATCTACAATCAATTCATTGCACATAACAAGATAATTTTCAAGGCATGACAAATACAAAACAATATTTTTAAGAAACTTGAAAGTTAAAATAAACATTGTATTTAATCTTTAATTGATATAATTAATCATCCTTGACAATGACAATGAATAACAATCAGTTTTTTTTTAAAAAAAATTGAATTTTTTTTATACATGCACAAAACAATAAACACATATAAAGAGAAAAACATATTTTTGTTCTTTGAAATTGTTTTGTAATTTTGTATTTGTTTATATATATATATTCTCTAGAAAACATAGAAGTCGTTAATAGCCCTTTCAGTAAATGATATTCTATGTCAGAGAGATACACCCAAAATAATGCATGAGAAAATACATATTTTTTTTGAAAAGAAATAAAATTTTGTTTTATAGGAAATAAAAAAGATAGAAAACTTTTTACAAACATAGAAATAAAACACACACAAAACATTAAAATAATACCAGAAATCATTCAAAACAAAAAATATATATATTTTGGAGCAAAGGAGCTAAGCCAGGCGTTAACTTCTTAACGCCAAAACAGAACTGCATTTCTTGATTTTTTTGAAAAATGTTTTTCAAAATTCATTTGTATTATAAAGAGGCCTTCCTTCAGTTGAAATTTCAGAGTATATTGATTAGATTTGAAGGCTCTTTTAGCATGTTTTTGGTGATTTTTCATATACTTGTGTTTTGTAAAATTATTAAAGCTCAAAATAATAAAATATGCAAACACAAGATGCAATGTTAGAACAAAAACAAATATGCATGATTTATGTATAAAGAGTAAGATAATGTTCATGCAATGAATATAATATGAGTATATCTAAGATCAAGTTACCTTAACTACATGACTACACTCTAGCCCCGTACTAAGTGACGGATGGGCATGAGGAGATGCACACATGTCGTAGGTTGGGGTGTTAATCTCATATGCATACAAAAGACGATGCTCAACCTAGCACTCTTTCCCCTCAGTGCCTCGCAAAGCCCTACTGGAACCCTCCCCGGTTAAGGACAAGACATGACTTAGAGGTTAGGTCTCTAATGCACACAATCCTACGCCATCGCTATTGTGAGACACAAGTTATGGGTTAATGATTATGGATATACTAAGCGTGTATGCCTTAAATATATTAACTATGGTATAATTGCATGATTAGTTTTGGATTTACACTTATATCGAAGATTGTTGATTTTAAATCCATTTAGAAAAATTTTATTCATGCAAATAACTACAAAGGAAATTATGATTTTCACATTCTAGTAATATAATTTACTTTAGCATTGCAAGATATATAACTAGCATGGACATTGATTTCTATCAATGGTAAGTGATGATGCTAGTATGATGAATTACGACAACAAGGTGCAAAACTAAGTAAAAATGGACAAATATATAATTGAATTGCATGTATTCAAACATAGAATTTTGAATTTTCATAGACCTAGAAATAAGTGACAATTCTATTTGATTTCATCTTGTTGATATCAAGTTAATTCATATGCCTAAAGATAATGAGATACATGCAAACAATAAAGATGCACATCACACACACAAAACAAGATATGAAACTATAATACCAATTGCAATCATATATTTCATAATTCCTAAGGTTGATAGAATTAGTTGATTTAAGATAGGTCTTGATGGATCATGAATTATGATATATGATTATAGTGAATTTTAGCATAGGATATTAATAGATCATGATGGTGATTGTGAAATCATATTCTTCATTTTTGTAAATTTTTTTTTTATTTTAATTTTTAGAAATTAGACAAAATAAATACAAGGTATTTGACAATAATGATAGTAAAATAATTTTTTAGAGAAATCAGAATTTTTAGGAAAATATGCTACTGCCAGCATTAGTGATAACGCCTGGCGTTAGCAACAGAGTTACAATATTTGATTTTAAAACACATTATTTTTAATATTATTTGATTCCGATTTTTCTCGATTATGATTTTCAATATAGGGGCTATTATATGCAGCAACAAAAAATAGACAAATATGCAATAAGTTGTGCATTTAATATTTTAGCCTAAGACCCCTAAAAGTCCATTTAAATCCAATTTTGAAAGTAATTTCATTAGTCTTGATAATATCATTTAGCAAATTTAGCATTCAATTTATAATGATAATATAAGACATTTATAGGCAATGGATTTAAAAAGGATAAACAAAAAAAAGATAGATCACTAAAAAAATATGACTTTATGTTCAATTTAATTCAATTTGATTTGTTAAACATTAGGCTTAAAATGAAAGTCATATCTCATGATACATAAAGTGATCATAAATAAGTTAGCTCAAAAATAAAAAATAAACAAAAGAAAAAGCAATTAAGCATATCATAAAGTAGAGTAATGATATTTTATTTTTAATTTATTTCTACTTCATGCAATACAATGATTCCTAGTGAATAAGAGATTTAGGTATCCAAAGGGGACCAAGTGTGATGGTTCCTTTGGGTACCAAAATACATCGTGTTGGCTTTTGGACAGATAGTGATGAATGGTCCTTTACAAGTGGATCTTGTGTTTCATTTTTAATTTGGGCCTCCATTCATACTTTTGTTGTTTATCACTTAAATCCATAAAATGATTATGTGACATCTTTATATGATGATAGTTGTTGAAAAATAATTCATTGGGGATTCATGTTTATTCAAATTATTTTTCAAAATAGCTTGATGTTGATAATCATAATTTGTTTTATTATATGGATTCTTTGAAAGTTTATAAGAGTGATTGTCTTTCTTTAGAATTGAATGTTGAAAGAGTGAGTTACAATATGTTTTAAATGATTGATTCTTATTTTGATGATTTCCATTTCCACTCTTTCTTATAGACATACTCATATAATATGAAGGGTAATATTTTATAGTTTGATTTTCATGAATATGAGTTTGTAAATTTGAGTCATGATTGAAAATATATTGAGATTATAATAGTGACTCTTAAGAATTTTGTGAGGGTCATAATTTATTTTGAAACAAAATTCCTTTTGATTTGATGTATGAAATGATCCTTTTTAGAAATTATTTTGTAAGCTAATTTATCTTTGTTATTCAAAATCTTATGATGAATGACATTACTAGAAATTAGAACTTTTTCAACAAGAGATTTTAATTGTCTTAACTTACAAGTTAAAGCATCATTTTCAATTATTAATTTTTCATTATGTTCTTTAGAAACTAAGAGCCTTTTTTCAATATCCTTGAATTTTGCTTTTAATGGATTGCATTCTAAACAAGGAGTATGAATTTTAATTAAAGAACATGAAAGAGAATTTGAAACGTCAATATAAGATTCTACTTTAGCGTTTGCTTTTACAGTTTTATTTTCTAGACGTAATTTGGAATTAGCATGTTTCAACTTTGAAATTTTATGTTTAGCAAATTTAAGCACATAAAATGTAGAAATAGAATTAGTTACTAAAAGAGAAGATTTAGATTTTCTTACCTTGCTACAGTTTCCGTCTTCTCTTTTGCTTGATGTTTTGCCATCAATTGAGTTCAATATTGTTTTTCTCTTAGATTGATCTTCCTCCAAGAATGAGTCCTCGTCGATTTCTTCTCTTGGATCCATAAGGAATTCCTCTTGTTCATCATCTGTGGAAGGAAGACTATAAGTATTCTCAAGAAATTTACAAACTTCAAAAGCAGTAGGAAGCGTATAAATAAGTTTGAAAATATTTTGATCTAGAACACAATATAGACTATTCATAGATTTGGTATTTAAGAACATTTCATTTTTATTTAAAATAATTGGGGCATTTTAATTGTAATATTCCAAATTTCAATATCCAAAGTTTTAAGAAATTTTTCCATAAGTGTTTTCCACCCATTATAATTTTCACCCATAAATAATGGTGGACATAATGATTTTTCATTTTCATAAAAATTATCCCCTCTAGAAGATGCGAGATCATGAAGCGTCATTATTCCCGATTGTGAAGCCGTATTGGAATAACCTATGCTCTGATACTACGTGTTGGCTCTTACGGCGCCCTTAGAGGTGGGGGTGAATAAGGGTTTTATGGAATTTAGATCTTAATTAAATTTATCAGAGTTAGGGACTGAAGTTTCAGAATATTTTATAGAAAAATATATTTTAATATCTCAGATAAGGGAAACAGAACTTTTTCCTTACTGTTGCTAATGCCTGGCGTTAGGTGTTAACGCTGGCCGTTAGCTCTTCAGAAAATTAATCTGCTCAGAATTATGTCAATGAGATTTTACTAATGAAAACATTAATGAAATACAATTCCATAAAATCAGAGATAATGAAAAGGATTATTGTATTTCAAAGCTAATTACACAAATGTTAATTTTAATACTTTGATAAAAATATAAATTAAAACATTCTTGAAGGGGAAATAAAATCAATTGAATAGAACATTAAAAGACATGATTTTATTTCATAATAAATTGAATACATAAATGTTTGATTTCAATATCGCTAGAAATCAGAGGCGTACAAAGTAAAACAATTTTTCCTTTTCTATACCGACTTGTATCCCCAAAAACGGTTGGCTTTAGCCTATCCTTCCCCAGATATGGCCTCAAGCCGCTCTAGCCAATCCTTCCCCGGATATGGCCTCGAGCACCCCCTAGATCTAATCACCTAGACCTAGTCGCCAACACAAGGCGAATTCCACCCTAAGTCCTACCCAGACCTAGTCACCAACACAAGGCGAATTTACCCACGGAATCCTTCCCAGAATCCGACGTTCTCCCCGAACGATTTCTCCACACAAATTACAAAGAGAATAAAATAAAAGATTACAAGATAACTAAAGAGAAACTCCCCAAGAAATTCTGAAGGTGAGGACGAAGGCGATGTAGATGTTGGCATTCTTGAAACGATCGTCCTTCGTATGGGATATGCGTTGTAGACCTTCTCCTTCAAAATCCTCTTTAGATCTTCATGATAGCCCAAGGGAGTTCTCTTAATTGCTGTACATGAACCTCTCTCCAAAGTATCAGAATTCTGGAATCATCTATATTAGAATGAGAGTGGCTGTACTTTAAATAGCCTCGGAAGCTAACGCGTGGCGTTAAGGGTTAACGCCGACGTTAGTGAACGTGCACTGTTGTGGCTGAAATTGCGCAAACCGTCGGGATCGTGGCAGAAACTATTTTCGTCGAATGAAACTTATTTCGTCGAAAGCACCTTCGTCGAACGGAATCAAGGTCGTTGAACACCATTAAAGTTCGTCGAACGGAAGTTCGCCGAACTCAAGTTCATCGAACGAAATCAAAATTCGTCGAACGCAAGTTCGCCGAACTCCATTTCGTCGAACGAAATCCAAGTTTGTCGAAAACAATGTCGCCGAACTCAAGTTCGTCGAATGAAATCAAAATTCGTCGAACGCAAGTTCGCCGAACTCAATTTCGTCGAACGAAATCCAAGTTTGTGGAACACAAGTTCGTCGAACTCAATCTCGTCGAACGAAATCAGAGTTCGTCGAACACAATGTCGCCGATCTCAAATTCGTCGAACACAGGTTCGTCAAGCCCAATTTCGTCTATCGCAGGTTTAGTTCGTCGAATGGAATCTCCTTTCGTCGACCGCCTTCAGATTTCGTCGAACGCAGCTTCGTCGACCGGCTACAAATTCAAATTTCGTCTAACGGCTACCGCCCAGCGTTAAGAACTAACGTTGGCATTGTCTCTGGCTTCTCGACGGATTCCTTCTCAGCGGTTTTCGTCTCAGTGGTTTTCTTCTCAGCGGTTGTTAACGCGGGGCGTTAACTACTAACGCGGGCGTTAGCTCTCTTTCCAGAGAGTCATCTCCAATCAACAAACTAATCATGTAGCTATAGTTCCTGTAAAACATGCACACTATAAACACACAAAATACAAGATCAAATACAACATGGTATTTGTTATTCTCAAACCAAGAGATGCGGAATATTGGCTCCAACAGAGAGATCCTGTAAGACCCCTTTTTTTTTTCTTTTGAAAACCCGGGTCTTATGCCCAGAACCGCCGCTTTGCGGTGACACCTTCACTCGGGAAGGTCGCCACTACAAAACGCCGATCCTGTCGGCCATATCGATCACAGAAGAAGAAAGGTATAAACAAACAAAAAAAGTTCAAGTCCACAATCACATGCTATATATAATAAATGTCCACATGGTATAACTGAAATAACAAAGTTACAATAATAAAGGGCTCATGCCCTGTACATCATGTCCTCACTACAAGATCACTCGCAGAAGCTAACTACTAATCACTCACTGATCCTGAAACTTGTGATCCTATACTAGACTTGCCCGCCTCCGTCTGCACTGGCCTCTGGTGCTGTTGCGTCTCCTCGATCCCTTAAAATGATATGGTCCACCGACCGTTAGTCAAAAAGACTAAGCCTTATGTTCCCCACCCCACCCCCAATGGATCCTAGGCACTGTGTGGGAGAATAAAGCGGAGGACAGCAAGGGGTATAAAATAAAGCAAATGACGACGGATCTTGTCTACAGGAATTGTCTACAACTACACATATTTATACAAATAATTGAAGGAGTAATATAAAGCATGGTAAAGAGCAAGTAAAGAAAAGTAAGTAAAGCAGGTACATAATAGAAAAGTAACCATTGATTTATAGGAATTCTCATACAAACCTATAGACCAAGGGGTCGTTTAACAGGGCCTATCGTATAAAGAGTCTCATAACCAATTTATACGATAGGGGTAGGGGTTGAAATGCAATGTTTATGCCATAACATGCAGAGTTATGCAGTTTATGCTATGTTCATACAAGTGCAACTCACTCACTTCGACTCTATGCGCACAGACCTTTAGTTCCCCCTTTTGGAGCTAGCAAGACTCCCAGGATACTCCCGTAGTGGCAAACGAAAGCGGTGGGTTGGGCCTCGCCCACCTCTAGGTTGGTATTCACACTACCTAGCCTAGACCTATCGTACGCCTCAACGCAAAACCGCGGAGCATCTGCGTACTCTTACTGGATGGGCCACCAGACTTTTATGGCTAAGTGCAACCTTCACACTTGCCGAGTCAACGTATTGACGCTGGTGTGAATGACCATCCAATACCGAAGACCCACCTCCTTTATGCACATGCAAACATGTTTACCATCAATCTCCGAGCAATAAGCTCCATGGGCTAACCCGCCCGTCACCATAACCTTCCGAGCCTCCGGCTCGCCGGACCAACCCATCCGCACCAACAAGCATTACTGAGTCACAAGCTTACCAGACTAATTAGTCCGCCACTACAACCACTGAGCCTAGCGCTCGAAAAACCAAACTAACTAACATACCCGTGACAATGGGGTGTGAGTGAGAATATTACTAAATTAATCTTGTATACAACTTAACCCTACAATTTATGGTTAATCTTGGACTTCCCGAGGATTACCCTGTAAGGGGCTCGCTGTGGTACTAGGAACTATACTGGGATGACACCCCAAGGCTCCCTTTCTCAAGGCATTTAATGTTATTGGTATCTACCCATATGCATAACCCTCTTACCGTTTCACTTGTATTAACCCTAGGTGGTTTATGACACTTCCAGGGGAAAGACGATCTTTCGTCAATCCCGAGTGCAACCTCACCCTGGACTAATCAAGCACACTTACCACATGACCTCCTTTTGGGTGACCTCAACCTCTTAAACCTGACCATGTACTCCAGTTAAACCCCATTTCCTCTTAGTAGACCACTAGTTACCCAAGTTTTACCATTTTACTATACGCAGACCTAACGAACTATATGAACCACATAAGTGGAAGTACTCCAAATACTCATCCTCATGACACAAGATTATTTCTGGAGGACTATCATGTCACCATAAGACTAAATCCAGAGATTCATATTTTTCCTTAACATTTTAGCATTTATTTTAATTTCTCCAATATTTGCCAAGTATGAAAATGAGCATGAAGTGTAAGGTATTCTTATGATATGACTCTCATAAAATTAAGATAAATATATCATGCCAAAATAATAGTAAGTACAAAATGCCACAATTTTACAATCAGGAATTGTTCTCTAATTATGATATTTAGCATCTATCCAAAATTGGAGGTTAATGAAGGAACCATAAAAAATACTTATCCAAAAATTACGAAAAAATTACTAGACCTTTATATTAGTCAGAAAAATCTATTGAACAAATTTCAGAATTTATAAAGGCAAATTAATTACATAAATAAATATTCCAAAGAAACCCTTTCTAGGGAAAATTGTGAAGGAACCTACTGTTAAATAATTCCAAAATTATGAAAGAAATACCAGATCTCTAAGATGACCATAAAGGCTTACTGACTGAGTTTCACAATTTATAGAAATCATTTTCTTACCTAAATAAATATTTTAATAAATTCTAATATGAACATGTTGTGAAGTAGCCTACTGATAACAATCTCCAAAAATTATATAAAAATTTACAGAGCTTTCTAGTGCCCTGAAATGTCTTATCATCAAGTTGCAAATTTTTCCAGGGAGTATTGGACCCTCAATTATTTTTCTTAAGATTAAGACAAAATAAGTGCCTTGTGAATGAAGTACTGGTTAAATCAATTAATTAATTACACAAAAATTACCAGAGGCCCATCATATGATTATAAAGGCACTACCAAGGTTTCATCACCATCCAAGACCATTTGAATATGTAAATCTCTTTAATAATGAAAAGCCATAAAGGAACCTAATTTAGGGGGAATAAGGGTTCCTAAAATCCTTCTAAAATTTCCTAGGGTATTATTACACCCTTTGAACTTGTACACCAAATTGCATGGCCATTCAATAACATTAGACCCCATGTCCTTCACAAAACTCAAAGTGCAACCCTAAGGGTAGAGCTAGGGCTATAGGGCATATCCAACCCACATCACCCCAAATCACTCATGGAGGTGTTTTAGGTGGTCCTAAACTAGTGGCCAAGGTTCCACATCATGTTGATGAATTTTGACCACAATACCCCAAAGTGAGCACCATACCATGTTTTGACCTAGTTTGACCAAACTTGGGTTAGCAAATTTCCTAACCAAATCAGTCCCAATTGGGCTGAAATTTTTACCAGGGTCACATAATAACCCCAAGGAGCACCCACCAAAATTTGGAGGGAGTTAGAGGTCATTACACCATAAAATTAATTAACATTTGAATTATAAAATTATTACAAAAACCTTAGAAAATTATTCTCCTAAAATTCCCATCTTTGGATATGTTAAGGGGGTTGATACAAATAGTCTAGGTTTCAATTTTCATGCCCATATAATTCCCAATCAAAAGTTATTCAAGAAATGGTGGTTGTCCTACACTAGGGACCAGTCCCACCAAAATGGATCTATAGGGAGCTACTGAACTCCTTTTGGGCGGAAACAAATTTTAAAATAAAGTAGACCCTAAGGGTTACAACTTTGGTGTTGACCACTTTTTCTGTAGAGGGACTTAAGTATTTTTAATAAATTAATCTATGTACAGCAAAATATGTCACATAAATTTCATTAAATAAACATTTATATCATATGATCCAGCATAGATCTTGAAGCAGTTTCGAGGGCATCCCTTCATCTTCCTCCTCCAGGCAAGGGACAAGATCACACCGACCTGTAGCAATTCCTCCTTCATTTCCCGGCCATCCGGCCACCTCCCTGGTCGGCCACCACCACCACCACCTCCGTTGAGGTGATGGCTATCCCCGAGCGGCGGCACGGCCGCCGGAGGGGCGGTTTCCGGCGAACCCGACCAAGTCTTTTTCATGGAAAATTTCAGATTTTCTCCCTTGGACTGGGCTCAATTGAACCCAATTTCTCACCTATTTTGATCTAAGATATATCCATAGAGAGAGGAGGAGAACCACACCTCCAATCGGGCTCGAGGGTGGTTGTTTCCCAGATTTGCCATGGCCGCCCCCTTCAAGTTGTGCTCCTTGCCAATCTCTTGATTATCCACCAAATGCAATGATCTAAGACTCGATTTCAACTGATATCCCCCTTTTGAAGGTGATGGAAGGGTCAATTTGAGGAGGGGGAGACTTAATGGTGGAGTGCCATTAATGTCCATTTCAGTTTCACTTGAAAACTATTGAATCCTCCACCGGATGGCATGGGAAAGGCTGGAAAACGTCTTAGAATTCAATGGGGAGATGAATGGGGGGTCAATTTGCCTTGAATGCCATGAATTCACCTTGAATGACCACTTTCTCTCTCTTCAAATTGGAGGAAACTCCCAATTTCTCTCTCCTAGTCATCACCTCCAGAAATTGGATGGCATTTCATGTAATTTCAACGGTGACTAATCATCTGGGCCATTGAAATTGGGCTTAGCCCAAAGGGATTGAGCTTTGGGCTTAATTAACCCAAGTTGGGTAATATTGACCAAGTGTTGACTTTGGTCAAATTGGTGAAATTAATTAGGCGTAATAGGTCAATGTTGACCCATTGGCCTCTCTTAGTGATCAATGGAACTTGGGGAAAGTCAATTGGTCCAATTGAACCCTAATTGACCCTAAATAGGGTGGTTTGACTTATTTAGGGCTAGGGTTGACTTTGGTCAAATTGACCATTTGGGTTGGCCCCAATGGGTGGGTAGTGACCCATTGTCCTCCCCTAATGTTTAGGAAGGTCTAGGTAGGGTCAATTTGGCAAAGTGGAGGTCAATTGACCCACAATAGGGCAATTTGACCAAAATAGGGCTAGAGTTGACTTAGGTCAAATTGGCCAAATTGGTGGCCCCATGATGGAGATTTTTAGTCCATTGGGTCCCTAATATCCTTATAAGGTTAGGGGAAAGGTCAATTTGGCATGGTGGAGGCCAATTGACCCTAATTAGGCTACCTTGACCAATTTAAGATTAGGGTTGACTTTAGTCAATTTGGCCTCTTTGGTTGACCCCAATGAGTCCTAGATGCTCTAAGGGACCCTCCAAAGGGTTAGGTGTGCCATGGTGGGGTCAAAGGGTCAAGGTGAGGCCCTAAAGTCCAACCCTAAGCTTGGTATTTGCAAATTACTATTTGCAGACCAAGGTGCTCTTCTCCTTCAAGCCTAATGCCAAGTGATCTCTTCAAGCTTCCTAGGGTTTTGTCATGACCTAGTCATGACAAAACCACTCTAGGGGTCTAGTTATTTGGGGGATGTTACAGATCCAATGACCATAAGCATATTTACTACCCAAGTCTGACCTCAAATGCCACACAACTGGGTTCTTTGTAGACATACTTGTACAAATATATAATGTTTTTATACTCTATATATTTCAACATTGATATGACAGTCATATTTTTAGTAAGAATCATGAATTGTAGGGAACAACCTAACCATTGTCAATCATTAACTCATCATCTCAATCCATAACAATATACTTATTATCATTCCTTCAACGGTAGACTAGGTATGAATCCTACTGTTTAATGGTATATTTAGAGGCCGACTTCAGGTAACCTTTCTTACAGCCATTAATTTTCATGCATGACACATTAGGACTATATGGACCACATAGGCTATGCACAATGTGTTTAGGACTGTAGTATACAACTCCGACTCTTCGTCACGATACTGTAACTCAACAACTACAATGCAATCGATCTGAAGTGTCTAGTCTTTTCTCTTCATTGAGAATAATCAACATATGAACATGCGGTAGATCCCGTTTCTGAAATTCAATGACATGTATATATGTCAAGACTCTACCATGGCTGTTTCTTTTGAAACATATCTTCCTTTAAATTTTCATATTTGCTTGAAACATCCTAACGATCAAATCTGGATGATCTTGGGGAGTTTGTCTAAGGATAAGTACATTTATGATCTCTTACCAAGGAGGATTGCACATTATTGTTAAGAAAATGTCTGACTTTTCAAAGTTTCTCACAATGGACATGACATCTTGACATCTATGATGCATATCTCTTAGGCTTCCAATGAAAGAAGACATCAAAAGTGTCATATGACCAACACTTGTTAGAGTGGAGGAGATACGCGCATTTAAAACATAGTAAGATTCACATGTAGCGATTTAATTCTTGCATGAAAATAAAATTAATTTCAAAGTGTACAACTTAGAGGGATAATTCGCCTCGTATGCTAAGAGACTAAATTAAAGTTTAATTAAGTATAGGGAGTCGGAGGCCTATTTGGGGATAGATAGACTAAGATCAACTAGTTCAAGGGATGGGTCAATATAAAAAAGAAAAGGAATTTTTATTTACCACCTTTGATCTTCAGCGTCATGAAGATCTGCATTTTATACTCAACATTAATATGAATTAATCATATCTTTTTATTGATCTTCAAGGATATTTCATTGCTAAAATTATTGTTCTAATAATCAAAATTTGTATAATTTCAAAAAGATTTTATTAAAGTTATTAGTCCCTTATTCACACCCCCCTTTAAGGGCACAACACGATCCAACATGAATATGTGAATTCCAGTTTATATTTGCTAATCAATTTGACCATTAAGAATAATGATAAAAAATTTAATCATTTTTTGTCGATTCAGTTAATGAAACAAGTTTGAATTCTACCGCCACTGTAAATTAGTCACATAAAATTTTGACTGAAATCTGAGGCAAAAACTAAATAGCTCAAACATATTAGTTAAAATTAAAAAATACAAAAAATTGGACTTGAAGTCATGATTTTTTATAGCAAACAGGAATCATTAGATGTCAATTGATTCAAAGGCAGCCTGTCGTGTAGTGAGGGTCCAGGGAAGGGTCTCACCATAAGGATAAAATTTAGGCAAGCCTTATGTAAGACCCCTTATGTAAGACCCCCAGTGTTCAGGTGCGAAGAACGCAGTTTGCTAAGCTAAGGAGCTAGCGCCGGGCGCTAGGGCTAGCGCCGGTGGTATCTCTTATCGTCGAATTGGTAGCTTATCGACGAAGGGACTTGTGTGTATCGTCGAAAGTATCAAGACGAATCGTCGAGTGCTAGCGCCGGTGGTAGCGCTAGCGCTAGAGGTAGCTCTCTCGACGACTTTGTCCCGATGAATGTATTCTGACGACTCATGTTGAGTGCTCGTGAATTCGGCTCGCCGAGAGCTAGCGCAGGCGGTAGCGCTAGCGCAAGTGGTATCGTCTCGACGAATTCCTTAAGCGACTATAGATAGGTTCGGCCGTACCGCCTCTTAGCTAGCGTCGGGCGCTAGTGCTAGCGCCGGCGGTAGTCGCCCAGCGCTAGCGTTTTTATATATATTTCCGTCCAAAATGTGTATGTGCCTTAGTTTCTCTCTGGACCTCTCTCCTACAGCAAGAGCAGAAGTCGGGAAGCAGAGGAATGATCCGTTTGGCTAGCTAAGTCCGAGGTAGAAGATCTTTTGCGTGCTTGTGCCGTCTTCAAATCCGTGGAGAGAAATCCTGGTCCGATGGCACAGAAACGAGCATCAAGGGCAACGATTTTATTCCTTAATCTCTGGACATGCTAGTCCTTTGATTCACATAGTAGTTGGATGATTTCCACTAATTAGTGGATATGCTCTTCCGACGGGTCGATATGGAGTATCCCCATAGAAAATTGCATATATAGTCCGGATCGCTGTACGAACATATGCATATTGTGTGAAGCCCATCTGGATAGGTGGGTCTGGATTGGTGATGTTGATATGCTATATTTCAATCCGGAGAAGTCTCCGAGTATGTATGCTTGTTTTCGGTTTCTGAGTGCTGAGATGTGCTGTATGGAGTCCTGGAGGCTAGCTCCAGGAAATACCCGAAAGAGCTGGCCGAAATGAGTTCTGTTGGCTAGCGCCGGCGCTAGCGCCAGTGATATCAGATGTCACGTGGTGTGTTTGGAAATAGCCCCTGACGATGTTCTGATGACCCAACGAGGTTGTCTCGTTAATGGGCTGAGGTGAAGTTGTACCCGCGTTTGGCAGAGTTTGATCCTGACGTTATGAGCACAGGCAAAGCTGAACCAAACCCATCCATTAGCCGGTTAGTGAAGAGGTCGCTCCTCGGTGCACTGAAAGAATTTTGGGAAAGGAACCGTAAGGTCGGTCGACCTTGACGGTACAAGCTCATAGTGACCATCCAAGTTGAAAAAGAACTTGTGGATGAAGCGTGCCTTGAGAGCACGATACGTGTGGCCTTAAGTCGACGTATGTGATGAATGTTTCTATGTGGTGCTTAGACGCACTTGTGAAATATATGAGGCTATTGCTTGCTTGTAGGGAAGGAGTACCGTTGCCCCGAGCATGGGGTGGGATAGTTATATTCTTGGTCAGCTAAAGCTGACCGGTTACCTATTTTCACACCGTTTGGTGGATTGTGCTTCACAGGTCCTGGCGAGACGAGCGGGAAATAGCGGGTTGGAACCCCAGTTGCTGCGCTTTGCTGGCCCTTGAAGGCCTAAGTGTTTTGAGTGGTTTCTTTCATGTATTGACGGCCTGCGTGCCGATGTTTGAAAATCATGTAATAAGACAATCACATTTGATATATGGCCTTAGTGTTAAACTCGTTTATATATATATGTATATATCAGTCGTTCCTCTTTTGTATTGTGGGCATGTGCATTCTGGTTCAAGATAATTAACATATGCTTCCGTTTATATGTAACTCTGAGATGTTGTTGGTTGGGTAACTAAATACGTAACCCTCTTGCTTGTTCACCTTATATGGCGTGGGGTCCCGACCGGACCTACTGTTATATACTGTATAACGGGTGGGGTGTTACACCTTACCCTGCATTTTGCAAGAGATTGCTTCCAGGACTCGAACTTCTGACCTCAAGGTCATATGGCAACAGTTTAACAGCTGGAAGCTAAATCATAAAAAAAAATTAAACTCATCTAAGAGACTAAGAATGAGACATTACCAGATTTTTAAAAATCCATTCCTTCATAAATGCACTGATACAAAATTTCTTCCAAAGAATGTCTACACAAATCACTGTGTAGTAAGAAGGATCAACAAATTTGGTTCTATCAGGGCCTTACATTTGTAAGAGTTGGGGCCACCAGGATGCATAACCCACTCCTCCTCAACATCAACATAGAACAGGTCCCCTATTGCAATCACGTCATCATCAGAAGAGAATTTATGCATAATATCTGTCACAATTCTCTTCTTTTGCACCTTAAATTTCTCATCTTCAGGCCATGCAACCTCAATTTTGCCCAATGAAATTCCCAAATTCCTCAATCTATTGATGTGTTCTTCGTAGAGAAAACATGGAGGGCTTGAAATGTACCTTATGAACCTATCAATATTTAACTTGTTCTTCATCTTCACCATATATTCATCAAAAGAAATTACAACTTCTCTACCTAGACACTAATTTTATATGATTGATGTTCAGAACATGGTTGTAGTCATAGTCAATTTTTCAGCTTGGGAAGATAAGAAGCGGCAAAGAAGGGAAGCGAACAAATATGCTTCTCTAAGCAGATCAAATGGTTAGACATCTAACCAGATGGACAAATCGCAAACAAGAAGCGATTTTTGTGTGGCTTCCACTCGATCGTCCTCCTCTTCGTCGGCCAATGTACCTTTCTACAGACATCAACCCCGATAAACGAAAATTAAGTGTCCATATTGTCATTGACTGGAGGGACGTGTTTCAACCGCAATGGGAAGAAAGTAATGTGGCCTGAATCTTTTTATTGAGCTTGATCTGCTCCACCAGTACAGATTTGAACTCCTATAATGAGACTAACGCTAGAAGACATGGAAATTCAGTTTTTACAGGAGCAGAACTCGAATTACCACTTGGGGGGGAAGAAATTGAGGGAAAAGATGAGCTGGATCTAAGAGTGGTCTGATTCCATAGTGAAGTATCTAGTTGTCAACCTAAATCACCTAGGGGGGGGGGGTGAATAGGTGATAACTGCGTCTTTTGCGGAATTAAAGAACTTAATAAAATAGAACGCACATCAAGCAAATCACAATCACAGATAACACAAAAATTTATAGTGGTTCCCCGTTCTTGAGTACTCCACTTGCCGGCCTCGCCAATCTAGCACCACAGCTAGACTTGACTACTTCACTAAAACTTGGATCAAGAAAGATCCTACAATCTCGGAGTCAACACTCCTACAATCTCAGAGACAAATCTCCTACAAACTCAGAGAGACACTCTCTCTTACAACTCGGAGAATAACCTCTCCTACAACTCGGAGAAAACTTCTCCTACAAACAAATATAATAAAGAATTGATACAAGTTTATCAATACATAACCAGATTTGAAAGGCCTTGAGATCTTCTTCCTTCTTGAGGCTTGAGAAACTTTGACTTATTATCGATGAGGAAGAATAACAAAACTCAGATCTGACATTCTATGATTCGATTTGATCCAATAGAAATTGTAGATGAAGGAGCAGTGATCAATCGAACCTTCACATCAACTGGAGATGACTGATTTAGAACAGCTGATCGATCTCCAGCTTTTCGACAAGGAGGCGACACTTTCTCGTGTTTCTTGGAACGACGGGAGAAATTAGGGTTGATCAGGAAGAGTAATGAATTCTTTTTTGGAACTTAAGAATGAGTGTCTTTTATAATAAAAGACTTAACAGCATCAGTTAAGGTATAATGAACCTTAAACAAAATCAAATGAGCCGTCTGAAAAGACACAGTGATTTAACGTCTCGTCAAAAAGAATTGAAAAATGATTTCAGGATATGAATAGATTTCTCGAGAACAAAAAGAGATTTCGAGAAAACAGAATTCAGAACAAAGGATTTAATCTCTCGAGAACAAAAGAGCTTCTCGAGAAAAGAATTAAACATCAGAGAACACAGAATTCAAAAGAAGGAATCAACTTCTCGGGAACAAAGAACTTCTCGAGAAAATAAATTCAGAACAAAACAATTAATTTCTCGAGAGCAAAGGATTTCTCGAGAAATAAATAGGCTTTGGCTTCAAGAAGAACATATAAGGATTTTACAGGAGAGAGAAAAACTTCTCGAGAAATATAAAGACTTCTCGAGAAAAGAATTGGAGAAACAAAAACAGCATAGAGTCAATTTCTCGGCCTGAGAAGAAAAATCTTCAAACTGAGCTCGACGAACTCATTTTAGTTATCAGAAAACATAGAAGCTTCACAAAGCTGAGATCGACGAAAGTACTTAGGTTCATCGAACGGAACTTCTGAAGAACAGCGGTCGACGAAATTATTTCTATTCGTCGAACGGAGATCGACGAAGGCGATCGACGAAAACAACTTCAACTTTGGCGTACCGGCGGCCGACGAAAACTTCTTCTATTCGTCGAACGGAGATCGACGAACACGGTCGACGAACTCCTTACAGCTAAGGCAAAATTGAGGTCGACGAAGTTCATTCAGTTCGTGGAACTGAGATCGACGAACGCGGAACTGAGATTTCCAGTAAAACTGAACATCGAACAGAGCTCGACGAAAATGCTTACGTTCATCGAACTGAGATCGATGAACTCATCTAAATTCGTCGAACGCAGAATTACTTAGAAAAAAAATCTGTTTCTTCCTTGAACACAGAACAGCAGCACCTCCCTTTAGCCCTTCCTTTGTGTTTGAATAAAAAGTACATCCCAATAGAGAGATTTCACATGAATCAACACCTTGGTCCATACAATGAGGAATTACATTGCATAGGCCTGTGTTTGATGACCCATTGAAACCTGACTTTGGTTTGTACTTAGCCATTTAAAAACCTGCAAACACATTACTAGAGAGCAACATCAAATACACACTCAATTCAACTTAGTTCAAGAGAACTTCTTCAAATCAAGGTAATTGTGGATATAATTCCCAACAATCTCCCCCTATTTGTAGAACCCTAAAACTAAGATGAATTGTAACAAAATAAAACAGATAAACTACACAACACAGAGAAAGAATAAAAAAGAAAAATGAGCAACAAAATAAAAAACTATATATGATTATGATTGTTAAAATGATTTAATGTTCACACAATCATATTGAAAAAAAAGTTTTTGATGGTCTTCATAATCTTTTCTTCAGGCATTGTACTTTCTCTTCTGCTCTTGTCTTGTAAAATAAGTATAAGGATTAGTATAGTACTTTGGAGGATCTGTTGGAGCTGTAGGATTAATGTGACCATAAGTGCTGAAGTGAATCCTTCTCTTTGTCAAGCTTGTGTCATACTTTTTCCATTCAGAATAACTGTAATAATCAGAAGATTTCATGCCACCTTCTTCAACTAACTTTAAAGTATCAAGAATAATGATTTTGGAGACTGGACTCCATACTTCAGGAAGAACTTCCTCAGCTACTTCTTTACCAGAACATGCTGAACTGGACCCTGGAATAGACCTGCTTGCAGAAGGACCTTCACCATATTTTCTCTTCTTTGAACTAGGCCTCACAGAAGGTTCTGCAGAATGATCAGAAGCCCACACCTGAGAAGAATCCATAGGAGGAACAAGCTGAGGTTGGACTTCAGGACTGGGAGAGAATTGAGGAGGATGAACATTGTGAACCTGCAATTCTGGAAAGATTTCAATGTGAAGCCAAACTGCAGTCTTGAATGTATAGGAATTTATATTTGCAATTTGCTTCTGAACACAAACATTCAACTGCTCAAATTGATCACCAACATTTCTTTGGAGCTGAGAAGCTTGATTATCCAAGAGCTCTGCCATTTTATCCTCCCCCTTTCTGACTTCTACAGATAGGGTTTGGATGACAGATTCCTTGAAAATTCCAACTTCATCAATAAACCTGAAAGAACTTTCTTCAGCCTTTGAAGTTTGGGATTCTTGAGTTTTTCTGACCTGAATTACTTCTTCCAGAACTGCTTCTACACATTTAATGGTGTGATCTATAGCTTTACCTCCTTGAATGACAACTTCTTGGAGCTTGTCAGTACTAGCTTTTGATTCAGCAAATTTCTTATTCATCTCTTTTTCAACATCTGAAATTCTAGTATGAATTTCCTTAAAAGAAGAATCAAACTTGTCACTTTGTCTCTTAAGTAATAACTCAATCTTACCAAGAAGTGAGTCTTCTTCAAACTGAGGAGGAGGAATGAAAGCAGGTTGAACATCTTCAGGAATTTCTTCAATAATTACTGAACTTACCACTTTAGGAGAAGACACTTTAACCTGACCATCTTCTTCACAAACTAGCTCTCCTTGAGCATCCTTGTTTGTGTCCAACAACAACTCTTGCTCCCCCTCAACATGTGCTGGGGAAGGAGATGATCCATGAACAGAGTCATCATCTGCTCCATTGCAGAAATCAAAATCAGCACCAAACCCTGCCCTTTGGCCACCGGGACTGTGCTTTTCAAGGTTTTCTTGATGAATCTCATTAAGAATATCAGCAATTGTACTGTCAACAGCTTCAGCCTGAATATTCTCAACAACAACATCTGGAGGAGGTGAAGGAGATGGAATGACATCATCTTGATGAGGTGAATCTGGAACTTTTTGCTGAGCTGATTGTTGTGCTGGAGTTAAAGTAACAACTAAAGGAGGTGTATCAGAAGGAGGAGCTGGAGCTGCATCTGGAGTCACATTCTGAAGTTCAGAATTGACAGAAGGAAGAGGCTCCCCCTGGGAACTTGCACCTACATTACCTGGCTTGGTAATCCTAATGTCCCACCTTTGAATTGAGGAGACATTGATTTTCTTTAGATGATGAATGACTGCACCTTTAGACATGTCAAACACAACTGGGTTCATCTGATTCAGATACAAAGAAAGTATCCTTAAATATGTTGGAGCAAGGAAACTTGCTTTGATCTTAATAAGAAGAAGAGTGGCCCAGTCACACTTCTTCCCAGTCACAATAGCCATCATCAAACAAAACACATCTTCAGAAATATATGCTAAACTGCCTGTCCTGCAGAGAAGGACCTTAGAAACAATGTCTACCAACAGCTTTCCAACTGTATTCATCTTCTGTCTTCTAACAGTAGTATATCCCTTTTCTAAACCACAAAATGTCATAGTTCTGTCCCAATCAACATCATCTAGGTCATCTTCAATATCTATCACTGGAAGCCTTAGATATTTTGTCAAAGATTTGGTGGAAATCTTAATCTTCAAATTATCTACAAAGGAGATTAATATTCTCCCTTCTTTGACAACTTTCACATTTAGGAAGAAATCCTCTACCTCTCTGAATAGAATACGACAAGGATGTTCCAAAATAAAAGATAACCCAGCGGCATCTAAGAGATAGAAAAGATTCTGAAAGTCGTCTGAAAGATCGATCAGTCCTAACCTTTCGAGCTCACATCTGACGCTGATCTTAGCCCTAAGACACGGGGCCATCAAAACAAAGCTGTTGAACTTGCGTTTGCTGGGAGAAATCACAAGATGAAATGAACTGGAGACTGGATGTCGCGAGAAGACAATGAACAATAGAGCGGCTTTTGAGAAGAACGAGAAAGGGTTTGCGTGAACATTAAGTCCTTCTTGATGTTCTATTTATAGTTTTGATTTTATTTAACATTTTATGAATTTACTTAATATCTAAAAAAAATAAAAACATCGTACCTGCCTTTTCGACTTCTCGAAAGTAGATATTTCAGATTTTCTAGAAAAAGGATCCATTACGCGAGAGCTATTTGATCTCTCGAGAAATTAAGAGCTTCAACAAATTCATCTGAGCCTGATTATTTCTCGAGGGACTACCCAATTCTCGAGAAATAAAATTTTTTCTCGAAAAGTGTTATCCTTAGCCAGTTTCATCAGAGAACACCATTTCTCGAAAAGTAAACTGTATTTCTCGAAAATTATCAAGAAGACTTAATTTTTTTTCTGAAAAAAAAAATTTAGGCCTTTGTTTCCTTGACAATCAGAACATTTGAAATTCTTCATCTCTTCATGGCTTCATTTCTGACCTGATTATCACTCCATGTTGAGCATACCAAGTTCTGTCTTGAAGAAAGAGAACTTGGTCTCATCCAGCGGCTTCGTGAAAATATCCGTAATTTGCTTATCCGTCGGGACATAGCATAGGTTGATGTCCCCATTCTCCACATGCTCCCGGATGAAATGATATCGTAATTCAATATGCTTTGTCCGGCTGTGCAAGACTGGATTATTTGCGATAGCAATAGCACTGAAGGAGGCACAAAACATTAGAATGTCTTTGTACTTCAAGTTGTAATCTTCTAGCTGATTCTTTATCCAAAGAAGTTGTGTGCAACAACTGCCTGCAGAAATATATTCTGACTCGGCGGTTGAAATTGCAACACAATTTTGCTTCTTGCTGCTCCAGGAAATAAGTCTTATTCCGAGAAATTGGCATGTCCCAGAAGTGCTTTTCCTGTCATCTCTGCTACCTGCAAAATCAGCATCTGAAAAACCTATTAGCTCGCTATCATTACTTCTTGGGTACCATAAGTCAAGATTTGGTGTACCCTTAAGATATCTCAAAATTCGCTTTGCAGCGGTATAGTGAGATTCCTTAGAATTCACCTGATATCTAGCACATACACATGTAGAGAACATTATATCAGGTCTACTAGCAGTAAGGTAGAGCAGAGAACCAATTATGCTTCTGTACTTGGTTTCATCGAAAGGTTTCCCTTTCTCATCCTTGTCCAGAGATATAACTGAGCTCATTGGAGTCCTCATAGAGGTTGCACTCTCCATTCCAAATTTCTTAACCAACTCCTTGGTGAACTTCGTCTGTGAGATGAAAATTCCATCTTCAGATTGTTTCACTTGAAGTCCTAAGAAATATTTCAGCTCACCCATACTGCTAATTTCAAACTTCCCTTGCATAAATTTTGAGAACTTCTTGCAAAGGTTATCGTCCGTGGAGCCAAAAATAATGTCATCGACATAGATTTGCACTAGCAAAATCTTGCCTTTTACTTCCCTAAGAAATAATGTCTTATCTATCTTTCCTCTTGTGAACTTGTTCTCAAGAAGAAAGTTAGACAACGTCTCATACCAAGCTCGAGGAGCTTGTGTCAAACCATATAAAGCTTTCTGTAATAAATAAACATATTCAGGAAGTTCAGAATCTACAAAACCTGGAGGTTGTTCAACGTATACTTCTTCTTTTATATTACCGTTAAGGAATGCTGACTTGACGTCCATTTGGTATACAGTGAAACCTTTGAATGCTGCATAGGCTAAAAACAGCCTGATCGCTTCGAGTCTTGCTACTGGAGCTCAAGTTTGATTGAAGTCGATCCCTTCTTCCTGTCTGTAACTTTTTGCTACAAGTCTGGCTTTGTTCTTTATGATTGTTCCGTCTTCATCCAACTTGGTTCTGTAGACCCACTTCGTTCCAATGATATTTTTATGTTTGGGTTTTGGAACTAGAGTCCACACTTTGCAATGCTTGAATTGATTCAACTCTTCTTCCATTGCAATTATCCAATGGGGGTCTTCATTTGCTTCTTGAAACTTCTTCGGTTCAACCTGTGAAAGAAAACTCAAATACATATTTTCGTTAGTAGTACCTCTTCTCGTTCTGACTCCGACTTGAGGATTTCCTATGATCTGATCAACTGGATGATCCCTCATATGTCTAAATTCAAAATTCCTTGCATGAATTTGGACATCGGGAACATCTTCTACTACAGGAATGTCTTCTTCCACTTGAATTGGCTCTTCATCAATATGATCTTCTTCTACTGTTGAGGTTGGGGGAGAGATTTTGACGAAGGTTTGAGCATCGTCTTTGACTGGCTCATCCAAGCTTGTATCTTGTAACTTTGAACCTGCAACTTCAATAGAAGCACTAGAAGAGCTGCTATGTAGCATGCTTGTCTCATCAAATACAACGTTAATTGATTCTTCTACAACCAGGGTTTTCTTATTAAAAACTTTATAAGCTCTACTATGGCTACTATAGCCTACGAAAATACCTGCAAAGCTCTTTTCACTAAACTTGGTTTTGTAATGCTTTCCATTATTAATTACAAAGCATTTACTACCAAAGATTCTAAAATAAGAGATGGTTGGTCTCTTGCCTTTTAGTAGTTCATAAGGAGTCTTTTCATGGTTATTGTTTATGAGTGCTCTGTTTTGCACGTGGCAAGCAGTGTTGACGGCTTCAGCCCAAAGGTATTCGGGTAGTGAAGTGTCACTCAACATTGTTCTGCAAGCCTCAATGAGTGTTCTATTTCCTTTTCTCAGCTACCCCATTTTGTTGTGGAGTTCTAGGAGAGGAAAACTCATGAAAGATACCAAGGCTTTCCCAAAATTCTGTCATGGCCCCAGATTCAAATTCTGTTCCATGGTCACTTCTGATTTTGACCACTGAACATTCAAATTCATTTTGGATTTGCTTGACAAACTTAGTGAAAATATCAAATGTATCTGACTTGTGTTTTAGAAAGAATACCCATGCAAAACATGAGTAATCGTCTACAATAACTAATGTGTAAGACTTAACTCCTAAGCTTCTAATTTGCAAAGGACCAAACAAGTCCATATGAAGTAGGTATAAACACCTAGTTGAATCTTTGCCAATTATGCTCTTAAAGGTAGCTCTTGTTTGCTTGCCTTTTACACAAGCATGACAAGGTCTATCTGTAATGCACTTAATATTTGGCGCATCACGCACTAAGTTTTGTGAAAATAATTTATTTATAGTTTTGAAATTTATATGTGCTAATCTCTTATGCCATTGGTCAGCAAGAGATGCACTATCTTTTGCTAAAAGACACACTGGTGTAGAAGAGGATAAACAAAGAAAATTTAAACAAAATATATTTCTACAACGAGTGCCTGATAAAATTGTTTCTAGATTTTTAGCCGACTTTATCAAACACTTATCTTTAAGAAAATCAACTACGTATCCTTTATCACAGAGTTGACTTATGCTTATAAGATTATGTTCTAATCCTTCCACATAAGCCACATCGGAAAAGGATACATTACCATTTGAAATCATACCGTAGCCTTTTGTTATTCCTCTGTCAGATCCGCCAAATATAACTTTTGGTCCGTTCTCTACTGGAATAAAATTTTGTAAGAGGCTTCTAGTTCCGGTCATATGCCGAGAACAATCACTATCCAAATACCAGATAGGATTTTTGTTGGCCTTTGGACATACCTACAAAAACAAATTACTTTGCCTTAGGAGCCCAAACTAATTTGGGTCCTTGGTCCCTTGTTAGTTGAGCACCACGATGAACGTAACATTGCGAGTGGTCTTTCTAGCAATGTTTACTTGTGGTCTCTTGAAATAAGTGGAATTGAACCAGCAATCTACGACAAAGTGACCTATTTTGCCGCAACACCAACAATTAAACCTGTTGTACCTTCTCTTAGTATTCTCATGCTTAACTTTTTGAACGTTAGTTTTGGTAGGAGCAATCCTTCTAGATGAGGATGCCTCATGAGTACAGCACACACATGGTAGTGCTTTCTCCTTAGGCTTGGGTGCAACAGCCTTCACTATTGGTGCTCTCATAGCACTCGGACCATGAACATAAGGACCATAATCTCTCAGATTAATCTCTTGATAAGGTTGCCTTGAAAGCACTTTCACCAAGGTTTCGAGGACAAGCCCACCCCTTATAGTTATTGACAGGCGCAAAATTAATTGGTCGTGTCAAGTGACCATAAGTGCTTTCCATATCATAGACATTTGTAGGAAAGAGAACTTTCTTAAATTCAACTTGATCTTGATGGGCTTTCCCTTTCTCTTCGACGGTAGCTTTCTTAGCATTCTTATTTTTCTTCTTGGCAAGGGTTCCCTTAGAAGAATTACTAGTACCATCCACATGACCTAAACCACTGCTACCTGCTTTAGCAGAGAAGGTATCAATGATTGAAAGAATGGTTTTCGGTTGTGAAAACTTTTCAACTAGCTTCTTCTCAGTGGCGAGCCGTTCTTCCAGAACTTACTTTCTCATATTAGATTCCACTTCTTTGAGAGACATGATCTCCTTGGCCTGAATTTTGACTACCTTTCGGCATTTGTCAAAGCTTTTAAGCATTTCAGTATATTGGGTCATGAGGTTTGAGTCATCATCTGAGGGGTAATCCTTTTGTTCAGCTGAGGCATAATCAGAGTCGGATAAGATGGTGTGAGAATTTACCTTCCCGGTATATGGGGGTTCTTCTTCATCATCAGTCATGACCATCAGCCTGAAGTAGGCTTCTTCTTCACTACTTGATTTCTCTGAGTCGCTGTCGCTTAAAGTTTTGGACTTTTTGGCGACTAGGCTTCTTTCATTTTTCTTTTTCCCATGAGTAGATTTCTTCTCATCTTTTCTTCCACCCTCTTTCTTTTTGTGAGGGCATTCAACGATCATGTGCCCTGACTTATTACAACAATAGCAAACTATGTCAGAAGAAATATGTTTACTAGTTTTATTCTTATAACTGTCATGATTGCTAGAACCCTTTCTGTGATGATCACCATCACGTCGAGAATGCCTATAGTCAGAGGAGGAAGACTTGTTCTTCATGTGCCTTCTTTTACTAAGAAGTTTCTTGAACTGACGAGAGATTAGAGAAAACTCCCCATCAGACATTTCAGAACTGGAGGAGCCGGCTTCAGATTCTTTTTCATCATCAGATTCTTGTGCTCTAATTAGAGACAAGGCTCTGCTTTTTTTGGAACTCTCGGCCTTCATAGACAAGGTCCTTTCCTTGCTTGAAATCATATTCCCGTCTTCTTCTGTTTTGCGAATATTCATTTGCAGCTCATGGGATAATAACTTCCCAAATAGATTCTGTTGGTCTAGGTTCGGTAACTTTCCAAACTCCCTGATTGCAACTATCTTGCTATCCCAGTCTTTCGTCAGGGATCGCAAGAATTTGTCATTCAGTTCACCATTAGTAAATTCCCGACCATAATTTCTTAGGCCGTTAACGATTTTGAAGAATCTTTCGTATACATCAGCAATGCACTCCTTTTTTACTTTGCTTGAATGCCTCGTACTCTTGATTTAGAAGAGATCTTCTGTCATCCCTTACTTCTTCAGTAACTTCCATAAGAACTATTAAGGATGTCCACATATCTTTGGCTGACCTACAATGGATTAGATTTTGTAACATGGAGCCGTCCACCGCACTAGCAATTATATTCTTCGCCTTTTTATCAAGGGCAGCGAGAGGGATTTCATCCTTTGTAAAGTCCATCATTTTGTTTGGAACTTGAACGGTAGGGTCAATTGTTGAGGCAGTCATTGGCACATGAGGGCCTTCTTCGATGACTTGGAAAATTCTTGGGTCTGCGGCTTCCATATAAAATCTAACTCTTTCTTTCCACATAGGAAAATTAGCCTTTGTGCATATTGGCAATTTCAACGAGGAAGATTCCTTGCTTCTTTCCATGATTTGCTATCAACTAGATTGGATAGATCCTATTCAAGGTGTTAACCTTTAAAGAACAGCGACCCTCTGATACCAATTGAAGTATCTAGTTGCCAACCTAAATCACCTAGAGGGGGTGAATAGGTGATAACTGCGTCTTTTGCGGAATTAAAGAACTTAATAAAATAGAACGCACAGCAAGCAAATCACAATCACAGATAACACAGAAATTTATAGTGGTTCCCCTTTCTTGGGTACTCCACTTGTCGGCATCGCCAATCTAGCACCACATCTAGACTTGACTACTTCACTAAAACTCGGATCAAGAAAGATCCTACAATCTCGGAGTCAACACTCCTACAATCTCGGAGACAAATCTCTTACAAACTCAGAGAGAAACTCTCTCTTACAACTCAGAGAATAACCTCTCCTACAACTCGGAGAAAACTTCTCCTACAAACAAATGTAATAAAGAATTGATATAAGTTTATCAATACATAACCAGATCTGAAAGGCCTTGAGATCTTCTTCCTTCTTGAGGCTTGAGAAACTTTGACTTATTGTCGATGAGGAAGAACAACAAAACTCAGATCTGACCTTCAATGATTCGATTTGATCCAATAGAAACTATAGATGAAGGAGCAATGATCAATCGAACCTTCACATCAACTGGAGATGACTGATTTAGAACAGCTGATCGATCTCCAGCTTTTCGACAAGGAGGCGGCACTTTCTCGTGCTTCTTGGAACGACATGAGAAATTAGTGTTGATCAGGAAGAGTAATGAATTCTTTTTTGGAACTTAAGAACGAGTGCCTTTTATAATAAAAGACTTAACGACATCAGTTAAGGTAGAATGAACCTTAAACGAAATCAAATGAGCCGTCTGAAAAGACACAGTGATTTAACGTACCGTCAAAAAGAATTGAAAAATGATTTCTGGATATGAATAGATTTCTCGAGAACAAAAAGAGATTTCGAGAAAACAGAATTCAGAACAAAGGATTTAATCTCTCGAGAACAAAAGAGCTTCTCGAGAAAAGAATTAAACATCAGAGAACACAGAATTCAAAAGAAGGAATTAACTTCTCGGGAACAAAGAACTTCTCGAGAAAATAAATTCAGAACAAAACAATTAATTTCTCGAGAGAAAAGGATTTCTCGAGAAATAAATAGGCTTTGGCTTCAAGAAGAACATATAAGGATTTTACAGGAGAGAGAAAAACTTCTCGAGAAATATAAAGACTTCTCGAGAAAAGAATTGGAGAAACAAAAACAGCATAGAGTCAATTTCTTGGCCTGAGAAGAAAAATCTTCGAACTGAGCTCGACGAACTCATTTTAGTTATCAGAAAACATAGAAGCTTCACAAAGCTGAGATCGACGAAAGTACTTAGGTTCCTCGAACAGAACTTCTGAAGAACAGCGACCGACAAAATTATTTCTGTTCGTCGAACGGAGATCGACAACCGCGATCGACGAAAACAACTTTAACTTAGGCGAACCGGCGGCCGACAAAAACTTCTTCTGTTTGTCGAATGGAGATCGACGAACGCGGTCGACGAACTCCTTACAACTAAGGCAAAATCGAGGTCGACTGAGATCGAACAGAGATCGACGAACGTGGAACTGAGATTTCCAGTAAAACTGAACATCGAACAGAGCTCGACGAAAATGCTTCCGTTCGTCGAACTGAGATCGACGAACTCATCTAAATTCGTCGAACGCAGAATTACTTAGAAAATAATCTGTTTCTTCCTTGAACACAGAACAACAGCACCTCCCTTTAGCTCTTTCTTTGTGTTTGAATAAAAAGTACATCCCAATAGAGAGATTTCACATGAATCAACACTTTGGTCCATAAAATGAGGAATTACATTGCATAGGCCTGTGTTTGATGACCCATTGAAACCTGACATTGTTTTGTACTTAGCCATTTAAAAACCTGCAAACATATTACTAGAGAGCAACATCAAATACACACTCAATTCAACTTAGTTCAAGAGGACTTCTTCAAATCAAGGTAATTGTGGATACAATTCCTAACACATAGACGCAGAAGACCTAACTGTTGATTTTGGAGGAGGAAGAGAGACCAATGCTCAGCCTTCCGCATCTGGTCCCTAGGGGAGTCTGGTGTGAGCATGGTGATTGTAACACCCCAGATTTCCCCAACATAAGAAAGAAGAGAGCTAACACCAGACGTTAGTGCTAATGTCGGGCGTTAGGTTGTTGTTGGCTCGACGACTTTCCCTTGTCGTCGTGAAATTCTTTGTGTCGTTGAGATATCTCGAGGTTTCGACGAATGGGGCTAACGTCGGGCATTAGTCTTAACGCCGGGTGCTAGTGATCTTGACAAAACGACATTCCTTATTGTCGTGAAACTCCTGGTGTCGTCGAGTGGTCTCACATTTGATAAGCTAATGCCGGTAGTTATGAAGCTAATGCGGAGCGTTATGCCTCCAGCCAATAGGAGTAAGCGGTTGTGGATAAGATCGGCCACCGCCTTTGGGCTAATGCCAGCGTTATGGGCTAAAGACGGCGTTAGCGGTGTTATCTATATAACCCTCAAATCCGTGGATTCTCCTCACTTTCCTAACTTAGACTCTCTCCAAAGGCAAAGGCAGAGATCAGAAAGAGGAAGGAGAGCCTTTTTGGCTAGTTATTCGAGGGCAAGTCCGGGTAGGAGATCTCTTGCGTGTTTGTGCCATCGATTGACTCGGTGGAGAGGAAGTTGTTTCATAAAATTCAGCCGGTGAATCTAAGTTCCATGGCACCAAAACGAGCACCAAGGGTAACGATTATCCTCTTTCATCTCTGGACATGTTAGTCCTTTGATTTGCATAGTGGCAGGAAGATTTCCACTAATTAGTGGATAGGTTTCTTCCGGTCGGTCGATATGGTTTATCCCCGTAGAAATTGTATATAGAGTCTGGATCACTGTACGGACAAAGGCATGTTGTGTGAAGCCCATCTGGACAGGTTTGTCTGGATTGGTGATTGAAAGAATATAGGTATGCTAACAAATTCACCTAGAGGGGGGGGGGGGGGGGGGGGGGAATAGGTCTTTTGAGTTTTACTTGAATATTATGGCCTGTTAAAATGTTCTAATCAGAGAATCAAGTAACACAGAAAAACACACAAGTATTTATAGTGGTTCCCCAAGACAGGGTGTCTATGGGTAGCCCACTTTCCCCTTTCACCCTTCTAACAGTGTGTTAGACAGGGCCAACTCCTCCAATTCTCAGCTCCAAGAGCTTACATCATAAGTTCCTCAGAACTTCTCAGATCAAAGATGATCCTACCTCAGGACAAAGGTCCCTACAACTCAGACCAGCTCCTACCTCAGGCACTGTTGCCCTACAAACTCAGAGGAAAACACCTCCTACAGCTCAGACCACCTCCTGGTCCTACCTCAGGCAACAAGCCTTACAACTCAGAGCTATCACCAGCTCCTACAAACTCAGGCAAACCAGCCCTACAAGCTCAGGCAAACCATCCCTACAAACTCAGGCAAAAAGCCTTACATAAAAAGATATAATAGAACTTTTCTACAGCAGAAATACTCTCCTGTAGATCCTGCACAGTCTGTGCTTTCCTGTAGCTGAAGATGTTGATAACATCTACCACTTGATCTTCCTCTTCAATAGAATGATGGAAGATCACCTTGCCCCTTCTGGTGGAGGAGCTATCTTCTTCTCTCTATTTCTTCTTCTCTTTCAGTGAGCAGAAAGAAAGACGAGAGCAGCAGCCGTCAATGGCGAATCGAGATTTTGCACGCAACTAGTCTGGGGTAAGAAAATACCCTAACTCTTTCTTTAATACTTCTTTTATCTTCAACGTCTCTAATTTGATCTCCCAAGAAGTATGGGAGACATTGGTGGTCCCCTGTAGCTTTTCTGCAACTTGCCCTAGTCGCAGGTCCCGCCGCCCTACTTATCTATAGAGAAGGTCTGCGTTCGATGAACGCGCTACACTCTGCGTTCGACGAACCCACTGCATCCAGTGATCTATAAACTTTCCAAACTCTGCGTTCGACGATCTGCCTTGTCTCTGCGTTTTACTATCTGCCTTGTCTCTGCGTTCGACGAACGACACTCTGTGTTGGACGAACACGCCAAGCTCTGCGTTCAATGATCTGCCTTGTCTCTGCGTTCAACGAACTGTATTCTGCATTCGACGAACGGCTCTCTGCGTTCGACGAACACGCTCTTTGCCTTCTCAGCGGCTCCTTCTCTGGTCTCGACTCAGCGGTCGACTAACTAAGTTCTGCGTTCGACGAACGGCACTCTATGTTCGACAAATTTTATCAGCTGAGACAATTTCTTCTATCTACTTAGGAGAAGATTTCTCCTAGCCTTAGGTCTTGATTAACCCTTTCTCTTGAGTCACCTAAGCCTGTTTAACTTACAAAAACAAAGCTTTATCAAATACAATATGTACTTAGTATTGGAAGTGATGCCTCTTCAAGTCAAAGGAACATTGAGGGCAATATTCCCAACAATCTCCCCATATTTGAAGAAGGCAGAACATCCCCAATGCTAAGGTACATAGCCAACAAAAACATATCATGATATCATTTGAAGGGCATATTATTTAAATGATCTATGAGATAAACATGATGTTATAGCTTCTAGATAACAACATTGTTTAAGCTAACAATTTCATGACTGATTATATAAAGCTTTGACTAGCTTAGAGGGATGTCATCATGACATCAGATCCTCAACGACTTTAGTATTTGACAAGGCGTCGAGACATGGTCATCGTCTCAACGTGGCTTAGCTTTCTATAGATGTATCAACGACGTTGAGTGATGTTCCTTGGTTCGACGCTTTCTTATTCCACGGCGTCGAGAGATGTTCCTTGGTTTGACGCTTTTTAGTCACAGGCGTCGAGCGATGTGTGGTGGCTCGACGCTTGTGGACTTGGATGAACTCATCTCCCCCTTATTAACTCATATTGAGTAGCATATCATGATAACTAACTTAGAGGGCTAACACTACTTTGGTCTTAGCAGCTAGCATTCCATCTCCTATTTGCTTCTAGCAAGACCAAATTTGGTCTTAGCATTGGCCATCTCCCCCTTTCTGGCTTCTTCAACCTCTTTCCCATTAGGGAATAGGATTCTTCAACCTCTACACTTATCTGGATACTTCTAACAAATCCTAAGATAGATTAGAAGGCATTTTCCAAATCCTCTTTTAGGACAGCCTACATCCTTTCTGACCTACTGAGCATTAGCTATCTCCCCCTATAGCCAACTCCCCCTCAATTTGAGCAGGAGCTTGCTCCCCCTTAATTGGAGCACCTATATTTACCCAGACAATTCCCCACTGATTAACAGAAAATGGAATTTCAGCTGATCCAGATGTTTCTGATCCAGCTGATCACTTTAATCTATTCTACAATTAACAACTTAGGGAGATTGTCTATCCTATCAGTGGATTATGCCTATTGAGGGAAGATCAATTCAGGAATTAATATATCATAACATTACATTTTATGATAAATTGAACAAATAACAGCATAAGCAGTTTAACACAGAATATATATTCAGAATTGTACTCATTCTAAATTCAACATGCCTAAGTCAATTTTAAAAGAATTAAACATGGCCTCATCCAGTGGCTTAGTGAAGATATCAGTTACTTGATTGTCTGTAGATACATATTCAAGTTTGATATCTTCACACTCTACATGTTCTCTAATAAAATGATACTTAATTTCTATGTGCTTGGTTCTGCTATGGGAAACATGATTTTTAGCAATAGAAATTGCACTGGATGAGTCACACAGCAGAGGAGATTGTCTTACCTTTATGTTGTAATCTTCCAGCTGATGTTGGATCCACAGAATTTGAGCACAACAGCTACCTGCTGCAATGTATTCTGACTCAGTAGTGGACATTGCCACACTGGTTTGCTTTTTGCTGCTCCATAAGACCAGCCTCCTCCCTAGGAATTGACAGGAGCCACTTGTGCTTTTCCTGTCCTCTTTGCATCCTGCAAAATCTGTATCTGAGTAGCCTATCAGTTCAAAATCATTGTTCCTGGGGTACCAAAGGCCAAGATTTAGGCTTCCCTTGAGGTATCTCAAGATCCTTTTCACGGAGTTGTAGTGAGATTCCTTAGGACAGGCCTGATACCTAGCACAAACACATGTATAATACATAATGTCTGGCCTACTAGCAGTCAAGTACAACAGGGATCCAATGATACACCTATACAAGGATTAATCAAAGGCCTTCCCCTTTTCATCATTGCTAATGATACATTAGATCCCATGGGTGTTCTCATGGTGGAGGCAGATTCCATCCCAAATTTCTTGATGAGCTCCTTAGTGTACTTGGTCTGGGAGTTGAAAATTCCATCATCAGACTGTTTCACTTGGAGCCCAAGGAAATATTTGAGCTCACCCATACTGCTCATCTTAAACTCCCCCTGCATTAGATTAGCAAATCTCTTGCAGAGGTTGTCATCAGTAGACCCAAAAATTATGTCATCAACATAAATTTGGACTAATAGACACTTGCCCCTTGTTTCCCTAAGAAACAATATGCTATCAATCTTTCCCCTCATGAACTTGTTCTTGAGGAGAAATCTGGACAAAGTCTCATACCAAGCTCTTGGAGCTTGCTTTAGACCATACAGAGATTTCCTAAGAAAATAGACATGAGATTTAAGAGTAGGATGTACAAATCCCGATGGCTGCTCTACATATACTTCCTCTTTTAGATTTCCATTCAGGAATGCTGATTTGACATCCATCTGGTAGACTTTGAAGCCCTTGTGAGCAGCATATGCAAAGAATAGTCTTATGGCCTCCAACCTTGCAACTGGGGCAAAGGTTTGGTCAAAGTCTATTCCTTCCTCTTGCCTATACCCTTTTGCAACCAACCTTGCTTTGTTTTTGATGATTGTCCCATTCTCATCCAACTTATTTCTGAATATCCATTTGGTGCCAATGATGTTGTGTCCTTCTGGTCTTGGCACCAACTTCCATACTTTGCATCTTTTGAATTGCAAAAGCTCTTCCTGCATAGCCTGAATCCAGAATGGATCCAAGTTGGCCTCTTCAAACTTTTTAGGCTCTACCTGTGATAGAAAACTGAGGAACAAGGCCTCATTGTGAGCCCCGCTGCTAGTTGTTACACCTTGCTGAACATTCCCTATTATCTGCTCAATGGGATGATCCCTTAGATGACTGGTAGCTCCAGTCATTCTGTTCTCAGCTTGTTGTGCTGTTTCTGTAGGTTCAGCAGCTTCTTCATCAAGGTTGACTTCTTCCTCTTCAGGGATGGCAGCATCAGAAATTGTTTTGCTGCAGCTGGGAGTGTCTTGTATAGACATCCTTTCCAATTCCTGTTCATTTCCTGTCAAAATAGAAGATCTAGACCAGCCTTTATATATTAGGCTGGTCTCATCAAAAACAACATGCATAGACTCCTCTACAACATGAGTTTTCTTGTTGTATACTCTATAAGCTCTACTATGTGAGCTATAGCCAACAAGAACACCTACATTGCATTTCTCTACAAACTTTGTTAATTGGGATTTTCCATTATTTAGAATGTAGCATTTGGAGCCAAAGATTCTAAAATATGAAATTGTAGGTTGTTTGCCTTTCAGAATTTCATAGGGGGTTTTCCCATGAACCTTATTGATAGAAGCTCTATTGAGAACATGACAAGTTGTATTGACTGCCTCAGCCCAGAAATATTTTGGGAGTGATGAGTCACTAAGCAATGTTCTCCCAGCTTCTATCAAGGTTCTATTCCTCCTCTCAGCCACACCATTTTGTTGTGGTGTCCTTGGGGAGGAGAACTCTTGGGTGATACCAAATTCTTGACAAAATCTTGTCATTGCATCAGATTGATATTCTGTGCCATGGTCAGTCCTAGTCCTTACCACATCACATTGTAGATCATTCTGAATTGCCTTGACATGATTGATAAAGATATTTAAAGTATCAGATTTCTTCTTAAGGAAGAATACCCATGTATATTTTGAGTGATCATCAACGATCACCAAAGTATACAACTTCCCACCTAGACTCTGAATTGGCAAAGGACCAAACAAGTCCATATGCGAGAGATAAAGACATCTTTCAGTGTCTTTGGAGCCAATACTTTTAAAGGTGGCCCTAGTTTGCTTACCCATTTGGCATGCATGACAGGGACCATCTTTAATACATTTTAAATTTGGACTATTCCTAACAAGATTTTTAGAGAAAAGTCTATACATTGTCTTGTAGTTAATATGAGCAAGTCTCTTGTGCCATTGAACACAAAGAGACTCATTCTCATTAGCTACAAGGCAAACAGAAGTAAAAGAATTACTGCAAATAAAATCTAAGCAATAAACATTTCCACTTCTAGTGCCTGAGAGAATAGTCTCTAAGTCATTTGACTTTTGATCAAGCACTTGTCATTGTGGAATTCAATGGCATAGCCTAAGTCACATAGTTGACTTTTGCTTACTAGGTTGAGTTGCAACCCTTCAACATAAGCTACCCTTGTGATTGTAACTATGACATTGGAGATCATACCATAGCCTTTGGTGACTCCTGTTTCACCTCCCCCAAATATAACTTTGGGTCCTTTAATTCTTCACAAGCTTGTAATCCTATAGAAGTCTCCTAGTTCCTGTCATGTGCCTTGAGCACCCACTGTCTAAGTACCATATTTGGTTGGTACTGGTACTTGAACTACCCTACAAAGAAAGATTTAGTTATCCTTAGGATCCCAAAAAGCTTTGGGTCCTAGGTGCCTGTTAGTTTAATGAGATACTCTCACACTAGCTACACTCCTAGCAGGAAAGCTCTTCTTTGCATTAGGTACATTGGGATTGTACCAACAATCTATGGCAAAGTGTCCCACCTTGCCACAACACCAACAATCATGAATATTGTATCTCCTTTTCTGAACATTTTTCTGAATTGGTACAGCACTGTGCACATGTTCAGTAGAAGAGACTGCAGCATTCTTCCTGTTTCTTTCACTAATAATCTGACTGAAGGATAATCTGTGGACAGTCTTGCTGCTCTTTGTCCTGATCGCCTCAGCTTGCTTTGGCTTGGCAGCCATACAAGATCTGATGGAATCAGACACTGGGCAGCAGGCCTTGTCAACAGATTTGACAGCAGTCTTGCTTTTTGCTGAAGCTGATTTGGAAGTGCTTGCTTCCTTGTTCTTGACTGGAGGTGTTGAGACACCAAACACAAATGGTCCAGATTGGGCCATTTGTATTTCCTCATGGGGAGTTTTCATTATACTCAATCCCATGCCTTTTCTTTCACTATAGGAAGGAGTATTTTCCTTCCTATAGGACCTCCCATTCTTCCAGTGACCATAAATGCTTTCATGGTCATACCTGTTGGAAGGAAGTAGCACCTTTTGAAAGGTGGTTTGAGGCTTAGCCTTCTCCTTGCTCTTTACTCCACTCCCTCTCCAACTTCCATCTTATTGAATCCAAGTCCTCTCCTATTGGTTTGAGAGGAGAAGGTGTCAATAAGGGGAAGCATAGATTTGGGCTTGGAGAATTGAGCCACCAGGCTCTTCTCTTTCACCAGCTTCTCCTCAAGGTCCTTGATGACCTTGTTCTTCAGGGAAATAGTGCTCAATTGAGCACTTGTCATACTTTTTAAATGACTTATTTGTCTACTCATCTGGGCCACCAGGGAGGTAGGTCTAGTGTAGTCACCTTCAGTCTTCTTAAGGGAGGCAATTTCCTGGGCTTGCCTCTTGGCAAGCTTCTTGCTCTCTTTTAGAGCAATAACCAATGCATCATATTTGTCAATCAATTGATTGGCATCTACCTCAGCTTCTGAAACACTTTCATCATGTGATGGCTGTGCTTCAGATTCATGACATACATCATGATCAGAAATAGAAGTGAAATGGATTGATACCTGGTCATTGTCATACATATTCTGACTGCCTTCCTCATCAGTGAGGGCCATAAGGCCTATCGGAACACAGTCTTCTTCATCCTCCTCTTCATCACTATCTGAGTGTGATAGAGGGGCCCTGATTCCTATCCTAACAGCAGGATAGTCTTCATCCTCCTGAGCAGCAAACAACCCAATGTAGGCTTTCTCTTCTTCATCTGAATCTGAAGATGAAGATTCAGATTCACTCCAGCTCTTGCTTTTCTTGGCTAGAATGGATTTTTCTCCCTTCCTCTCCTTCTTGTGATGATGCTTCTTTTCACCTCTTTCTTTCCTTTTGACTGGGCAGTCAACAATGACATGCTCAGGCTTGCTGCAGCAATAGCAAACAATGTTATCTGAAGCATGTTTACTAGTTTTGGAATCATACCTGTCCCCTTTGGGGTGCTACCTTTCAGATCTAAAGTGATCCTTCTTGGAGTGTGATGAGGAGGAAGGCTTGCTCTTCCATTGATTCCTCCTCATCATCTTCTTCAACTGCCTAGAGAAGGCAACAAACTCTTCATCAAAAGAAGAGCAATCTGGAGAGCAACTCTCAGACTTCTCAGATTCAGCCTTCCTTCTTGGGGGTGACTGCAACCTGCTCTTGCTCTTCTTTGAGCTATCAGCTTTGAGAGCAATAGTTCTCTCCTTTGTGTGAGCCTTGGAGGAAGTATCCTCCTCCTTTCTTGCAGTCAGTTGCATCTCATATGAGAGTAGTTTTTCAAACAGTGTATGGGTAGGGGTTTCTCCAAGCCTTGCCCCTTCCCTAATTGCACAGTTTTTTGTGTCCCAATCCCTAGTTAGAGATCTAAGGAACTTGTCATTCAGCTCATAATCAGAGAACACCCTCTCATAGGTTCTTAGTTCATTTATTATCCTAAAGAACCTTTCATAGCACATGGAGATGTTCTCCTGGCTCTACTGTCTAAAGGCTTCATACTCCTGATTGAGGAGTGACTTTTTATCATCCCTCACTTCAGCTGTTCCTTCCATATATACAACCAATGTGTCCCACATTTCCTTGGCAGTTGTGCAGCGTACCAAGTTTTGAAATGTAGTGTCATCAATTGCATTAACAATTATGTTCTGGGCCCTTTTGTCCATTGTGTACAGTGCAATTTCATCATTGGTCAGCTCAGAAAACACCCTGAGTACTTTTGTAGTAGGGCCAATAGTGGAGGCCTTATCAAAGGTATAAGGACCATTTTTTACTGTTACATAGATCCTTGGGTCTTAGGCTTCCATGAACAGCCTCACCCTTTGCTTCCATATGCCAGTTTTCTTTGGAGCATATGGGCAACTTCATTGACCCAAACTCTTTCTTCATTCCACTGGAGGCCATTTGATTTTGAATCAGCAATACCTAATTAGGAACTGGTAGGCTGTTAAGTCCTTCTTGACCAACCTCTCTCTGATACCACTTGAAAGAATATAGGTATGCTAACTAATTCACCTAGAGGGGGGATAGGTCTTTTGAGTTTTACTTGATTATTATGGCCTGTTAAAATGTTCTAATCAGAGAATCAAGCAACACAGAAAAACACACAAGTGTGTATAGTGGTTCCCCAAGACAAGGTGTCTATAGGTAGTCCACTTTCCCCATTCACCCTTCTAACAGTGTGTTAGACAGAGCCAACTCCTCCAATTCTCAGCTCCAAGAGCTTACAACACAAGTTCCTCGGAACTTCTCAGATCAAAGATGATCCTACCTAAGGACAAAGGTCCCTACAACTCAGAGCTAACACCAGCTCCTACCTCAGGCACTGCTGCCCAACAAACTCAGAGGAAAACACCTCCTACAGCTCAGACCACCTCCTGGTCCTACCTCAGGCAACAAGAATTACAACTCAGAGCTATCACCAGCTCCTACAAACTCAGGCAAACCAGCCCTACAAGCTCAAGCAAACCAGCCCTACAAACTCAGGCAAAAAGCCTGACAGAAAAAGATATAATAGAACCTCTGAGAAGAGATCTCAACCACTGCTTGGCCTTAGTGTAACGACCCATCAACCACTACGGCTAGGCACCGTTAGCAAGGACTGCAGTCCGGTCTCCGCCAACGCATCTCTGACCCTGTTTTTCAGGCCAGCGCGTTGTTGACGACGGGTCTCGAACCCGCGCCCTTGATAAGAGGCTCTTTCAACAGTCCTCATCACCAACTGAGCTGCAGTCCTTGCTAACGGTGCCTAGACGTAGTGGTTGATGGGCCGTTACAAAAAAGTCAACTTTTTTGTAACGGCCCATCAACCACTACGGCTAGGCACCGTTAGCAAGGACTGCAGTCCGGTCTCCCCCAACGCATCTCTGACCCTGTTTTTCAGGCCAGCGCGTTGTTGACGACGGGTCTCGAACCCGCGCCCTTGATAAGAGACCATTTCAACAGTCCTCATCATCAACTGAGCTGACTGTCACAACCCGCATTTTCCCTCAAATTTAATAAATATTATCAGAGCAAGGGGAAAACACGCGTCATGATGCCACGTCCTGTAGGGGACAACTACAGACGTTCAGGCAAACACTCTTTACGAATAATTTATAAAGAAAAGAATATGATTGAGTTTAATAAAAAGAATTTATATTTTTAGCTTAAGACCGTGTCCCTCGGTCCAGTGCATCAACTAGTCCACAAGAAGAAAACTATATTTATATACGCAGCGGAAAATAGGTTCATTTTGGCCTACATGAGCATGAAGATCGACATTTCATAAATGGTATGCACACCTCTAAATTTAGTATAAGTAAGAAAAGATTTTCTACGATCTTCAAGGTAGGTGACATTTACTTAAAATCATGCTATGCAAAAATAATATTTTCTATACATAAAAGAACTCATGCATCCTAACATAAATCTTTCCCAGAGAGCAAGTTTATAAGTAACAGAAAATAACAGCAACAAACTAGCAAGTACACAAACACAAGAAGAAACACTATGGGCGTCAACAGACTGACACAAACCCATAGGAAAACCAGTCTAAGCTGCACTGAGACAAAGACTACCTCAAAGTAAGAGAGGAAGAAACAAAGGGGCTGCTACCACTCGCAGCACTGAAGACAGGAACTCTATCTGCCCAGCCTACTACTGCTCTGCACCTGAGGCATTCAGAAGAAGAACACCTCAGAAAAGGCTGCAAGTGATGCTATAAAAACAAAGAGCAATGACAAACCTTCGAGTAGAAGTGAAACAGACGATCCAGCTATCAACAAAAGTCAGTATAAATAACAGAAATAACATAGGGTAACTAGCTATGCAGCACAAGGTAAACAACTCACAACCGGGAGCAAAGAGATGCATATGTACATATATGTATATCCTGTCACATTTTCATAATAAATTTCAAGTTCAAGTTAAAGAGAGACTGATCAGCTCCAAAAGGCATCAAAACACCGGGCAAAGCCTGGGTGTATGATCCACAAGCAACAAGGCATTGTGGCGGGGATCCTGCCACGACGCGCACAGCCCATAGTGCAAAACCATATCATAAATGGTACTGTGTCGGGGTATTAACAACGACGCGCACAACCCAACATATATTATATATATATATATACATTATTATATGCATCATATCATGAAAACTCTAAGCAATATAGCTAACAAAGGATTAAAATCAGATCGTAGCATACGATCGACACAATGACACAAACTAGCCTGGCAAAACTCCAAGGCATTTACCACAATGTTTTCCAAGTCCAAGGACATACACGAATGATCCGACAATGCTATTGACAAGGAAAAACAAACCACGATTATAGCGGAAAGCTTGCTCCGATTGACACGGTGATCCAAACGACACAACAAATCGGCGAGGCGGCGGGAGGCAACAAGGCTTTCAACGAACTAAAGCCAGCGGGAAGCGACAAGGGTTTCTTCGAACTGAACTTCGACGATCAATACGATGCTTACACAAATGAGATCATTTACTTGGTCGAAACTACGCGATGATTCAGTCGGCCCGGCAAAACTCTGAGACCTACATAAAGATGCCCTTCCAAGGCCACAGGATGCACGAAAAGAAAACATTTAACAATCCTTACGACGGAACAACGATTTACTTCGGCAACCGACGAGTCAATCCAACTAACGCGACTAGCAAGAGGTACGACGCACAAATGACATGATAGGAGACGATGAGGCTTCCGACTACGGAACTCCATCGGAAAAACGACAAGGTTTCTGATGAACATCACCTCGACAAACATACCCTTTTATGAATCAACACACGAAATCCTTGGGCAAACGAGACAAAACGAATAGGTAGATCCATACAAAATTTCTACTAGCATAAATAACGATCGGAGACGAAAAAAAGAAGAAGAAGAAAGCAAGCGGAACACCACTTGCCTTGAAATCACCGGAAACGTCCTCCGAACAACTCTTCGTCGTAGATCGGCCCAAAAGAAGACACGAGGAGGAAGAATCTACAGAAAAACGGCCAAACGGGGTTAGGGCCAAAATTTCTAGCACGAAAAAAAGTCCACGAAACGGAAAATACTCACCACGAACGCGAAGCTCTCGTCGAGAGCTTTCCAGATCTATGCTCGGTTGAAAATGTCGTCCACCGGAGCTTCGTCGGCGGCGACCGGAAGGTTCGTGAAAAGCTTCTCTCTCCGTCTCTCGCTCACTGGTTCGGCCGGAAAAAGAAACTAAGGATGAGAAGATGATTTACATATATATATTATTAATAGTATTAATATTAAGAGGGGGGAGAAATTTTCACGGGGGAAATAAAATCGCCAAGCAACTCATCGAGAGGAAAGTAATTTCTCGAAAAATAAAAACTCCAGGATGGCATTTCTCGAGAGACAAGATTTCACGTGAAACTCTTCTTCTTGTTTTTTTTTCTATTTATCATATTATGTTATTAAATATATATACACGTATATTTATTATAATGTTAATAATAAATATACTAATAATATATTATCACCAAAAATTAAATGAACGCCGAACTCGACGAAATTCGCATCAAAGGTGGACGGCGGCGCTACGAATCCAACGGCGAAGTCAAAACCAAAATCCGACATGCCGTTCTCGAGTTATAGACGTTCTAAGCTACGATAATTTATAAATTATCAAGATTTCAACCGCGCGTCGAGGCTCCAAAAATGCTCGGATTGCAACGAAACTTGACGAAGAAGTCTAAAATTAAATAATTTAATTTCCTAACGCAAAATTTTCCAATCCCTGGTTGTTCCAAAATTTGGTCGACTTGGCCGAACGGACACGAAAACACGCAAACGACGGCGCACCGTTAACTCTGCACTAACGTAACGCCCTTACGTCATAATGACGTCATCAATATATTTCAAATAATAGCCGAAAATTCCGGGGCGTTACAGTCACTCCCCCTAAAAAAAGTTTCGTCCCGAAACTTTAACAAATAACCCGAACACAAAAGATGAAATCACTCACCGAAGGAGGTTAGGGGAACAACTGGGGATAAGATTACTTCTCAGCACTTAGCTTTGCGTCTCCGAATACGAACAGATTACTTGACACATGAAGGATTTGGCTGCAGCTGGGGCACCGAGTCATGGACTTGACGAGAACTACGAACATACTATCGCAACTGGCTCACGCGAACACAACGCAAACACCAGGGAAAGAAGCAGGCAATTTTAGCCTAAAAAAACAGGAACCTTTATGCACTAAATATGTAACGACCTGTGCCAACCAAACCGGGCGCACCCTAGACACCGCTACACAAAAAAAACACATTTCTTCCAAAGCCTAATTAACTTTCAGATCTTGCTTCTACCAAACTCGTCTAGATACGCAACAAAACAAAACAAATCCCGGGGTTTCGATCTGACTCAAAACTTAAAGACATATTCTATCCATTTATTCACGATAGCTCACACCAAATTTGTGTCTCCGGGAAGACCTCATCAAACCGATAGCAAACCTAATACCAGCAAACAATATGCTTCAAATCTCTATACACCCTAGCTAGTAGAATTCGGGTGGTAACGAATGCCAACGCCAAAATTCGTAATATATTTTATTCATTTTCTCTGGCGCAGAATCAACTCCTTCCGAGCGAAGATATGCTTCAATTCTTATAGTCCGTAAACCTTACACAACACGTCATGCCAAAATAATCTCAAAGGTTCAATGCCTAGATTACTGAGGTAAATTTCAAATCAAGCGCATGATAATTCTCTTCATGAATCTTCGATTGCCTCAAACCACAAGCGATCATTATTTTTTTTCGAGACATACTTAGGCTCAACGTACAACTCATTTACATAAACGGTACACCACTCCTTCGGTAGGTATGATCTAAAACTGGAGCAGTGCTCAATCTTCTCTTCGATTCCTGAAAGGCTCCTTCGCACTAATCACCCCAAACAAAAGTTGAATTCTCCTACCTAAACCTAACCAAAGACGCAAATAATCACAAGAATCATTACACAAGTCTTCTATATCATCATATTCCCTTGGATGTTGTTGTAAATCTCTTCCAAACCAATTACTCAGCGATCTATACTGGGTCCGTCGAAAACTCATCCATATTAATAACATGACCCAAATAGGTAACTAAAGACATCCAAAACTTGTACTTGCTCATCTTGGCAAATAAACTTGCGCTCTCACAATATAGACCGCACCCAATCACAAAAGCTCAGCAAGATCCTCTGCACTCTTAGAGTGTATCCAACACCACTTCCTAGGACGGCCACGAGATGGTTCGGAAATTCTCTTAACACTCTATTCATCGAAACCATGAAGGCAGAGGAGACATTAGCTAATCCCCACTAAGATTTCAAAGTAAAACCCATAACGGGAACGAACAGGCAGAAATAATCGGAGAATCTTAGTACGGGAATCCGAACACACTCAATGGTTGGTCAATATCCAACAAGAAGAGCAGGCGCTTATCCTCGCACCGGTCAACAACGTCAAACTAGATCTCCAATTCAAGCCCCAAAAAATCATACTCACATCTTCCAAATCTTGCACTTTCAATCGACATACTATAGAAATCAAATCGAAGTAATGGTTCAACACCACCGAGTCATCGGAGGGAAAACTTAGCACGAAACAAATCACTAACTTGATCGGGAGTCAAGCAATGGCCATTACAGAGATCCTAGCTACAAATAAGTGGGTAGCACCAAAATCAAAAGAATGCGTGTTCATCGGTTATCTATCTTAACTTCCCGAAAAATCGCACGCATAGCCAGCTGAACAGAAATCGAAATAACGAGGAAGCTATTAACTGAATCAAAATCTAACCTGAGATCACCTGGGTTGAAGACTGAGCTTCTCCCTCGCTCACCTCGGTCAGTTTATCCTTTCCTTTATCCAAAGGCTGCAATTGCGGCGGTGGCAGAGCTTGTGGAGGAACCGACTGCACCGAAGGATGGAACTGCGGGCAAATAGATTTCATATGCCCTTTCTGCCCACACTTGTAGCAGACCCTTTCCTTCATCCAACACCGGCTAGCATCGTGCCCCTCTTTATTACATGTAGTGCAAACCAAATCACTTTTAGGTGTGTCTTGAATTTCGATCACCCGCTGCTGCTTCTGAGCTTTTAGTTTCTTAAAACATTTTCCGAGGGAATGGCCTGACCGGCCACAGAAACTACACGCTTCCTCCCGTCCTTTCTTTGGGGTGGGGCCAGATGCCCATAGGTTTTCGCCATCCCTAACCTTTCTCTTTTCCTGTAATGAGGACATACCACGATCTTTGGCTTTTCCAATAGCCCCAACCTTCAAGGCAGCTTCAACTGCTTTCGCATCAGTCTCGGATTGGCAGGCTTTAGCAAATTGCTGGATATTGCCTTGAAGATCACCTAAGAAATTTCTGACCTTGCACTCCTCAACAACTATTAACTCAGGAGCAAATCTATTCGATCTACCGATCTCACTCTGGTACTCAGCTAACACAGAGAACTGCACACCAGGCTGCTGCCTCAAGGTGGCAGTAAGCAATGCCTGCAACTGCATTTGCATTACAAACACCTGCCTTGGCAGGGTTTCAATGCTCTGACGCAGTTCATCGAGCATCGCTTCGATACGAGAATCCGAAGACTCACCCTCAAACTGGGAAATCGCACCCATTGCAAAACGCTTCGGGGTCATTTTCTACAAATACAAACAACGTCTCATCAAGACCTAGCTTAAGACACCTAAGATAGTAAACTCGAGTAACCTGACGCTACACAGATCAGAAACGAAAAAGATACTTGCCCTTGCTGTTACCTTGCTCTGGGGACTCATGAAATGATGTTATGCTTAAACTTAGGATGATACACCACCATCTGATTAACTCATGTGCAGGTACCATGAATGTATGAATGCTTAAATCTTCATTTTTTAAAAACATGTGTGTACGAGTGTCATCATGTAAATCTTTAGCTTGGCACGGGTGCTTTATGTGATGTTATGATATGTATGTTGTGCTATGCATTCTAAGAAAAGCCTTAATGCATGTTATGAGCGGCGTACGCATGAAATATTATGCACCCCATAATACATAATATTGCATGCAACGAAAAAAGAAAAACGTGCTAATGGGCATCCATGTGATGATGGTTATGCATCCCATACTACATAACCGTCACATGTTGCCACTTATGGTGGATCCATATACAAACACATATTATGCATCTCATACTACATAATATGCTCCGTATACTTCTTATCATGCTATGAGTGTAGTGTTCATGCTTCAGCCAAGACGTACTGATGACAAATCAGTGTGTGTATGCAATGAAACCAAATAACTAAACTATATCAGAATTAGTCGCTCGACCAACTTGTCGAACAAACCTCCCTCTGATACCAACTGTCACAACCCACATTTTCCCACGAATTTAATAAATATTATCAGAGCAAGGGGAAAACACGCGTCATGATGCCACGTCCTGTAGGGGACAACTACAGACGTTCAGGCAAACACTCTTTGCGAATAATTTATAAAGAAAAGAATATGATTGAGTTTAATAAAAAGGATTTATATTTTTAGCTTAAGACCGTGTCCCTCGGTCCAGTGGATCAACTAGTCCACAAGAAGAAAACTATATTTATATATACAGCGGAAAATAGGTTCATTTTGGCCTACATGAGCATGAAGATCGACTTTTCATAAATGGTATGCACACCTCTAAATTTAGTATAAGTAAGAAAAGATTTTCTACGATCTTCAAGGTAGGTGATATTTACTTAAAATTATGCTATGCAAAAATGATATTTTCTATACATAAAATAACTCATGCATCCTAACATAAATCTTTCCCATAGAGCAAGTTTATAAGTAACAGAAAATAACAGCAACAAACTAGCAAGTACACAAACACAAGAAGAAACACTATGGGCGTCAACAGACTGACACAAACCCATAGGAAAACCAGTCTAAGCTGCACTGAGACAAAGACTACCTCAAAGTAAGAGAGGAAGAAACAAAGGGGCTGCTACCACTCGCAGCACTGAAGACAGGAACTCTATCTGCCCAGCCTACTACTGCTCTGCACCTAAGGCATTCAGAAGAAAAACACCTCAGAAAAGGCTGCAAGTGATGCTATAAAAACAAAGAGCAATGACAAACCTTCGAGTAGAAGTGAAACAGACGATCCAGCTATCAACAAAAGTCAGTATAAATAACAGAAATAGCATATGGTAACTAGCTATGCAGCACAAGGTAAACAACTCACAACCGGGAGCAAAGAGATGCATATGTATATATATGTATATCCTGTTACATTTTCATAATAAATTTCAAGTTTAAGTTAAAGAGTGACTAATCAGCTCCAAAAGGCATCAAAACACCGGGCAAAGCCTGGGTGTATGATCCACAAGCAACAAGGCACTGTGGCGGGGATCCTGCCATGACGCGCACAACCCACAGTGCAAAACCATATCATAAATGGTACTGTGCCGGGGTATTAACCACGACGCGCACAGCCCAACATATATTATATATATACATTATTATATGCATCATATCATGAAAACTCTAAGCAATATAGCTAACAAAGGATTAAAATCAGATCGTAGAATACGATCGACACAATGACACAAACTGGCCTGGCAAAACTCCAAGGCATTTACCACAATGTTTTCCAAGTCCAAGGACATACACGAATGATCCGACAATGCTATTGACAAGGAAAAACAAACCACGATTATAGCGGAAAGCTTGCTCCAATGACACGGTGATCCAAACGACACAACAAATCGGCGAGGCGGCGGGAGGCAACAAGGCTTTCAACGAACTAAAGCCAACGGGAAGCGACAAGGGTTTCTTCGAACTGAACTTCGACGATCAATACGATGCTTACACAAATGAGATCATTTACTTGGTCGAAATTACGCGATGATTCAGTCGGCCCGGCAAAACTCCGAGACCTACATAAAGATGCCCTTCGAAGGCCACATGATGCACAAAAAGAAAATATTTAACAATCCTTACGACGGAACAACGATTTACTTCGGCAACCGACGGGTCAATCCAACTAACACGACTAGCAAGAGGTACGACACACAAATGACATGATAGGAGACGATGAGGCTTCCGACTACGGAACTCCATCGGAAAAACGACAAGGTTTCTGACGAACATCACCTCGACAAACATACCCTTTTATGAATCAACACACGAAATCCTTGGGCAAACGAGACAAAACGAATAGGCAGATCCATACAAAATTTCTACTAGCATAAATAACGATCGGAGACGAAAAGAAGAAGAAGAAGAAAGCAAGCGGAACACCACTTGCCTTGAAATCACCGGAAACGTCCTCCGAACAACTCTTCGTCGTAGATCGGCACAAAAGAAGACACGAGGAGGAAGAATCTACAGAAAAAAGCCAAACGGGGTTAGGGCCAAAATTTCTAGCTCGAAAAAAGTCCACGAAACGGAAAATACTCACCACGAACGCGAAGCTCTCGTCGAGAGCTTTCCAGATCTATGCTCGGTTGAAAATTTCGTCCACCGGAGCTCCGTCGGTGGCAACCGAAAGGTTCGTGAAAAGCTTCTCTCTCCGTCTCTCGCTCACTGGTTCTGCCGGAAAAAGAAACGAAGGAGGAGAAGATGATTTACATATATATATATATATTATTAATAGTATTAATATTAAGAGGGGGGAGAAATTTTCACGGGGGAAATAAAATCGCCAAGCAACTCATCGAGAGGAAAGTGATTTCTCGGAAAATAAAAACTCCAGGATGGCATTTCTCGAGAGAAACAAGATTTCACGTGAAACTCTTCTACTTCTTGTTTTTTTTCTATTTATCATATTATGTTATTAAATATATATACACGTATATTTATTATAATGTTAATAATAAATATACTAATAATATATTATCACCAAAAATTAAATGAACGCCGAACTCGACGAAATTCGCATCAAAGGTGGACGGCGGCGCTACGAATTCAACGGCGAAGTCAAAATCAAAATCCGATGTGCCGTTCTCGAGTTATAGACGTTCTAAGCTACGATAATTTATAAATTATCAAGATTTCAACCGCGCGCCGAGGCTCCAAAAATGCTCGGATTGCAACGAAATTTGACGAGCAAGTCTAAAATTAAATAATTTAATTTCCTAACGCAAAATTTTTCAATCCCTGGTTGTTCCAAAATTTGGTCGACTTGGCCGAACAGACACGAAAACACGCAAACGACGGCGCACCGTTAACTCTGCACTAACGTAACGCCCTTACGTTATAATGACGTCATCAATATATTTCAAATAATAGCCGAAAATTCCGGGGCGTTACACTTAGTCCGCAAAGAAAAAGGAAATAAATGCAAACGAATGACATCATCGGTGACGCCATTTATTTTAAATGTATCGCAAATTTCCAAAAAATTTAATAAATGTAGATTAGGATCTTCATCTGGTAAGCCGTCGAAAACGACGGTTTGCTGAACCATCTGAATGATACTTGTTTTAATTTCAAAATTATTATTCGCCACTGCCGGGCGAATAATGCTAGATTGTGTTCCCTCCCAATTCGGCCTCGCATAATAGGACATAGTTCGTAGCGGAGCCTCATTATGGTCGGGGTCGTCCATTATATCTTCGTTAGTCTCTCCGATTGACTCTTCGTGAACTATTGATAGATCACTAAATCGGAGACGTCGCCGCAAGGTTCGCTCGATTTCCGGATCAAAACAAAATTCAAGATTAATTGAAGAGTTTCCTCGGGGCATAAACCAAAAGAAAAAAAAAGATGTGGAAAAAAGAAAAAGGTAAAATAAGATTTTAGATAAATATATATATTTTTTATTATATTTTTATTTATATTTTTATTTTTTTATGTAGATTTTTTTTAATTAGGTGATTTAATATTAGTCCTGGACTTCCCAAGGTCAACCCGGTGAAGGGCTCGCAAGGTACTAGAGGCTGTGATGGGAATTCAAGCCCAAAACGTCATTTCCAGGAATTTAGTTACACCTTAATAAGAAAATAAGAAAAAAGAAGATAAAATTAATAGATATTTCTTTTTTCGAAATATCAACCGAAGTCCCCGGCAACGGTGCCAAAAACTTGATACGCAAAACTATACCTGCAAACGACAACGACAAGTTTATCATATCAAATGTAGTATATGTTGTAAAAACCAAGGTCGTATTAGACTCGGGGCGGTTGAATACTCTTACTTCAAGAAAATCTCTATTATTCTATCAACAATACTTTGGGGTTGGATTTGCAAGAAAGAGGGATAACTTATTTTAAAAACTATGAATTAAAAGACTAGTACTCAACCTTGAATCATCTTGGAAAATAAATATAAGAAATAAAACTTCTAATTCTCTTAAAGAAATTACTTGACCGTGGAGGTTCCCGAATTATAAACGTACCTCTCTCGAGGATACGCTCAACTGAGTTTAGGTTGATCAATCGAACTTTCGCTCTAGAATCAAAACCCCTAAAACTCGCTTTATCGTAGTGAACCCCTCTATTGGATTTAACTCTAATCCGGGAGAATTATGTCATCCTCTCCCGAGGAGTGCATTCAACTCTTTTTATCCTTGAAATGACCGTTTCGAAATCAGAACCTCTCGATTATTAGACTACGAAAACAAGAATGAGAATTATATATCGATAATATAATCTCAAATCGCCCCTAGGCCAATATGCCTCGGCAGCCTCTACTCGCCTCACAAGGATATTCCTTTTTTCTCAGGGAATTTCGTGTTGGCATGCGGTTAGTAATGCCAAACAACAGGATTTTGCTATTAGCAGACAGATTTGTGCTGCAGATAGTAATACCAGAAGACAGGATCTCACTATCCGTAGACCATTCTAAGAAAACTATTAATAAATCCCTAAGGGCACCTTTGGGAGGAGGCTGGTTCTGGTTGGCGAGAGCTCCCGAACACCGTTGGCCCAAGTTTTGGGGTTCAACATTCTCGTGCTCTCTAGTGCTCTCCAGGGTTCCCAGCTCAGCTTTGGTTTGGGAGGGGAAGGTCTCCTTGATCTTTCGTGTTTGTGGCGTTCCTCCTCACTACATCTCATGGTGTCTGTTCTAGGTAGTCCACCACAATGAGTGAGGTTCTTAGCTCTAAGTGCCCGACACTGTGCTTGCACTCAGAAGAAGTAAGCGCAAGCTACACCTTTTTGGTCTGAACTCCGTTGAACCCAGGTTTCCGAGTTCAACAATTTGGTGCGGTGAACATGGACCGTAGCTTGTTTGGAAAGTTTTGAGTGAGTTATATAGATGGAAACGAAGAGCAAGGAGCTGACCAAGGAGGCACGTCCCCTCTCGGGCAAGTACGTCATGAAGAGTAATTTTGACAAATTTATGAAGTCGATCTTGGAGACACTGCGCATCGCCCTCACGCCGTTGGGCGAGTGCTTGATCCCTGTGATTCCGGTACTCAGCTCGCAGGCCTTGGGCAAGGTGGCGCCGGCCAGGCGACCAAGGAAGGAAGTGATGGTGGGGGAGGACAACCGAGCCCTTCGCGCGCGAGTCCTACTGCCCGGATCGTCAGGAACTTGCTACTCGGGGGAGGATACTGAGTGATGCATACTAAAATCTGATATTGATTTTAAAAGATATTGTTTGTGTTCAACTTTAAAATTTAGTGGCGTAGATAGATGTCTCGAGTTTTAACACGCGTTAAATTAACCAAAGGTTTGTAAGCTCGCATAAGGCGACTAACACTTGTCCGCTTTCAACGATAAAACCAATTCATCAACAGGCGTCACAATGAGACAGGAAACGACGTTAGATAAAAACAAGTTAATGACAAAATAGAAGAAGGATTAAGTTGGGCAACAAGCTTCAAAAATATTAATCATCCGCATGCATTCATGAAAAATGGACTAAGAATAATCGAAATGCAAGATGAGGTGAGGGTGTTCAACGATGTGTTCCAGCTGGGACTGAGGGAGAAAACAATTCTGGACAGTGGCTCGGCTTGGTGAGGAACCCGATCGTGGACTGGAGAAGTGCAGAGACTGGCTGTTGGAGGCCTATAGGTGATCCCAAGCCGAGAAATCAAGTGGAGAAGGCTCAGGAGGTAGTCGATGGACTAGTCGCACAGTTCCGGCGTCTGTTGGCATCGAAAACTTGGAGAAGACTCGGATCTGGTTTGATCGATGAGTCCGACGGCAGACCTAGTCGAGGATGCCTGGGTCGAAGGAGTTCACTGGCGAAGCCGATGGATCGAGGAGGTTCCGGCGTGGTTTGCGGGTAATACCGAGTAGAGGAGAAGTAACCTCTGCTCGTTTCTTGTCCCGTCCCCCATTCCTGAACTGACAGTGGGCTTTAAATCATAACAGGGAAGGAGGTTACTTTAGCCTCATTTAATTAGAGCTTAATGGCAGGGGTTTCAAAAGGCTATGTAAATAGAGAGGCCCCAAAAGATAATCAAAGGCTGGCAGTTTCGTTAATTAAAAGGGAATAAAGGAGGAATGTCAAGGGTTTTGATAATAAACATCTGAAATTTTAAGAAAATTATTATTTTTAAGGGACCGCATGCACTCAGAAGGAATATGAAGCGTGATGGCAAGAAGCCCAACTTCCAGCGGCATGACACTCAGAAGGAATATGAAGAGAAGAAGAAGACCTTCATTCCGAAAGGGGGATGCTTCTTATGCAAGGGACCGCATGCAATGAGCAGCTGTCCAAAGATGGGAACGCTTTCAGCAGTTATGGAAGGCAATGATGCGGGAAATTCTGGAGAAGGTACTTCTGCTCAAATGGGATCATTACAATTACTTAATGCTTTGAATATTAGACCTACTCCAGCCCCATCGCCAAAAGGATTAATGTTCGTGGAAGCATATGCAAATGGGAAGGCCACCAAGGCCATGCTTGATACAGGAGCAACACATAACTTCATGACCGAGGAGGAAGCCAAGAGACTTGGACTACAAGTCTCTAAGGGGGAAGGATGGTTGAAGACGGTGAATGGGAAGGCAAGACCGCTGCAAGGAGTTTCACGCGGAGTGGAGTTGCTGTTGGGAACTTGGAAGGGCTAAGTGGACTTCTCCATTGCTCCGATGGATGATTTTCAAGTTGTACTTGGGATGGATTTCTTCGAGAAGGTACGAGCTATCACTATGCCTTTTTGCAGATCCATGTGCATTATGGAGAAAGGGTCTTCATGCATGATCCCAGCTGTGGAAGGGCCACCAACGAAGGGAAAGCAGCTATCGGCTATGCAAGTAGCCAAAAGCGTCAAGAGAGGAGAGGTGACTTACTTAGCCACCTTGAAGGAGGAAGTTGCGGCAAAGGATGAGGAGGTACACCCTTTCATTGTGCAAGTCTTGGAGGAGAATCAAGACGTTATGCCAACCGAGCTTCCGAACAGGCTACCGCCTCGGAGGGAGGTGGACCATGAGATTGAGCTGGAACAAGGGGCGAAACCACCTGCGATGGCGGCATATCGCATGGCTCCGCCCGAATTGGAGGAACTCCGCAAGCAGCTGAAGGAGCTACTTGACACGGGGAAGATTCGTCCATCGAAAGCACCATATGGCGCACCGGTGCTCTTTCAGAAGAAGAAAGATGGATCTTTGCGCATGTGTGTAGACTACCGGGCACTCAACAAGGTAACGGTCAAGAATAAGTATCCTATTCCTTTGATCGCTGACTTGTTTGATAGGATGGGGAAAGCCAAGGTCTACACCAAGATGGACTTGCAGAAAGGCTATTACCAAGTCCGAATTGCTGAAGGAGATGAGCCTAAGACGACGTGCATCACTCGTTATGGGTCGTACGAGTGGTTGGTCATGCCATTTGGCTTGACTAATGCACCGACAACGTTCTGCACTTTGATGAACAGGATATTCCATCCCTACCTGGATCAGTTCGTGGTGGTTTATCTGGATGACATTGTGATCTACAACAACTCTATGGAGGAACATGCAGAACATCTTCGCACTATCTTTCAAGTCTTGCGGGAGAACGAGTTATATGTGAAGAAGTCAAAGTGTACGTTTGGCACGGAGGAGGTCTCATTTCTTGGACATGTCATTGGGCATGGCCAGCTAAAGATGGATGAAGCCAAGATCCAAGCTATCATGGATTGGGAGCCACCTACTAAGGTAACCGAGCTAAGATCTTTTCTTGGACTTGCGAATTATTATCGACGGTTTATCCAGGGCTATTCAAGGAGAACAGCCCCATTGACGGATTTGCTGAAGAAGGATAGATCGTGGGCTTGGGACGATGGATGCAAACAAGCCTTTAAAGATCTAAAGCAAGCAGTGAGCACCGAGCCGATGTTATCATTGCTGGACTTTGGAAAGGCGTTCGAGGTCCAGACGGATGCTTCTGACTTTGCCATTGGTGGAGTCTTGATGCAGGATGGACATCCTATTGCATATGAAAGTCGAAAGCTGAACGAGACGGAGCGGCGGTACACCATCCAGGAGAAGGAAATGACTGCTATCATACATTTCTTATGGGTGTGGAGACACTACTTGCTTGGGGCGAAGTTCGTGGTCAAGACGGACAATGTGGCCACAAGTTACTTCCAGACGCAAAAGAAGTTATCTTCAAAACAAGCAAGGTGGCTGATAGGAAAATTATTTTCCAAAAACTTGATAAGAAAATAATTTTACGAAATTGCTAGAGGCAAGCGCACCTATCGCGTGTAGTATATATATGATAAAAATGTCATAACATAATCGTATTAGTCCTGGGTCCCGTCGAGTATTGTTACTTCGAGCTACGCTATTGTTTTATCGGATTAAAAAAAGGTGATGAAAGTGATAATTAAAAACAAAAACAAAAAATGATAACATAACGATAATAACAAAAATGATAACAATCGCGGGCTTGGTGTGCGTTTAGCAAAAACCAAGAAAAGCGATAGAAAAGACAAAAAGGACGCACTAAATTAAAACGCACACACTCTACGAAATTGAAATGAAAGCGATAAATTGCAGGAATTAAAGAAATGCAATCCCTACCCAAATTGGTAGAGGGGAAATAAATGCGTGAGCAAGTTCTACCCAAACGGATAGACGAGAAATAAATGCAGGACGAGTCCTATCCAAATGGATAGGCGGGAAATAAATGCAGTGCAAGTCCTATCCAAATGGATAGGCGGGAAATAAATGCATTGCAATAATGAAATAAAACTAAGCTATTAAACGAAATAACGAAAACAAAAACACGAATTAAAAAAGGTGATGACAACGAAAAAAAAAATGACGGAAACGAAAATGATTAAAACATAAAACAACAAAAACACGAATAATAAAAACATAAAGTGAAAATACGAAAACGAAGAAAGCATTACGAGAGAAAAACGCTCGCTTTGAAGCGATTTTAAACGCAGCCCGAATATCCCATTCTAAACTACCGTGTCAAGGAAGAAAAGAATGAAAAATTATGACGACGCATAAATTCGAATCTAAGCGAGAAAACCGATTTTATGGCGACGAATAAATCTAGCTAAAGAAAGAAAAATTGCGAAAATTGAAGTGCGGAAATAAAGCTAAGTTATGAATTGAAATACGGTGCAGAAATAAAGCTAAGTTATGAATTGAAATACGGTGCAGAATATGAAATTGCAGAATTTGAAATTACGCTACGAATGCACGAAAAAACTAAATTTATTTATTGCCATAATAACGGAGTTTACAGGAAATAAAATTACAAAATTAAAAACATTTAATTACAACATTTATATTACAAAAAGAAAATAAAATAAACACCTAATTAATTAAAAAAAAAAATAAGAAAATAAAAAAATACAAAAAGTGGACAAAATATTGTGGAAGATCACCCAAAAGGGCAATCCATTAGGAGCCAAGAGGTTCCAAGAGGTTCCAAGAGGAGGAATTGATGAGGGGGTCGGCCTCTATTTATAGGCAAAATTTTGGAATTACACGCCCTCGGTCACGGGCGTGACTGAGGGCGTGACACGGCTTGGGGTGCGAATAGCCAGAACAGCTGGATCCAGGCTGGCATCTAGAAGGTTTGATCGGCGACTTTGGAAGTACACGGGCGTGTTCTAAGGAACACGGGCGTGTTCGATGTCGGCAGGCTTGATCTTGAACTGGGCGTGACACCTGGCGTGTCATTTGGTTTTCTGGAAGCTTTGTTGAGTCACGGCCTCGGTCACGGGCGTGACCAGATCACGGCCGTGACATTGGGCGTGACATTGACATTTGGGCTCGAATCTGGCTGAACATCCAACACGGGCGTGACCAAGTACACGGCCTCGGTCACGGGCGTGACCGAGGGCGTGACTTGATGTTTGAGCTGGAAAAAAGACAGAAATGAAAATTATCAGAAATTATTGAACACGCCCTTGGACACGGGCGTGTCCGAGGGCGTGACTTAACAAAATTACAGAAATTTTATAAAATGAAAATAAAATTAAGTTAAAAACAAAAATAGCAAAAACAAACATTTTATTCATTAATTTACATATATTATTTACAAATTTAATTAAAACTATACTAAAAACTATATAGAAAAATGCGTATATTTTCTATTTATCGAACACCCCCATACTTAAGCTTTTGCTATTCCAGAGCAAAAAAGTAAGGGATACCTATAAGACGTTAATAAAATTTCTAATTTACTAAAAATTTTATTTAATCAAAAGTGAGATCGAAATAAATTTAGGAGATTTAAAGAGGTAAGTCCTAAATTGTGAAGATAATTTAAAAAGAGCGAAAAAGTTTTAGCGAAACTTCTAAAGTTAGTTAAATAGCGTCGAATATTGCAGTTTTTGGCGCCTTTTAATTAGAATAGAATTATATAAAACTTTAACTTTTTTAAGAAAATTTTTAAGAATAAATAAAACCTACTAATTATGCTCTCGCAAACTTTTTAAATTAAAATCTAGCCTACAATTTTATTGGCTAAGGGGTAGGGGAAAAAAAGGTAGCCTTGGCAAAAAGAAGAGTGCTTGGATTAGGGGTGATGGATTTAATCCTCTCACCCCACCATTTTGGTGGTTTTGCTTTGATTCCCAACGTTGGTTTACGGGGGATAATTGAAATCTTTTTAAACTTAACCCAATGCCCGTCTTTACGGAATTTTATTTTTATTCCCATTGACACGAGATTTCTTTTAACAATATTGGGTGCCTGTGTTTACGGAATCTTTTTATTCCCATTGACACAGGATTTCTTTTAAAACGTCTTCTTTTACTTTTTATGCCAAGCTAAAGGGGTGAGGGTTTCAAAAGAAAAACTAGAGTAATAAAAGAGTATTTGAGAGCAAAATTTAGTAGACTAGAATATTCCTAAAGTTTCACAAGTTCGAGTTAGAATAATTGAATCTAAAGATGGTTTGCCAATATAATACAAAAACGAATCTATTTAGGGTTAACTCGAGGTAGTGCTAAAAGTTTTGTTCTCAAATTAAATTAAAATCACAAGAAATTCTTTACTACCAAAATTCCTTGATTTAAATTTACAAACTATGATGCAAATAAAATAGTTTTAGCAAATCAAAAATAGTGAAAACGCTTAAAGATAAACTCTACATAGCCTTGGAAATAACAAAAAGCTAAGTAGGGGTTTTTATTCTATTTTTGGGGTTTTTTTGATAAGTTTTTCTTTTCATCAATTTTTTTTTGGAGTTTTTAAGATATGATATTTTTTTTGATTTTTTTGATTTTTTATAACAAATTACATATATAAACACTTAATAAAAATAAAGTAACAAAAAGAAAGAAGAAATTTAAGAAAAGCAAAAATACATACAAAAATTTTTGGTTTTTTTTTTAAGAATTGTTTTTTTTTTCATATATTTTTTTGTGATTTTTTTTTTAATTTTGATTTTGGTAAAATATATACATTAATACTAAAAAAAGAGAAAAAGAAAGAGAAAGAAAAATAAAACTAAAAATTTATATAAAATTTTTTGGGTTATGACAAAATTTGTGAGGATTTTGTTATAACAAATTTTTTTATAACTTTTTTTCATCAAAATTTTTTTTTTGGATTTGATTATATAAAAAAAGAAAGGTTATTTATATATAATTAAAAGACAAACATAAAACATTTAAAATTGTTTTTTGTTTTCTAAGTAAAAAGAGAGGGGCAATAATTACAAAAAAGGGCTAAACACCCCCATACTTAAAGATCAACATTGTCCCCAATGTTGAAATTAAGTATGAGGAACAAATCTAATTATATATGTATAAAAGCATAATTAAGAGGAAAAAGAAAATACAAGGGGGGAAAAGCAGGGGAAAAAGCACGCCCCTATTTTGGAGACGAGATGCCCGGATTAATTCCTGCAAAAAGATGATAAAACAAAACACGAAATGTTATTTACAAAGAGGGGGGGGGGGGGGGTAAGAATGATAAAATCATATAAATATATAAGTTTTTTTATTGGTTTTTCTTATTTTTCTAATTTACAAAAATAAAACATATATAAAGCAAAACTGTATATATATATTTTTTGGATTTTTTTTAATTATGTGCATTTATATACATAATATTACTTAAGAAACAAAAAGAATGAACTATATATATTTTTTTTTTAGTTTTCTAAATATATTTTCATCATTTTTGAAATATGCATATTTATAAAAACCTTTATACTTTAATAAAAATAAGAAAAATAATGAGAAATTTTAAAATAAAAATCAAAGAAGAAGAAGTGAAATAAAAGGATAAAAGTAATAGGGTTTCCCCTTTTCAAAATATCGACAAAAATCCCCTCGCGGGTCTGCCGAGTACTCCTACTTCGAGAAAACTAACAATTATTCTATCTCAAAAATTCCAAAAATTCTTTTAGATTTATGTTTCAAAGTTTTCCATTATTTTGTCATTTTAGTTAAGATATTATTTTGTTTTGTTAAATATGCATTTTAAACTTTGATGAAAATAGAAATCGAGTTTTTGGGGTTTTTTAATATTTTTGAATTTTTAAAGATGATTAAAATACAAAAGAAAGAACATATATTTTTTTGAGTTTTTGGGGTTTTTTAATTTTTTTGAATTTTTTTAAAGATGATAAAAATAAAGAACAAATATTTTTGAGTTTTTGGGGTTTTTTAATTTTTTTGAATTTTTTAAATATGATAAAATCAATAGTGTATACTTTTTTCGCAATATCGATGAAAGTTCCCCGGCAACGGCGCCAAAAACTTGATAGGAATTTTTTTTTCCAAAAACTTGATAAGAAAATAATTTTACGAAATTGCTAGAGGCAAGCGCACCTATCGCGTGTAGTATATATATGATAAAAATATCATAACATAGTCGTATTAGTCCTGGGTCCCGTCGAGTATTGTTACTTCGAGCTACGCTATTGTTTTATCGGATTAAAAAAAGGTGATGAAAGTGATAATTAAAAACAAAAACAAAAATGATAACATAACGATAATAACAAAAATGATAACAATCGCGGGCTTGGTGTGCGTTTAGCAAAAACCAAGAAAAGCGATAGAAAAGACAAAAAGGACACACTAAATTAAAACGCACACACTCTACGAAATTGAAATGAAAGCGATAAATTGCAGGAATTAAAGAAATGCAATCCCTACCCAAATAGGTAGAGGGGAAATAAATGCGTGAGCAAGTTCTACCCAAACGGATAGATGGGAAATAAATGCAGGACGAGTCCTATCCAAATGGATAGGCGGGAAATAAATGCAGTGCAAGTCCTATCCAAATGGATAGGCGGGAAATAAATGCATTGCAATAATGAAATAAAACTAAGCTATTAAACGAAATAACGAAAACAAAAACACGAATTAAAAAAGGTGATGACAACGAAAAAAAAAAATGACGGAAATGAAAATGATTAAAACATAAAACAACAAAAACACGAATAATAAAAACATAAAGTGAAAATACGAAAACGAAGAAAGCATTACGAGAGAAAAACGCTCACTTTGAAGCGATTTTAAACGCAGCCCGAATATCCCATTCTAAACTACCGTGTCAAGGAAGAAAAGAATGAAAAATTATGATGACGCATAAATTCGAATCTAAGCGAGAAAACCGATTTTATGGCGACAAATAAATCTAGCTAAAGAAAGAAAAATTGCGAAAATTGAAGTGCGGAAATAAAGCTAAGTTATGAATTGAAATACGGTGCAGAAATAAAGCTAAGTTATGAATTGAAATACGGTGCAGAATATGAAATTGCAGAATTTGAAATTACGCTACGAATGCACGAAAAAACTAAATTTATTTATTGCCATAATAACGGAGTTTACAGGAAATAAAATTACAAAATTAAAAACATTTAATTACAACATTTATATTACAAAAAGAAAATAAAATAAACACCTAATTAATTAAAAAAAAAATAAGAAAATAAAAAAATACAAAAAGTGGACAAAATATTGTGGAAGATCACCCAAAAGGGCAATCCATTAGGAGCCAAGAGGTTCCAAGAGGTTCCAAGAGGAGGAATTGATGAGGGGGTCGGCCTCTATTTATAGGCAAAATTTTGGAATTACACGCCCTCGGTCACGGGCGTGACTGAGGGCGTGACACGGCTTGGGGTGCGAATAGCCAGAACAGCTGGATCCAGGCTGGCATCTAGAAGGTTTGATCGGCGACTTTGGAAGTACACGGGCGTGTTCTAAGGAACACGGGCGTGTTCGATGTCGGCAGGCTTGATCTTGAACTGGGCGTGACACCTGGCGTGTCATTTAGTTTTCTGGAAGCTTTGTTGAGTCACGGCCTCGGTCACGGGCGTGACCAGATCACGGCCGTGACATTGGGCGTGACATTGACATTTGGGCTCGAATCTGGCTGAACATCCAACACGGGCGTGACCAAGTACACGGCCTCGGTCACGGGCGTGACCGAGGGCGTGACTTGATGTTTGAGCTGGAAAAAAGACAGAAATGAAAATTATCAGAAATTATTGAACACGCCCTTGGACACGGGCGTGTCCGAGGGAGTGACTTAACAAAATTACAGAAATTTTATAAAATGAAAATAAAACTAAGTTAAAAACAAAAATAGCAAAAACAAACATTTTATTCATTAATTTACATATATTATTTACAAATTTAATTAAAACTATACTAAAAACTATATAGAAAAATGCGTATATTTTCTATTTATCAGTGGCAAGATTTTCTAGCAGAGTTCAACTATTCGATGGAGTACAAGCCCGAGAACGCGAATGTTGTTGCGGATTCCCTAAGCCGCAAGGCTGAACTTGCAGCTATGTCCACGGTGAAAGGGGAGTTGCTAACCAGGATCAAGGAAGGGCTGCAACAGGATCTGTTGGCAATTGAGCTTATGAAGGCGGCAAGGGAAGGAAGAGCCAAACACTTTTGGTAGAGGATGAACTCCTTTACACCAAGGGGAAGAGACTATACATCCCAAAGTGGGACAACCTACGGAGGAAATTGATCAAGGAGTGTCATGACACTCGATGGGCAGGTCATCCTGGCCAAAAGAGAACCATGGCGCTTGTGGAGATCTTGTACTACTGGCCGAAGATGAGAGAAAGCGTGGACGCATATGTGAAGACATGTCTTGTGTGTCAACAAGACAAAGTGGAGAATCGGCAACCAGCGGGATTGCTAGAGCCTCCTCCAGTTCCAGATCATCCATGGCACACCGTGACGTTGGACTTCATCAGCGCTCTTCCCAAATCCGAGGGATTTGGATCGATTATGGTTGTCGTGGACAGATTCTCCAAATATGGGACATTCATCCCATGTACGAAGGAATGCACAGCGGAGGAAGCGGCCCAAGCATTCTTCAAGCAAGTGGTAAAGCATTGGGGGCTTCCGCAAAACATTGTGAGCGATCGGGATCCTCGCTTCACGGGGAAACTTTGGACGGAGTTGTTCAGGATGATGGGATCACAACTAAACTTCTCTACGAGTTTCCACCCGCAGTCCGATGGGCAGACCGAGAGGGTAAATGGCTTATTGGAGTGCTACTTGCGGCACTTTGTGAGTGCTAACCAACGGGACTGGGCAAAGATCTTGGATGTTGCTCAGTTTTCCTACAACTTGCAGAGGAGCGAGTCTACAGGAAGGAGTACCTTCGAGCTGGCGAACGGGCGTCAACCGCTCACACCGCATGCACTAGCCATCAACCCTGGAGAAGGAAAGAGCCCAGGAGCACTTCAGTTGGCAAAGTCTTGGGAGGAACAAAATGACTTGGCCAAAGTCTGCCTAAAGAAAGCAAGGAAGCGTATGAAGAAATGGGCGGACATGAAGAGAAGGCCACAAGAGTTTGGCCTAGGAGATAAAGTGATGGTAAAACTCCTACCCCAACAGTTCAAAGTAATGCGAAGCATGCATAAGGGGTTGATAAGGAGGTATGAAGGGCCGTTCGAGGTGATCGGCAAGGTAAGAAAGGTGTCATATCGCCTTGATCTACCCAACTCGTTGAAGATTCATCCGGTCTTCCATGTAAGCATGTTGAAGCCTTATCATGAAGATCAGGAAGACCCGAGACGAGGAGAATCACATAGAGCGCCTCCGATCATGACAAATCATTCGAGAAGGAGATTGATCGGGTGCTATCTCAGAGGGTGGTACGGCGACGCGGAGTGCCGCCAAGTACGCAGTACTTAGTCAGATGGAAGGGATTGCCAGAGTCTGAGGCTACTTGGGAGACATTAGAAGACTTGTGGCAGTTCAAGGACTTCATTCAGCAGTACGAGGCGACGAGGACGACGCCAGGATAGGTGGGGGAGAATGTTACGATCTCCTCACTTTTGGGGTTAATTCATGAGAAGATTCTAGAGAAATCTGGAGTCTTGTACATAGGAAGGCAGTAGAACCATCTAGAGAGTCCATGAATGTTGTATATACCAGAATTGTATAGAATACTCTAGAATAGTAGGGATCTAGAATATTCTTTGGTTTGGAGGGAAATCTCTTTGGGGCCTATAAAAGGAGAAGCCCCCCTCATTTGTAATCATCCAAGTTTGGAATAAGCTTTTGAGTTCTCTTGCTTACTTCTTCTCTTGTGCACTTGTGCTCTTGTGTTCTTGTTCTTGTTCCCATTCCCACCACAGTTTTCTTAAAGTGAGGCTGACTTAGCTAGCCGCAAAGGGCGGCAAGAGGAGCTAAGGCCGCGCGCGATATATTCAAGGGGACTAGTCCGTGACATCGCACACTCCTGAGTGGAGCTATTTCTAGAATACAAACAACTTAGTCCAGAGGTTGTGAGCGCACCGACAGTGTTAAGTCGAGGCTTAACAAATTTACTTGTTAGCATAAAATGAGCTTATCGGCGAGTTGTCATCTGACATTTAAGTTCTACATTTATTAAGTTTCATAAAATAATGACGAGTAATCAACCAAGCAAATAATACAAAAAGTAAAAGGGGTAACATCCATTTATATATGAGTATTTGCCTTACAAAATAAAGGCTCTCGCCTAAGCACAACAGAAAAATAATATACATCTTAAAACAATGAGGCAGGCAGAGTCTTCGGTGACTCGCCCACCATATTCTCATCATCGCTAGAGAGATGCGAGTACCCCTGATCTGACGAGGGGGAGCTCTCCAGGATTGGGGGAAGGTAGAGGTCCGGGATGAGCAAGTCAGCAGTAATGTCAATCCACACCTCCCGCAAGGCCCCCATCCCATGAAGGGCCTGGACAATGAACTCAGCGAACTTGATGATCAAGGTCCGGTGAGTGGCCTCAACCTCGAGCGGAGTGAAATGCAAAGTCTTAACGCCCAGGGAGGAGGACTCTCCATGCTCCGGTATTCACGCTTTCTCCGAGGCCTCAACGAGCTATGATTTGAGACTTCCCACCTCCAGCTCTATCTCTTCGATCCGCTTGGTCATTTGCTCCACTGCGGCTAGATCCTGAAGCGAGTCCAAGTTAAAAAATGTAGAAAATTTATGCGTGATCATATAAGTAAAGGAGGATGACTCACCAAGCTCGCTCCTCCGTGATTTTCCTCTCGGTCTCCGCGAGATAGTACTTCTTGCCGAAGCCAAGTCCGCGGCACGATGCAATGTGGGAGAGTTTGGCGACGCAAAGAAGGGCCACCCAAGATCTGATAAGTGAGCTCACGCAGGGTGGTCTTGTCATAGGCAGCCATGTCCTCCCTACCTTACAACCCATAGGTGAAGCAGTAGGCATTCTCGCCGGAGTCTTCACCTTCAACCCAAGAGGGAAGGAGGGAATACATTGAGACCCTATTCACCACCTAGTCCCAGACGAGTAGGGGGTCCCCCGCATAGTACAAAGCCAAATTACCTAGACCGAAGTTGGGGTGTGACGCCGACACATTCGGTTCGCTCAGCTCGACGTCCATCATGGCCGAGACCTTCTGGTCACCAGTTTCGGTGACCTTCTTCTTCTTCTTCTTCCTCCCAGACTTATAGTCTATGTCAACTACGACCATCTTCCCCTTACTGGAGCTGGGGCGAGCACACCCACGTCAGAGGCGCATGCCTCTGATGCAACCATCACAACTTTGAGCTAAGGGGTGGGCTTGGCTCTGCTCGCGTAGGGAGGGTGCGCCGGGATTTGCCGCTCACCTGCAACAGAAATAAAAAAGATGTAAATGTTGGTGTCTTATGTGATCTGGAAGTAATCAACGAGTTAGTCTCGCTGCCAACGTAGTATGAGCTTATGGGGTCACACATAATAACGTACTAAAAATTGGACAAATGATCGTATTGGCTTTACTCATATTGGATATGAGTGAAGAACAAATTTTGAACTGATTGGGAGAAGGTCTGTGTCGCCTAGAAGTCAAGATGATAAATGTTGTTTGTCTACTTGACTGTCTATCGACAAAGACTAAATATCATCTAAACTATCTGTCGATATAATGTATATCGACTAGATTATCTGCCGATATTTAGTATTCAAGTAGACTGACTGTTCATATATTGATATCGATTAGACCTGACTAAATATCAGCTTGATATCAAGCCGACATTTGGTCTATGTCGACTAGACTAATTGTGGTTATATTGATATCGGCTAAACTTGACAAAATATTGGCTTGACTGTCAAGCCGACATTTGGTTTATATCGCCAAGATCTCAAGATGATATATTGCATATTGATGAGACCTCAAGACGATATAGTGTATATCATCTTGACTATTATGGTCTTGATTGTCAAACCGGCATAGTGTCTTTATCGACTGGACCTCAAGACGATAAAAACTGTTTATACGCTTGATGCTGTATGGATGTTGATTTGAATGTCTAGACCGTTTCTCCTTCCACTCTCAGACCTGAACCCGGTTATATATATATATATATATATATATATATATGTGTGTGTGTGTGTGTATGTGTGTGTGTGTGTGTGTGCGTGTGTGTGTGTGTGTTAATATCAGTTCTAGAGTTACTGTTCTTTGATCCTTTTGTGATAGTAGAAAAGTTGTCTGACGGCTACGACGGTTCTCTTTGAGAGAACTAAAATCAGAGCGCTGCCTTCTCTCCTGAAAATGAATCTAGTAATACGTGGAGACAAAAAAATCGATCATTCTCTAACCCGCCTTCGTAGGACGCTTGGCGTGGTGTTCTTGGCATTAGTGTTGATGCCCGTAAATACGTAGATCTAGTTCTATGTTTGAGGACTCGAACAACATCCTTCTTCTCAGAATTTGATTCCGACGCAGGTACAATCTTCTTATTCATGATTTAATAGTTTTCGCAAAATCAATTACATTGGATTTCTTGAATATTCGTTGTGCAAATGATGCCTAAGAAATCCTATAGTAAAGTATAACCCTAAGAGGGGGCGAGCAGGAGAAATGAAAGTAAAAATGAGCAACAACTTACCATCTCCCGGCAATACGGGAAGGTGCAGGTCGAGGTTTCGTCGCAGGTAGGCGACCTCAAAGCTCTTCCCAACAAAGAACTTGTAGAGTGTCGCAGCCTATCCATCCACACGAAGAGCCTGGTAGATCGTCTCATCCTTTTTAACGGGCTAGTACGTCAAGTTGCCAAAGTCTCCCTTGACGAAGAGGAACCTATCGTTCCAGTGGTGCACCTTATTTGTCGTCTTGCTAACCTTCAAGAGCGAGCCGGTTTGGTAGGCGGCTCCATCCGAAGTTGACCTGATAATAAACAATTTGCGAGAGATGGTGAGGTTGAACTCCACCTTCTCCTCGCATAGATAACACATGAACATGACCAGCATGGCGATCACATTGGTATTGATTTGCATGAGCACCGACCCGAATTATTTCAAGAACTGCTTCACCTCAGGCCAGAGTGGGAGGAGGAGCCCAAACTATTAATGGGGAAGGGGGAAGACGAGCTCATCATGGTAGAAGGAATTAATGGCCTCACCCTTATCTGGGGGGCGAGCCGAGTACCCTAGAGGCAGGTGCGCTGCTTTGAACGCGCTACTCTTCTTCTGACACCTTCACTTCGGGGAAAAGGTGGTCGATGAAATTCTCCTCGCACTTCCCCCAACCATCCATGGTCTTTGAATGGCCAGTCATTTAAGAATCATAGGTTACGAGTGGGGGACGCGAGAGTAGGAAGAGGAGAGGAAGAAAAGAAAGGGGTTGGGATATGCAGTTATGGAGGTAGGTGTGTGTGTGTGTGTGGGGGGGGGGGGGGGGTATTTATAGAGGAAGAAAGGTTGGTGAGGAGGGCCACGGTTATTGGATCACCCCACTCTCCCCTGACCTCCTCGCGACCGCCCACACCGCGAAAATCATCAGCTCGCCAAGAGCAAGCAGCAGTTCTTCGTCATCTCTTTCAGATTTCTTCATAGGAACTTTTCAATTTGATTTTTCGTATTTTGTAATACCTTTTATTTTTGTGATCGTTTAGTGGAGAAATCGCCGCGGTTGTTGGCAACTAGGTTCGTGTGCGGATTATGGAGAATTCGCTGCGTCTTGAGGCCGTATCTCGGAATAGATCGGCTAAAGCCAACCGGTTCTTAGGGAGAAATGCCGGTATAGAAAAAAAAGAGTTTTTCATATTTTGCCTCGATTTCTAGCATTATAGAAATCCCCTTTTGTAATCAATTTTAACAATAATAACCATGTTTCTATTTGATCAATAAAATTTATTTGGTTTTCAAGTCTAGCAATTTACTTTTGATCCATTATATTTCTTATAAAATATAAAAAGTTTTCTATTAAAATTTAAAGTGTTCTAAAACCCTTATTTACCCTCTTTAAGAGCGCCTTAAGATCCAACGGGCAATACCACATGCTCCATCCAAATTGAAACTGCCCATGCTCCTTTTGGTCTTCAAGATGAAGAAGACATGAGTCCCACCTCATCATTGCATCAACACATGCATAGCCTGGAAGATATCTATCAATCTTGCATCTTTGCATCCACTCCAATCACACCAACAACTTACGAAGAAGTTGTAGAGAAGGAGGAATGGGTGCATGCCATTGATGAGTCCTCATCTTATACACATATTTGGACTCATCCGGGCCATTTTTTCCATTCATTCCATTGCACTTTAGCCCCATTTTAGCTCATAATTATCACTCTCCGCTAGGTGCACATCTTGGCCCGTTTCGGTGTTATTTTCTTGTTCATCCTTGTTACAAGTTGTTATGCTGTGTTAAGTGGCACTTTTAGTGGCCAGACTGGTGTCTATGCTGGAACAGGAGTCGTGCAGGTGTTCCCGATATAATTCTGTACAGGAACACTGCGCACGATCACTGGTTCCTTCGCGCACGACCACTGGTCGTGCGCCTTTGCTCGTGCGCACTTAACGCCCATTTCACGAGTTCTGTTTGGCTTATCGCACGACCACTGACGCTAGTGCGCACGACCGCTGGTCGTGCGCCATTGGTCGTGCGAACATGTATTTTATAAATTTATTTCACTGCAGGCTCCTCCCAGGCAGCGCGCACGATCGCAGAATTCCAGTGCACACGACCAGTTGTCGTGCGCCAATGACCGTGCGCGGTATTCATTCCAGCGCCTATATATACGCCTGTTCCGTTTTTAGGGCATTCATTCAGCCGCGGGAGCGCGATTTGCCGTCCGTACGCCGGCGATTTCCCTTCCAGGTCACCTCCACTTCATCTCCTACGCAAGGGGAAGTCTTCTCCAACCATTCCGACCATTCCTCCATCGTCCGGGAGCATTCTCCACCACCCGCAAGCCCTCAAGCCGCTGTTTTTCCGTTCTAGTCCGGTGAGAAGAAGAAGAATCCTGAGGTAGAAGACGACGGGACTACGTAGAGAGATCATGACAGTTTCTCTACACCGGAAGCATAGTCCGCCCGAGTCTGGAGGTGGCTTGACAACCTACCATTCCGGCCGTGAACGGCCGCTAGTCTTCATCCTTTGGTTATTTCTTTCCTCTTGCTTTCGTTGTAATCTTTGAATCGTTGAGATGTTGAACAGTATTATGCTTGGTTTGATTGCAATGAATGTTTCTCCCTCTTTCTTCATTGTTTGTTTGTGAATCGTTTCGCCTCCACTCACTCACTCACGCACTTAAGGTGTTCGATCCGCGTTAGCAAGAGCTAACGACGTTTGTGAAGAGGTGTTTGCGACCCTCATTTCTTCTCGCACTAGAGCACGCTCCATCCGCCTCACGAAGCACGGCATCGTGGCCGTTGCATCCATCTCGCCTGGCGAAGCGGTGTTTTCGACCCGCATTTCTTTTACTATTGTTAAGAGTAGGAAAACCCAACCAAAACCCCTTTTTGTGTGTTTGTTTACGCTCGTGTAACACTAGTCACACAACCTGATTCGTACACCCAACCTGCATTCCTCAAGAGACCGACACTCGGGGATTTATTCCCAACTTTATTACTTGAACGATCGGTGCACTTGCCGAATTAATCGCATCAAGTTTTTGGCGCCGTTGCCGGGGAACACAGTCGTGTGAGTTTTCTGGAGAGGGAGAATCTGAGAGAGAAGCCCTTCCATTTGTTTATCGCATCTTTTATTTTATTTCTGTTCTCTTTATTCCATTTTCTTGTTTTATAGTAGGTTGCTTTAGTAAATTTTTGTTAGGTGTAGTATTTCGCACAATAGTGTTCTTCTTTTTGAATCGTTTTATCTTCACACTATGTGGGCACATCTCAATTTTCGTTGCCGTTAGTGTGGAGCTACCTCCCACTCTAGTGATGAATGCCCTACGGAGAATAGTAGGCATAATTCTTATAGCCCAGCATATGGAGCACCGACTTCGTCTGGTACTCCATATGGTGCGCATAAGTCTTATGGCTACTCTGCTGAGCCTTTACCGTCATATTTCTTTTCGGCTTCAGCACCCGCTGTGCCAAAGAAGCCTGCTAGGCAGTGCCGGTTTTGTCAGAGCACTGATCATGTCTTGAAGGACTGTGCCGAGTATTTTCGCCAATTGGACGAGGATGACGAGCCAGATATCCGGATCGTCCCAACTCCTAACTCTGGCGACACACCTTCAACATCCAGTTATGTGTCTTTGTCACCTTCACATCTTGAAGGGTATGGCATGGATACGGTCACCGGATGTGCGGTTGATTTATGCACCGACATTGCTGAGCCTATTCTCCATGTGCATCCACCACTTCCAGTGGATTCGATTCTTTGTGAGGAATCAGTGCTCGACCTTTATCCGAGCACTATTCTTCCCCCTGTTGTGCATACTACATTCGTCTCTGACGACATTGTCGATGATATGTCACAAGAGAAGGCCGTTGATCTTAGTGTTGTGCCTACTCCTATGGAGGAGGACAACCTTCTAGGTGAAGAGGAATTTTCCTCAACACCGGTGGAGGAAGTCCAAATCCTAAGCTTGGCCACCGTTGATCCTGCCGAATCTTGTAGCATTGATGACAATGCAAACATTATTTTGCTTCCCCAGCCTGATGGGAGTGAGACCGGGATCACTCCCCCGATTGATGTTTATTTATGTTCTTCGTCTTCTTTATTTCTTGATCCCCTTCCGTCATCTGAGTCTGTGCAGGTTGAATCTTCACAGGTACTTCAGGAGGACTTGGAGCTTATTGCTCAAAGCAATGATGAGAGCATCCTCTCATGTGAGGAGGTTGATCCCCCCTCCATAGAGGAAGCTCCACTCATTGCCGTCGTCTCCTGCTGCCTCCCTGTTGACGACACCTTGCTAGGCAAGGTTGTGTTTGGTGAGTTGAGTAAGGATATCCCCTTCTCTTCTTATTTTCTGTTGCCTCTACCTGTGCTAAGCAGGTATTATTTATATTCGGGTAGAGGCGTGACTGTTCTGTTGCCGTATCGGTACCCGCTACCGACACGCATATTAGAACAGTTACCTGTGCACTTCTCTTTTCATAGACCCATTAGCTAGAACTGTTTTCAATTTGAATAAGTCGTGCTGGGAGGACAATACCCCCAGTAGTTATCTTACTTTTCCTGCATTTTTTTATTTCTTCTAATCATGTTTAGTTAGCTGTAGTTTATTTTAGTTTGTCTTTTTCTTTTGTTTTTGTGGAGCTCACCCCTGCAGGTACTCATTGCAAATTCTGAATGGCGGGTTTGCTTCAGATTTCCACGCACCTTATGGTATGCTCACTTGCTGAGCATTGGGTAACTTCTTCCCTAGCTTTCGATTTTGATTTTCACTGTCATATCATTATGTTGTATTGTTTAGATTAAGTCTGGGGGAGAGCCGTTATATGTTACCCACTGCACGTGCACATCTCATTTGCATACTAGAAGTATTTTAATTTCAGTTATTTAGTATTGTTCATCTTCACTGTACACCACTGCACCCACTTTAGCGCGCACTCGCTTGTTTGTATGCTTCCATATATTCAATTCTTGGATGTGATGTAGGAAGTGCTGTATTAGCCAAAATAATTGCAAGATGGAGTGGAATGTTGACTCTTGTAGTGCTCTAGTTGAATACTCGTGTTTGCATAGGGATTTGAGTAGAATTAGTTTTTGTTTATGCTTCTAATTTATAATTTGTAGATTTGCGTAGATTTTAATTTATTTTACTCAAAATGGTGAATGTGGTTGAATCTTGCGGTAGCGTGGTATTGTGTGTAGGCGAATGTGAGGTTCATGTTGCTCGAGTCGGGAGGAAGGATTACCTTTCTCGGGGGTTAAGAACTTGCCCCAAGCGACTCTCGAAGCATGGGTGCGAATGACTTGCAAGTTGAGCGTGACATGGGCCATCTATTTGGCAAGCTTGAGCTTTGTTCTACCACTCCTATACACTAACCGTTGCTAGCCTATTTTGTGCATACCCGATCTTTTGATTCAGCCCCACCATACTTCACCAAGGCCTAAAAGCTAATCCTATTATCGCAACCAAAAATTAAGCTAAGAGCATTTATGAATTGTAATTTTTCAATGCGGTGCGGTGATGCGTAACTTCAGTGTTGATGTGGAAGTTTTAAAAAAAAAATGTCTTCGTGCTGAGAATTGTGCTAATTAATTTGGGGATAAAAAGAAAAGAAAAAGAAAAAGAAAAAGAAAAAGAAATATAAATATATATATTTATCCCTAGCGCTTTAATTGAAGCATATTTTGGTATTGATTGTTGTAGGCCGTGTGCACACCCGGTTTCAAAGTCATGTCTGGGGGTGTGTTACACGTGTATTATTGGGGCTGCTATGATTTAGCACTTTTGTGTGCTCATTTGGGTTGCGATTAGCCTTCACGTTTATCTTTGCATTCCAAACCGTAACCCAAGCCTCATGTATACCTAAAGTCCTATCGATTCGTCTTGTGAGTTCACTAGCGCCGTGGAGAGAGTGTGACCGGGCGAGCATATGGTTCTCGACGTTGATGGATTTCAACGGAGATAATTCCGAGTTCCGGTCTTGGGTAACATTCACCTGCGCGTCTAGCTTACTTTCGTACTACGCGAGACCACGAGATTCACCAACATTCCATTTTTGAGTAAAAATAAATTCCTTTTTACGCATTTACACTTTTATAAAGTAGCTAGCATATGTAAAAACTTCTTCTAATGAACTTCTATGCACACTAGTAGGAAACTTCGCATTCTATTCCATGTTTGCAATTTTTTGGTTAGCTATGCTTTTCCTACTCCGCCGGATATGTTTGCTCGGGACGTGCAAACAGGTAAGTCTGGGGGTGTGATGAGTCTTGATCTTATACACATTTATGGACTCATCCGGGCCGATTTTCTAGTCTTTGCACGTCACTTTAGACATGTTTTCATTCTTATCTAACACTCCATGCTAAGTGCACTTCTAGGCCCGTTTCAGTGTTATTTCTTGTTCATCTTTGTTACTAGTTGTCATACTGTGTTAAGTGCCACTTTCAGTGGCCAGACTGGTGTCGTATGCTGGAACAGGAGTCGTGCAGGTGTTCCCGGTACAATTCTGTACAGGAACACTGCGCACGATCACTGGTTCCTTCGCGCACGACCACTGGTCGTGCGCCTTTGCTCGTGCGCACTTAACGCCCATTTCATGAGTTCTGTTTGGCTTATCGCACGACCACTGACCATGCGAACTTTGTATTTTATAATTTTCTTCCCTTGTAGGCTCCGTCCAGTCAGGCGCACGATCACAGGATTCTAGTGCGCACGACCACTGGTCGTGCGCCAACGACCGTGCACACTGTTTATTCCAGCGCCTATAAAATGCCCTGTTCGCGAATTAGGTCGGGATCACGCTTTGCAACTCCGTCCAGTCCACCGTTTTCGCCCTTTCCGCTGGTTTTTCACCCACCTAGGCCTCCTCCATCATCCTTGAGCCCCAAGGAGAGATTTCTAGCCCAAAGATTGCCCACATCGAGTAAGGAGATTGCGTATCGGAGTAGATCGGATCGTGACACGAAGAAGACGAGCCATTGGGAGGAAGTGACAGCCCTCCTCTACCTCGGACGCAGTTGAAGACCGAGTTTGGACGCGGATTGACAACCCTGCGATTCCAACCGTGAATCTTCGGCAAGGCTTCGGATTTGGTCGACTCCTTTACTCTCTTTTTCTTTCTCTATGTTGATGTTTGTTTAGGTTAGTCTCCTCTACATTTTTGATGATGTGCACAATGATTCTAGTTATGTAATGCTTATTTCATTTATTTGAGATTGTATTGTTCATTTGTGCTTAATGAGGTGCGCCCCCATTTAACTTCTATTTCGTCATTGTGTTCGGTGCCGCACTAGCAATTGCTAGTGGCGTGCTTGTTGACGAGGTGCTTGCGACCCTCATTCCGCCGTTCTCTCCATTCCATTCCATTAGCCTACTCGCCCATCCGCCTACCGAAGCGTGGCACAGCGGCCCGTGTACTCCATCCCGCCTAACGAAGCAGCGCGCTCAAGGCCTGCACAGTTCGACTCCGCTTGCCTACTCGTCCATCCGCCCTTGCGACGCAGCGCGCTCAAGGCTTGCCTAGTCTCCATTCCACCAAGCGAAGCATTGCATAGCGGCATTGAATAGGAGTAGTCATAATATTTTATTTTACTATTCGCAAACCAAACCAACCATCCATTGTAACCCCGACCAAGGACTTCGATCTCAAGTCCTTCCTCGAAACCTAACTCCACCTTACTGTGTTCCTTGAGAGATTCGATACTTGGGGATTTACTTCCTCATATTATTACTTGACAGCGACCGGTTCACTGCCGTTCGGATCGCAGTCTCGCTACCGCCTATAGCGGTGTGCAGGATTTGCGCATCAAGTTTTTGGCGCCGTTGCCGGGGAATGCAGGCGTGTAACATTTTGTGTTGTGACTTTCGTTACACGAGCAGTTGTTTCTGATTTTCTTTGTTTTCTTTTTGTTTTTGATAGTGCATGCAGAGACAGGCCGCAGGGGAACTCGTGCCCTTTGATCCTGAGATTGAACGGACCGCTCGCGCACGTAGGCGCGCAGCAGCCGCACAGGCAGCAATGGGTGACCACATAGATCAAAATGATGCTGATCAAGGAGTGCCCGGCGTGGGGCAACACCAGCCTGGAGATGAGCAGGAGGCGGCAAGGCCTCGGCCCCATCACGATGAGATACTACACCACTCCAACTGTTGGGAGGGTGTATCCTGGGTTCGGGCCCAATATAATGAACAATCAGTTCGAGATAAAGCCAGCAATCTTGAACATTATCCGGAACAACGCTCAGTTCTCTGGGATGGCCAGTGAGGATCCGCATCTGCATCTGGCAGAGTTTTCTGATATTTGCGGAACCTTCCGTTACGCTGGGATTGCTGACGACACGGTCAAGCTTAGACTGTTCCCTTTCTCACTCCGTGACAAAGCCAAGGTGTGGCTCCACTCCATTCCACCCGGGACTGCTGCGACCTGGGATGCTCTTGCTTCCAAGTTTTTGGCCAAGTTCCATCCAGTCGATAAAATCGTGAGCTTGCGGCGGGAGATCGCCACCTTTCGCCAACTTGATCAAGAGACTCTTGCTGAGGCGTGGGAGCGTCTTAACGATCTTCTCCGCCGTTGTCCAAACCACGAGCTCCAACCTTGGGGTGTGGTTGAGACGTTTTACTTTGCGATCGAGCCTAACTACAGAGCAATGATCGATGCTGCTGCGGGTGGTACTTTGATGAATCACACTCCAGAGGAGGCCCTTCGGATTCTGCGCGACACCGCCTCCCACAGTACATTCTGGACTGCCGGGAGAAATGCTCCAAAAAGCGGTCGTGGTCTCTTTATGGTCGACTCACTTCCTCCTACATCCGCACCGGCTGCTGTCATTACGTGTGAAGGATGTGGAGGCGGGGGCCACCACGCATTTGAATGCTCAGGCAACAACGTATCAGGTGACTTCGCGCACTTAACCTTGAATGAATCTGTTAATTTTGTAGGAAATCAGCCTAGGGGGGCACCTTTTAATAATGCTTATCATCCGGGAGCGAGAAGTCACCCGAACTTCTCGTGGAACCCAAACGCGCCTGGCCAACGATGGGCACCGGGGCAGCATCAAAATGATGCTTACGCCTCCGGGAGCCAACCGAGGCCATCCCACCCGGATTATAGCCAAGGCCCCCCAGCAAAAAAAAAAGAGTAATCTGGAGGAAATAATGGAGAAGTTCATGCAAGCGACTGCCTCAAATATGGCGAACCAAACCGCATCCATGCGAAACTTGGAAACGCAGCTGGGCCAACTGGCCCAAGTGCTAACCGAGTGGTCGCATGGGACCCTTCCTAGCAACACTGAAAAGAACCCAATAGATCAAGGGAAGAGTCTCAACGATGTGGTAGAGGCTGATTCAAGTGAGTTAGTGATTTCTTGTTCCATCAATAATGTCGAAACTAAAGCTTTATGCGATTCTGGCTCTTCCCGCAACGTCATTGCGTTGCGAGACATTGCCAAATTGCAACTTGAGATGAACACGGAGGATCGAAAATCCCTTGTGCTTGCTAATGGGACTGTTATACAATCTGAGGGGGAAGTGAAAAATGTAGAAGTGACAGTTGAGGGGACGGTCGTGGTTGCTGATTTTCAGGTGTTGGGACCCCAGGAAAATCGCTCTATTCCTATCTTGGGTGTGCCGTTCTTGAAAGAGAGCGGTGCCACCCTTGATTTCACTACGGGGTGTGTCTTTTTACCCAATGAGGTGCCGCAGCCCACGTTCCCCAAAGCTGTAACTGAAACATCCACTCCTCCCCCTCTCTTTATTCTTGATGAAACTCTGAATTGCGCAGGAAATGAAGAGGATAAAGAAGCAATGGAAGGAGAAAAAGAGAGGTATCAGTCCAGTGAGGAAGAAGAAGTAGATTTTCGGCGAGAATTCGATTCCGAGATGGAGGAAGATTGCACTTCGAAAGATGTTGACTTGAATTTAGCCCGGGACGTCGTCCCATTATCTTCCTGTTTTAATTCTTGTAATAAACTTTTTAAGCGCTCCGTCTCTTGGGCCGATCCGATTGTCACCGCAACGCCGGAAGTGACGCCACCCACCACTAAGGTGGAAAATTCTGAAAACTTTCAACGTTGGCAGTCCCCGACTGTCACTAAACTTAAATAGGAGAAACTTCTGCACGACGCTCGCGCTGCCGCTCTCCGTAGCAAGAGGGCGGAGGTTAGGGGAACACTAGGTGACACCAGTGTTGGCCCTAAAGCCTTCACCTCCCGCCTACGAGCTACTGGAGACGCGCACCATAAGAGCGCCTATAGCTGATTTGTGTTTTTCTTAATTATGATACCGTTTCAGTGAACTTCTCTTTTAATTACTGCACTTGTTGAACAATGTTAATACAGGTATTTGGTCCAGCTTAAGGACATTAAATAAAAGCGCTGCTGGGAGACAACCCAGATTTCCTGATTTTATTTTTGTCTAACATGTTTAGTTCAGTTTCTGTATTTGTTTTTGCTGTTTTAGTTTTGTGCTTGCAGGTGTGTTGTGTTCTTTGGTGCGGATGCTGCGTACCGCTCTTGATCTTAATCGCCAATCGTCTGGTATGCTCAATTCTGAGCATTGGGTAACACTTCTCCTCCCTAGCTCTTCAGTTTTTGAGATATATTGTTTAGATTAAGTCTGGGGGAGAGCACGTGTTATTCACAATGCGCACGGGTTGCACCGCATGCTAGACGCTTGTTTTTAATTTTTCATCATTATTCCATGCTACACACCACTGCACCCACTTGAGCGCGTGCTTATCTATTTGTTTTGTGCTGAACAAACTATCTTGGTTAGGAATGTGAATTTGGATGTTAGCTTAGGAATTACTATTGGGAGCGCAATGTTGACTCGAGCAGTGTTCTAGTCGCATCCGCATGCTACAATAGAATTTGAGTAAAATTAGATTATTTCTGTGCATTTAATTTATGATTAGTATTTATGCGTAGTTTTAGATTTATTCTACTCAAGTGGTGAATGTGATTGAAATTGGTGATAGCCCGGTGTTGTATGTATACGAGCGCTAGTTGTGTGTTGCTCGAGTCGGGAGGAAGGTTTACCTTTCTCGTGGGCTAAGAACTTGCCCCAAGCGACTCTTGAAGCATGGGTGCGGGCGATTCGTGGAGATAAATATGATATAGGCCACCTCTTGGCTAGATTGAGCCTTTGCTTTCCATATCCTATTCGCTCACCTTTGCTACCCAACAATTGTGCCTACCACTCCCGTTGTTCAACTCCTCCTCCATTCACCAAGGCCTAAAACTTATCCCACTGTCGCAACCAAGTATATGTTAAATGCACTCGTGTTCTAGATTTGGTGTGATGTTTGGAATCGTTGTGTTGTGAAGGAGAAATAATCTCTATCTGTTGAATTTGAACCAACCGGAGGATAAGATTAAGAAAAAGAAAAATATGATATTGAAATGAAAAAAAAAGTGTATTGAAAAGTTATCCTCCCGAGCGTTTTAAAAAAATCTGTTGGTATTTGTGGAGTAGGCTGTGTGCACACCTAGTTCTCATAATAAGTCTGGGGGTGTGTCACACGAGCTTTGTTTGTGGTTTTGCTTGGTGCAGCGTCCCGTTGACTCATGTTGGTTGCGTAACCTTCGTTTTTACCCTTGATTATCATACCGCAACCTAAGCCCCATCTTAATCCTAAAAGTCCTATTGATTTATCTCGCGAGTTTGCTAGCGCCGTGGAGAGAGTGTGACCGGGCAAGCGTATGGTTCCCGACGTTGATGGATTTCAGCGGAGTTATTCCTGAACCCCGATCTTGTGCAACACCCTTCTTAGTGGCTTGTTACTTTCACACCGGGCATGATCGTTCAAATTCTTCACAATTCACCAACTGAGTATTGATAAGTCTTTGTTTACGCTCTAGTACTTTCGTAAATTAGTTAGCATAGTTAGAATCTCTTTTTACGAAATTTCTATTTGCATGCTTTTGTTACTTCGCATTGTACTCCCTTGCGTAATTTTCCTTGCTAACTACCATTTTCACACTCCACCGGATTCGTTTGCTCGGGACGCGCAAACAGGTAAGTCTGGGGGTGTGATGAGTCCTCATCTTATACACATATTTGGACTCATCCGGGCCATTTTTTCCATTCATTCCATTGCACTTTAGCCCCATTTTAGCTCATAATTATCAGTCTCCGCTAGGTGCACGTCTTGGCCCGTTTCGGTGTTATTTTCTTGTTCATCCTTGTTACAAGTTGTTATGCTGTGTTAAGTGCCACTTTCAGTGGCCAGACTGGTGTCGTATGCTGGAACAGGAGTCGTGCAGGTGTTCTCGGTACAATTCTGTACAGGAACACTGCGCACGATCACTGGTTCCTTCGCGCACGACCACTGGTCGTGCGCCTTTGCTCGTGCGCACTTAACACCCATTTCATGAGTTCTGTTTGGCTTATCGCACGACCACTGACGCTAGTGCGCACGATCGCTGGTCGTGCGCCATTGGTTGTGCAAACATGTATTTTATAAATTTATTTCACTGCAGGCTCCTCCCAGGCAGCGCGCACGATCGCAGAATTCCAATGCGCACGACCAGTGGTCGTGCGCCAATGACCGTGCGCGGTATTCATTCCAGCGCCTATATATACGCCTGTTCCGTTTTTAGGGCATTCATTCAGCCGCGGGAGCGCGATTTGCCGTCCGTACGCCGGCGATTTCCCTTCCAGGACACCTCCACTTCATCTCCTACGCAAGGGGAAGTCTTCTCCAACCATTCCGACCATTCCTCCATCGTCCGGGAGCATTCTCCACCACCCGCAAGCCCTCAAGCCGCTGTTTTTCCGTTCTAGTCTGGTGAGAAGAAGAAGAATCCCGAGGTAGAAGATGACGGGACTACGTAGAGAGATCGTGACAGTTTCTCTACACCGGAAGCATAGTCCGCCCGAGTCTGGAGGTGGCTTGACAACCTACCATTCCGGCCGTGAACGGCCGCTAGTCTTCATCCTTTGGTTATTTCTTTCCTCTTGCTTTCGTTGTAATCTTTGAATCGTTGAGATGTTGAACAGTATTATGCTTGGTTTGATTGCAATGAATGTTTCTCCCTCTTTCTTCATTGTTTGTTTGTGAATCGTTTCGCCTCCACTCACTCACTCACGCACTTAAGGTGTTCGATCCGCGTTAGCAAGAGCTAACGGAGTTTGTGAAGAGGTGTTTGCGACCCTCATTTCTTCTCGCACTAGAGCACGCTCCATCCGCCTCACGAAGCACGGCATCGCGGCCGTTGCATCCATCTCGCCTGGCGAAGCGGTGTTTTCGACCCGCATTTCTTTTACTGTTGTTAAGAGTAGGAAAACCCAACCAAAACCCCTTTTGTGTGTTTGTTTACGCTCGTGTAACACTAGTCACACAACCTGATTCGTACACCCAACCTGCATTCCTCAAGAGACCGACACTCGGGGATTTATTCCCAACTTTATTACTTGAACGATCGGTGCACTTGCCGAATTAATCGCATCAGCCATTAAGGAAGAATTAGAAATGGTAAACAAGAATAGCACATGGGAACTTACCAATTGCCTTCCGTCTCATAACATCTTTGGGCTCAAATGGATTTACAAGACAAAGAAAAATGAAGAAGGTGAAGTTGTTCATTACAAAGCCTGCATTGTAGCAAAGGGATACTCAGAAAAATCAGGACATGATTACTATGAAACATTCTCACATGTAGCCCGCATGGAATCCATTTGTATGCTCATATCATTTGCCGCCCAACACCAATACCAAATTCATCAAATGGACATAAAATCCGCATTTCTAAATGGAGTCATAACTGAAGAAATATATGTTCAACAACCTAAATGTTTTAAAAAATCTGGAGAAGAACGCAAAGTTTACCGACTAAAGAAGGTGTTGTATGGACTGAATCAGGCCCCACGAGCATGAAACTGCAATATCAACAAACATCTCATCAGATCAAGGTTTCTTAAGTGCCCTGTAGAGCCAACCCTTTATGCTAAGAGAGATTGTGAGAACATCACTATTCTTCTGTTGTATGTAGATAATCTGATAATCATGGGATCATCACTTGGGATGATTGCTGATCTCAAATCAAATCTTAACGATCAATACGAAATGACCGACCTCGGTCTGATGCGCTTTTTTGGGTATTACGGTCCAGCAGAAAGCAAATTCCATTCATTTGTCACAAGAAAAGTATGCTCGGGATCTACTGGTGAAATTTTAGCTTGACAAAGAAAATAGGGCAGTAATTCTCATGCTTACCGCTGACATATTGGAAAAGAAACAAGATGATGAAGAGAGCTTCAGCTCTAAGATCTATAGGTCTCTTATTGGTTCACTCATCTACCTCACCAATACTTGACCTGATATATAATATGTAGTGAATGCTCTCTCTCGGTATGCATCAACTCCCGACAAAACTCACTTCACTGTTGCTAAGAAGGTGCTTAGGTATGTTCTCAGAACTATCTCCTATGGGATCCTCTACGCTCAGAGTGCACACAATCACCTCTTAGGCTACTGTGACTCTGATTGAGGGGGGGGGGGGGGATGTGTAGATGATCGAAAGAGCACTGGGGGATACCTATTCTTCGATGGTTGCAATCCCAGCTCATGGAGCTCATGGAAGCAGCGTACTATGGCATTATCATCAACCAAAACATGGTATATGGCGCTTTGCAACGCTGCCTGTGAGGCCCTATGGCTGAATGAATTCTACAAATTCATGTAGAAGGAAGATACCAACTCGTCTGCCTTAGCTTTAATGTCTTGGAGGTAGCAGGTATATGCTGGTATTGATTGATGATTTCACTAGGTATACTTGGGTATAGTTTGTGAAGTAGAAATCAAAGGCATTCAGGAAGTTTGTGGAGTTCAAGGAGCTTATGGAAGGCCGGCTTAGCTTGCAGATCAAAAAGTTGAGAACTGACAATGGAGGGGAGTTCACCTCAAGTGAGCTCTTCAACTTTTGCAGAAAGTATGAAATCCAGAGAGAGCTCTCTTGTGCATATGCTGCACAATAGAATGGAGTTGCAGAGCAGAAGATCCATCATCTAACGGAGACCTACAAGTGTCGGCTTCATGTTAAAAGCATTTCTAGGTCCTTCGGGGTGGAGGGAATGTCTTGTGCAACTTACATCATCAATCAGATGCCTCTCAGTCCAATTAACATGAAGTCTCCACATGAGTTGATGTTCAAGGAGAAGCCAAGTGTGGAACACTTTTGAGTGTTCGGATCTACATGGTATGTGCATGTTCCTGATTCCCTTAGAATGAAGCTAGATGCAAAAGCAAGGAAGCTAGTGTTCGTTGGTTATGATGACCAGAAGAAGGGTTGGAGATGCATGGATCTCGAGACACGAAGGTATGTGGTCTCAAGGGATGTGGTATTCGACGAGCTGACGTCATACCAGCGTAGCTCATCTGCAGAGCTACAAGAGAGCAGGTCAGATGGAGGGAATGGAAAAGCTGCTAAAGAAGTTCTGGTGGAGTTGCATGTTTCGCCAGGTGTTCCAGTTGCTTTTAGATCTGGGACAATTGCTTCAAGTTCTTGAAGCAGGGGGAGCAATGCTCCAAGAGTTCCCAGAGGAGAGCTAGTCCAGAAGAAGCATCAGAAGATGTGGATCAGGGTAAAGCCCTGCGGAGGTCCAAGATGACTATTATTCCACCAGCTCGGTATACAGGGGGAACTTGGTGAGCTTCATCTTATATTTCTTTGCTGGCCCCTTGGATGAGCGAGAGCCATCTTTCTTTGAAAATGTCACTGGAGTCAAGGAGTGGGAAGATGCCATGGATGAGGAGATGGTTGCCCTTAGGAAGAATGAGACTTGGGATCTTATGACCATGGTTGATGACATTACTCCTGTGACGTGCAAGTGGGTTTACTAGCTGAAGAAGAAGGCTGACGACAGTATTGAGCAGTACAAGACTCGCCTTGTAGCTCGAGGGTTCTCTCAATAGTACGACGAAGACTATAAAGAGACGTTTTGTCCTATTGCCAAGATGACTTTAGTTCGTGTGGTGATTAAGGATGGAAGATTTGACAACTAGATGTGAAGAATGATTTTCTTTACGGCGAGATTGACAAGGATATCTTCATGGTGCAGCCACCTGGCTATGTTTTTGAAGTTCATCTAGGACATGTCTGCATGCTCAAGAAGGCTCTTTATGACTTGAAGCAAGCGCCTCAGGCGTGGTATGGGAAGATCGCAGAATACCTCCAATTCTGCGGATATTTTAAATCGGATTCTGATTCAAACTTGTTTGTAAAGAAGGCGGGGGAGCTGCAAGTCTTGGTGTTGTTGTACGTGGATGACAAGATCATCACGGGGAACACTCAAGAGGAGGTAGCTAGGATCAGAGCTGAGCTAGATATCAGATTTGAGATGAAGGATTTGAGTGAGCTCCACCATTTCCTTGGTCTTGAGGTGGAGAGGAATGAGAGCGGTGTGCTTGTTTCCTAGAAAGGCTATGCAGAATGTATCGTGAAGCGATTCATCAAGGAAGAGGGGAAGAGTAGCTCTACTCCACTGGAGGTTAGTTTGAAGCTTCAGATGAGGGAAGGGTTCTTTCTGATCCCTTAGTGTTCCAGGATTTGGTTGGAAGTCTGATTTATCTGACGATTACGAGGCCGAATATTGCTTATGTTGTGGGCCGAGAAAGTCAATATATGGCGGAGCCACGGAAACCTTATATAGTGGTGGCAAGGAATATTCTGAAGTATGTGAAGTCCACCTATGATATGAGTCTCTTTTATGGGAGGGACTCGGGATTCAATCTGCATGGTTACACGAATGCTGATTATGGAGGAGATTCAGATGATCGGAAGTCGACTTCTGGGTATGTCTTTATGACTGGCTCCGCGTCTATCTCGAGGTGCAGCAAGAAGCAGGATACGATGTCTGTCTCCACTACGGAAGCGGAATTCAAGGCTTCGGCTTTGGCAGCTCAGGAAGTCATCTGCTTAGGAGGCTAGTGGAAGACATCCGTGAGGATGTGCGAGGTCCTACTCTGCTTCGCGGTGATAATGAGAGTGCCCTTAAACTGGCAAATAATCCAGTTTGTCATGCGCGGACCAAACACATCGAGATCGAGCATCATTTCATTCTGGAGAAGGTGCTGGAGGGATCTTTGATGGTTGAATATGTGCGGAGCGAGGACAATGTCGCAGACATCTTCACAAAGCCGATGTCGAAGGGACCTTTTGGTCGGTTACGGAGTTTGCTTGGGCTGACTTCCACTTCCCACTTCAAGGGGGAATGTTAAATTTTTGAAGTGGAAGTAGAAGTGTGCTGGGCGGTCTGAGGATATCAGACCGCAGTTATTGTTGGAGCTTGTGTTTCACTTCTCTTAGTTTGAGAAATAACAAATCACACCATGTATTTGATCTTGCTTGTGTTTATAATGTGCAAGTACTACAGTTAAATACCCTATGAACAGGATGACGATTCTCTGAAAAGAGAGCTAACGCCTGCGTTAGTAGTTAACGCCCCGTGTTAACTTTCATCAAGAAGAAGCCGTCGAGATGAAATGTCGTCGAGAAGGAATCCATCGAGAAGCTAGAGACAACGCCAGCGTTGACTCTTAACGCCCATTTTGAGTCACGATCTGCCATGATCTCGACGGTTTGCACGCTCTCAACAACTGTCGCACACGATGCTTAACGCTGGCGTTAACTCTTAACTCCAGACGTTAGCTCCCGTGTCTATTTAAAGACCTGATCTCGTTTGCTCAAGTGGAGATGCAATCCAAGCCTTCATTCTATACTTCAGAGAGATCATTTCATCCCAAATTTAGAGAGAACTCCCAACACCAACATTGAGGAACATGAATGAGAAGGAGATTTCCAACATCAAATTTGAAGAAGGGCGCTCACTTCAACTCCGATGTGGTCATGGCATATCTTCAACATCTCCTTCAGCGCTCTTCAATCTAGGGAGTCTTTTATTCTGATTTTTTACTTTATCTTTTCATTTTTACTTGTAACGGTAGTGAATTCGTCGCCTTGTGTGTGGCGACTAGGCCGGGTTCAGTTTAGAGGGAAATTCGCCGCCTTGTGCGTGGAGACTAGGTCTAGGGTAGATCTAGTGGTGGCTAGAGTCCCTATCTGGGGAAAGATAGACTATAGCAAACCGGTCCTTGGGAGAAGTGTTGGATCGGTAGGCGCCCTTAAAGTGGGGGGGGGGGGGGGGTGGTGAATAAGGGTTTTAAAAACTTTAGATATATTTTGAATAACTTTGAAAAAGCTTTGATTATTAAACTAGAGAAGATCAAGACAAATCAAGTGAAGTAAAAGTAAATACATGATTTTATTAACTTGAGAAGCATGATTACAAAACTTGATCTCTTATCGAAGCTAGAAATCAAAGCGAATAGAAAGACTCCTTTTGTTTTCTATACCAACTCTTATCCCCACGAACCGGTTGGCTTTAGCCGATCCTTCCCTAGATACGACCTCAAGCCGCTCTAGCCAACCCTTCCCCGGATATGGCCTCGAGCACCCCCTAGACCTACACCCGAGACCTAGTCGCCAACACGAGGTGAATTTCTGCCCTAAGTCCTACCCAAACCTAGTCGACAACACGAGGCGAATTTACTACACGATTTAAAAGAGAAGCTGTGAAATAAAAGGACAATAATATAAAACTCCCTATATGTGGATCTCTTGGAGAAGTAGACGAAGACGCAGAGTATGATCGTAGTCGATGCGGTCTTTTGTCACGATGATGACGCGTGTTGAAATCTTCTCCACGGATCTCCTTAAGCCTTCATGGATTTGTGGGAGTATCTATCTGAACCTTCCTCTCTATGCTGTGGCACGAAGCTCTGGAATTATGGATCTGAAGAGGATGAGAAAGACGGAGCCAAGGGGTCCATTTTATAGCCTTGGAGCTAGCGCCTGCGCTAGTGGTACCGCCGGCGCTATCCCATATTAGGACACATTCTACGCGGCAGAATCTTCAATCCGAGGAAACAATTCTCTCTTACCTACTGTGCTCCTCGCTATAGACTGCGCTATCGAATACCGCTAGGTGCTATCTCCTTCTATAAGTGCTCCCGGCATCTGCGCTTAAGTAAATATTTTGTCGATCAAAATTTCGTCGAACGCAGCTAAGAGTTCGTCGAGCGAAATTTCGTCGAAAGCATTTCTGAGCATTTCGTCGAGCGCCGCTAACAGTTCGTCGAACGACAGCTAGCGCCTGTGCTAGTACTACCGCCAGCGCTAGTGGGAGGTTTGGATTTGATAGCTCAACTTTGGGGGCAACCTTCCTATGTAATCCTTGAGTCATGTGGACTTTATTATCCTGCACACTTAAACATACAAGATCAAATACACATAGGTTTTGTTATTCTCAAACCTAGGAGATGCGAAAGACCATGTTCCAATAAATTCCCCCTTTTGATAATAACAAAACCATTAATGATAAATCAGAGCATTAATATATATAAGCATGAAGAAACATACTTGTGTGTGTGTGAGAGTGATGATATATGATAATTAACGATTTTAGCATTTAGAATTGCTCCCCCTAAATTGCTCCCCCTAAATACATGCTCCCCCTAACTACATGCTCCCACTAAGTGAATGCTCTCCTAATATGTAACCTATCATCTTGATTAAGCATGTTAGTTTTATATTTTGATAGCAGATTATATTTATCATGTTAGTTCTCCCCCTTTTGTTATTAGCAAAATCAGGTAAGGAGACACCACTTAAAAGTTGATAATAAGATTAATGCATGATCGAGCTTGTGGAGAAGGAAGTGATAAGGAGTTTTAGAATATTTTTCATTGAAATAGATCAGAGTTTGAGTATTACAATATTTTCATAAATCCGAGTTTGTAGCATAAACAAATACATGGTAAATCAGAGTTTTTAGAAAGATATGGTTTGCACAAGATACTTTTCTATTCTTTCCAAGGTGCTCAACCTCACAACGCTTATTAAGACTTATCAGGAGGTTCAAGTAGTGCTTGGTGGAGTTTTCTTTGTCACTTTATTTTATGATTTTTGTTTTGTACAAAGTTCTCTGAATACACTTGTTTTGCAAACCAATAGAATTTATGAAAACATAACCACTTTTCTTAACTTTTAAAAGTGCAAATAAAAGTAGTGTAGGTAAGATACTTGTGCAATTTTAATTCATTGTACTAATACAAAACATACACAAGCATTCTTAGATTAAGCACATATGTAGACAAAGCCAAAATAAGTGAGTGAATAAAGATCATTATCAAACATAAAACATTTACTCATACTTAGAGGCATGCTAAGCGTAGTTCTACCCAATTTTTATAATATAATTGATGTACATATTAATAGATATATCAAAGCATGATGAAAACAATGTTCAAAGTTGTTTGAAAAGATAAATTGCAACATCATAGAAGTTCTAAATAGTAGATTAAATCATGCTTGATTTTCAATGAAGTCCATACAGTAATTTTGATATTTTGAAGAATAATTTTGATTTAAAGTTTGAACTCATAAGATTGATCTTGGACTTCCCGAGGACTACCCTGTGAGAGGTTCGCCCGGTACTAGGTGATATGATGGGATGATAGCCCAAATCACCCTATCGCAAGATACATGTAAATAGAAAAGTTAAGTTCAAAATAATAATTTTTGATACTTGTTCTTTTTTTGTTTTATATTTTTGTATTTGATTTTTTTCTTTTAGAAATAGAATTTAGGCAAATGACAAACAAACCAAAAAGGCAAAACGTATTTTTTGTAATTTTGCTTTTGTATTTTTGTATTTGATTTTTCAAAAAATGAAATAAAAGCAGAAGTGCAAAAATAAATAGTACATATAGATTAATATATTTTTAGGGATTTTTCAAAATTTTAAAAATATATAAAAACACATAGGTGCGCTAGCGCTAGCGCGGGAAACAGTACATGATTTTTGATGATTTTGAAATTTTGTTTGTTGATCTTGATTAAGTGTCCAAATAGTAGTTTCATGCAGAAATATCAGAATTTTAGGAGATGTCTAGATAGTGCAAACTTCATGAAACATTAGCGATTTTGTATATGACTTTTCCAAATAAACTTTGCAAGTGATATATTTTAAGGCTTATCTTTACCAATGTAGTTTGAAAATGATAGGAAATGTAAGCATGAGAGGACATGAATGAACAATTCAAATATGCATGATTTTAGTGATTAACAATAATGTTCATGCACAATAATACCATGGATAAGCCCTAGATGAGAATACCCAGCCTGTATATCTTGGTAAACATATAAATCCTAACATAGAAACAAATATTCTTTAGGCGACTATGTTAGTATGATAAGTTTGAGATTAATGTTATATCAAGGTTTGCTGATACAATGTTGCATGTATATAACAATAGAGATTCAAATTTTAGACATAAAATAAAGTGATGATTCTAATTTATTTATTCATATAGATATATAGTTGATTCTATGGTCTATGCAAAACATAATAGATTCATATAGTAATCATGATCACAGACTATATGTTTGGAAGGAATAAAATCTTTTGTAGTTATATTTTATGTTTGACTTAAAAGATCATATGATTTTGCATGATTATTATATATGATCAATAATGTTAATTCATAGTGATTAAGTACTCGTAATTAACTATTCATGATAATGTACATGAGGAATTTTTTTAAAGAAAATTCATATTCAACCTTTTCAAATTATTAAATAGAAACGTTGTAAGGTGAATAGTGAATATGAGAAAATATGTTTATTTTGAAGAGTTCTGTAAATTTTCTCTTCGATTTTTGAATATTAAACAAATACATATATTTTTATTGATTTTTCAGAATTTTAAAATTTCAGAAAATCGGAGACTCGTGCTTGCGCCGACGTTAAGTACTAGCGCCTGCGTTAGCTCACAGAGAGTGCTTATTTTAATCATATGGCCTAGATTTTCTTTGATTTTGCTTCCGATTTTTCTTAATTATGTTTTTGCAATGTAAGGCCTGTCTAATGAAGTGATGAGACGAGAAGAAATCGCAAAAAGTTGCGGAAGTTAAAATTAGTACATGAGTTTCATCTTCATTAGAGTTTCATATTTATTAAACCTTAATTATTGAGTTTTGCACAACATATGCATGACTGAAATGATCATAAATAAGTGAAATAATATTCATGCAATTTTTTAATTCCGATTTAAACATGATTATGATTAAACATACTTGGGGTAATTGAAAATGACGCAAATATATTAACTACCTAAGCAAAACTTGCGCATTTTATAAATCTAGCCTAATACACCTTTTAAATCTATTTTGACACTTATTTCATTTAGTCTTAATAATATCATATAACAAATTTAGTTTTTCAAATTTTATAGGACTTTTAGGAAATGGATTTAGAAGGATAGAAATAAAAATGATAAGTAGATCACTTGAAAAATGACATGACTATTTATTCAATTTTATTCAATTTGATTTATTTATGAATTTTGGTTTAATATGAGAAAGTCATATCACAAGTCATATAAAGTGATCATATCATGATGGTTCAACAAAAAACAAAAAAAGGAAATTAAGCATATAATGAAGTAGATAATTGATATTTTATTTTTTTTGGTTGATTTCTACTTCATGCAAATAATTGGATACTAATGAATGAGAGATTTAGGTATCCAAAGAGGACCCGATGTGACGGTTCCTTTGGATACCCAAATACATCGTGTTTGCTTTTTGGGAGATGGAAGTGAATGAGCCCTTTTGAGTGGAGTTTGTGTTTCATCTTTAATTTTGGGTCTCCATTCAAATCTTGGTTTAACATTATGTTTATTTTTCAAATTTCCATAATCATTTACTTGAACATTTGGATCAAAAAAGGTTTTTGAATTTATAAATTGAAGGAAATTTGTTTGCATTTAATTTTAGGTTGGGAGATACATGATTTTGTAAATTATGGTGATTTTGATTTTTATTTACAAATCCTTTATGTTCCTTACTCCCATTTTTAAACTTAGGTAAGATGTTCATATTCATATTCAACTTGTTTTTAGATATAGTTTGATATTGTGAAATTCTATTTACAATTTTCATAAGCAAGTTGATTTTTGATTTTAATTCATCATTTTTAATCTTTAAATTATGTCTAGCTTTATTATAAGCAATTGTGCTATTTTTAAGAGTTGAAACAATTGAATCAATATGATCTTGAAAGTTATTTCTATATTCATCAAATGTTTCATCCATCTCTTTAATTTCAATTTTATAGTCTTTGCACTTAGCACAATCATTTATCAAAGATGAATTTTCTAAACATAATTTTTCATTTTGTTCTTTTACTAAAATAAAATCCTTTTCAAGTTTCTTGTGCTTTTCTTTTAATTCATTATATTCTACACAAGTTGTGGTATTTTCAACTAAGGAGCAATGTGTAGAACTAGATAAATTAGAATTTGATTCTTCATTAATTTTTGCCTTTAAATTTTTATTTTCTAAGCACAAATGTTTATTAGCATTTTTTAATTTCTTAATTTTGCGCTTTGTTGTTTGAAGCAATTGTAATGAAGAGATAGAAGTACAAAAGATGGGATTTGATTTCCTTACACTGCTTTCGGGAGAGGCATGAATTGAACATATAGTTTCTTTTACATCTTTTTGGCATTCCTCTTCCGAAGACATTACTTCTTCTTCTTTTCCATTTGATGTGAGCTCCATTGAGCCGTCATGAGATGAGCATTCTTGAAGACTTGTGCAAGCTTGCATATCCTCCGATTCTTGTGATTGTTCCATACCTGTAGAAGGAGAATCATACATTTCTTCAAGAAATTTCCATACTTTGTATGCACAAGGAAAACAGTATATTAATTTTGAAATGTCGTGAGATAAAGCACAGAAAATACTATTTAAAGCTTTTGCATTTAGGTGACGTTCCTTTTTATTTGTTTCATCCGCTGGTCTAACTATTGCTATATCCCATGCATTGATATCTAAATTTTTAATAAACTTTTCCATTAAAAATTTTCACCCTTTATAATTTCTCCCTTCGAATAAAGGTGATTTAAGAGATTTTTCTTCTTCATAAAAATTTACCCCACTAATAGAAGCGAGATCATGAGACGCCATAATTCCCGTTTGTTAAGCCGATTGGAATAAAAATGCTCTGATACCACTTGTTGGATCGGTAGGTGCCCTTAGAGGGGGGGGGGGGGTGAATAAGGGTTTTAAAAACTTTAGATATATTTTGAATAACTTTGAAAAAGCTTTGATTATTAAACTAGAGAAGATCAAGACAAATCAAGTGAAGTAAAAGTAAAGACATGATTTATTAACTTGAGAAGCATGATTACAAAACTTGATCTCTTATCGAAGCTAGAAATCAAAGCGAATAGAAAGACTCTTTTTGTTTTCTATACCGACTCGTATCCCCACGAACCGGTTGGCTTTAGTCGATCCTTCCCCGGATACGACCTCAAGCCTCTCTAGCCAACCCTTTCTGGATATGGCCTCGAGCACTCCCTAGACCTACACCTGAGACCTAGTCGCCAACAAGAGGTGAATTTATGCCCTAAGTCCTACCCAGACCTAGTCGCCAACACGAGGCGAATTTACAACACGATTTAAAAGAGAAGATGTGAAATAAAAAGGACAATAATATAAAACTCCCTAAATGTGGATCTCTTGGAGAAGTAGACGAAGACGCAGAGTATGATCGTAGTCGATGCGGTCTTTTGTCACGATGATGATGCATGTTGAAATCTTCTCCACGGATCTTTTTAAGCCTTCATGGATTTGTCGGAGTATCTCTCTGAACCTTCCTCTCTATGCTGTGGCTCGAAGCTCTGGAATTCTGGATCTGAAGAGGATGAGGAAGACAGAGCCAAGGGGTCCATTTTATAGCCTTTGAGCTAGCGCCTGAGCTAGTGGTACCGCCGGCGCTATCCCATATTAGGACACATTCTGCGCGGCAGAATCTTCAATCCGAGGAAACAATTCTCTCTTGCCTACTATGCTCCTCGCTATCGCCTGCGCTATCGGATACTGCCTGGCTCCATATCCTTCTATAAGTGCTCTCGGCATCTGCGCTTAAGTAAATATTTCGTCGATCGGAATTTCGTCGAACGCAGCTAAGAGTTCGTCGAGCGAAATTTTGTCGAACGCATTTCTGAGCATTTCGTCGAGTGCCGCTAACAGTTCATCGAATGACAGCTAGCGCCTGCGCTAGTACTACCGCCAGCGCTAGTGGGAGGTTTGGATTTGATAGCTCAACTTTGGGGGCAACCTTCCTATGTAATCCTTTAGTCATGTGGACTTTATTATCCTGCACACTTAAACACACAAGATCAAATACACATAGGTTTTGTTATTCTCAAACCTAGGAGATGCGGAAGACCATGTTCCAACAAGAAGGACTGGTGAAGGAACAAAAAGTGATTTTTAAGTTGTCGCCTCTAATTTCAAGCGTTATTAAAATTTTATCCTTATTATCATTTTTGTGAAATATATATATTTTTTCATTATATCTAATTTTTCTGGAATTGTATTTCATAAAGAAAATCATTTTGAATATTTCTGTAAAAATATTTTCTGGAGAGATTACACCCGACGTTGACTCTTAACGCCAGGAGTTAGCGACAGAGCCAAAAAGTTTTTCTGTTATTTAAAATCTGTAAGTTTATCTCAAAAATAGTAAACCCCTTATTCAGCCCCCCCTCTAACGGCGCTATCAGATCCAACACTTGGTATCAGAGCGAGGTTATTTCAAAACGGTTTCACAACCGGGAATAATGGCGCATCATGATCATGCTTACGTTGAGTGTCAAGGAATTAGTAGACCTCCACTATTTACAGGGACCGATTATAACTATTGGAAAACAAGAATGCGTTGTTTCTTAATTACTTTAGATAATGATGTGTAGGGTATGGTAGAACAAAGTTACTCTCCACCAACAATTGTTGTTGGAGAAATTACTATGGAAAAATCAAGAGATAGATGGGATGATAATGACAAGTTAAGATGCAAAAATAACGCTAAAGGTATGAATGCTTTATTTTGTGCTTTGGATAAAATGAAATTTAATAGAACTTGTGCTTGCGAGACTGCTTATGATATATGGAATTTATTAGAACTCACTCATGAAGGTACTTCGCAGGTCAAGGATTCAAAGCTTTTCCAACTTGAATCCGAATACGAGAAATTCCAGATGGAGGCGGATGAAGACATTGATTCAATGTACACAAGATTTACCAAGATCGTCAACGACTCAAAAGTACTTGGAAAGTGTTCTCCAACGGCGACTTGGTGAGAAAAATTGTACGGTCTTTCCTCCAAAGTCCAATCCAAAGGTGGCGGCTATCTCGGAGTCGCACGATTTAAAGAAACTCCAAATTGAGAGCCTCATTGGAACCTCAAGACCCATGAGGTTGAACTCAAGATTCAACAACAAGAGTACAACTTGGAGCCAAAGAAGAAGGCCTTAGCATTTAAGTCAAAGAAGGAGGTTGACGGAGAAGATGATGAAGAGGACGAGAAGTGCCTCTTTGTGAAGAAGTTCAAAAGGTTCATGATGAAACCAAAAAGGAGAAACACCTTTCAGAAATACTTCATCAAGAAGGGATCTTCATCGAAGAAAGGAAGAGGTAGCAACGAGGATGATGATGAGCGACCACCATCGGAGTGTTATCATTGTAGAAAGACCGGACACATCCAGAACCAGTGCCCGAAATATCTGAAAGAGCGTAAAGAAAAGCGGCACATGGGAAAAGAGAAGAAGAAGCTCCTAAAAGTGGCTACATGGGATGACTCCTCCTCCGAGGATTCAAGCGGCTCATCCACTAGCGATGAAGAAGAGGCAAATATGTGCCTTATGGGAAAAAGTAACAAGACATCCGAGGATGAAAGCAGTGTCCAAAGTGATACTAAGGTAACTCTCCCTACAACTTCTGATGATTTATATATTGAATATTTACAAACATGCAAATTTTTTGATAAAAGTTTAAAAGATATTGATCTTCTAAATTCTGAAAATAATCTTTTATTAAAAGAAAACAAAAAATTATCTAAAAAATTAGGGAAAGAAAAGGTATCTTGCCAAAAGTGCAATCACTCCTTGGCAAGAGTGAAAGAACTTGAAGAAGCTCTTTTTAAATCCCAATCCAATATTGAAATTCTTATTAAGGAGAAGAGGGATTTAGAAATAACTTTAAAAACCTCTCTTTCTCAAATAGAGGAAGGAAAGAAGAGTTTTGCGAATCGGTCCGTTATGTTGGTAACGGAAAACACCGCTCTCAAAGCTCGTATTCATGATTTAAATATAGATATGTAGAAGTTTGGAGTTGGGCAAAGATCTCTGGAAATGATCTTGGCTAACCAATGCCATGGAAGTGCTAAATATGGCCTTGGATTTGGTTTTGGAAGCTATCGCAAGGCGTTAACTCCTAACGCCGGTGTTAGCTATAATTTCAGAAACATTAATTCTGTTAATAATAAATTCAAAAATTCAAATGTTACCTCATTTTCCAGCAAGAGTTTATCTAAAACTTCAAAAAGGGTCTCATCCCCTTTTATATCATGTGCCAAATGTCATTTATTTGGATACAGCTCAAACTCTTGCAAGAAAAGGGCGGTAGTGTTATAAAGCGAATCTGGGTGCCTAAGGTTTCCACCTATTCTATGGGAGGAACCTCTTGGGTATCCGAATCTTTACTCTCATCTCTTTTTTAGGTTTGTTGGTAGGCTAAGGACAAAAAGGACGTGTGGTATTTGGACTCGGGATGCTCCAAACAAATGAAGGGAAATAAAGCAAAATTCCTTAGCCTTGAGATGAAGAAAGGAGGGATGGTGACATTTGGTGACAACGGAAAAGGAAGGATCATGGGCATCAGCATAGTGGGTAACGATTCTTTTTCAATCTCAAATGTTTTATTTGTAGATGGCTTAAAACATAATTTAATCTCAATTAGTCAATTATGTGATATAGGCTTAAATGTATTATTTGAATAATCTACAAATATTTTGTTGGAACAACCCTATTACTAATTTGGGCTAGGATCACTATATGTTGATTAGGATTTGTTTTGACCCCAATGTATAGTCTTAGGGTCAAGTTTTAGGCTGATTAGATTGGCAGAACTTGGAAAATTAAAGATCAACACATGGCAAGTTGTGTTCGATAAATGACCAGATTCGTTCAACAAATTGCTTCCAGCAGACTGAAGAAATTCACAGTGCCAGCGCTCGACAAATGACTAGCAGTGGTCGACGAATTCTATGCCAGCGCTCGAAAAATGACTAGCAGTGGTCGACGAATTCTATGCCAGCGCTCGACAAATGACTAGCAGTGGTCGACGAATTCTAGCCAGCGCTCGACAAATTGCCTTCTGTCGTTCAAATTTATATTCTAAGTGGATGTCAGTTCTCTGAACTCAAATCAGCAACATAACAGATATATTTATTTCTCCTTGGACGTATTCAGACAGCCAAGTAAGGATATCTTTCTCATTTATTATATCCTTATATTCCTTCTATTCCAAGAAGAAGTATAGCCGTTGACATTTAATGCCAAAGGCATCTTTCTCGACAAAAGGAATTAAAAGGACCTGCCAAAATCATTTTGGGTGGCTGCCTGGTTCCAAGAAGGATTTAAGACAGAAAAAGACATTCCTTAAAGAGACAAAAAGATTTGAATTTGGAAAGATATATACATACAGTTATTAGAAGAAAAAGGAGACATAGAACAACACAAAGAACTGAGATAGTTGTCTTCTGTGAAAAACATAAAGAAAAACTTGACTATTACTTTCTTCAATCTCTGATCATATAACAAGGAGGATAGAAGAAGTCTTTCAGAAGAAGAAGAAGAAGCAAATACATTATTCTTTCTCAGCTTTCTTCTTCATCGAGTTCATCTGTTACAAAAACTTCTATTTGAGAAAGCTCTGTCCAAAAACCTGTCATCAACTCTCATCAGACAGGGGGAGCTTTCTGCTTCAACATCTTTTGCCTTCTCTCAGATCATTGACAGAGAAGAACACTCTATACCTTTTTATCTCATTCTGTACAGGGTTAATACTCCCTTAAAAAGTTTACCCAGTGGTGGCAAGACACCTTATCAAAAAATCCTAGTGTGGTTTTTAAGCACCTTATCAAAAGCTTATTGGTGTGTGGACATCTTATCAAAAATCCCTTGGTTCCTGGGCACTTTATCAACCCTCCTAGTTGATTCCTACCAAAGGTGGTAGAAGAGTAGACGTACCCAGATTTAATGGGGAACTACTATAGCTCCTTGTGTCTTCTGTGCTTGATTATTTCTGTGTGCTTGTGCTGTGTGTCCTTTTTATTAATTCTGTAGCTTTCTATAACTCACACTAAATACACATATACCTAAACAGTAGTTTAATTTCCGCTAAAAAATGCATTAAAAATTTTAATACTCTATTCACCCCCCCTCTAGAGTAATTTAAGATCTGACCTCCACTTTCAATTGGTATCAAAGAGAGGTTGATTCTTTACAGGCTAACACTTGAATCACAAAGATCAACCAGATCTTGATTTTTCTAAGAGTTTCCTTCTCTAAAATCTTATCTTATTTAAAACTCATGGCACAAAACAAGGAGTATTCCAGCACAAGACCTCCTATGTGCAATCTCAATAAGTTTGCACTATGGAAAGCAAGGATTAGGCTTTATATGAACTCCATTGATGAAGAAATTTTTAATGTCATCCTTACAGGACCTCCAGCACCTACAGCATCAGCTAGTACTGCTGCAACAACAGACAACACTGTTGTTCCACCTCTTGAGTGGACTGAGGCTCAGAAGAAGCAGAGAAATGTAGATGCAAAGGCCATGAACATTCTGGCTCTAACTATGTCTGATGACATATTCCAGAAAGTAGTTGAGTGCACCTCAGCAAAAGAAATCTGGGAATCTCTCAACAACATGGTGGCAGGCTCAGCGGATGAAAGAAAAGATAGAAGATCTCACCTGATCTCTCAATATGAGAACTTCAAGAAGGGAGAATCAGAAAATGTAGCTGACATGTACAACAGGCTCAGCCTCATAATAAATTAGCTGAAGTCTCTGGACAAAGTGATCTCACTCACAGAGATCAATGACAAAATTCTTATGTGCTTTCCCAGCACATGGGACTCCAGAATCTAGCCAATCAAAGAAGCTAGAAGTTTAAATGAGATCACCACTGAAGCCCTGTTGGGCAAGCTCAAACCTTATGAGCAACTCATCAAAACCAGGGAAACTGAAGAATCCACTTCATCCCCAGCACCCAAGAAGGAAAGAAGCATAGCCTTCAAGGCTGCAGAAGATAAAGGAAAAGCTCCTGACAAAGAGGAGTTTATGAGTCTGATTACCAAAAGATTCTATAAGATGGCCAAGAAAGACTTCAGAAAACAACTATCCAGAAGTCATGACAAGCCAAGGTATGACAAAAAACATTCTAATGAAATCATATGCTTTGGCTGCAGGAAACCAGGACATATTGCTCCTGAATGTCCAGAGATTCAACACAAAAAGGACAAGAAGGAAAGAAGAAAAGAAAAAGGAAGAAAAGAAGGGCTTCAGCAAATCTTCCTCCCACTCTCACAAGAAGAAGGGAAGAGGATTTGTAGCAACATCCTAGAGTGAAACAGAATCTGAATCGGATTCTTCATCTTCCTCCTCTGATGAAGAAGAAACAAAAGAAGATAGCCAATGCTTAATGGCTATTTATGACTCAGACAATGAGTCACAATCAGCATCATCATCCAGCTCCAGTGATGATGAAGAAGAAAAAAGTTTTTGCATGATGGCAATCAATGCCTCAACTAACAATTCTGATGAAGAGAAATCAGAATCAGAAGTAGAAGATGACATTGATCAGGTATTATCTGACTTTGATTTCACTTCTATTGAATTCAAAGATGATTTCAAAACTCTTTGGCAAGACTTAATAAAATCTGAGAAAGAAATAATCTCTCTCAGAACTAAGTTAGTTGAAATGAACAATATAAGTGAAGAGAATGAAAATCTTAAGAAAGATTTGGCTGCCTCCAGAGAACACATTGCTACTCTTGAGAGTAAGTTATCTGAAGCCAAAAAGCTTGAAGAATCCCTCAATGGGAGAAGTATCAGGATGATGGACATCACAAGCACTGTCAATGCTAGATTTAATAATAGCAAACTGGGCTTGGGTGCCTCATCAAGAGAGCCATCTTTGATTAAGAAAAACATCCTCTCCACACCCATAAAATTCATTTTTGCTAAAAGCAAAGAAGCTGCAGAAAGAAATAAAGACATTTCAAAGAAGTTTGTTAAGGATAAAAGAATTCAGAAGAATTCGTCGAACGATATTCGACAAAAGGATTCAAATTTGTCGAACGAGGCTCGACGAAAACTGAAAACAGACTTTCAATATAGTTATAAAATGAATAATGATCGACGAATTTATTCAAATTCTTCGAATAAGCACTATACAGAAAACTCTAAGAATTCTAATTCTAAATATACCAAAAATCCTTTTACTGAGTGGACTATACCTCCAAGGAGATATCATCCACAAGGCTACAAGGATCAGCCTGAAATGACATTTATTTCTGAATTTTGTGGTAACATAAAAGGACCCAAGGTAGTCTAGGTCAAAAACAACTAGTTTATGTTTTTGTCTTTGCAGGTACACAGCCATTCAAGACTAAATCAAAAATGGTACTTGGACAGTGGATGCTCAAAGCATATGACAGGGAACAAGGCCAACCTGAACAACTACAAGGCAAAACTTGGACCCAAGGTGATCTTTGGAGATTCCAACTGTGGACAAACCAAAGGTTATGGTCAAATCAAAATTGGAAAAGTGACATTCAAGGAAGTAACCTATGTCAAGGGTTTAAAGCACAACCTCATCAGCATAAGTCAGTTATGTGATGAAGGTTATCGGGTAACATTTAATAAATCAGAATGCATCATTAAATCATCTGATAATGTTACTGTTCTATCAGGAATGAGACAAGGAAATATATATTTAGTAAACTTCAACTCATCTAAATCAGAAATCTGTTTATTTAATGAGTTAAGCAAATCTAGTGAATTATGGAATAAAAGATTAGGACATGTAAACCTTCGGACCATTGCTAAATTAGCTAAAGATAATCTTGTTAGAGGCTTACCATCAGGATCATATAAGAAAGAAGGTCTTTGTAGGGCATGTCAATTAGGTAAGCAAACCAAAAACAGCTTTAAATCATTATCTAAAAGTGATTCACCTAGAATCTTATACTTGCTACATATGGACCTTTTTGGACCTATTGCAATAAAGAGCTTAGGGGGGAGTCTTACACTCTAGTTATTGTGGATGACTTCTCTAGATTCACTTGGGTGTTCTTTTTGAGAGAAAAGTAAGATAACTTTAAAGTTCTTACAGACTTTCTTAAGAGCATACAGATTGAGTACTCTACTGTAGTTGCATTGATCAGAAGTGATCATGGCACTGAGTTTGAGTCTCTTCTCATGCAAGAATTCTGTGAGATGGAAGGTATCAGGTATTGCTTCTCAGCTCCTAGAACTCCTCAACAAAATGGGGTAGTTAAAAGGAAGAATAGAACTCTAATTGAATCAGCAAGAACATTGCTTGCAGATTCTAACTTGCCCATATCCTTTTTGGCTGAGGCTGTCAGCACAGCAAATTATGTTCTGAATAGAAGTTTGATACACAAACTTAATGGTAAAACTCCCTATGAATTGCTTAAAGGGAAGAAACCCAAAGTTGATTATTTTAGAACTTTTGGATGTAGATGTTTTGTTCATAACAATGATAAGAAATATCTTAAAAAATTTGAACCAAAATCTGAAGAAGGAATCTTCTTAGGATATTCAATAGTTAGTAAAGCATATAGGGTATTTAATAAATTCTCTCTTAAAATAGAAGAGTCTATGCATGTTTCATTTGATGAAACTAACATGTTTTACAAGGAGAAGAACTCTTCTACCAAGAACACTTTGCAGGTACCAGCTCTATGTGAAGAGCTTAAAGGGCTAAATCTACAGACAGGAGATTCACTGCATCCATTACCTCAAACTCTTGAAGATAGTGAAGAAGAAGATCATCCAGATCTTGTTGATTACTTAAATCAAGCAACAACAGAACATCCTCCACAGGATGCAATAGCTGAACATATTCCCAATGAAGACACTGCTGCTGAACCAACTCCAACTGCTGACCACATCACAGTTAGAGATCATCCAATTTCACAAGTGATTGGTGATATCACAGCAGGTGTTCAAACAAGGCATCAACTACACCAAAATCAGATGCATACTTGCTTTCTATCACAAGTTGAACCTCAAACCATAAAAGATGCAGAATAAGATCCAAATTGGATTCTTGCAATGCAAGAGGAACTCAACCAGTTTGAAAGAAACAATGTTTGGGATTTGGTTCCAAGACCAAGAGGCCATCCAGTAATTGGCACCAAGTGGGTCTTCAGGAACAAGCTTGATGAACAAGGAAATATTGTGAGAAATAAAGCAAGATTGGTAGCTCAAGGATATTCACAGGAAGAAGGCATAGATTATGATCAGACATTTGCGCCTGTTGCAAGGCTTGAAGCTATAAAGATTTTCTTGGCCTTTGCTGCAGTCAAGAAGTTTAAGGTATATCAAATGGATGTGAAAAGTGCTTTTCTCAATGGAGACATCAAAGAAGAAGTCTATGTGGAACAACCACCAGGTTTCATCTCTCCAACTCATTCCTCCTATGTATTCAAACTTAATTAAGCTCTCTATGGTTTCAAAAAAGCTCCCAGAGCATGGTATGAGACCTTAGCTAACTTTCTCTTGGAAAACAATTTCTGTAGAGGCATGGTAGACAAAACATTATTTTATAAAGTACATAAAAATCAAACTCTACTAGTTCAAATATATGTAGATAACATTATCTTTGGATCTACTGATTCAAATTTGTGCAAAAGATTTTCCAATCTAATGCAATCAAGATTTGAAATGAGTAGTATGGGTGAATTATCCTACTTTCTTGGTCTTCAAGTGAAACAAACCCCATCAGGAATCCTCATCTCTCAATCTAAGTATGCTAAGGAATTAGTGAAAAGATTTGGGATGTCTGACTCCTCTACTATGAAAACACCCATGGCCTCTAATGCTGTTATTAATACTGATGAATCAGGGAAACCTATTGATCAGAAACTGTACAGGGCAATTATTGGCTCTCTACTCTATTTAACAGCTAGTAGGCCAGACATAATGTTTGCTACATGCATTTGTGCTAGGTTTCAAGTTGATCCTAAAGAATCTCATCTTACTTTTGTAAAAAGAATTTTAAGATATATAAAGGGTTGCCCTAATCTGGGGTTTTGGTATCCAACAACATCTGAATTTGAATTAACTGGATTCTCAGACTCAGATTATGCTGGATGCAGAGTAGATAGGAAAAGCACATCAGGAACTTGTCAGTTTCTTGGTGATTGACTTGTATCTTGGTTTTGTAAGAAACAAACATCTGTGTCTACATCAACAGCTGAAGCTGAATACTTAGCTGCTGGCAGCTGCTGCTCACAGATCTTGTGGATACAAAATCAGCTCCTAGACTATGGTGTCAACTTAAATAATTCAGTTATATTTTGTGACAACATTAGTGCAATATCTATAACACAAAATCCAGTTCTCTATAGTAGGACTAAACACATAGAAATTAGGCACCACTTCCTCAGGGACAATGTGGATAAAAACAAAATTTGCCTACAGTTCATTTCTACTGATTTGCAAAGAGCTGACATTTTCACCAAGCCCTTGGATGAAAAGAAGCACATCTTCTGTATAAATCAACTAGGAATGATAGATGGAGATTCAATCAGCTAAAAATTAAGTATTTCTATTTTTTAATTTTGTCGAACGAAGAACGACAAATTTGAATCATTTGTCGAACGGTGGCCTCTGAAACCTCTTAAAGGCAGATTCAGTTAAGGCAATGTCTTTTGTCGAACGTCGGTCGACGAAAAGCATCTGAGTTAGATGCTCTCGTCGAACGCTTTCTGACAAAGAAATAAAGCCTTTTTGACTTCTAATTTTATTAGGTTTTGTCGAACAGTGGTTTACGAATGCACCCTCATTCTTCGACCCTTCTATATAAGCTTTATTTTATCTTATTCTAAGCTTTGCGCCTACAGAAATCGTCTTTCCTTCCCGTTCCCCTCTGCACTTGATCTTCAACTTTCTTTACAGGAACAATGGCGACTCCTCGGGCCTCTCTGCACCTAATGAAGTTTGACGCAGGTTTCGACATTGACATGGACTCGTTTGCACAGTCAGACCAAATCTTCAAGGACATTCTTCAAACGCTGGATGAACAACATCTAAGGAAGCTTCTAAGTACCATGCAGAAGATAGCTGTTGCAGAGATAAAGGAATGGGTTTACACCGCAAAACCAGTCGATGAAAGCTTGTCGGGAACAATCTCAGGTCATCATGTCCCTCTCTCTCCCACCATCCTTTCTGAAATCTTTGGCTTTGAAAATGGTGAAGATGAATTAGACATAAGCTCAAATGAATTTGATGAAGCTTTAGTCAAAATGGGGCATCTGACTGGAAACCCTAGCCACCTTCTGAAAAAGAATCTGTCTCAGGACTATAAGTTCTTAGCAGATATTGTTGGAAAAGTCTTGTTGAGCAAGACTTCTGGCATGACTATATCAGTAGGCACCAATTTCTATTAATGGTGGCCTTAATGGAGAAGAAGAAAGTCAACTGGGGATCAATTCTTTTTGAATTGATTAAGAAGAAAAACTCTGAAGACAATGTATGCTTTGGAAGAATCTTAGGGATTTTTCTGCAGGAAAGGCATCCAGAGCTTCTGTTGTCACCAAAAGTAACAATAAATGCCAGCAAGAAGCTGACCTCAGCTCTCTTTGCTAAATGGGATAGAGTAATTCCCAAGAAGAATACAGGAGCTGAGGCATCAAGAAAAAGGAAAGCTTCTGAGGACACAAGGACTGATCAAGTCACTCCCTCTACCCTTCTAGAAGATCCTTCCTCAGTTCCTCCTTCCTCTCATATTCTATCTCCACCTGCTCAACCCTCTCCTACACATTCTCATTCTTCATCCCCTCCTTCAACTGAAATAACACTCATCAATGATATCCCCCTCTCAACTGCCCATATCAGTGATGCTACACCTCCTCCTCTATCTTCAGAACCACTACCAACCACACCTCCCTCTCCAATACACAATGAATATCATTCACCTATTCATTCTCCTAGTCCAATCCATCTAGAAATTCCCACACATATCTCTATCATCAGCAATATCATTCCTCCAATATCATTTCCATCCACTTCCCAACCATCCTCTAGTAATCCACCAGATTATTCATCCCTCAACCTCTCCTCTATTGCTGATCAAGTTTTTGATCTTATCCTTCCTAAAATAAGCCAGCTCCTGGATGCAAAACTTGCTCTAGTTCTTCAGGCTCTTTCTACTTTATCTGCTAAAATAGCTTCTCTTCCCTCCTCCACTACCGTCCCTTCTTCAAGGGGCCTAGATTCAGGCTGCCCTGAAGCTAGGCAGGGGGAGATGTCCTATGAAGAAGTTCCAGAAACAGAAGAACCTCCAGAAGGAGATGCATAAGTTACATTTTTTGATACAGATACAGTTGATTCAGCTACACAAATTTTATAAGAAATAAACAATATATGCATTCATCCATCCTGTGATCTATATAGCTTATTATCAAAATTTGATGTCACATATACTTCAAGGGTATCACCAAAGGTATACATAGAGGACCTATCAAATGCTCTGATATACCTTCCTCAGAGGACCCATTCTGATTTCATACAAAATTACATCTCTTCCATTCCTGCATTCACTGATCAAGACATTCAAATAAAGGATCACTCTGCAGAATATGAAGATGATCTTGCAGAATTTCTTGATGATACAACAGCCTCACAAATTACTTCTTCACCTCCAAATCCTGTATGGAATGAAGAACCAATGCCAAGCTTTGATGAAATTTGGAAAGAAGCAGATGCTGAGTTTGACAAAGCTGAAGAAGAAAGATTAAAGGCTCGTGAAGCAATCAAGAGAATTGATGACTTATACAATAAGCCAATCTCATCTTCTGACTCTGATGATAATGATGACAACAGTGATTCTGATGATACACTTTCAAAGAAAAGAAAGAAAAGAACACCTAAGTCAAAAGCTGCTCCCAAGCCCCCAAATCCAAATAATGACATTCCTCTGTACATTTTATATAATGTTCCTCTTGATGAGAAAACTCCTCACTGGATGAAGCTCTCCAGAAATGAGAACAATAGGAGGAAGAAATTCAAAAAGACTGGCTACATCCCTGACAAACCAGTCAAGCACAATCATCCTCCTCCTCCTCCAGCAGCTGGTGCAACAGGATTTTCAGGTGTTTTATCTCTCTCTCAGAAGCCAAGCTCTCAACACTCTAGGAGATCTGGTAGTTCTAGTGGTTCTCAAGCTTCTGGATCAGCCAGTGCTCCTTTCTCTAAGAGATCAGCACCTATCCATCAAGAAAGTCAAATCTTTTCCTCTCCTAAAATATCTTCAGAATACAAACTTCACATATCTGATGCATCTCTTCACAGAGATAGAGTACCTCAAAAGGTCACTCAAGAAAAAAATGATTCAGAAGATACCTATTACTGTCCAGATCCAGAAGAAGAGAAAATCTGTCAGATGGCAAGGCTGAAAGAAACAATTGCATATGCACAGATTAAAAAGGCTAAAGCAGAAGGCAAAGATTTCTCAGGTTTCTCAACCATGTCAGAATACAGAAGAAAAGAACTTGAAAATACAAATCTGTTACAACATTCAATGCTGAGAAATATAGTGATATGCACCCAGAAGCATTTATCCCTCATGTCAAAGAGCAGAAAATCATTGGAGCTCAAGATTTATATATCAGCAAAAAGAAATCAGAAGACCCCAACAGGAAAATCATATTCAAGCCACCTTCTCAGGACAAAAAGTCTTAAATAAATTGCTTGATTATGAATGTAAAGTTTCTAAACTCAGAGCATTTATTTTCTTTCTTATCTGATGATCTATTTTTATCTATCAGATATATTTCATTTCATTGTTGCTCTGTTGTTTATACTTTCTGTTGTACCTATTTGATTATTTGTCAAATAGTATCCTAACCCAAATAGGGGGAGATTGTTGGAACAACCCTATTACTAATTTGGGCTAGGATCACTATATGTTGATTAGGATTTGTTTTGACCCCAATGTATAGTCTTAGGGTCAAGTTTTAGGCTGATTAGATTGGCAGAACTTGGAAAATTCAAGATCAACACATGGCAAGTTGTGTTCGACAAATGACCAGATTCGTTCGACAAATTGCTTCCAGCAGACTGAAGAAATTCACAGTGCCAGCGCTCAACAAATGACTAGCATTGGTCGACGAATTCTATGCCAGCGCTCGACAAATGACTAGCAGTGGTCGACGAATTCTATGCCAGCGCTCGACAAATGACTAGCAGTGGTCGACGAATTCTAGCCAGCGCTCGACAAATTGCCTTCTGTCGTTCAAATTTATATTCTAAGTGGATGTCAGTTCTCTGAACTCAAATCAGCAACATAACGGATATATTTATTTCTCCTTGGACGTATTCAGACAGCCAAGTAAGGATATCTTTCTCATTTATTATATCCTTATATTCCTTCTATTCCAAGAAGAAGTATAGCCGTTGACATTTAATGCCAAAGGCATCTTTCTCGACAAAAGGAATTAAAAGGACCTGCCAAAATCGTTTTGGGTGGCTGCCTGGTTCCAAGAAGGATTTAAGACAGAATAAGACATTCCTTAAAGAGACAAAAAGATTTGAATTTGAAAAGATATATACATACAGTTATTAAAAGAAAAAGGAGACATAGAACATCACAAAGAACTGAGATAGTTGTCTTCTGTGAAAAACATAAAGAAAAACTTGACTATCACTTTCTTCAATCTCTGATCATATAACAAGGAGGATAGAAGAAGTCTTTCAGAAGAAGAAGAAGAAGAAGAAGCAAATACACTATTTTTTCTCAGCTTTCTTCTTCATCGAGATCATCTGCTACAAAAACTTCTATTTGAGAAAGCTCTGTCCAAAAATCTGTCATCAACTCTCATCAGACAGGGGGAGCTTTCTGCTTCAACATCTTTTGCCTTCTCTCAGATCATTGAAAGAGAAGAACACTCTATACCTTTTTATCTCATTCTGTACAGGGTTAATACTCCCTTAAAAAGTTTACCCAGTGGTGGCAAGACACCTTATCAAAAAATCCTAGTGTGGTTTTTAAGCACCTTATCAAAAGCTTATTGGTGTGTGGACACCTTATCAAAAATCCCTTGGTGACTGGGCACCTTATCAACCCTCCTAGTTGATTCCTACCAAAGGTGGTAGAAGAGTAGACGTACCCAGATTTATTGGGGAACTACTATAGCTCCTTGTGTCTTCTGTGCTTGATTATTTCTGTGTGCTTGTGCTGTGTGTCCTTTTTATTAATTCTGTAGCTTTCTATAACTCACACTAAATACACATATACCTAAACAGTAGTTTAATTTCCACTATAAAACGTATTAAAAATTTTAATACTCTATTCACCCCCCCTCTAGAGTAATTTAAGATCTGACCTCCACTTTCATATTTACAAAATTATAAATTCTAAAACAAATAATGTCGTACTCACCGCACCTATGATGCATTATGTTTATATGATTGCCTTTAATGATCTTTCAAATTCTTCTATAAAATGCTTTATTTCTAAAAATGAAGAATTAGAACTTTGGCATAGGCGCCTTGGTCACTCTAGCACCAAGCTTATATTGAAATTATGAAAAGATAAATTAATTAAAGGTTTACCTATGCTTAATGGTAATTTATCTTCTCTTTATACGCCTTGCCAAAAAGGAAAGTTTTCAAAAAATTCATTTAAGAGCAAAAATGTAATTTCTACTTCTAGACCACTTCAATTAATTCATATGGATCTATTTGGACCGGTTAGCACTTTAAGTCTAGGAGGTAGAAAATATACTTTTGTAATAATTGATGATCATTCTAGATTTTGTTGGACTTTATTTCTATCTTCCAAATCCGATGCATTTCATGAATTTACAAAACTATGCATTCGTATTCAAAACGAACTTGATTTAAAAATTAAATGCATACGCTCGGATCATGGAGGAGAATTTGAAAATGATAAATTTTCTTCTTTTTGTAATGATTTAGGAATTAAACATGAATTTTCCGCTCCTCGCACCCACAACAAAATGGTGTAGTGGAGAGGAAAAATAGAACCCTTCAAGAGCTAGCACGCACTATGCTTTGTGAATATGGGTTGCCGAAATCATTTTGGGCCGAAGCGGTTAATACTTCTTGTTATATCATTAATCGTGTCATGCTTCGTCCTATTTGAAAATTGACATCTTATGAGCTTTACTTTAAAAGAAAATCTAATGTATCTTATTTGCATGTCTTTGGTTGTAAGTGTTTTATTTTAAACACTTGAGATGCACTAGGAAAATTTGATGAAAAATGTGATGAGGGAATTTTCATTGGGTACTCTTCAACTAGTAAGGCTTATATAATTTATAATAAATGAAGTAAAATAGTTGAAGAGTCTATACATGTAAGGTTTTGAAGAGTTTTTCCTTATGTAGATACGAATCATACATGAAACGAAGACGAACCCCTTTCCCCTTTGGAGCAAGATGATGATGAATCGCTTGGAGAAAAAGAAGAAGAAAAAGAAGAAAAAGAAGAAAAAGAAAAAGAAGAAAAAGAAGATGAAATAGTAGAATATGTTCCTCCAAGCATGTTGCAGTTTACTAAGGATCATCCAAAGGAGCTTGTGATAGGAGAACCATCAAAAGGGGTAAGTACTCGTTCTTGTTGAGGCTGAAAATGTACCTCCACGATCACTGCTTGAAAAGCAAGGAAAATAAAGGGTTGCAAGCTATCGGTTACTATCTGACTTAATGATTTAGGTTGATTAGATCGCTGGAAGCTGTCGAAGCCAGAATTCGCCCGTCACGGCAAATGCCACTCTTATGACGGGCTTTCCTTTGATTAAAGTGAAGCAGTTACAACGGGTTACATATGAAGCCGGCCGGACAGACAAGTCGCAAGATAGTTAATTCAAGACTGCAGCTCAGACAAGCGAGCTCTAGGATTCGAGTGTGCGTATCTTGGGAACACCATCTAGCCCAATTTATAGGCTCGGGGACCTACCAGAATGGGCAAATGCTAAAATAACCGCCTGCCCGGGTACAGGAGAATCAGGCAGGGGGTGACGAGATACAGAAGAATAAATAAAGGGGAAGTCACTCGGTCTGGAGGCTTGACTTCCAATTTGTACTGGGCTTAAGTTGAGAAACTTTGGTTCGATCCAATTTGCAACCCAAGCGGTCTGCTAACCGAGACCGCAACTTGCCTCTCTAGGACTTAAGCCCTGACAATCTTCAGTGGCTGAGAGCGGTCTGACTCTTGGAGACCGCACGACTTGATTCGTTTGCCGGTCTGATCGGTTAATGTCTCTAACCGCCTGGTCTAAAGGAGATGTTGTCTAGGTAGTGGTCTTCTGGGTAAACATGATCCCCGCACATTTTCAATTTCGTAGAAATTTTGAAAATGTTTGTTCTAGCCGGAGACCACATACACCTTCCTCTGAATGCTATAAAATGTCCTGGAAGCTTCCTCTTCTACATAATTCTTTTCCAAACATGGGTTTCTATTCGCCGCTCGCGGTTAACTTTTTCTGACTTATAGATTTTCTGGTTAAAATGTCTGGCATACTGCTTGATCTTGAAAACCACGTGAAGAGTAAGCATCGCGAAGGCAAAACCCACCCAAAAAAGAAGAAGAAGAACCCGGAGTCCAGCAAGGTCGAGTTAACCACTATGGTTGCTTCCGCGGGGAAGCCGTCCGACTTGACTCTGCCGCCAGTCGATAAAACCAAATTGGCAAAAGATGAGGCGGGTTGTTCCAAACCGCCACCAACAGATCTTTCTGCCCCTTCTAATATGGCGGACTCTGAAGGTACCTGTTTGGAGACCGCGCAGAACGACTTCTTCGATTTGGGGATCACTACTTCTGGTGTGGTCATTTGAATATTGAGAATTTAGAGGAGGTCGTATATTCCCCCAAGTCGAGCGAACAGAAAGATCCTGTTATAATGATCGAAATTGAGGACGATCCTGTCCGAACCTCTTAAGTCAACCAGGAAGCGACCAGGAAGAGGAAGCAGGCGGAGACGACAACTGAGAGGATCACAAGGAAGGCCAAGAGGCTGAAAGCCAAGAATAATGCTGCTTCCAGGAAACTAGGCGCGGGTAACCTCCATCACAGGGCACGTGAGAAGGAAGTTTCTGAAGGTCTGACAATGCCTTCTAGTAAACCGGACGAACTTCAGGCGAACTCTGCGAATAGTTTGACAGTAAGTGAGATTATAAAAGACTTTGACACTCTGGAGAATCAGGATAAGCTGCTTAATTCCCCCAAGCATTCAGAAGGAGCGGACTCAGAGGAGGCGGCTAGATTGAAAGAGACCGATCCGGCTTTGGAAGATCTCGTAAAGACTGGGATGCAGATTTTGATGGCCAAGGCAGAGAAGATGATGGAATCTCTGCCCAAGCCGCCTCCGGTCAACCCTCTCGTCAAAGGTAAAGGATTTGCCACTTATCGCCCTGTTCACTTTTTTAAAGCGCGGTCTCAAAAAGATAACCTGTTATTGAATCCGCTGGCGAGTTTTTCCCTTCCGCGATCCAAACTTCTGTCGCTAGGCGAACTCAAAATAAGAGGTTATGGAAAGAACAGCGCCGAAGAATGGACCCTGAGTAAACGAGGCGGCCTGTGAATCCGAATTTGAAACTCGCTTCTGCGTCTTGTAAGCGAGGAGATGTCAGAGCAAGAGGTCTTTATTTGAATCTTATACTAAATTTCATACTACTCTTGATCGTTTTAACCGGTTCTTATTACTGCAGACGATTCTGAACTTACCGTGAAGCCGTGAGACTTGGTGGCTAGCCTGCCACCCTTGCCTCAATCTGTGCCAAGTTCTTCATTGAACTTGAGCCTTGGCGGGGAGAAAGAATTAGCCGACTTCCAGAGAAATCTTGATATGTTAAGGGAGCAAGTGAAGAAACTTCAAGATCGGGAAGAGGCCGCCCTGTCTGAGAGTGCAGCTATGCGGGCTGAGAACGCGATTATGCTGGATGCGCTGGAAGCTGAAAATGCCACTATGTGTACTGCGCTGGAAGCCGAAAAGAGGGCGAGGCTGGAGAAGGAGCTACAGGAGCAAAACAGTGTCCTGTCCGTGCGGCTTGATAAAGGAAGGAAAGAAATCCGGTGTCTTGAATATGATTGCAAATATTACAGGGAGAAATATCCGCAGCTGACAAGGGAAGTCGGCGGAAGTCGGCGGCCCGCTAATGACGATGGACAGCGAGGGTCAAACCGCCAGACCGCTGGGGAGACCTCAAACCCCCCAGCGGTTAGGGTGGCTGAACTCGTTGGTAATACTAGTGAGGCCACTCCGGCCTAGCCCGCTCGTGTTATCCCAGCTGTGCGAGTAGAACGAGATGCCGCACGGCTTCATAGTTCTATCAACATCCTCCATCATATAATGAACCAAATGTATGGTACGGTCCTTCAGATCACAGATCAAGTCGCGCGATTGCATCAGGAAGATGCTCTTCCAGACAATCATCGTCAGTAAAGGGCGGCTTGCTTTTAGAACTTTTCATGTTTGTAATAATATTTTTATTCGGTCTTTTGGACAACTTTTTGTTTGCTGGCTGATTGTTTTGATGAAATTGCTATTTGTTAATTCATTTAATGCTTGTGAAGCCCGAATTGCTCTGGAACCCGTGCGGTTTGTTGTTGGATGTTTTCTGACTTGAGACTTTTTCTGGTCTCTGGTATGTTCTATAGGTCGTGCGGTTTGTCTTTATACTTGGGTTATTGTTTGTAACTTGTTGTTTATGATATAACTTATTTCATGCAGGGAGCTTGTCGCACGGTTAGAATAAATAGCCGCCACTTTTTCTTTTGTGGGACTTCGAATGTTTGGAGCGGATAGATGTTGACCGTGCGATTTGATTTTTAACCGTGATTTGACTTTGCTAAATGCAGATCATTATCCCTATAAGTAGGAACGCTTCTGAAGACTCAATCCACGAGAGTTGAAGATGCGGTCTAAAACTAAATCGCAGCGAGCTGAGAAGTTGTCTGCTACGCGAGCTGATGCGGCCTTGGCTTTCCATTCTGCTGATCATGATGAGTGTCGTCTGACAAAAGCCGAACTAGACGAGTTCGTCGAAAAACACATGGCAGGGAGTCCCCTGCTCGCACGGCTTCCACTCCACGATGAGCGGATAAACTCTTCGACTCCCAACCAGATAGCCATCCCGATCGACCATTTTGACAGCGGCTTCAAGTTCCCATTACCCATTGAAGTCGCTCAGATTTTTGAGCATTACAGAGTTGTGCCCGGACAACTTTCCCCCAACTCGATTGCGGCCATTTTCAGATTCGTTTCCTACTTGCGATCTGAGAGGGTCAGCTTTTCGATGAACTTATTCAGAAAGATCTTCTCTGTCCGGGCGATTGCAGATGCAGATTTGAAGTTCAGGGGCAATTTATATTTTGGCTGTAGGGGGTTGAAGATGGTCAACCTCATGAACAAGGTTGCAAACTGGTCCGAGAGATACCTGATGTTCTAAGGCTGACTTGGCTTGTTGAATCCTAACCCGCAGGTGCGGTCAGAGGAGGTTTTTAAGAAGATCGCGGTTAACAAGGTTGAGCAGGAAACCTATTCGCTTCTTAATACCGAGCGACTTAATGTAGGTCACAATGTCCCACTGCTCTCCGAGTTGGAACATATCCGACCTGAAGACAGTAATTCTCTTTCAACCCGCTTCCTGCTCTGATATTGATCGTGCGGCCTCTCATTCTGATATTTTTACTTATATTCTACAGCTGAAGCCATCGTCCCTAAGAACAAGCCGGTTAGCCCGGCCGGCTTGATTATGACCCAGAGGGAAAGGAGGCAGAAGCTGGGAAAAAACAAGCCACTAGTGTCAAACGATGAAGAATCGGCCTCTTTCGGAGATTATTCTTCCCTTCGCGCCCTTGGCACTGTGAAGGATTTGAAGGGTCGCCCGACCTTGATGTTGGAACCTTAGTTTTGATTTGAGTTAGGATCCACCTTTAGTGTCTAAGTTTATTTCATAATATATCTTATAACTTAGAACAAATCCTATTAAGATAGAAGGATGAAAAGAGATATATATATATATATATAATAGGCTGAAAATAATATATATATATAAATAATATACTAAGAAATATAAATATATATATATATATATTTAATTGGCTGAATAATAAGAGAAAGAATAAAAATACATAAGTTCTCTGCGTTTGTCGAACGGCGCTCTGCGAATGTCGAACGATGCTCTGCGAATGTCGAACGACGCTCTAAGAATTATATTATAACAGCGGTCGACGAATGAAGCATTATATCCAGCGGTCGACAAACAGATTGGTTCAACGGTCGACGATCCAGCCTGTCTCAGCGGTCGACGAATCCTGCGTTTGACGAACTCAAGTCTGTGTTCGACGAATATTCAGCAGAAGTTCAGAACAGTAAATTTAATGATCAGGTCGACGAATCAAATGATGAGCTCGACAAACTTGAACCTCAGCTCGACGAATTTCTCCCAGTATTATTTTATATCATTTAGCTTGACTAAAATATTATATATATATACTGTCAACTTTATTAAAGCAATATTTATTATTTATATATATATATTGCTGATCTGACCTTACAGCGTGCAAGTATTAAATAATATAGCCGTTGGCAGCAAAGCATTAATTGCTGTAGCCGTTGCAGCAAGCCAAAGAAGGAAATTGTTCTGCTCGAGGATCTGGGAAATGAAAGAGATATTACTCCTTTCCCCTTTGGTCGGCAAGGATTCAAATCAGCCGATCAGCTCTCCAGAATAAATATACAGAGCAGAGAAGAAAAGGATATAGAACAATACAACAACATTCTCGACAGCAGGAGACATCTTCTTATACAGCATTTTATACAACAGATTATTTATACAATAGAATATATACTGCTGTCTCTCTCGACAGATTACATATATATAGTTTATATTGTTGTACAGATTTTATATAGACAATGTATTAATATTGCTATACAGGAAAAGAAAGAGGAAGAGAAACAGAGGAGCAAAAAGAAGCAGATTCAAATATATATTATATCTTCTTTTTGCCTAACTTCTTCTTTGCAGATCATATACAACCTGAGACACCAAATCAAATATCATTTGCTCAGGGATCTAAAACTGCAAGAAGAAGAACAGAGGATTTGCAACCAAGAGAAGGAGCCTCCATAAGCTGTCATCAAACTTAATCAGACAGGGGGAGCCCTCTTCAACAACATCTTCATCAAGATCCAAACACAACATCTCATCAGGATCATCAAGAGTCTTCTCAGCAAAAAGAGAAGAACAAAATATCTTTTCCCTTTCTCTCCATCCCATCTTGTAAAGGGTTAAAACTCCCTTCAAAAGTTTACTCCCGGTGACAGGCCACCTTAGCAAAAACCTGCATCTTGGTTTATAAACACCTGATCAAAAGCTAATAGGTGAATTGGGCACCTGATCAAACCTCCATTGGTGTGTGGACACCTTATCAAAATCACCTTGGTGTGAGGGCACCTTATCAACAACCTCCAGTGGATTCCTACCAGTGGGTAGAAGAGTAAATGTACCCAGTTGAGGGGAACTACTATATATTCTTGTGTCTTCTGGATGTGTGCCTTGTTGTTTGTTTTATTTCTTATTTCTTGCTGTGATATGTATGCACTCTTAGTGTTTGATTTTATTACTCATACAACACTAATCAGCAATCACATATATTATATATATATATATCATTTATTTTGAAACTAAAACTTAAACAAGAGCTTTAACAAATATAATAAGAACTAAACTCACTTTCAATTGTTATCAAAGAAGGTTGATTTTATCAATCACCCTCATCAGAGCATATCAATTGTCCCTTTTAATATATATATAAGAACTAATCTCCTTTCAATTGGTATCAGAGGAAGTTGATTTTTCACACAGGCTAACACCTGAAATCACAAAGATCACTTAGTTCTTATTTTGTTTTTAAAAAGGTTTTTCCTAATGGCACTTGCAGATTTTTCATTTTCTGATCCACCTTTATGTAATTTGGATAGATTTGATTTATGGCAAGCTAGAATTAAGTTATATATGAATGCCATAGATGAAAATATTTTTAATTCCATTTTGACAGGAATTCCATCTTCAATTTCCTCATCAGATGATAAAGAAAAGATGAAAAGTGTTGATGCAAAGGCTATGAAAATATTGGCTAAATCAATGTCTGATGACATTCTTCTTAAAATGGCTGATTGCACTTCAGTAAGGAGCATCTGGAACTCCCTCTCAAGGATGGTAAATGAACCATCTTTTTCCTCTTCCACTAACATCATTTTTGATGCAGAACCATCTTCAACTCTAAGTGAAGAAGAAGACAAGGAAGAACAAAAAGCCAGAAACTTCTGTATGATGGCTATATATGGCTCAAATTATATCTCAGATGCAGAATCTGAACCAGAAAAGGTAGTAAAGGTAACTTCTCATTTTATTTCTACCTCTGATTTTAAATCTGTTTTCAACTTATTATGTACAGATTTAATAATTGCTGAAAATTACAAATCTAAAAATCACAAATCTGATTTTAAAATAACATATACAGATTTAATATTTCAGAAGGAAATTAAAAAGGAGTTAACAAAAATAAATATTTCAACTCCTGAATATAATAAACTTCAAGAAAATTTAAAATCATCAGCTGAACACATTATCTGTTTAGAAAATAAGTTCATTAAACTGATAACTTAAAACAAACTTTTAAAGAAAAAGACAAATTTTATATTCAGCAACATCAAAATAAATTTTCAAATTTATATTTCAATGAAATAAAAAGACCAACATATCTAATTATAAAGCATTTGTTGTTACCTATTTTAAAATACTTATAATTAAACAGCAATTATAAGATTCTTTGGAATTTTTCTAATTTAAAGCAATGTCAGATAACTTCACTCTCTTACAGATTTTTTCTCCAAAATCAAGTTGAGCATTCTACTCAGATTGCATAGATCAGAAATGATCAAAGCACTAAGTGTGAGTCTCTTCTGATTAAGGGGATTCTATAGAAAGAAGCTATCAGACTTTGTCTTTTTGATTTTAAAATTCCTAGAATATAATAACAGCTAGCAATTCACATATTAAAAATCCTATTTAAATCAAAATTTAGGAAATCAGAATTGCTTAAATAAATTTGAAAAGTAGGAAATAATCTCTGACCCTAAAATCTTTAAAGACTTTTTATGCTTAGGAATCCTAAACCAAATAGGGGGAGATTGTTAGAACTAGTCGTAATTTGGATTAGGATCCCAACTCAAATAGGGGGAGATTGTTGGAACCTTAGTTTTGATTTGAGTTAGGATCCACCTTTAGTGTCTAAGTTTATTTCATAATATATCTTATAACTTAGAACAAATCCTATTAAGAAAGAAGGATGAAAAGAGATATATATAATAGGCTGAAAATAATATATATATATATAAATAATATACTAAGAAATATAAATATATATATATATATATATATATATTTAATTGGTTGAATAATAAGAGAAAGAATAAAAATACATAAGTTCTCTGCGTTTGTCGAACGGCGCGCTGCGAATGTCGAACGGCGCTCTGCGAATGTTGAACGACGCTCTAAGAATTATATTATAACAGCGGTCAATGAATGAAGCATTATATCCAGCTGTCGACGAACAGATTGGTTCAGTGATCGACGATCCAGCCCGTCTCAGCGGTCGACGAATCCTGCGTTTGACGAACTCAAGTCTGCGTTCGACGAATATTCAGCAGAAGTTCAGAACATTTAAATTTAATGATCAGGTCGATGAATCAAATGATAAGCTCGACAAACTTGAACCTCAGCTCGACGAATTTCTCCCAGTATTATTTTATATCATTTAGCTTGACTAAAATATTATATACATATGCTGTCAACTTTATTAAAGCAATATTTATTATTTCTATATATATATATTGCTGATCTGACCTTACAGCGTGCAAGCATTAAATAATATAGTCGTTGGCAGTAAAGCATTAATTGTTGTAGCCGTTGCAGCAAGCCAAAGAAGGAAATTGTTCTGCTCGAGGATCTGGGAAATGAAAGAGATATTACTCCTTTCCCCTTTGGTCGACAAGGATTCAAATCAGTCGATCTGCTCTCCAGAATAAATATACAGAGCATAGAAGAAAAGGATATAGAACAATACAGCAGCATTCTCGACAGCAGGAGTCATATTCTTACACATCATTTTATACAGCAGATTATTTATACTGCAGAATATATACTGCTGTCTCTCTCGGCAGATTACATATATATAGTTTATATTGCTGTACAGATTTTATATAGACTGAATGTATTAATATTGCTGTACAGGAAAAGAAAGAGGAAGAGAAACAGATGAGCAAAAAGAAGCAGATTCAAATATATATTATATCTTCTTTTTGCCTAACTTCTTCTTTGCAGATCATATACAACCTGAGACACTAAATCAAATATCATTTGCTCAGGGATCTAAAACTGCAAGAAGAAGAACAGAGGATTTGCAACCAAGAGAAGGAGCCTCCACAAGCTGTCATCAAACTTAATCAGACAGAGGGAGCTCTCTTCAACACCATCTTCATCAAGATCCAAACACAACATCTCATCAGGATCATCAAGAGTCTTCTCAGCAAAAAGAGAAGAACAAAATATCTTTTCCCTTTCTCTCTATCCCATCTTGTAAAGGGTTAAAACTCCCTTCGAAAGTTTACTCCCGGTGACAGGCCACCTTAGCAAAAACCTGCATCTTGGTTTATAAGCACCTGATCAAAAGCTTATAGGTGAATTGGGCACCTGATCAAACCTCCATTGGTGTGTGGACACCTTATCAAAATCACCTTGGTGTGAGGGCACCTTATCAACAACCTCCAGTGGATTCCTACCAGTGGGTAGAAGAGTAGATGTACCCAGTTGAGGGGAACTACTATATATTCTTGTGTCTTCTGGATGTGTGCCTTGTTGTTTGTTTTATTTCTTATTTCTTGCTGTGATCTTTATGCACTCTTAGTGTTTGATTTTATTACTCATACAACATTAATCAGCAATCACATATATTATATATATATCATTTATTTTGAAAGTAAAACTTAAACAAGAGCTTTAACAAATATATTAAGAACTAAACTCACTTTCAATTGGTATCAACGCAGGTTGATTTTATCAATCACCCTCATCAGAGCATATCAATTGTCCCTTTTAATATATATATAAGAACTAATCTCCTTTCACTTGAGTTGGCACCCAGGAGGAGACTGCGTCCAAGTCTCCACTGCGCTTCCCCACTGGGGAAATGATAAGTCAGGTCACAATGCAGAGGCCGTAGGTATGGATCTATATGGCCGGCGAAATTTCAGAAAGTTGAGGAAGGTTCCTGATGAGGAGCTCGCTCGGTTAGCCGCGCGAGTTGGTGCGAAGAGTTATGTGACCAATCACTATATGGGCATGACCTTCAAGAGGTTAAACAAAGAAAATAGTCAGTTAGAAAAAGAGGTCGCCAAACTAAAAGAGGAGAACACGCGACTAAAGGAGGCTGAGTTGGTAAGTTATCACCTTGTCAGCCGATTACTGTGTTACTCAAACCGGTCGGTCTAACCTTATTTTCCTTTGACAGAATAAATACGACCCCAAGAATCCAGTTTTCCAGGAAGTGGCGTTTCCTCTAATCGCTGACGGGATCGATGGAGCCTTTAATCGTATGAGAGAGCTTGGCGGCCTGGCTCCAGGTTTTGAAAATTTTACCTTTTATGTTGCCTATCCAGCTCTGCAAAAGAAGCTGGATAGGATTAAGCGAGGAGACAAGGGGAAGGATATAGTTGAGGGAAGCAGTTCAGAAGATGAGGGCAGCGAGGAAGAAGAGGAAGAAGGAGCTATTGATGAGGTCGCTTCGCCTAAGGATGAGAAGAAGAGCGGCTCGGATTCGGAGTCTGATGAATCTGGAGAAGAGACCGAGCAATCTAAGCGTAGGAGGTCGGGCGGTTCGAACAGCTCGAGCAGCAGCTCGTCCGGTTCTTCTTCGTGTAGCGAGGGATACTTGCCTGAACCTAATGATGGTGAAGATTTGAATTCTCCTGCGGCTAAAAAACTCAAGCCGGGCGCACATTCTCCTAATGTTGACATTGATGGTAGTGAAGATTCAACTTCTCCTGCGATCAACAATCTCAAGCCGGACGAGTAGTTAAAACTTTGTATTTTTTGTTTTTCCTTTTGTAGCCGACGTCTTAATTATGTTAGTCGGTCAATTTATATATAAGCATATGTATCTTTTGGAAATGATTAATGAAAAGATAGTTACTTGTTCCTCTGTTTGTTTCTGCGATTTTCTACTTACTCGTAATTGTCCGGCTTCAACTTTGCTTTTGTATTCTCTTATAAAATATGAATTCTTTCCTGAATCCGCCTGATAATAGATCTAGCCGCACGGTTGTTATCTAGACTAGGCTTTTTGGAGTTCTGATGTTCATGATATGAGAATTCTTGGTAGTCGATAACCCGAATACTATAAGGCGCTGCTCGGGCGATTAGAATACATCACCATTCCAGCGGACTTGAAAGTATTTGAAATGAATTTCGACAAATGTTCATCACAAATAACAAACCGTGCGGCTAGAACAAGCGATCTTTTTGATGTCATAACAAATATAATATCCCCAAACTTAATCTACCAAAAATCGAACCGTGCGATTGTAATATACTTCGAACGACTTGATAATGTGATTCCAAAAAAATATTTAGATGAAGCTATCCTGACATGATAAACTCGAATAATAATAATGACCAAGACAATGAATAGATCGCGCGATCTGCGCACAATTCGACCGATCAATAAGTTGTGTTTATCAAGATAACAATAATGACCAAGATGATAATTAGGTCGTGCGGCTAGCACAGAATCCGGTCGATCAATAGAATTTATCAAGATAATAATTAGATCGTGCGGCCAGCACAGAATCCGGCCGATCAATAGGCTTTATCAAGATAATAATTAGATCGTGCGGCCAGCACAGAATCCGACCGATCAATAGACTTTATCAAGATAATAATTAGATCGTGCGGCCAGCACAGAATCCGGTCGATCAATAGACTTTATCAAGATATTAATTAGATAGTGCGGCCAGCACAGAATCCGCTCGATCAATAAACTGAGTGGATTAATTACATTATGCTGTTGGGACTTCAAATTTTTAAAGCGACTTGATTTAGACCGAGCGGACATCCCTCGTGATGCTTAGCAACTTATATAGATAATTTTTATAGCTTTTATTACCTCAAGTCGTGCGGTTAGCTGAAGTTCTCAATATGAATCGGGCTGACCATATGATACCATGCTGAGATACTATATATATTGAATTCCACAGATTATATAGATAACCCGATCGGTCAAGAGTTTTTATTGACAACCTGTTTATCGCCTTGCGGCTTAACCTATGATGACCTGTTTTCTAGCTTGGAAGCTAGATATCTTTCTAGTCGTTCGGCTAAACAAGCCATAATCATTCAGGTAGCACATCATGCTACTAATTCACCTGTTGTTTATACAAGCCGGTCGGTTTGAAACATCAAACCGCTCGGTCTCAATATTTTTCCCTTTTTCAAGCCAAGTGGGCCAATGTTTGTACCTGTTTGATACTACTTTCTTCGAATGGCCGAAGATCATACAAGAGATAATTTCCTGTAAAGAAAAAAGAAGTACAGACTTTGATGACCAAGAGGGCAGGTGAGCCTAGGCGGCAAGCATTACTTTCCTCAAATGGTCATCGAAACTGTAAATGACTCAACTGCTCTCCTGCCTAGGGTTACAAACCGAGTTGATCAATTGGGCAGGTGGGCCTAGGTGGCGACCATTGCTTTCCTCAGAGAGATCAACTAAGTTGTGGGTCCCGTTTAGGCAATGCTTGAGAGTACCTAGGAGTGTTTGCTAGTCACATACTAAGATGATCAGTTGGGCTGGTAGGCCTAGGCGGCGACCACTGCTTTCCTGAGAAAGATCATCAAAGCTGTAACCATATCCCTTTCGGGGCACGACAGAGCTAACAGTCACCTGGACCTCCCTTGATGCAGAGGTGTGTTAGATGCTAGATGAGATCCAAAGTTCTGAAGATCACCGCACGGGAATTGGCAAGCTTCCACTGCACGTGTGCGAAATCTTCCCTTTACACATGGTCATCGTGGTATTACGTTAATGACTACAATCCGAGGGGGTGCAAGCGGAACTTGGCAATGTCTCTGCGGTCCAGTGAGTTTGATAATGAGTAATGAAAACAAACAAGTCACTAAACAAGAAAAAGTGTTAGTACGATGTTCCTCCATTTAATCGATCATGAAAAAATAAATGAAAGAGAAACAATTTTTAAGGCTAGAACCGTTTCAGGTCGTCGCCGCTCCAAGTACGCGGGATGTCTTCTCCATTACTTGTTTGAAGACGATAAGCTCCACTTTTGAGTACCTCCTTGATGATGAATGGACCTGCCCAGTTCAGATTTAGCTTTCCCACAGAACCTGACCTGGCTGCAACATCCACTTTTTTCAACACGAGGTCTCCCACCAAGAATTGCTTGACTCTGACGTGTTTATCAAAATACCATGCCATCCTCCTTTTCACCTCCTCTTGTCTAATTACTGTTTCATCCTGAAGTTCTTCAATAAAGTCCAAACTGTACTTTATTCCTTCATCATTATCCTCTATCCATGCTTCGCCGCCCTGCTGTGCGTACATTACCCTGGGACTAACTACCTCAAACTCTATTGGAACAACTGCCTCTGAACCATGAGATAGTTTGAACGGAGTTTCCCCCGTGGCCGAAGATGGTGTGGTGCGTAGAGTCCAAAGAATTGACGTAAGTTGTTCGGCCCAGTTTCCTTTATGATTGAGAATTCTTTTCATCAGAAGATATTGAATTTGTTTATTAGCAGCCTCCACTTGCCCATTACTTCTGGGGTGATAAACAGATGAGAATCGAAGATCAATCCCAACCTGGTCACAGAAATTGATCATTTCTGAATTGTTGAATTGCGGGCCATTATCAGTAATAATTGCTAACGGAATCCCATGTCGGCAAATGATCTCCCCCAGATGAAATTCCTGATGATTTGTGTAGTAGTTTTCGCCAATGCTTTTGCCTCAATCCATTTGCTGAAATAATCTATCATCACAATTATGAAGCGACGTTGACCACTAGTAGTTGGAAATGGTCCAACGAGATCCATCCCACAAACCGCAAACCACCATGGTGCGGTTATTGATATGAGTGTCTGGGTTGGACGGAGCTGAAGTGGAGCAAATTTCTGACACTGGACGCATCGCTTAGCAAAAGCTTCTGCGTCTTTCCAAATTGTCGGCCAAAAGTATCCCTGTCTTAGGATTCTTTTCTCTAGAGACTTTGCACCGGAATGACTTCCGCATTCCCCTGAGTGAACTTACTGGAGTATGGTGGGAACCTCTTCTTCTGAAACACATATTGCTAAAGGAGAGATGAATGTTTTTCTGTAAAGAATCCCTGCTATAAGATAATAATGGGCCACTTTTCTTTTGAATCTTCTCTTATCTTTGACCGATGGATGATATTCCCTTTTGGACAAGAATAACTCGAACGGATCCTTCCAGGAAGGCTGCTGATCAATCTGCATTACCTCCCCTACTTCTATTGCCGGATGAAACAGCTGTTGGAACAACCCTATTTCTGATTTGGGCTAGGATCACTATATGTTGACTAAGGACAAGGTTGACCCCAATGTATAGTTTATGGGTCAAGAGTTTAGGAAGAGTTTTGGCTGTTAGAACTAGAGAATTCATTCAGATTCTGCGTTCGACGAATGGCTATCTACGTTCGACGAACGACAAGCTCTCTGCGTTCAACGATCGGCATGTTCTCTGCGTTCGACGAACGACTATCTACGTTCGACGAACGGCGCTCTGAGGTCGACGAAAGATGTTCATTCTGCGCTCGACCAGCAGCTCAGATCTCAGCGGTCGAAGAATTTGTCTAAGTGCAACGCTCGACTAATTTCATTCTGCCTTCGACGAACGACTTGATTCAAGCTTGTCTCAGCGGTCGACAATCCCATCTCAGCGGTTCAGCGGTCGACGAACAGATCCCAGCTCAGCGCTCGACGCTTTTGCTCAAGCTCAGCGCTCGACGCTTTTGCTCAAGCTCAGCGCTCGACGCTTTTGCTCAAGCTCAGCGCTTGACGCCTTTTTCTCAAGCTCAGGGCTCGACGCCTTTTACCCAAGCTTAGCGATCGATGATTTTATCCAGGCTCAGCGGTCGACGAATACTTCCGTTCGACGAACTCAAGTCTGCGTTCGACGAACACCTTCAAATCGACGAAAGTCTTCACAGCTCAATAAAATTAATTATTCCAGCAAGATTCAATTGAGGTCGACGAAGTAAATTTTGTGTTCGACGAAAATATTGAGGTCGACGAATCTGTTTTCGACGAATTTTGTTCAGATCAAAGATTTCTTATTTAAGCTCAGAAATTTCAGAAGGATTACATTTATTTCATTCTCTGAACTCAGATCGACTAACAGCAACGACTCTTTCCATTAGATCAAGTAAGGAGAATATATTTCCTTTATTATTTAAGTTATAGCCGTTGACACTTTCTCGGAAAAGGACATTTCGTGGAAAAGGAAGGAGATTAAACGGCGCATCAGATTTATGTTTTCAAAATATTCTCTCAGATATAACATCAACATTATTCTCTCAGTCATCAGCTGCAAGCACAGATCTTCAAAAGAGCAACAACAAACTGAAGCATTCTTGTCTCTCAGTTTAACCAGCTAACAGGAAGATCATTTCTTCAAGAAAAGGCTCCAGCAAAATCAACTGTCAAACATCTCATATCAGACAGAGGAGTTCTTTTCTACATCAACATCCACTAGAGTCTTCTCTAAGCATCTTGACAGAGAAGGACATCTAAACTCCTCTCTATCCCATCTTGTACATGGTTAAAACTCCCTTCAAAAGTTTACCCCATTGGTGGCAAGACACCTGATCAAAAAATCTAGTTGGTTTTTGGGCACCTTATCAAAAGCTCATTGGTGTGAGGGCACCTGATAAAAAATCCTAGTGGATTCCTACCAAGGGTGGTAGAAGAGTAGACGTACCCAAGTTTAGTGGGGAACTACTATAGCTCCTTGTGTCCTCTGTGTTTGATTTCTTTTTTGTGTTGTGATGTGTGCTATTTTCATTACTCAGCTTATTTCAGTTTTTATTTATCACTTACTCTATACACATATACTTATATCAGTATTTTCAATTCCGCTATAAAACTAAGGGAAAAGTTTTAAACCCTATTCACCCCCCTCTAGAGTTAATTTAAGATCTAACCTCCACTTTCAATTGGTATCAGAGGAAGTTGATTCTTTACAGGCTAACACCTGAATCACAAAGATCAATTATATCTTAAATTCTTTTAGAGTTTTTATTTTATTTAGTTTCTGTTAAAAACTCATGGCACAAAACAAAGAGTATTCAAACGCAAGACCTCCTATGTGCAATCTCAGTAAGTTTGCACTGTGGAAAGCAAGGATTAGGCTTTATATGAACTCAATTGGTGAAGAAATTTTTAATGTGATTTTGATAGGGCCTCCAACACCTACAGCAGTCGCAAGTACTGAAACCACAACTACCAACAATACTGTCCCACCTCCTGAATTGACAGAAGCACATAAAAAGCAAATGAGTGCTGATGCAAAAGCCATGAACATTCTGGCTCAAACAATGTCTGATGACATCTTTCAGAGAGTGGTGGAATGCACATCAGCAAGAGAAATATGGATTTCTCTCAACAACATGGTTGAGGGATTTGCTGATGAAAGGAAAGACAGGAGATCCCATCTCATTTCTCAATATGAGAATTTCAAGAAAGGAGAATCTGAAAGTGTGGATGACATGTACAATAGGCTCAGCCTCATAATAAATGAGTTGATGACCTTGGATAAAGTGATCTCTATCACTAAGATCAATGACAAGATTCTTATGTTCTTCCCCAACACATGGGACTCTAGGATCTGGCCAATCAAGGAAGCCAGAAGTCTCAATGAGATTACTACTGAAACATTATTGGGCAAGCTCAAATCCTATGAGCAGCTCATCAAATCCAGGGAAGCTGAATCATCTACTTCATCTCCAGCAATAAAGAGAGAAAAGAATATTGCTTTCAAAGCAGCTGAAGAAGAAGAAAAATCTCAAAGAGATGAAGAATTCATGAGTCTACTTGCCCAAAGATTCTACAAGATGGCAAGAAAAGACTTCAGGAAAAAGTCATCCAGGAGCCATGAAAAGCCAAGGTATGACAAGTCAAATTCTAAAGAAATTATTTGTTTTGGTTGCAGGAAACCAGGACACTTTGCACCAGATTGTCCAGAAAATCAGAAGAAGGAGAAGAGAAAAGAAAAAGAAGAAAGAAGACACTCCAGCAAGTCTTCCTCCCACAAGCACAAAAAGAAGGGAAGAGGATTTGTAGCAGAAACCTGGAGTGAAACTAAATCAGAAAATTCATCCAGTTCTTCAGATGATGAAGAAGAAACAAAAGAAAATGACCAATGTTTGATGGCCATTTATGACTCAGGCAGTGAGTCAGGAAATGCATCATCATCTAGTGATGATGAAGATAATGAAGAAGAGAAGAACTTCTGCATGATGGCAATCAATGCCTCAGCCAACAATTCTGATGAAGAAGAACCAGAAGCAGAAATTGATGCAGATCAGGTAATATCTAACTTTGATTTTAATTCAGTTGAATTCAAAGCTGAATTCAAAGTTCTTTGCTTAGACTTACTAAAATCTGAGAAAGAAATAATCTCACTCAGACATAAGCTAGCTGAAATGAATCAAATAAGTGAAGAGAATGTAAATCTTAAGAAAGATTTGGCTGCCTCTAGAGAACAAACTATTCTCCTTGAGAATAAACTTTCTGAGGCCAAGAAATTTGAAGAATCCCTAAATGGGAGAAGCATCAAACTAATGGACATTACAAGCACAGTAAATGCTAGATTTAATAGCAAACTAGGTTTGGGTGCTTCATCAAGTGAGCCACATCTAATTAAGAAGAACATACTCTCTACACCCATAAAATTCATCTCTGCTAAGAGCAAAGAGGTTGTAGGAGTAAATAAAAACATTTCAAGTAAGACTGTCGAGAATAGTAGAATTCCACAGAATTTGTCGAACGGAGCTCGACGAAATGTATCCACTTCGTCGAACGGAGCTCGATGAACTCAGAAAACAGATTTTCAGTATTGTCATTTTATGAATGGGGCTCGACGATCTCAGCCCAGTTCATCGAACAGAAACTATACATCAAATCTGAACAATTCTTATTCTTCACATTCTATCAATCCTTTCACTGAATGGATAATACCTCCAAGGAGATATCATCCACAAGGTTACAAGGACCAACCTGAAATGTCTTTTATTTCAGATTTTTGTGGAAATACAAAAAGACCCAAGGTAGTCTGAGTCAGGAACAAATAGATTGTTTTCTTGTTTTTGCAGGTATACAACTGTCCAAGAATAAATGAAAATGGTATTTGGACAGTGGATGTGTAAGACCCTCTTTTTTTTGCTTTTAAACCGGGTCTTACCGCCCAGAACCGCCGTCTTGCGGTGAGGCCAATGCGCCAAATGGTCATCACCACAACACGCCGATCCTGCCGGCTAATCAACATCATCCAGGCCAACCACAATTCATAGTAATAGAAGCAAATAGAAGCACAAGTCTACAAATCACATTAAATATATAAATTACAAGTTTACAATGTCCACGATGAGAAATAAAGTACAAGAGGGCATATGCCCATTACATGTTCAAATATAGTGCATCAAGACTTTCATTCTACTTTTATGCGGAAGCAATCAAACTCTGTCTTCATACATCTGTAACTGTTGTTGCGACGACGTGTAACGGTTGTTCTGCTTCACCTCGTCTTCCTATCCAGTCTCCTAAGCGGGGTCCTGCTGCTCCGGTACATCATCCCTAAAATGAAGTGGTCCACTGACCGTCAGTCTAAAAGACTCAGCATATTCCTCACCGCCTCCACCCGCAACTCCTAGGCACCGTGCGGGAGGAGGAAGCGGAGGACATCAAGGGGTAATTCAAAGAAGCAGGTGACAAGTGGTAAAACTAGCAATGTATATCAAGCAAAAGATACATAGCTTCTAGCTAGCAGGAGTACACTAATTAAGATTACTCTAGCAGTTCTACAATTAGGCTTGTAATAAGAGCAAACAATACAAGAAAGCTACAATAGCAGTAATATGAGCAAGTAAAGTAATATGAAGAGCAGCTAGGAAAATTAACCTTAACTTATATGCGTACACACAAGACACATAAGTCAAGGGATCTGGCAAGAAGTAAACTCATCGTATAAAAGAGCCCACACTAATTTATACGATGAGGTCTCAGTTTGTGCAGAAATGTTATGCTATGATGTGCAATGCAATGATGCAATGTTTGTATTATTATTTCATACACATGCAACTCACCCACACGACTCTGTACGTACAGACCTTTAGTTCCCACTTTTCGGAGGTAGCTAACCTCTCGGGCACCTCCCGTCGTGGTCAAACGGTGGCAGAGGAGCGGGCGTCTCCTCACCTAGGTGGGTAAGTCACACTACCAGACCTAGGCCCTAACGTACGCTGTGATACCGGTACCCGGTACTCACGAGCTCCTGCATACTAATCTGAATTGGCCAGGAAGGGTTTAGGGAATCCGTCCCGTTGAACGCGCAGTAAGACAACTTGGCCCCCATAAAACCACTAGCACTGCCGAGTCAACGAACTGCTGTCGGTGTGCTGACTAAGACAGAACCGAAGACCCACCACAACTTATACACAAGCAACATGTAGTAGCCTTTTACTACCGAGCCTCCAGCTCGCAATTCTACATCAGTATTTATAAAGTAGAGCCTACCGCTCACCAGACTATAGCAGTCTATTATTTAAACTACGAGCATACCGCTCGCTAGACTACACTAGTCTTATATTTAAATTACGAGCCTACCACTCGCTAGACTACACTAGTCTTCCTTATATATCCTGAGCTTACCGCTAGCAGGACTATCCCAGTCCTTCCTTATATATCCCGAGCTTACCGCTCGCAGGACTATCCCAGTCCTTCCTTATATATCCCGAGCTTGCAGCTCGCAGGACTATCCCAGTCCTTCCTTATATACCATCTCAGTTTGGGATGGAGGTTAACTTGTCAAGTTCACCTACTTACTAATCTTGCCTATAATTTAGTTGATCTTAGAAGCTTTAGGGTTAGCCTTGGACTTCCGGAGGGTTACCCGGTAAGGGGCTCGCAGCGGTACTAGGAAGTGTGACGGGCTGACACCCCGAACTTCCTATTCCCAAGGCACTTAATCTTGTTGGTATCTACCCTTTCTTACTTGATCCCCATTTTCCTCTCCAATTACATTAAATCTCTAAGATGAGTTAAACTTGGCACTTAGGGGCGGGGGAGTTCATTTGAGCTCCAACACCACCAACTGTGACCGGGTGCTGACTCTCCCGTCGTCACATTCTAAGCTCGAGTTCCCTTCTTCACCGAGGAACTGCACACATACACTTAACATTCTCAACCTCACTTGGACCCACACTCCTATTCTTCGTCATCCTTAATCCAGGGTTTGCCTTAGATACTTCTCGACTTCGCCCTTGAGTATTTACCTTAAGATGGCTCACCCGGCTAAGGGAAGTTTTACTTCCATATAATCGTTTAACACTGATGAGTTGTTTGTGGGGCCCTTAACGAGGTCTAACTTCCTTTCTTATCATTGTAAATTCCTACACTTATAGCTTTGCTAAACGCACCCCAATCCTAATTTCCCACGATGCCCTTGGAGATGCTCTTCCAAATAGTCTGAGCCTTCATAATAATTAAAGAGTTAATAGTTCTATGTGTGAAGGTCAGTGGTGGTCTAAATCATATAAATCAGTTTTACTATTTGCAGACCAAAATAAGATTGAGCTAGATTCGACTCCTATGGTGCAATCTTGATCACATCATATCCAAATGAGTTCCAATTATTACCATAGGTTCGCAATGAGTAGTGATCTAACAACCTTAAATCCTAATTTCATAAATTTTCTAGGGAACCTTTAATCATAGTTTCTATTTAAAATAGAAGATGGGCAAATAGAGATTTCTACATCGAGTGTCAACTAGTGATCTCCATAAATTCTGATAAATTCACTGTAACACAATATTGGTCTAAAAACCTCAAACCCCAAGTTTCACATTTTTTACAGGGATTATTTAACCATAAATTCTAATTAACATAAATGGGGTGCAAATAGGGATTTACACATCAAGTATTAGATTATGACCTCAACAAATTCTGGAAGAATTACTATAGCATACTACTGGTCTAAAAACACCAGATCCCGAGTCTCATATTATTCTAAGGAGTATTTATCCTTAATTATCATTTATTACATTTGGTGTGCCAATAAGGGTTTACACTACAAGTGCTATGTTAAGACTTCAATAAATTCTGGGAAAATTATTATAGCACACTATTGGTCTAAAACACCATTATAGGCCTATGACCAGAGATCTAGAATTTTCTAGATTCAATTACCCATTTTTATTTCAATAGTTGGAAGGGGCCTATATTGAATTTAAACATAAATCCCTATAATTTTGACTCCAAAAATTCTACAACTTCAGAGGGTGAGGAATTCCATCCTCACCAACTCATAACCATAACTTCAAGGGCATTTAATGGGGCAAATGGGCCAAAGTCACCTTTTTTCCCATTTTTGCTAAATGCACCCCAATTTTCACTACACCCTTAAATCCAAAGATTCAATTTGAAGCTCTGAGAAATCCACTCATGCACATGAGTTGAATTTATATTTAGAGGTGGTTGATATCATGCCTAAGGCCTGGGCAAATAATCAAGGCATTTGCTTGAGCTCAAGTCACTAAACACACCAGATGCACTTTTATACATGTCTCACTATAGGTGGCCTAAAAGGGGCTACACTTGACCAAATGACATGAAGTCAGTGGCATTTTAAAGGTAGCCTCAATGTCTACAATACTTATGTTGACCACTAACTCCAGAAGTGAACATAACCTAGGTGGATTTAACATGTAAGTGTTGTACAAGATTGTTTAACATAGCAAGACACTATTAAGACATGTCACACCAAAAATGGTATAGAATGAGTTATACTTGACCAAATGACATGAAGTCAGTGAAATTTTAAAGGTAACCTCAAGGTCTACATTAGTCATGTTGATCACTACTTCTAGAAATGAACATAACCTAGGTGGATTTAACATGTAAGTGTTGTACAAGATTGTTTAACATAGCAAGACACTATTAAGACATGTCACACCAAAAATGGTCTAGAATGAGTTATACTTGACCAAATGACTTGAAGTCAGTGGCATTTTAAAGATAACCTAAAGGGATACAATGTTCATGTTGATTACAAACTCCAGATATGAGTTTAACCTAGGTGAATTCAACTTACAAGTGCTGTACAAAGTGTAAAATTCAGCAAAGCACTATTGTAGACATGTCACACTAAAAATGACATAGAAGGAGTTGTACTAATCCAAATGACATAAAGTCAGTGACATTTTAAAAGTAACCTAAAGGGATACACTGTTCATGTTGAATCAACCAATTCAAAGTTTCATAGTATATCAGGGAGTACTTATCATACTACTCAATAATCAACAAATTATCCATGGAAGATATTTCAGAACTTGAAAAGGAACTAAGCTAAATTTTCATCTAGGCCACATGAGATTATTTCTACTGATGTGCCTCATCATAAAGCTACACATTCCAGAAAATCATCATTCTTCATATATAACTTCCTCACTAAATAATTAAGTTTCCCATGGAGGGCAATTCAAAATTGTAAAGGAGCTACCCTAAAATTTTAACCATACCACATGAAATTTTCAACCAAACCACATGAGATGGTTTCTAAGGGTATTTAATATCATAAAGGACTATGCCTAGAAGGTGGGATTTTTGCTAGTTGTTTTAATCTTATAATCTTCATTAATCTACTAGTGTGACCATTTTCCTTTAATTAAAAACTTTAGGGAAATAACTTCCAAAAATCAAGAGACTTATGACAATCATGTATAACCATATGACATACACTAAACCCCAAGGTTTCAAAAGCATGCAAGGTGATCCCCACCTTCAACCCCATCAAAAAGCTAAAAAGCTCAATTTGAGTAATATCACCCCAATTTTCCTCTTAAGACCCTAACTTCATTTTGAAGTTCAGAGAAAAATACTCATGCATATTATATGATATTTTAACAAGTGATTTAGATATGTATGAAGAGCTCACCCCCCAAATTAGGGGGTGTTGGAGTTATACAACTCCTTAAATATCAAAACTTTACTTTTACTAATAAATGAAATAACCCAATGGATACGTCTCCAAAAATCCTCAAATTAAAACCCTAGGTGTGTCTTCATACCCTGCATGCATGGTAGAAAAATCAAGGGATTTGGTTAAGCCAATTGAAAGATATAGCCTTTTTAATTTCTGCCCTACACAAGGAGCAGTCCTAGGAAAGAGGGTGCCCTGATGTCCACAGTGCACCAAATCAGATGATTAAGGTGGCAAATGAAAGTGAACCCATAGGGCTACAAAAGTTGTCTCAGCCCCCTTTTTGCAAATATGGCCTCTAAGGCCTTCAAAGATTGCATGCAAACTACTTAAAAATCCTAGGCAGAATTATTATGGTTTGCCAATAGACATAAAGAGCAGTCCTAGGAAAATGGGTGCCCTGGTGTCCACAGTGCACCAAATCAGATGATTAAGGTGTCAAATGAAATTAGACCCATAGGGCTACGAAAGTTGTCTCCGCCCCTTTTTGCAAATATGGCCTCTAAGGCCTTCAAAAATTGCATGCAAACTACTTAAAAATCCTAGGCAGAATTATTATGGTTTGCCAATAGACATAAAGAGCAGTCCTAGGAAAATGGGTGCCCTGGTGTCCACAGTACACCAAATCAGATGATTAAGGTGTCAAATGAAAGTAGACCCATAGGGCTACGAAAGTTGTATCTGCCTTTTTTTGCAAATATGGCCTCTAAGGCCTTCCAAAATTGCATGCAAACTACTTAAAAATCCTAGACAGAATTATTATGGTTTGCCAATAGACATAAAGAGCAGTCCTAGGAAAATGGCTCTACAAGGAGCTGTAGTGCTCCAAATCACTTGATCGTAAATCCTACAGAAAGTAGACATCAAGAGCTACAAAAGTTGTCTCAGCCAACTTTTCAAGATCTGGCCTCTAAGGGCCTCAAATCTGGCATTCAAGGTCTGTATATTCTTAGGTCATTTCTAAGTGGCCTGCATATAGCCTGATCTTGATCAGATCAACGGCTGTGATTACATCTTCTTCCTCCAGCCTAAGGGCGTGATTTGCCCGACCTGGAGCAAACTCCAACTCCATTTCCCGGCCATCTAACCACCTCCCCGGCCAGCCACCGCCACCACCACCTCCGTTGAGGTGGGGGCTAACGTTTGGCGGCGATCCGGCCGCCGGAGATGGTGTTTTCCGGCGAACCCAACACCACTCAAAATCCGAAATTCTCCATTTTTCTCACATGGGATCGGGCTCAATTGAGCCCGATTTCTCTCCTAAATTCATCTAGATGCTAGCACAAGTGGAGAGGGGAAGGAAACTTGCCTCAATCGAGCTTGATGGTAGACTTTTCCAGGAACCGCCATGGCCGACCATGCTCCAAGCTCTCCCATGCCGATTCCTCATTTCTCCATCAAATGTCTTGATCCAAGACTTGATTTCAGTTGCTTGGCACCATCTGAAGCTGATGGAGGGGTGTATTGGGGGTGAGGTTGGCTCTAAGTGGTGTTGCCATTAAGGGGATTTCGGCCATGCCTTGGAAGCTCCTCCTTGGCTCCATTTGGCATCAATCTAACAGGAAAATGGCTGGCATTCATGATGGTAGCTGGGAGAAGGCATGGGGAGTGTGAATTGAAGCCATGTGGCCTTCATCCCATGAATTCATGGTTGGTTCTTTCCAAAATTTGGGGATTTCTCCTAATTACCCCCTTGCATGGCATCTATATTTGAAATCTGAGGTTGGACATGGTAATTAGCACATTAGGCTGCTGGGTGGGCCTTGATTCAAGGCCTTAGCCCATTGGAATAGGCTTGGGCTTTCATTTCTCCTCTTTGGGCTTAGGTTTGACCATTGTTGACTTTGGGGTTGACTTGGTCAAAGTAATGGGTTGACTGGTCCCATATGTTGGTCTTGGATCCCTTGCCACCGCCCAATGTTGATTGGGTCATGGTGGTGCCCCAATTGGGCTAATTTTGCCAATATGTGTGATTTTGATCAAAATTGGGGGAAAGTTGACTTTGGTCAAATTTGACCAATTAATGACCACTAGATGGGGCTTTTGAGTCCATTGTACCCCAACTAGGGTTTGCAATACATTGGTGGGGTTAATTTGATCATTTGAACCCTAATTGACCCTAATAGGGATGGTTGACTTATTTGGGCATAGAGTTGACCTTGGCCAAATTGATCAATTGGATTGACCCCAATGGGTCCTAAATGACCCAAGGGACTCCATAAGGGGTTTAGTGAGTGTTAGTGTGGCCCACTTGTAATTTTGAAGCTTTAGATATCAAGCCATAAGCCCTGGGCTCAATTTGACTATTTGCACACCAAGGTGATTTTTACCTATTCACCTTGGTTCTTAGGGCCATTTTGGCCTCTTAGAGCAACGTCATGACCTTGTCATGACAAAATGCATCTTAGGGGTCTAGTTGTTCTGGGGATGTTACAGGATGTTCAAAGAATATGACAGGGAACAAGGCCAACCTGAACAACTACAAGGCAGATCTTGAACCAAAAGTTATATTTGGAGAGTCCAACTGTGGACAGACCAAAGGCTATGGAAAAGTCAAGGTTGGAGAAGTCACCTTCAAAGAGGTAGCTTATGTCAAGGGACTGAAGCACAACCTTATCAGCATAAGTCAGTTATGTGATGAAGGGTATCAGGTAACCTTTAATAAATTGAAATGCCTTATTAAATCTGCTGATAATGTTATTGTTTTATCAGGTATTAGGCAGGGTAATATATATTTAGTAAATTTCAATTCATCTACATCAAAAATTTGTTTATTTAATGAATTAAGCAAACCTAGTGAACTTTGGCATAAGAGATTAGGACATGTAAACCTTAGGACCATTGCTAAATTTTCAAAGGACAATCTTGTTAGAGGTTTACCTTTAGGTTCATAAAAGAAAGAAGGTCTTTGTAGGGCATGTCAACTAGGAAAGCAAACTAAAAATAGTTTTAAATCATTATCTAAAAGTGATTCACCTAGAATCTTATATTTGCTACATATGGACCTTTTTGGACCTATTGCAACAAAGAGTTTAGGGGGGAAGTCTTACACTCTAGTTATTGTAGATGACTTCTCTAGATTCACTTGGGTGTTCTTTTTGAGAGAAAAGTCAGATAACTGTAAAGTTCTTACAGACTTTCTTAAGAGCATAAAGATTGAGTACTCTACTCATATTGCATTGATCAGAAGTGATCATGGCACTGAGTTTGAGTCTCTTCTTATGCAAGAATTCTGTGAGAAGGAAGGTATCAAGCATTGCTTCTCAGCTCCTAGAACTCCTCAACAAAATGGGGTAGTTGAAAGGAAAAATAGAACTCTAATTGAATCAGCAAGAACATTGCTTGCAGATGCTAATTTGCCCCTATTTTTGTGGGTAGAGGCTGTTAGCACAGCAAACTATGTGATGAATAGAAGTTTGATTCACAAACTTAAGGGTAAGACTCCTTATGAATTACTTAAAGGGAAGAAACCAAAAGTTAATTATTTTAGAGCATTTGGCTATAAATGTTTTGTTCATAATAATGATAAGAAATACCTTAGGAAATTTGAACCAAAATCTGATGAAGGAATTTTCTTAGGCTATTCATTAGTCAACAATGTTCGATTCAAAAGTGCGCCTCCGAAGGAAAACGAGGGTTGCGGACTATCAGTTACTATTTAGCTAGAGAATTCAGACCGCTAGCAGCGGTCGAGGCCAGACTTCGCCCGTCGCGGCAAATGCCACTCCTGCGACGGGCTTTCCTTTGATTGAAAAGTAGCGGTTACAAATATGAGAAAGTAGAAGCCGGCCGGTCAGCAGTTCGCGAGACCTGAAACTCGAGACCGGAGCTCAGACAAGCGAGCTCTTGGATTCGAGTGTGCGTGTCTTGGGAACAGTGCCGCCCCCTATTTATAGGCTTGGGGGCCTGCCCGATCGGGCAGGGATAAAATAACCTCCTGCCCGGGTACAGGAGAAACGGGCAGGCGGTGACGGGATACACAAAGAAGAGAAAGAAAGAGGCCGCGCAATCTGACGGCCTGCTTTCCCGACCTGTCTTGCTTGCGGCTGAGGACACCGGAACCAAGTCAATAATGCAGACCGCGCGGTTTGGAGATTGAGACCGCGGTCTGCCTTCTGGTCATGACTTAGCCGATTCTTCAAGAGGTGACTTGGATAGCCTTCGATCTGGAGCCCCGGCTTGTTCTTTGGGGCTGGAACTTCGAGTTTCTATGAGACAACCCGCGCGGCCTTCTAGCTGAGACCGCGGATGAACTTCTTGCCTTGGCTCTTTGACGATCTTATCCCTTTGGGGGTGATCCTGGAAATGACACCAGGCCGCCCGGCCTGGCCCTTCTTGAACGGGGAACCGCCGATTCCAGGACCCAGCGGCTTGGCTCAAGAGTCCGAGCGGTCTGACAATGGTTCAAACCGAGAAGCGGTTTTCCGGGCAAACATAATCCCCGCATATTTTCAAATCTCAAGAGGATTTCGAAAATATTAGCTTTGACCGGGAGACCGCATCCGACCTGCCTTGAATCCTATAAGAGAGCCAGAGAATTCATTCTGTGGAGTTTTTCTGCGGAATCTCGGGGTATTACTCGCCAGCTGCGGTTAGAGTTTTTAAGACCGGCAATTCTTCAGTAATGGATTTCTTGGACGCCGTGCTAGACCGCGTGGATCCTAGTGGGGATCAGAAGAGGGCGGAAAACAAGAGGAGCGAATTGCCGGAAAGATTGGATAAGGCGAGGGAAAAGCAAGACCGGCAAGACCGGAAAAAGAGAAAACGGGCCGAGAAGGCCGCAATGGGCAGCTCCAAGCCGGTTGTGGACTTAACGACCCCTAAGACTCCTGCAGAGCCCGTGACGAACAGTTCGGAGCCTCCTCCTGATGACTTGCCGGCTTCTCCCAAAGGCCTCGCCCAACAGACCACCAGCCCGCTGAATAAAGAGGAGACCGCTCCTCCTGAAGAAGCTGCTCCAGAAAGCCCTTCGAAGAAGGCCGGAGAGAATGACTCGTTTGGTGTGGAAATCACCCCATCCGGGAACCCTCATTTGCTCGTCCGAGATCTAGAGAAGGAGGCGGTTACTTCCCCAAGGACGGGCGAACAGAACACCCCTTTGTCCGTGGACGACTACCCCAGCCCCTCGAAAGAACTTGGCCCAGCGCCGAGTAAGAGAGAGAGAAAGAGGAAGAAGACCGGATCTGTTACTGAGCGGATAACTAAAAAAGTCAAGAGGCTGGCCGCTAAGGAAAGGGCGGCCCTTAAAAAACCGACCGAATCCCTCCTCCAGACCAATTCGCGGCTGAAAGAGGAGCTAGGTCTTGCGACTCCTCCACCCAGCAAGTCAAACGAATCGCCGGCCACTCCTGACGCGAAGACGGGCGAACTGCCCCCGGACCCGGCGAGCAGTATATCCTTCAATGGGATCTTCAAAGACATGGATGAGCTGGTGAAGCGAGATCAGTTTCTTGCCAGCCCGACCGCCTCTGACCAAAACGCTCTTGCTACTGATGACACAGCCCGGTCTGAAGAGACCGCTCGGATGGAGGCCGAAGAGCGAGAGGCCGCCGCCCGGACTGCCTCGGAGGTCGAAAAGAAAACAAGGGAACTTGAAGAAGTTCAGCGAGCGCGGGAGGAGGTACCCCCAGCAATGACCGGGAAAGAGATCATGAAGGTGAAGAAGGAAAGGGCGGAACAGGCCTTGAACAAGCCGTCGCGGCCTGATCCTCTTGCGGCAGGTAAGGATTCTACGGACTACAAAGCTGTCCGCTTTTTCATTCCGCGGCCTCGCCATAATGAATTAGTGAACCCGCCGCTGAGCCTCTTTGCTTTTATTTTTTATGACCGCGCGGTTTTTGCAGATAGCAGCGATCAGACTGTGAAGCCGGGTGACCTTGAGGCCAGTCTGCCTCGGCTAGCACCCCCGATTTCAACCTGTGCGACATCCTTGCCGGAAAGACCGCATCTGTTTGATCGCCTTGAGGCAGATCTGATCAACCTGAGGGCCAGCTTGAAGGAGGTAGAGGACCGGGAGGCCGCCACTCGGACCGCTCTGGCGCAATCGGAGATTGACAGGAGGTCCAGCACAGAGAAAGTGAAAATCCTGGAGACTCAGCTTGAGGCCGCGCGAGCAGCGGTGGTGGCTACGCGGACTGCTCTAACCGTCCAACTGGAGAAGGAGAAGAAAACCTCTGCCAAATTTGAGAGTGACTCAAAATATTACCAGGATAAGTTCCTGCGCTTAACCAGAGAAGTCGCCGCTGGTCGGCGAAATGTGAATGATGGGGTGGTAGCTGTTAGCCGCCCGACTATTGGAGCGAGCTCAAATCCTCCTTCAGTCCGGGCGGCTGATCCAATGATTGACGAGGCCGCTGCGGTCCCCCGTATGATTGCCGCTACGCGGGTCGAAAGGGATGCCGGGCGGCTTCATTGCACAATCAACCACCTTCATTATCATACAAGCCAAATTTATTCTCTCTTGAACACGACCAGTGACCAAGTCGCGCGACTTCATAGAGAGGATACTTCCCCAGAGCGCCGTCAGTCGTGATTAATATTTGAATATAACTTGTATTATGAATGTGGTTTGTTGATCTGGACAATATTCTTCTTTACTCTTGTCTTTTATTTGAACAATTCGCGCGGTCTATTACTTTAACCGCTGTATTTTATGCCTTGTTTAAATCTTATGTTTCATTCGAACCGTTTTCTGATCGGGCGAACTGTGATGTATGCTTGCTTCTGTGTTTTCTGGATGCCTTTGCTTCTTTCATTTTTCTGGTGAATCTAACCATTTAGGCCATTGACCGTGCGGTTAGATTGTATAGCCGTGTCATGATTTTACTATTCACAGATCATAGAAATCTATAAGTATAGAATTTGCCGAAGTCATTCTCACGATTTCCAGATGGCGCGATCCAAGAACAAGTCACAGCGACCTGTTAAAGTTAAGGCCGTCCGAGCTGACGCGGCCTTGGCATTCCATTCGGCGGACCATCCGGAATGCCGCCTTACCCCGAACGAACTGGATGACTTCATTGCTAAACACATGGTAGGGAGTACTCTGCTCGCGCGGCTTCCTTTGCGCGACGAGCGGATTAACTCTTCCAGTCCGCACCAGATCGCCATCCCAGTTGACCACTTCGAGTATGGCTTCAAGTTTCCACTGCCGCTTGAAGTCATAGCCATCTTCGACCACTACGGGGTTGTGCCCGGTCAGCTTCCACCGAACTCCATCGCCTCAATATACAGCTTCATCTCCTATCTGCGGTTCGAGCGAACTAGATTCTCCATTGACTTGTTCAGGAGGTTTTTCTCAGTGCGAGCGGTCTCCGACTCGGGGACTTCAACTTACCGAGGGCACCTCTACTTCAGCTGCCTCGGGCTGAAGGTTGTCAATCTGGCGAACAAAGTCTCCGATTGGTCGGAGCGGTTTGTAATGCTCGAGGGCAACTTCGGACTGTTGCAGACCAACCCGCAAGTCCGGGGGGAAGAAGTTTTCCAGATCCCCCAAGTCGGCAAGATCGAGGCGGACACCTTCGCGTTCCTTGAGAAGGAGCGGCTTGATATCAACCACTACATCCCGCTTTTCTCGGAGCTTGAGAACATTCTCCCCGAACATAGTAAGTTCTTCTAGACCGCCTTTATATGACCGCGCGGCCTTCTTTACTTATATTCTTGATTTTATTTTGCAGCCGCCCATATCGTTCCAGCGAACAAGCCGGTCACGCCGGCCGGCCCAGTTTTAACCCAGAGGGAGAAGAGGCAGCGGCGAAAGAGGTCGCCATCTTCGGAGGAAGAGGGCCCGACCTCTTCTGACGAGTATGAACTCCTTCGTTCAAGTGGGAACCCGCCCGACCTGCAGGGCAACCCGACCGTCCTTTGGCACAGGGATGGAAGTCGGATCCGGGTATCCACCGCGCTCCCTCCGTGGGGGAGTGAAAAGATTGACCGCCACGCCCTAGCCGCCGGGGCTGCCTTATATGGTCGAAAGACTTTGAAGAGGCTGAGGAATACTCCCGAGGAAGAGCTCCCCCGGTTAGCGGCTCAGGCCGGTGCATGGGGATTTGCGGCCAACCACTTTATGGCCTTGTCGTTCAAGCGGCTGGTTTCCGTCCAAAAACACCTGGAGAAGAGATTCGAGGAGCAGGCCGCGGAGATCACGCGGCTTCAAGAAGAGAACGCGCGGCTTCAAGAAGTCGTGGCGGTGAGTTTTTTCAAAAGACAATGCGGTCCCTTTTGTTCAGCCCGGGCGGCCTGATTCATTTTTCCTTTTTCTTGCAGAAGCAATATGAGATGACCAACCCGTCCTTCCAGGACGAGGTGCTGCCCCATGTGGCCCAAGGAATCAACAAGGCCCTGGGTCTTATGGAAGATCGGGGCGGTCTGAGCGAAGGGTTCGAGGGTACCACCTTCTCCGACCTCTTCCCCACCTTGAAGACTCAACTCGATGAAATCAGCCGAAGGCGCAAGGGGAAGACCAAGGTGGGCGAGGAGGCTGAGGCCGACGCTGGCAGAGAGGTCGTGCTTCATCAAGGAGGAGATGGAAGCGGTGAAGCCGCCGATGAGGTCGATGCGGACAATGAAGCCGGTGACGCTGATGAGGACGATGAAGATGACCTATCCTCTGGGACCACTGGCTCCGCCAGCAGGACCGGGCGATCAAGTTCCAGCGGTTCGTCGGATTCTTCTTCGTTCAGCGAAGGCTATTCGCCGGAGATTGACATCGAAGGCCTGACCTCAAGTCCGCCTGTCAAGAAGCGAAAAAAGTCGGCAGACTAGTGCTCTCGTTTTACTTTTTAACTTTTGTAACCGCCGGTTTCTTTTTGTTAACCGGGCGGTCAGTACTTTTGTAAACATATTTTTGAAGAAATGAATAGAAATTTCTTACCTGTCTGGTTGTCATTCTGCTGTTACTTACTTGTGATTGATATCTTGTCTTTTTCTCTCCTTCTTCTTTTTCGCTTTTTATAATCTAGCCGCGCGGCTATCCTGATCCATTTATAGATGACGATTGAGGATCTTGGGTGGTTTATATTTAGGCCGCGCGATTACTCCTTTTTTTTTTAAAAAATCTCAGGATGTCCGATTTCTTGTGCGATCATAGTGTTAGGCCGAGCGGCCCCTTATTTAAAAAGAGAGATACCACATCCTTGTTGATGCAAGTAATGATCCTTTAACTTTGAGCGATTTTGAAATCAATCCGGGCGAACAACGCATTGCATCCAAAGATAACTTTTGCTAGGAAATCAGTCAACCCGACCGGTTAAAATATAAACTGAACGATGATATACTCAATTCCAGAGACAACCAGATTTGATTAATTTGAAGTATTGATAGGTTCGCTCGGTCAGACTGCAATCCGGACAACCATATGATTTGAATTTAGAAATGCCTAACTCATTATCGGACGGATAGATAGATAAGTCCGACCGCTCAGGATGAAATCTGAGCAATTACATGTTAGATCCAGAAATACCAAACTTATAAAAGATGATTAAATCCGCCCGGTTTGAATGCCACCCGGGAAATAGATGATTAGCTTTAGAAGATTTCCAACTTGTACAATATTGATAAGACCGCACGGTTGTATAATAACCCGGATAATCATATGCTTTGCCAGAAAATATTCTAACTTGTAATATATTGATAAGACCGCCCGGTTGCATAATAACCCGGATAATCATATGCTTTGCCAGAAAATATTCTAACTTGTAATATATTGATAAGACCGCCCGGTTGCATAATAACCCGGATAATCATATGCTTTGCCAGAAAATATTCCAACCTGTAATATGTTGATAAGACCGCCCGGTTGCATAATAACCCGGGTGATAACATGATCAGTTTCAAAAGATGACTTTAACCTATGTTCAGTCAGACCGCTAGGCCTGAAATACTCAGACCGCATGGTCTTAATACCACAACCCCTTATTGGGGTAGACGAACACCTGCACCTGTTCGACCAGACCGATCGGCCTGAAAAACTCAAACCGTCCGGTCTTAATATCACAACCCCTTTATTGGGGTAGACGAACACCTGCACCTGTTCTAACAATATTCTCCTTGAGTGGTCCATATAGAAAAATCATCAGAAGTGAATGCCTCCCTGTAGGGAAGAAGAATAATCCTACAGGCTCAAATGACCAAGTGGGCAGGTGGGCCTCGGCGGCGAACATTGCTTTCCTCAAGTGGTCATAAGAGCTGTAGGGAAAAAGGAAGAAATATGTACAGACTCAGATGACCAAGTGGGCAGGTGGGCCTCGGCGGCGAACATTGCTTTCCTCAAATGGTCATAAGAGCTGTAAACGACTCATCCGCTCTCTTGCCTAGGGTTACAAGCCGAGTTGATCAATTGGGCAGGTGGGCCTTGGCGGCGAACATTGCTTTCCTCAGAGAGATCAACTCAGTTGTGGGCCCAACTAGGTACCGTTTTGAGAGTACCTAAGAGTATTCGATGGTCACAGACTATGATGATCAGTTGGGCAGGTGGGCCTCGGCGGCGAACATTGCTTTCCTCAGAAAGATCATCAAAGCTGTAACTATATCCCTTCGGGGCATGATAGAGCTGACAATCACCTAGACCTCCCTTGATGCAGGGGTGTGTCAGATATCGGCCGGGATCCAAAGTTCTGAAGACCACCGCAACGGAATTGGCAAGCTACCACTACATGTGTGCGAAAACTCCCCGCATCACATGGTCTTGGTGGGTTTTACGCTACGACTACAATCCGAGGGGGTTCGAGCAGAATTTGGCGATATCTCAGAGGTTCGGGGAGTGAGATATGTGTGTTTATATTTATGATGCGGAGAACCATCATACAAGAAGGAAATGTCAGTATAGGGCTTTTTATTCAATACCAAAAAGAGATGTAAAGAATAAAAGAAATAATTTCAAGGATAGAACCGTTTGAGATCGTCACCGCTCCACGTGCGTGGGATGTCTTCTCCTTCGTTGGTTTGGAGACGGTAGGCCCCATTCTTAGATACTTCTTTGATGATGAAAGGTCCTGCCCAATTAGGATCCAGCTTTCCAACATTACCAGACCTTGCTGCGGCATCCACCTTTTTTAACACCAGATCCCCGACTACAAACTGCTTCACTCTGACATTCTTATCAAAATATTTTGCCATTCTCCTTTTAACTTCCTCCTGCCTGATTGTTGCTTCATCCTGAAGTTCCTCGATTAGATCAAGATTATGCATGAGGGCCTCACCATTTTCATCTATCCAGGATTCTCCTCCTTCTTTGGCGTAAATAACCCTTGGAGTGACTACCTCGAATTCCACAGGGACAACAGCTTCCGAGCCATGAGATAATTTGAAAGGTGTCTCCCCGGTAGCCGAAGACGGAGTAGTGCGAAGGGTCCACAGGATGGAAGGAAGTTGGTCCGCCCAATTCCCTTTCTGGTTCAAGACTCTTTTCACCAAAAGCTGCCGAATTTGCCTGTTTGCCGCCTCCACTTGACCATTAGTCCTTGGATGGTGTACTGAGGCAAACCGAAGATCAATTCCTATCTGATCACAGAAGCTTATCATCTCCGGATTGTTGAATTGTGGGCCATTATCGGTGACGATTGCCAACGGAATTCCATGTCGACAGACAATTTCTCCCCAGACGAAGTTTCTGACAATTTGGGTGGTAGTTCTTGCTAATGCTTTTGCTTCGATCCACTTACTGAAATAGTCGATCATTACTAGGATAAAGCGACGTTGTCCGCTGGCCATTGGGAAAGGCCCCATAAGATCCATTCCCCATACTGCAAAAGGCCATGGCGCAGTTATTGACCTGAGTGACTGAGCAGGCAAATGTTGAAGAGGAGCGAACTTTTGACACTGGACACATCGCTTGGCGAAGGCTTCAGCATCCTTTCTCATGGTTGGCCAGAAGTATCCTTGCCGCAGGATCCTTTTTTCTAAGGTTTTCGCCCCTGAATGGCTACCACACTCCCCAGAATGAACTTCCTGAAGTATGACCGGGATCTCCTCTTCCGAAACGCACCGTGCCGAGGGAGAAATCAAAGTTTTTCGGTACAAGACTCCTGCTATCAAGTAGTAGTAAGCCACCTTTCTTCTGAATCTATTTTTGTCCTTGATGGATGGATGATATTCTCCCTTTGTCAGAAACAATTCGTAGGGGTCTTTCCAAGAAGGATGTTGATCAATCTGCATGAGCTCTTCTTCCTCTGTTTCCTCTGTTGCCGGGTGAAAAAGTTCTGAGGTTACTCCCCCTGATGGAAGACCAAATTTTGACAATTCGTCTGCCTCTTCATTCTGCGTTCTCGGAATATGCTCGATGATGAAGGTTTTGAATCTCCCGATTTCTTTCTTAGCTAGGAATAGGTATTTTCTCAACATCGGTTCTCTTGTCTCGTAGTTCCCCAGAACCTGCGAGGCCATTACAAGAGAATCAGTTTTCACATGAACATGTTCTATCCCAAGCTCCTTTGCGAGTCTCAGGCCGGCCAAGAGTGCTTCGTATTCGGCCTGGTTATTTGTAACTGAAAAGAAGAATTTAACAGCTTGTTCCAGCCTGATGCCGTTTGGACTGATCAAAACCACTCCGGCTCCCACGGAGTTTCTGCCAGAAGCCCCATCCACATAAATGATCCAAGCCAAAGGAGTTTGCACTACCTGCTCTGGATTAGACTCCATTGTGTCTACCAAGAAATCTGCCAATACTTGTGCCTTTATTGCTGTTCTGGGAGTGTACAGTATTTCGAACTCGCTTAGCTCAATTGCCCATTTGGCCAACCTTCCTGAATGTTCCGGCTTCTCTAAGATATTCCTCAGTGGATGATCTGAAACCACCTGAATAGGATGAGCTTGAAAATAGGGGCGGAGCCTTCGTGATGACATGACTAAAGCCAAGGCTAATTTCTCCAGGATTGAATATCTAGTTTCTGCATTTTTAAGGATATGGCTGACATAGTATATCGGAAACTGTTTCTTTTTCTCTTCCCGAACCAGGACAGAGCTTATCGCATCAGGGCCTACCCCCAAATACAAGAATAGTGTTTCTCCTTCGCGAGGGCTTTGAAGAAGGGGGGTTGAAGTTAATTGCTTTTTCAATTGTTCGAAAGCATTATTGCATTCCTCGTTCCATTCAAACTTAGATCCTCCCCTAAGTGTTTTGAAGAACGGAGCGCTTTTATCTCCCGATTTGGAAATGAATCGGCTCAATCCTGCCAACCTTCCACCAAGTTGCTGTACCTCTTTCGGACTACGAGGAGGGGTCATGTCTAGGATGGCTTTTATTTTATCTGGGTTCGGTGCGAGACCATCAGGAGTGAGAAGATGTCCAAGAAATTTCCCCTTGTTCGCCCCGAACACGCATTTCGAGGGGTTTAATTTTAATTTGAACCTCCGTAGAGTAGCGAACGTCTCTACGAGGTCTTCCAGATGGATTAAAAAAGTTTTACTTTTTAGAAGGAGATCATCAACATATACTTCCAGATTTCTCCCTTTTTGTTTTTCAAAAACTGTGTCCATCATCCTCTGATATGTTGCCCCCGCATTTTTGAGGCCGAAAGGCATGACGAGATAACAATAACATCCATCATTGGTAATGAAGGATGTATGCGGGATATCAGGCTTATGCATCTTAATCTGGTGATAACCAGAAAATGCATCTAAAAAACTCATAAAACTATATCCCACCGCGGAATCTACCAAAACATCTATCCGAGGCAAGGGATAACAATCCTTGGGGCATGCTTTATTGAGTTTAGTGAAATCAACACACATACGCCATTTCCCCCCAGACTTTTTCACCATCACTACATTCGACATCCAGGTGGGGTACTGGATTTCAGAAATGAAATTGGCCTTAAGAAGCTTTGCAACTTCTTCTTTGATAGGTACCGCCAGCTTAGTTGCTACCTCCCTCTTCTTCTGTTGGATTGGCTTGAACTCCGGAGAAACGTTGAGGTGATGGCACGCGACATCTGGATCTATTCCAGGCATGTCTTCCGCCGACCAAGCGAAGATGTCCAAGTTATTCAGCAGGCAGGAGGTTAACTGGAGCTTTTCCTCTTCTGATAGCTCGGCGTTGATGATCAGCTTCTTCCCTTCCCCTTCAACAATGGGGATCTCTTGGGTCTCCTGGGCAGGTTCCAGGTAGGTCCCTTTCCGTTCCACGCTCCCCTCAGCTTCTTCAGGGAGTTCGGACACCTCTTGGATGTCATTCTGGGGCTTGTGAAGTGGTGCCTCGGTGATCACATTAACTGTCTTCACATAACATTCGCGTGCCACCTTTGGATCGCTCCGGATCCGGTACTGACGCCCCTCAGCAGCGAATTTCAAGGCCAAATGGAAAGTAGATACCACCGCTCTGTAAGCATTCAGGATTGGCCTTCCGAAAATTGCGCAGTAGCTACTTGGGGCTTCCACTACTACGAAGTTCACCAACTTTGTTATGCCCCCTAGCGATACCAGAAGCTTCACGCACCCTTCTACTTCCTTCTTTTCTCCTGAGAAGCCATAGAGGGGGCCTTCCGTAGAGAGTAAGGCCTTTCCAGTCTTGAGGGCCTCAAACGTTTGGCGAAAAATGAGATTAACTGAGCTGCCTGTATCGATCAAAATTTTGTGCACTGCGTAATTCTCAATAACCGCCTTTATCACCACCGCGTCATCAAACGGATTTGCATTTGGGGAGAGGTCTTCTTGGCCAAACGTAACAACCGTCCTTTCCGGGGCAGAAATGGAGGCAACTGCCACTTCTTGCTTTGTAACTCTCCCGATGCTAGATTTTCGGGAGGATTCTACCCCTGCCCCACCATGGATGCAATAGATGTTACCGAGAGGGCCAACATCATTCACCTCTATGCATTCGGCTGCAGGATGTATATCCCCATAACTACCGGCCTCCTCTACATCAGCACACTCCCATGTTACTTCGACTGCCTCCTTCTTCTTCTCAGCTCGTGGTTCAACCGGAGTTTCTTGCCGAATCAACCCCCGAAGCTTTCCCTCTTTCAAGAGTTTTTCTATCAACCACCGGAGGGCCCGGCAATCTTCAGTTAGATGCCCCTCTTCTTTGTGATATTCACAGTAAAGGTTTGGGTTCCGATTGCGAACTTCTGATTTCAAAGGAGGGGGCCTTTTAAAGTCAGGCCTCTTCTGAAGAATCTGCACGACCTCATTCATGGTAACGTTGAGCGGGGTGAACGAATCTTGTGATTCATCATATCGGATGGATGGGATAGGTGGAGATGGTTGTGTGATGTATTGTGGCAGATATACGGGCATGATTTGCGGGACTCCCATGGGTTGAGTGGGTGCGATGGCCAACGGCGGCTTCTGATCCTGAAACCGTTGATGGCCAATGAATGGTTGCTTGGGCTTAAGATTCCTTCCCCTTTGAGCCCGAGGCTCGAAATCAGGCCGAGACGAGTGATTATAACGTTGCTGATGGGTTGATGCAGAATTGAACTGATCGTTGTCGCTGAGCAACTTGGCAACGTAACCCGGATTAGTCTTTTCCCCCCTGATGAATTTGTTTGCCAGACTAATCATTTCTTGATATGTCTTTGGTTCCCTGATTTGGGCTTCAAACTTCAGTGGCCCCTCCCTAAGGCCATGCATTAGTGCGACCCTATATAACTCCGGATCGACGTTTTGTACCTCCATTATTTCCCTTTGGAAACGATCGACGAAACGGGCCCACGTTTCGTTTTCTTGTTGTCGTATTTCGAATAAGGCTGCCGGACCATTCTTTCTCTTCTTAGAGGTAGAGAATCGAAGCAGAAATTCTCTACGCAACTCCGCAAAGCATCTGATAGATCGAGGATGCAATCCATAGAACCATTCTCTGGCCTGCCCATCAAAGGATGTCACCAGGAGCTTGCACTTTGTTGCGTCAGTGATGGTCCTCAGAGCAACAGCTGATTCAAATGCCTGGAGGTGTATTGCTGGATCGGACTCCCCACTATATGCTGACATACGTGGTTCTCGAAAGTTGTTTGGGGCCGGCTCTCCTCGGATTTCGTCGGTGAAGGGAGAACTCTCCTCGGCATCCTCATACAGGGGGAAAGCAGAGTTATAAGGGACCTCGGCTGCGGTCATTGGCGGACAGGCCGCATGATAGGAGCGGGCAGGTGCTCCAGTCGGATATGATTGGAAGGCGGCGACCTCAGGCGGATAGGGAAAATGGGCGGCCTGAGAGGTCGCCCCTTGAAAGTCAAGGACCCGAGCTGGCATACATCGCGCGGCCTCTTGGTAGAGATTCGGACGGTCCGCGGAACCTTCTTGTGGTGGTCGGGAATGAGCGACTTGCGCGAACGGATATGGAGGTGGAGGAGGTAGAACAGGAGTGACCGCCTGGGGAGCCGCGGCCTGCTGAGGGGCTAACCGCTCGGTCAGTAGAGTTAGGGCCTGAGTGATCGCGTCCAGACGCTGATCAGTCGCCTGCCGAGCCTGGTCGGCCTCTCTCTTTGTCTGCTCCAGAGCTTCCCACAAAGAGTCTTCACTGTGATCGGATCGGTCTCTTGGGGGGAGCTGGCGATCTGGCATTCTGAGCTAAGGATTTCGCTGACAGTCTGCGATCTGAAGGTCGCGTGTTTCTGTTCGATTCAAAAGTGCGCCTCCGAAGGAAAACGAGGGTTGCGGACTATCAGTTACTATTTAGCTAGAGAATTCAGACCGCTAGCAGCGGTCGAGGCCAGACTTCGCCCGTCGCGGCAAATGCCACTCCTGCGACGGGCTTTCCTTTGATTGAAAAGTAGCGGTTACAAATATGAGAAAGTAGAAGCCGGCCGGTCAGCAGTTCGCGAGACCTGAAACTCGAGACCGGAGCTCAGACAAGCGAGCTCTTGGATTCGAGTGTGCGTGTCTTGGGAACAGTGCCGCCCCCTATTTATAGGCTTGGGGGCCTGCCCGATCGGGCAGGGATAAAATAACCTCCTGCCCGGGTACAGGAGAAACGGGCAGGCGGTGACGGGATACACAAAGAAGAGAAAGAAAGAGGCCGCGCAATCTGACGGCCTGCTTTCCCGACCTGTCTTGCTTGCGGCTGAGGACACCGGAACCAAGTCAATAATGCAGACCGCGCGGTTTGGAGATTGAGACCGCGGTCTGCCTTCTGGTCATGACTTAGCCGATTCTTCAAGAGGTGACTTGGATAGCCTTCGATCTGGAGCCCCGGCTTGTTCTTTGGGGCTGGAACTTCGAGTTTCTATGAGACAACCCGCGCGGCCTTCTAGCTGAGACCGCGGATGAACTTCTTGCCTTGGCTCTTTGACGATCTTATCCCTTTGGGGGTGATCCTGGAAATGACACCAGGCCGCCCGGCCTGGCCCTTCTTGAACGGGGAACCGCCGATTCCAGGACCCAGCGGCTTGGCTCAAGAGTCCGAGCGGTCTGACAATGGTTCAAACCGAGAAGCGGTTTTCCGGGCAAACAAACAAGGCATATAGGATTTATAACAAATCTTCTCTTAAAATAGAAGAATCTATGCTTGTTTCCTTTGATGAAACTAATATGTTTTACAAGGAGAAGATTTCTTCTACCATAGAAAATCTACAGGTACCTACACTATGTGAGCAGCTAGATCAATTAGATCTACATAAAGAAGGATTTCTAAATCCTAAACAGCAGAAGACTGAAGAAAGTGAAGAGGAAAATCACCCAGATTTTGTTGACAGTTTAAATCAGATAAACTATCTGTGAAAATTAGTCCAAGACTAACTTAGAAACCTTTAGGATTAGAAAGAGATAAAAAGAAATAAACACCTAGAATTTTTCAGGAAAATTAAAAGTCACGTCGACTTCTATTCGATGCACCGTCGATGACTCAACTCAATAAGTGAAATTGACGCATGCGTCGACTACGATCGACGCATACGTCGATACAAAACCCTAGCATCTTAACGCGGGCTGTATCGACGCTTACGTCGAATTCCACTCGACGTACCATCGATTTCATGAAAACGAGCGGCAATACTAAAATATTTTCGGTCACATCCACTGAAGTACCGAATAAGCCTCGAATAGTGTCGCATTTCGACATTTCACCTGACTTAAAAAGACTCTTCAGTTAGAAACCTTCACTACTCTGCATCCTTCATCCTTTTTGCTCCTCAGTCCAGCCGATTTCTTCCTCTCTCTCTCTCACTGACCTAAAATGGCTCCCAAGACCAACTCTGGTATCGACATTGACCTTGAATCTTTCCAAGCCGCTGCAGAAAACTACAAGAGCATCATTGCTCTGTTCATTGAAGCTGGACTAGATAAGCTCATCTCCACAAAATGCAAGCTCCTGGAAACAGAGCTCAAAGAGCTGATGACTCATGTTCAGATATCTGAACAAGGAGAAATCCAAGGAACAATCCATGAGACACCTGTCTCAATATCTGCAGAACATATTAGGACAACCTTTGATCTTCCATCAGGTACACCCTAATATTATCTTTGTTCAAAGCAAATAGGGAAAGAAAATCAGCTTCTAAAGAATAACTAAATAAGTCTTCATCACTCCCTTATTAGGTGATGAATCTATAGACCTCACACCTGATGAAATCAAGCATCTGCTAACCACCATGAAGTTTTCAAAGGATAGACCAATCCATCTAAAGAAAATAGACTTTTTTGAGGAGTACAGACTGCTAGCAGATATAGTAGGAAAAATCCTGCTATGCAAGACCTCAGCCCATGATGCAGTGCCCAAGCAGCAACTGAATATCATGGGGGCCCTGGTGCTGAAGAAGAAGGTGGAATGGGCCACATGCTTGCTCAAGATGATAAGCTCTAAATACTCACACAAAGAAAATGCATATATGAGGATTATGAGTCAAGTACTCTTCCACTCCTTCCCTGACCTATGTAGGTCAAAAGGAATCCCTATTCCTCCAGGGAAAAGGATGTCAATAGCTCTATTCTCCAAATGGACCAGGCAAATCCCTAAGCCTGGTTCCATTCCTGAAAAGACTCCATCTCCTCCTAACTCTCATGTTCATCCATCTCCTCCTCCTCCTCCTCCTCCTCAAAGAGACAATTCTTCTCTACCACCATCATCTACTCCACTAGTCTCTACCACTCTCACAACCCCTCCTCTACCTACCTCCTCTCAAACACCTGCTCAAACAGCAGTTTCTCCATCTCTTCCTCCTCCTACTTTCTCATCCTCTCCACCTCCTTTATCACCCATACCTCATGTATCAACTAACTTCTCTCCAGCTACATCACCACCTCCACCACTCTCTCCTCATCACCAACCACAACATGAACCATCTGCATCCACTGAAGCTCTCCTCACTCAGTTCATTACATCAGTAGCTCAAACATTCCAAGCAATGCTGGATGAGCACTGCTCCCAGATTCATTCATCCATCCTACACATGCACACCCAAATAGATGGGGTCAGTGCCTCTGTGCAAAGTCTGAAGACCTCTCTCTCTTCCTCTAGAGTAACCAGGTCTTTCTTAACCTCCTTGGCCAAGAAGGTCAAGAAGGGGGAGAAGCTAGATGAAGAGCAGCCCTCCACTCCTAAATCTCTCTCCCATAAGTCAATTGGAAATGAGAGAGTATCTGAGCTACATATTGAAGAACAAACAATAGAGGTACTCAATATAGCAAGAGAGGCTGCAAGTCAAGTGGTACTAATACAAGGGGAGGCAAGCGGGGCAGAAAATGAAGCTGAAAAGGAAGATGTGGCAGATGGTGAGAAAGATAAAGAAGCTGAAACTCAGGGGGAGCTAGGTACTGTGATAGTTGAAATAGGAGCTCAGGAGCCAGGTACTGCTATGACTGAAGATGAAACTGAAAAATAAACTGAAGAGGTAGAAGTAGAAGCAACCAAGGAAGTTCTATCCCAGGGGGAGCAAACTGATGTAACTCAGGGGGAGCTGAGTGAACTACCTGGTGCTGAGAAGGAGCAACCCCCCTCTCTTAAAACAGTTGTATTCACTAGAAAAAGGAAGACTCCTCCTACCACTCCTGAATAATGCCTTAAAACAATGAATGATATATTTATGGTTAAAAACTGATTGATCTAAACATGAAGTTTGTTTATAGGATTTCCTTTTCTAATTTCTCTTCTACTTGCTCAATATATTCCTTACCTATATAAATACTTTGCTGTGATTGATCATATGCTGATACAATTTCTCTCTAAATAGGGTTAAGACAAATAGGGGGATATTGTTGGGAAAATGATTTATCTTAACCCCTGAAAATGAGTTGAATATGAATTCTAAGAAAGAAAAATCAAGGTTAAATAAATATGCGTCGAATAGTATTCGACGCAATGTCGAAGTGGTGTCGACGTTCCATTCATAATGAGTCGAAGTAACTTTAAGAAGAATTCGACGTATCCTATATCGACGTAGCTCTGACTTCTAGTCAACGCATCTTGAGAAGTCGACGCACCTTAGTCGACGCACCTTCCTTATTCTCCTCTCGACGTCCAGCCAGGACGATTCGACGCTTACGTCGAATAGTAATCGACGCACGTCGATTTCTATGTTTAATTCAAAAATCGGCAGATCTCTTTCCTTCTTTTATAGATCTGATTTATATGGAATCAATTTATTCTTTATAGCCGTTCTGAATCATTCTTTTCCTCTAATAGATTCTTGGCTAATTTGATTAAATCCATTACGGACATTATTTGAAATCAGAATAAATTCTTTCCTTCTATAGATATAATAGTTATGGAAATATTTCTCTCTTTCTAATACTCTGTCTACTAATTGATTTCTCTCCTATAGTGTTATCTTAATACACAGAGCTATAAATAAGGAGAAGGTCGACAGAGAACAAAAAAAAAGAAGTGATCCACCATATACATATTGAAAAATAGGAAAAGCTCCCAAGTGAAAAAGAGAGAGAATTGAGAAATAGTCCTGCAGCAACCATCAAGCTTCCATCTTCTCCTACTTCTGAAGCCATTCTGCTACAAACTCTGATAGCTATCACTAAAAGAGAGAAAAGCTACAAATCTCTTTCTCACTATAGAAGAGATTTCATTCACTACTTCTTGTGCTTCCAATCTTCTTGCTAGGAAGAAGATTCCTTCTTGTCTTTATATTATTTCTCTTTCTTCTTTACATTCATTTCACTCTCAAATACTGTAAAAGAGTTTTTAGAATCTCTCTTCAAAAAATTCAGTTGTACTGGTTCTAAGAGCCTCCTTTTCAAAAGACTCAGTTGGTTCTAAGAGTCTCCTTATCAAAAGACTCAGGGTGGTTTTAAGAGTCTCCTTATCAAAAGACTCAGTGCAAGATAGTGAATTCCTACCAAAGGGGGTAGAAGAGTGGACTACCCAAAGTTTGGGGAACCACTATATTTCCTTGTGTTGTGCTGTGATTTCTTTTCTTGCATTTACTTTCTTTACTTGCTTAATTCTTGTTGGTGTGTGGGAAGCCTTAATCTGTGATCACTACACACACACACATATATATATATATATATAATTGCACAAAATATTTTAAATCTCTATTCACCCCCCCTCTAGAGAATTCTAGTTAGGTTCACTGTGCACTTTCATACAGGGAGGTGGCAGTGGAGATGGAGTTACAGCCGGGCTGACTGCGGTTTGTTGTGCGGTTAGCCGATCAGTGAGAAGAGCTAGAGCTTGACCGATGGCATCTAAACGCTGATCGATTTGTTTACGAGACCGCTCGGCCTTCTGCCTAGACTATTCCAGTGCTTCCCATAGAGTATCTTCACTGCGATCGGAGCGATCTCCATGGATGAACTGGCGGTCTGACATATTATCAGAGTATTCGCCGACACTTGTGATCTGAAGGTCGCGTGTGTCTATTGAGGCCGAAAATGTACCTCCACGATCACTGCTTGAAAAGCAAGGAAAATGAAGGGTTTCAAGCTATCAGTTACTATCTGACTTAATGATTTAGGTTGATTAGACCGCTGGCAGCGGTCGAAGCCAGAATTTGCCCGTCACAGCGAATGCCACTCTTGTGACAGGCTTTCCTTTGATTAAAGTGAAGCGGTTACAGCGGGTTATATATTGTAACGTTCCACTTTGAACTAGACCCCCTGGGTAACATGGGTTACTTAGAGATGCTCGTACCAGGTTGGATCTGGAGATCCTAATAAACCATGTTAAAAGGGCTTTAATTTATATAAGATAGCAAATACTTAATTTGAATTATATCAGAAATTTAGAAGGGATGCGTTCGACGAACTCCTGAAGCTGCGTTCGACGAACTCCTGAAGCTGCGTTCGATGAACTCCTGAAGATGCGTTAGACGAACTCCTGAAGCTGCGTTCCACGAACTCCTGAAGCTGCGTTCGCCGAACGATTAGGAAGCTGCGTTCGACGAACTATTAGGAAGCTGCGTTCGTCGAACGATTAGGAAGCTGCGTTTGACGAACGATTAGGAAGCTGCGTTCGCTGAATGATTAGGAAGCTGCGTTCGCCGAACGATTAGGAAGTTGCGTTCGACGAACGATTAGTAAGCTGCGTTCGACGAATTTGCGCCGTTCGATGATCGACGTAGTTATAGCTTTCGACGAATGTTGTAGTGTTCGACGAAAGTGCCGTTCCCGTTCGACGAAAGTGTTGCAGTGCAGGATCCGGGCAAATTTTCTGCCGTCGTCCAGTAAAGCTTAAATGCTTATCTTTTTTGGTAGTAGTGGAGTCGATGTCCAATAGAGGGCTGACACCAAATCTTGGGGTTCCAACACATGGCATTGGAAGTTGGGTTGTCCTTAATGCCAGTAATGCAATTCTAATCCCCTACTCTCTCTTCTCTCTTAAAGTAAAAGGGTTGCTGGTCAGATTACCCTATTCATCTTCTACTTCTTCTCCTCCTTCTTCTTCTCTTCATCTTCTTCCTCCCACCTTAAGGTTTTAACTTAGGGTTCTTGAAGGAGCAAGCTTGGAGAAGGATTTGGAGCTTGGCCGACCACCACCCCGCTGCCATGAAGATGAGCTTGAACCATGGCTGGAAAATAAGGTGACTTCCGACCCCTCTCCCTTGGTGCTAGATCATAGAAAAAAATAGGAGAGATGTTGAGCTCAAAAGAGCTTGGCTTGTGAGTTCATGGAGTTTCTTAGGAAAAGACCAAATTGGATCTTTCTTTTTAGGGCACCCATTGCCGCGAAAGTTCCTTCAATCACTTATTCTCTCCAAAATGGAGAGATAGGATTTGGTTTCGTTGAAATCCATGGTCTATGGAGGGAGTATTGGATGAGAGAAGTTGTAATGACCTAACCTTTCTTTTTGGGGAAGATGATGAATAGTCCCCTGTTATGTAGGATTTTAAATTATTTATTATGTGGAAAACATGATGAGTGATTCTCTATTAAAAACCCCTTGTTAATTAGGGTTGTTAATTATATAATTGTGTGATAAAAGTAATGATAGCCCTTACTAAAGAAGTTTTCAAATTATATCATTGCACATGGTTGTTAAGGGGAAAAATTGTGCACAGCTGGGTTCGAGCCAATTTTTAGGCTTGATCCCACTGGAATTAGACCTTGGGCTCAACATGGAAGTTGTAGCCCTTAGAAAGAGATTTCCGACGATAGGTTACCCGTTTTCTGAAGTGACCTGTAGCTCCATACAAGTCCAGTCGAGTGGACTGCCCAGAAAGATGGGAGGGGTTAAGTGCATGTTGTTTTGCTGTCCAGATTTCTGCAGTTGACTTCAGAGCAAATTTTAGATAGGACCCGCTTGGATCTGGGTTTAGGACTCAAGATGAATGTTGTAGATCTTGATATTAGATTTCCAAAATGGGGTGGATCATAATTTTTGGACAATTGTAGCACCCAGAAATCCAGTTTTAGTAAACTGTGTCATAACACTTTCGATCTCAGTATTTTGTGGATTTCTCTTAATATATTGGTTGGATGCTCATGAATAATTGGTGGAGACATAGGTGATAACAATATGTAGATCCATGTTGAATTTCATAATTTTTGGATAAGTTGTACTAAAGCTATTGCTGTTTCGTTTGATAATTTGAAGGAGATATAAATGCTGAATGTGAAGCCCGATTGAGCCAAAATTTTGTATGAATCATGTACATGCTACTATTGACCGGTGATAATGATTTAAGATTTATATCTGTTGAGATGACTCCTTAAATGAACCTTCAATTGTTAGTTTTAGGTGGAACCATAAACAAGGCATGTGTAGTTGATGGTGAGAATAAATAACATTGATTATGGGCGAGGTCTAAGTGTTTAGCAATGTGTATAATGATCATATAATGGTAGAGCACCATAAATTCGTATTGTATAATACGATGAGGTCGAAATTTGGTGGTAATGATTCCAGCATTAATGATGACTTATGGTGGAAGTTTCGGTGGATTTGGTATAGGCTAGGCGTGACCGAATGATGCTTATGAAGTTAATTGTGATCAAGGCCGGTTGTGAATCGAGCTCAAGGATGGGGATGGTTAATGTGTATGGCCAGATTGGTATAGTGAACTCGAACATAGAATTACGCGCACTAGTAGTCCTATATGATCAAAGATAGTAATTCCCTTATATACCCATGCCACTGCAAGAGAGTTATGACAACTCCGTATGTGAAGCAGTGATGGTTGGTGAGGCTTCTAGGGTATGGTTATATCCTAAGAGGTGAAGGACCCGGTTGGTAGGTCCTTGGATGCTAATTAGCATCGACACCGATTGTATGAGGAGAAATGGAATAAGTCTCCTTACGCGAGTCCTTGGGTACTTGATAGCATGGGTGGTGCATGGGAATTTCATGAATGTGCATGGCTTACACATGGTGGTGTGATGATCCTGGGTGGCAGATTACTTATGGCGGGTCTACGGGCTTGCTAGTCGTGACACCGATAGAAGCTAGTAGTTAGACTCTAGACCTGTTGGGATGGACTCTTGGTGCTCACTTCCCAAGGACACCTTCCATGTTATGAAGACTCAGCATGATGTGAGCAGTACACAGGGTCTCCGCTGTGTGTTCTTAGCGTCGAGGCGTACATAGGCCTAGGTCTAGTTGTGTTCATACCCGCCTAGTAGTGGAGGAGCCCGTTCCACTGTCTCCGTCTGGCCACGACGTGAGGTTCCTGAGAGGTTAATTACCCTCGAAAAATGGGAAGTACAGGTCTATGTCGACATAGCAACTATGCATGGGTGAGTCATCCTATCATAATCATTGCATTGCATTCATCATTCATAATCATAGCATTGCACCGCATCGGGTCCATCATATAAATTAGTATGGGCTCTTTTATATGATGGGTTCCAACATGGAAACCTTAACTTATAAGTTTGTATGGGCATTCATATACGTTAAGGTACGATATGAACTGCTTACTTCTGTGTTGTTTCACTACTTGCTTATACTCCGCCATTGTCATATTACCTGTTAGGTGTACTTCTTATACTTTTGATACACTACTGTAATTACATCTTCCTTGTCACCTGTTTTTGCTACTACTGACTATATTGCAGCTTTTCTTCATTCCCTTCCGCCCAGTGCCTTGGAGTCGCCGGTGGAGAGGATGTGAAGCCACTTAGTCTTTATGACTAACGGTTGTTGTGAAATTTTTCCGGACCTTGTGAGAGTAAGCAGGAATAACAACTAGAGATGCAAGCCAAACAACCAGAGACAATCTTAGGCGAACAAAACGATCTTTATTGATAGCAACACTTCAATTACAGGGCAAGACATGCTCGACGAGACATGATTTCGTCAGCACAAAACTTCAAAGAGAAAGAACAGAAACTGAAGATAACTGAGACCGCACGGTCTCTTGCCGAACTCAGCAGCTCGCCAGACCGCTGCTGCCAGACCGCAACCGCTCCCGATCTCGAAACACCACCAGACCGCTGCACCAGACCGCTCCTTTGCCGATCTCCTGATTCCCGAACTCCAACACCAAAACTCCAAGCCGCAAACCGCCTGAACACTTTCAGAGGAAGAGGTGATCGCTGCTGCCTGCACTATCCGCAGAAGCTGCACAAAGAAGAATTCAATCAGAGACCGCTCGGTCAGAAACACAGACCGCAGGAACTAGGCAAACTCGGCTTACACTTGGTGTGTTCTGTTTGTTGCAACAGTGGCTCCCTATTTATAGGCGTGAGACCTGATCCAGTCACCACCCTATGAGATAGAGTCACCACCCATCAGACCGCGCGACCTTACCGGTCAACCCGCGCAATCACTGCAACCCTCCTGCTTTATTTTGGTGAGCGCCGACTTCACTCCAGACCGCGGGAGATCGCTACTCCCTTAGTCTGAACACGACTCCACACGGAGATCGCCAGACTGCCTAGAAGTCACCCACCACCTGTGTTCGCCTGAGACCGCAAACACAGCCAGCTCGCCCTCCTGGTCTCCTCCTGAGACCGCGAACTGAGACCGCGCGACTAAGATGACTTAGTCCGCGAACTCCTTCAGAACCCTCTGGAAAGCCACCAGACCGGATTCAAGAGCCAACCCGTGCGGTCACGCCAGACCGGCACGTCCTTGAAGAGAACAACTTGTCACGCGGTCAGAGACAGACCGCGCGACCCTGAGGATGATCAGCCGTCATGCGGTCACAGCCAGACCGCACGACCTCCACCTCCAACAGCCCTTGGACCAGACCAGCGGTCAACCCCGGAAGCCGCAGCTGACCAAAAGAACGGATCGCCATTGCCAGACCGCCAGACCGTGCGGTCACGCCAGACCGCCCGGTCTCTTCCCAGACCGCCCAGGTCCAAAAGCCTCCTCCACTTCCACTTCAATAATTTCAACACTCCCCCTTGAAGTGGGAAGTGAAAACTAGCCCAAGTAGCTCCCTTAGCCGTGTGAACGGCCCCTTTGCCAGCGCCTTTGTGAAGATGTCTGCGACATTGTCCGCACTCCTCACATGCTCGACCGAAAGAGATCCCTCCAGCACCTTCTCCCGTATGAAGTGATGCTCGATCTCAATATGCTTGGTCCTCGCGTGACAAACTGGATTGGTTACCAGTTTGAGAGCACTCTCGTTGTCACTGCGTAGCAGAGTCGGCTCCCGAACCTCCTTGTGGACGTCTCCAACCAACCTCCTAAGCCAGATGGCTTCCTGAGCTGCCAAGGCCGAAGCCTTGTATTCCGCTTCCGTGGTAGAGACCGATACGGAATCCTGCTTCTTGCTGCACCATGATATAGCCGTAGGGCCCGCCATGAAGACGAATCCAGATGTCGACTTCCGATCATCCGAATCTCCCCCGTAATCAGCATCCATGTATCCATGCACCTCGAAGCCCGCATCCTTCCTGTATAGGAGACCCATGTCCGAGGTCGCCTTGACATACTTCAGAATGTTCTTGGCCGCTAGCAGATGAGGTACCCGTGGCTCCGCCATAAACCGACTCACCCTGCCCACTGCATATGCAATGTTCGGCCTCGTGATCGTCAGATAGATTAAGCTCCCAACCAGAGCTCGGAACACCAACGGATCTTGCATGATCCTCCCCTCATCCTTCCGAAGCTTCATAGCTTTCTCCAGAGGTGTGGAAGTGCACTTCCCTTCCTTCATGCCGAACCGCTCCACGATCCGCTCCGCATATCCGGCTTGGGTCACCAGCACTCCACCTTCCTTCCTCTGCACCTCAAGTCCAAGGAAATGGTGAAGCTCACCTAAGTCCTTCATCTCGAATCTGATAGACAGCTCGGCCCGAAGCTGCGCTACCTCCTCCTTTGAGTTCCCCGTCACGATCATATCGTCGACGTATAACAGCACGATGACCTGAAGCTCCCCGCTCTTCTTGACGAACAAGCTCGAGTCTGAGTCTGAAGCAACAAATCCACAGAATAGGAGATATTCTGCGATCTTCCCGTACCACGCCCTCGGCGCTTGCTTCAAACCATACAGGGCCTTCTTCAGCTTGCAGACATGCTCCGGAAAATCTTCAGACACAAAACCTGGTGGCTGGACCATGAAGATGTCCTTGTCAATCTCGCCGTACAAGAAAGCGTTTTTGACGTCGAGCTGCCAAATCTCTCATCCACTGAACGCCGCCAAGGCAATGATGAACCGAACTGAAGTCATTTTTGCCACCGGACTGAATGTCTCATCATAGTCTTCACCGTATTGCTGCGAGAACCCCCGAGCTACAAGACGAGCCTTGTAACGCTCGATACTGCCGTCAGCTTTCTTCTTCAGCTTGTAGACCCACTTGCATGTCACATGAGCGATGCCCTTAGGCTTGGGCACAAGAGACCAGGTCTCATTCTTCTCGAGAGCTGCCATCTCTTCTTGCATCGCAACATCCCACTCCTTCACGCCTTTGGCCTTCTCAAAGCTCGACGGCTCCCTCTCATCCAAGGGACCAGTAAAGAAACATGAGACAAAGCTCACTGCGTTTCCTCCTGTATAGCGATCAGGGGCGATGATAGATCGCTTCGATCTCCTCAGCTCCTTCCCCTGAACCGCTTCATCTCCAGCTGCTTCTTCCCTAGCTCCCCTTCCAGACGTGCTAGGAGCATTGCTCCCCCTGCTCCCTGAACCAGAAGCCCCCGTCTCGGAACTAGAAGGAGATGGACCACCTGGTGACACAGGTAGCTCCACCTGAAGATTTTCCACAGCTTTCTATGGCATCTCCACCCTGCTCTCTGGTAACTCCACATCAGAAGACCCCTTGTAAGATGTCACCTCATCGAACACGATGTCGCGAGATACAACAAATCTCCGCGTCTCTGGGTCCATGCACTTCCAACCTTTCTTCCGCTCATCGTATCCCACGAAGACTAGCTTCCTTGCTTTCGCATCTAGCTTCGTCCGAAGAGCATCTGGAACATGCACGTAGCAGGTGGAACCAAACACCCTAAGGTGTGCCACACTCGGCTTCTCCTTGAACATCATCTCATGTGGGGTCAGCATGTTGATGGGGCTCAAAGGCATCCTGTTGATGACGTAGGCAGCACAAGACATTCCTTCCGCCCAAAAAGGCTTTGGGATACTCTTGGCATGAAGCCAACACTTGCAGGTCTCCGTCAGATGACGAATCTTCCGCTCTGCAACCCCGTTCTGTTGTGGAGTATGCGCACAAGTGAGCCCCCTCCGGATGCCCGCCTTCCTGCAGAAACTGGAGAACTCAGCAGAGGTGAACTCCCCTCCGTTGTCCATCCTCAGCTTCTTGATCCGCAGATTCAGCCGACCCTCCACGAGCTCCTTGAACTCCACAAACTTGGCAAACGCCTCCGCCTTCTCCTTCAGGAAATAAACCCAGACATATCTGGTGTAATCATCGATCAACACCAGCATATATCTGCTGCCTCCGAGGCTTGGGGTAGCAGTAGGTCCCATCAAGTCACCGTGAATGCACTCCAACGGCACACTACTCTTTGTCTGCGACTTGTCAAACGGTAGTCGATGAGACTTGCCGAACTGACATCCCGCGCAAACATGACCTTCTCCGTAGGAAGATAGACTTGGCAGGCCCTTGACCAGACCTCTCACCGCCATAGCTTTCAGCTTGTCCATACCTACGTGCCCCAACCTCTCATGCCATATAACGGCACCATCATTCGTCTTCATCTTGTCAACGTAGGAACTTGTCGACAAAACGAACAAGTCCTTTGCCCGTCTCCCGACATGGACGACCTCGGCCTTTACGGCCTCAACATTGCGTAGAAATTTCACTTCTGTCGGGCCGAACAGAACGTGATACCCAGCGTCAACAGCGTTGGTCACGGAGAAGAGGTTTTTCTTCATTCCGGGCACATGATAGACACTCTTCAAAGTAAGTGGCCCTCTATCACTGCCCAAAGAAACAACCCCCACCTTCTCGACTGCATGCACAGTATTATCTGTAGTAATAATAGCATTGTTACCTGTGTACGGCTCTGCTGAAGAAAGCTTCGACTCGTCCCCGGTGAGGTGATGACCACACCCCGAGTCCACGATCCAGTCCTCCTGATAGTTGATAGGAGCCGAGGCTCCAATAGAAGCCGAGAAGGCTCCTCCCCATCCTCCATCAAAGTGCCTGGCCGGTGCTTCCTCCTTCTCAGCAGCATGCCCTGGCTGAGTATTCAGCCTGCAGTCCTTCTTAAAGTGCCCAACCTTTCCGCACTTGAAGCATTTGAGACCTTCCTTCTTCTTCTTCCCGTCAGCCTTGGGAGCATACCCCCTTTCCTGCTGCCCAGAAGTTGAAGGCCCATGGCCTTCCGTGGTCTTCTTCTTCTTCTCCCACTTCTTCTTCCCTGAGAAGAGAACCTCGCCATCTCCCCCAGTCACTGACACCCCCGCCATCTGCCTTGCCAGACTTTCCTGCGAAGCCAGCAGATTCTCCAGCTCTAGCAGAGACGGCTGATTTGCCCATCCCTGTACCGACGTTACAAAGGCCACATATTCCTTCCGCAAGCCGCGGATGATGTGCCTCTTCAGCTTCGCCTCAGAAATTGGCTCATCAGGATCCAGTGCTGATATCTCAGCGCAGAGATTCTTCATCTTCAAAAAGAAGTTTGAGATAGAAAGATCACCTTGAGCTGACCTCGCCAACTCATTCTCTAAGAACTGTAGCCTTGCTATATTCTTTTTGTTAAACAGCCCATCCAGGGCTCTCCAGATCTCAGCAGCTGATCCACACCCCAAGATGTGATCAAAGAGATCAGGTGAAATGGCACGCTTCAAGGTGAACTCGGCCTTGGCGTTGGTCTTCCTCCATGCCCTCACGGCCGGTCCATTATCACCTCCTTCTACTGCCTTCACCTCTTCTGTTTCATCTCCTCCTACCACCTCCCAGAGGTCCTCACCCAGAAGATAGCTCTGCATACGCGACTTCCACTTCTTGAAGTTAGTCGATGTAAGCATCTCAATACCAAGACCTCTTGCAAAACCACCTTCCATTGCTCTTCCTCTGGTTCCTTCTTCACAAAGGCGATGGCTACTCTAAGTTATTCACTGCTCTTTCAACTCCAACCTGCCTCTGATACCATGTGAAATTTTTCCAGACCTTGTGAGAGTAAGCAGGAATAACAACTAGAGATGCAAGCCAAACAACCAGAGACAATCTTAGGCGAACAAAACGATCTTTATTGATAGCAACACTTCAATTACAGGGCAAGAAATGCTCGACGAGACATGATTTCGTCAGCACAAAACTTCAAAGAGAAAGAACAGAAACTGAAGATAACTGAGACCGCACGGTCTCTTGCCGAACTCAGCAGCTCGCCAGACCGCTGCTGCCAGACCGCAACCGCTCCCGATCTCGAAACACTACCAGACCGCTGCACCAGACCGCTCCTTTGCCGATCTCCTGATTCCCGAACTCCAGCACCACAACTCCAAGCCGCAAACCGCCCGAACACTTTCAGAGGAAGAGGTGATCGCTGCTGCCTGCACTATCCGCAGAAGCTGCACAAAGAAGAATTCAATCAGAGACCGCTCGGTCAGAAACACAGACCGCAGGAACTAGGCAAACTCGGCTTACACTTGGTGTGTTCTGTTTGTTGCAACAGTGGCTCCCTATTTATAGGCGTGAGACCTGATCCAGTCACCACCCTATGAGATAGAGTCACCACCCATCAGACCGCGCGACCTTACCGGTCAACCCGCGCAATCACTGCAACCCTCCTGCTTTATTTTGGTGAGCGCCGACTTCACTCCAGACCGCGGGAGATCGCTACTCCCTTAGTCTGAACACGACTCCACACGGAGATCGCCAGACTGCCTAGAAGTCACCCACCACCTGTGTTCGCCTGAGACCGCAAACACAGCCAGCTCGCCCTCCTGGTCTCCTCCTGAGACCGCGAACTGAGACCGCGCGACTAAGATGACTTAGTCCGCGAACTCCTTCAGAACCCTCTGGAAAGCCACCAGACCGGATTCAAGAGCCAACCCGTGCGGTCACGCCAGACCGGCACGTCCTTGAAGAGAACAACTTGTCACGCGGTCAGAGACAGACTGCGCGACCCTGAGGATGATCAGCCGTCATGCGGTCACAGCCAGACCGCACGACCTCCACCTCCAGCAGCCCTTGGACCAGACCAGCGGTCAACCCCGGAAGCCGCAGCTGACCAAAAGAACGGATCGCCATTGCCAACCGCCAGACCGTGCGGTCACGCCAGACCGCCCGGTCTCTTCCCAGACCGCCCAGGTCCAAAAGCCTCCTCCACTTCCACTTCAATAATTTCAACAGTTGTTACACCACTACTTTTAGGAGCAGCAACGTACTATACAGGAGGACAGCCAGGCCAGGGTGACAGTGCTGGTGACTCCGATACCTTCTCTACCGTTAGTGGCAGATTTGAGCGAGTGGTTATGATGTAGCCTTAGGGCAAGTTTATACTCTGATGATATACATGAGCTTGTTAGCTTCATGTCTTTTGTACTATTTGGACATTATTACTAAATTGTGAATAAATGGCTTCTATTGTTCTATTATTGATGGGTTGGCATGATGGTATTGGAAATAGCCGGCAGGATGGGTGTCTTGTGGAGGGGGCTTGCCCGTGAGCTGGCACCTCCGCAAGGCGGCTGTCCTGGGCATAGGACTCCCCTCGGCCGTGTCTTGTGTTCCGGGAGGGGGGCTTACAAATGGTATCAGCTTGCAACGATCCTGAGATAATGAAGTCCGTTAAACCACTAAGCCACCCTTGTTGGCTAAATCAGTTTGAGGACAAACTGATGCAGCGAAAGCGGTGGTGTGCCCATGTCTGATTCACATTAAGTATGTCCACGTTTTCCTATAGGAAGTGCTAACCTAAGCCAAACTCGTACCCTTACGTATAGATGCTGGCTCATTCCGAGACAGTAATTGGTATTCCCATTCCAACAACTAGAGTTGGTTTGGCATAGGATTGATGCCAACCTAACTAGGATACCACTTTGGTCGACTTAGCAGGATATGTCGTGAAATACCCATTCCTTATACCGATCTTAGGGATGATGTGTCCAAGAAAAAGTGACCTCAAGTGACTAAGGGATGAGTTTAACGTGAGTGTAAATGCTAGAGACTCATACCCTGAGATTTCTATCTCAGATATGGAGTGATATTATCACCTTACCCAAAATATTAGGGCAATCTCAATGAGATTGGTGCATGTAGTCTATTATCATCTTAGTAAGAGACCACTAAGCATGCCTTTTATATGGTTTGTGGATACCTCCCCCTTCTAATTATGTAGAAGAAACTCAGCCAAAGAGATACGGGGGCTTATCTCTTTATTTATTGGGCTTTTTATGTACCGTTTTGGGTTCCCTGAGGATTTAAAATCGTTGTAATTTTTGACATTGGAAGTGGAGACCCTTGAAGAGTTAATTCACCTTAAACAAGGCGGACTGCTAAGGCCATGTTTGGGTTGATAGGAATTTCATTAGCGGAATAAGAAAGGAAAGCATTTTGAAGATGATAATTTCCTCTATATTGTTCTAAGATTATGTGGATAAGTAGCGAGGAGAGTAGTAAATTAACACTTCGGGGATATGCAGCTATGTTGTGATAACATTATAACTGAGAAGTTAATGAAATTTTGTGCATGCATTGCTGGTATGATGATAAACTACCCCTGAGTTTGGAAATTCTTGGTGAACATTCACTTTAATGTTGTAATTGCTTGACATTGGAAAATTAATAAGTGTTAGGCGGTGCAGTCAACCAAATTAATATGACTTGTTTAATGATCTAAAATCCTAAAACTTTTTATGAACTAAACATGCCATAGATGATCGTTGGCAGGGATGGTAGGGCGCTTGGAATGGATTTGATTTAGGCTTCATTTGGTTGAGCGGTTGCGGTTGTAAAAGGAGCTGTTGGAAATGCAGGTTTGTAAATGGAGCTGTTGGAAACTTATTGCTGGAAATAGAGTTCTGTTTGGTTATTCTGTGTTTGCAGAGCTGTTCAAAACAGAGAATCATTTTGCAAAACTGCGGTGGCGTTTCGTAAATTTTTTTAATATAATTTTTTTTATTAGATATTTTTTTTAAATTATTTTTGAAGACTATATGTAGATTTATTTGGGAAATAATTATTTGGAAAGATATACTTGTAAACCTCAAACATACAGGAACTATGCAAACACATATAGGAACTCATAAACACATATAGGAACTCAAAAAACATTCAAGCTCGTTGTAGTTGATCGGCAATGGAGTCACACAATGCCACCATCTCATCCACCCCTACTCGAATCCCTCTAACATGGTCTCCACCTAAGCTTTCATTACTCTCCCCTGTTCTTCTCTGAAGGCCCGCCGGGTAAATGAAATGTTCGTCTTCATCACAAGCACGAAAATGAGTGTCTGAGCGGGATGGGTGTCTTCGAATATAATTATGCAAAGTCATTGTTGCTATCACAATGTCTCGTTGCTTTGTCAAACTGTATGGCGACATATCTTTGAGTATTTTCCACTTCTTCTTCCATACTCCGAATGAACGTTCTATGACGCTGCGCAATGACGAGTGAGCCTGGTTGAATATTTCCCGGCGCCCTTGTATAGGTCTATTGCCCCTTCTAAAATCTGGTAAATGGTACCGTGTACCTGAATACGGTCTTAGAAAACCACATTGTAGTGGATATCCGACATCTACTACGTAATATTTACCTACAAAATTATACATTGTAATCTACGTGTGAGTAATAGAGATCAATACTAATAATCTTACAAATTTCTTTTTAAAAGGGGTCTCAAGAGGTAAAAGGCTCACCTGGTGGCGGATACGGGAAATTGTAACTGGGGTCCATAAGAGCACACTGAAATATACGTCTATCATGAGTAGAACCCTCCCAACCTGCTAATGCGAAAGTGAAACACATGTCTAAGGGTTCATTTGGTTTAGCGGTTGCGGTTGTAAAAGGAGGTGTTGCAAATGGAGGTCTGTAAATGGAGCTGTTGGAAACTGGTTGCTGGAAATGGAGATCTGTTTGGAAAGTCTGCGTTTCCAGAGCTTTTCAGAACAGAGATTCATTTGGCAAAATAGCTTTTCAAAACGGAAGATTTATAAACTTTAAAAATACACACTTTTACTCAAACAGTCTACAAAATACCAACTCGAAATCCCCTAACATGATTTCGAATTTTACACAAATAGTTTAGAAAAATAAAGTTCAAGCTCTGTGTAGCTGTTCGGCAATCGAGTCACGCAATGTCATCATCTCATCCACCCCTACCCGAACACCTCTAACATGCTCTCCACCTGAGCCTTCATTTGTTTGTCTTGTTCTTCTCTGAATGCCCGCTGGGTAAATGAAATGCTCGTCTTCATCACAAGTACGAAAATGAATATCTAAGCGCGATGGATGTCTGCGAATATAATTATGCAAAGTCATTATTGCAATAACAATGTCTCGTTGCTTTGTCAAACTGTATGGTGGCATATCCCTAAGCATCTTCCACTTCTTTTTCCATACGCCGAATGAACGTTCTATAACACTGCGCAAGGACGAGTGAGCCTGGTTGAATATTTCCCGGCGCCCTTGTATTGGTCTACTGCCCCTTCTGAAATCTGGTAAATGATATCGTGTACCTGAATATGGTTTTAGAAAACCACGTTGTAGTGGATATCCGGCATCTACAACGTAATACTTGCCTGCAAATGTATATATTGCAAGCGATGCGTGAATAAAAACTACGATAACAAAAATAATCTTTAAATGCTCTTATAAAAGTGTCTCATGATATAGAAGACTCACCAGGTGGCGGATACGGGAAATTGTAACTAGGATCCATAAGAGCATGCTGAAATATACGGCTATCATGAGTGGAACCCTCCCAACCTGCTATTGTAAATGTGAAACACATGTTGAAATCACAAACTGCCATGACATTCTGTGTAGTTGTGCCATGCCGACCAATGTACGATACTTGTTGATCAGCAGGAACTCGAGCATCCACATGTGTTCCATCAATAGCTCCTATACAATCTTTAAAAAATGGCATGTATCGAGCATCATTTAATATTTGTGGGGGAATATCAACGAAAAGATGATCTACAGGCCTAATGACATCAGAAGATAGTCTCTTAATTGCAGTGATTCCCTTTGCGAAAAATCTGCTTATAGTTTCTGTGGAGTGTTGAAATCGCTCACTTGCAAGCTGCATTGAAACATTATGACCTAACATGTGCAGGGTAATTGCAAGAATGTCGCGTGCTAGAGTTCTCCTTGTCCCTTTCAACCCATATTGTTGTATGAGGAGTGTCAACAAATCAGTAAATATTACCTTCGACATTCTAAAGGCACTGAAAAATCTCTGAGGGTGTCCATTGAGAAGCTCACCAACCCATCTAGCCCCTGTTTGGCTTGATGTCATGCAAGCTATATTTGATGATCCGCTAGTCACGGTTAACTCATAATCCATTGCTGTTAAGAAATGTTGGCCACAAAGTGCTCTATTACGATAATACGAGTCAGCGGCTTGTTGTTGAGCCTCCTCATTAGAACTGTCCGAGGAAGACATAGTAATTCTGCTCAAAATAGATATAGAATATTAACAACACACATTATTACAAAAAGAGTCCAACAATAACATTCTAACAACAATGTCTAACAACAATGTCTAAATAGAAGA